>OX422207.1:151750592-152375592 GCA_949130495.1 Sambucus nigra
AATCAAATGCTCCCCATGATTATGATATTTCTCCGATGATTGAGTCGGTGCATATGAGTCTCATATACAACCTTCTGAAATGTTTCTTTAATAAGGTGAATAGATTTAATCCGTTATTACTTCAATTTCATATTTCTTCATAAGCTCGATTTTTATAAGACTTGGGTGAAGATGGATGGACATATCACTTTATCAGAAATATTTTACTTCAATGGCATAACTCTTCTGGAGTTTGTGTGTTGCATAACTCTTCTTGAATTCATAAATGTAAAACTAGAATGTGTTAGTCATATCCCCCTTGTTGTAGCCTTTTTGATTTTGAGATCTACAAGCACCATTGCTTTCATAAGTAGTAGCAGGACCATATGTTATTTGAGGTAAGTAATAAGTGTTTTGATTATTCTTTGAGAGGATCTTAGAGATAACCTGCATCTATATAACTAACTGGACATAGATGGTTAGATATAAGAATATTATATGATATGATTGATATCAGTCCCATGTTATGAAAGTCAATGGTAATTATATCTTGTTAAGATAATGAATGCAATTATAATATCTTGTATCATGCACTGTGTCATGTATATTAATATACTAATAACTGTATGGTACTTCTGGACCAAATACTATAATAACATGCACATATCGTACTTAGGGACCAAATTTATATTTTTCATCCTCTTTTGAATGATAAGGATAATTTAATATCCAAATACAGGAGACCATGGGTATACGAAAATTGTATGTTTAAAATATGCTAAGGCATTACAGGACTTTTTAATCTATTTAACTAATGAATACGAGTTTAACATAAATTGTGCTCGATCTGCAAGCCGAGACAATAACTAGTTACCCCAAGGTCATTCATTTTTGAATTTGTTATTTGGATATTTTGCGTTTTAGTTGAGCTCTTTAGGAGCACATCTATTTAAGGATATTTTTTTTCATTTCAATTGAGCTCTTCAGGAGCACATCCATTTAGGATATTTTACAATGACACATTTGCATATATGATTGTTTTCATACATTTTCTTAGACAAATATTTACTAAGACGGTTGTACCTATATCCATTTGGATTGCCTGCTGTCTAATGAATGTCTTAGTGCATTTGAGTATGTACTCCTTATCTTTGACTTTTAGGATTTTTATATATATTCTTTGTCTAAGTCCCGTATATATAAGCAGTTATAATATTCACGAGTCAGATATCTAAAAATTATTTATAGCCATAACGGGATGGTATGTTAATATAATCAATCTTCGATTTCTTTAAGAAACCTTATGCCATTGGTCGTTCACTTTTTAGCGAGCTTATCAATTCTCTTTCTTATTAACACATGTCCATAACCTTCAGGTTTAACATCTCATGGGATTTCTATTATAGGTCTAAATACACCATGTACATTACGAGACTCAAATTATGCCATCGTGGCTTTTTTAAATTTTGGCCAATATATTCTTTGTCGACATGTATTCATAGTAAATGAATTTGTAGTATCACTACCCTTTGATTTATGTGTAGCTACAACATTTATAATTAAATCATCGATTATCATCGAATCAGCCACATGAACATTCAAGACATGTTGTATAAATAAGATATCAAGTGCTTCATGTCCCTTTTATTTTCATTAAACAATAAATTTGAGAGCACTCGTGCTGATAACGTGTTATAAAATAAAAGGGATAGAGAGAGGAAATATAGGGGAGTGAGTCTTTCATTTCATTGATCTATCAATACTAGGGGGACATGACCCATATTTATAATACACAATAAGGTAATCCAATGGATCTTTTAATAATTGCGAAATAGCATTGGACTAGAATATAAGTGGACATCCACTTTAAATAAACATTTTATAACAATATAAAATTTAATGTTGTTAACTCAATACATACTACGCCCACATGAGAGAAGAGCCTAATTTCATTATGAAAATAAATAGTATTTGTTTATACATATATATAGTATTATTTTTGTGCGGACCATACCGCATTTTAAGAGTGTGGACCAAATATGTGTCACCTGGCAGTGAGTCTAAAAATTATTGGTTAAATTATAGGCGCTTTCTCTCTCTCTCTCTCTCTCTCTCTCTCTTTTGGGCTCACGGCTAAGTGACACGTGTTCTGTTTGAACTCTTAAAATGCGGACTGGTCCGCACAAGAGCAATACTGTATATATATATATATATATATATATATATATATAGTGTGTGTGTGTGTGTGTGTGTGTGTGTGTGTGTGTTAGAATTATTAAAAGTAATAATTCTTCATAATTTAATCCATAATTTATATTATACCACTATTCTAATATCTAATATAAAAAATGGTGACTCTACTAAGGTATTGTTTGGTTTTACATCTTAAGTCTAAATCTGAATTATTCAGACTTAAGAGGTACCAAAAAGTATTTTTTTGTTAAATAATTAAGAGGCTAATGACTATATTTGGCTCTAAATGATTAATAGGTCACTCTAAATACATTTATTCAGAGGTACAATAAGACATAAAAACAAAAATATTTTTCAGATTCAGATTTCAGACTTCAGGTTCAGTATTCAAATTTCAAATTCAGACTTTAGATTCAGATAAAAAAACAAATGCAACCTTAATTTTACCACGTGGCTCTTGTAATTATACCGTCATTTTTTTACTCAACTTTCAACCTCACAACTCCTCAATATCATCCGCCTCCTCCCCTGCACACATGGGCGGAGCTGTTAAGGGACTAGTGGGCGCTCAGACCCCCACGAGATTTATATAAAAAAAATAGCTATACAAAAGTTTTTGGTGTAAAAGTTTAAATTATAAAATTTTGTAGGGCCTTTTTATAAATAGATCATACTTATAAGTTATACCTAAACAAAATCAGTAGCAGCAACCAAGACAAACAATCCACTCGTTCCAAAAACAAAACGAAAACCCGTTCCCTTTTTCGTGGTGCCCTTTCCCTTTCTCTTTATCTTATTGCTCGAGGACTAGCAACACTCTATTTGGGGGTGGTGTGATAAGCACCCAAAATTGTACAATTTATACCCCAAATAGACGTACTTTAGTTGCGAATTCTCGACAATATGGGTCTTGTGCGCTTAATTGTTCATTATGCAGGCTTAATTGCTGTTGCGGTATCAAAAGCTATATTTTAGAGCTATTTGCAGTTAAATTTGTGCTAAATACCTTGTCCCATAACCCTACCCTACCCCAATCCGAGCGTAAACATGTCCCTAAACCTATCCCAAACCATGTGTGTGTGTTTTGTTTGTCCCTTTTTAATATTTTTTAGGTTTTTAGGTTGAGCCATTTTTATTTTTAAGATTTATTGTAGATTTATTTAGAATTTATAGGTTTCATTTTCTATTTTTCTATTTTATATTTTATTTAGTATAATTTTATTTTATTTTGATTTTTATTCTATTAGTTTTTAGTTTTAGTTTTATTTTATTTTATTAGGATTAGAATTTTTAGGATTTCATGTATTTTTAGTGTTATTAGATTTTGCATTTTCTTTTTAGGATTTTAATTTTAAGTTTTATTATATTATATTTTAATTTTCATTTTTTATTTTATTTCTTTTTAGTTTCAATTTTTATTTGAGTCTTTGTTTTATTTTAAAATAGGATATTATTTTTTTTAGGTTTTTATTTTATTTTATTAATTTTTTTTATTAGTTAGTTTTATTTTAAGGGTCCAAATTATACACACACATACACTCAAATACTCACTCCCAAACACACCCTAAAACTACCTACACCCTCACCCTCACACTAAACCCCCTACACCTCACACACCCAATACCCCCCTCCATCTTCAACCTACAACCCATCTTACTCTCTCTCCTCCATAACCAACAACACCCAACCTAAACCCACCATTCCCACAATAACCAAAAACAATCCCATCCCCAACAAACTTTCTCTCTCATCTCCATTAACACCCACACAAACCCACATCTTTTTCCACCAAACTAACAACTACCCAACCAACACTTTCCAAACCACATCCATCTCCTGTCAGAAAAACTCACCTCACCATCCTATCCGACCTCGGCACCGGCAGCCCAAAAACCCGTCGGCGTTAAATCCAGCAACCCCTACCATTGCTCCGGCCAGCGCCGGCGACCCAAACTTTTTTGGTCGAAACCACCTACCATGCCTGGCGCCGCTGCCCCGACATCCCCATCACCCCTCCGGCCGCTGCTCCTCCCGTCCCCCTCTCACACAAAAATATACATTAATAGAGGCAATTTTAGGATTTGCATTTTTAGCAAATCTCTTTTATTATTTAATTGTCCATTATTAATTCATCCACTATCCTTTTTATTTTTATTTTGTAATTTTTAGTTTAGATTCAATAAATACATGAGTGAGGAATTGTAATTGAGAGATTGATGATGTAATTGAAGATTTCATGTCAATTCAAGGCTTAAATGGGTTTGATCTCCTCCTCTTAATTACTTTTAGTTTAATCTTCTCATGCTTTTATTTGTTAATCTTATATTTGTGGATGATGATTATTGAGGGCTAATATCCCATTCATGAGACGAAATTTTGAAGCCCTCATGAATCCAATTTAGTTATTTTACTTTTTAGCACAATATTATTTACCTCATTTTTTATTAGCTTTTACATCTTATTAGTACTTTAAAAATTAGTATATAGTTAGTTAATTAATATTCCCTTGAAAAATGCATAAAAAAATAGAAAAAGTAAAAATAGAAAAATATGATAAAATGCAAATGAATCTATATATATGTCCTCTCCAATTTTGTGTTTCACCCTTAGATATGAATTGACTCCCTTACTTACCCTCTACACTAGTTTTGTTATAATTTTGTAGGTTCAAGGGAAATTTTGATGGATAGAGAAGTTGCACAACGACAAATCTACATTAGAGGCAATTTTTCTTTTCATCAAGTGGCGCCGTTCCCATTCTTTGGAGCTCGAAGCACTTGCGAGGATTACCTATTTGTGATTCATTTGTATTGCACTTTTTATTTTTTTAGTACCATTTTTTTAGAAGGTTTGTATTAGGATTCTATTCTTGGCTTGTATTGCGGTGCTTAGAGACACCATTTATTTTTCATTTAAATTTGTAATAATTGAAGCCAAGCGTGGTAGCCAAACCATTTATTTACTTGGTTTTATATGTTGCTGACATCTCACTTGCCACCAACGATATCGATATGTTGCACGAAAGCAAGCGATATCTTTTAAATAATTTGAGATGAAAGATATTGGTAAACGCTTCTTTTGTGTTGGGTAGACAAATACACTGAGATCTCTCTCGGGATACACTTGGTTTATCAAAAAATAGAAATACTAAAAACGTTCTTAAAAGGTTTGTCATGCATATTTGTAAACCAGGTGACACCCCGGTGGCTAAAGAAGATAAATTTAATCTCGGTCAATGTCCATATAATGATTTTGAGATTAGGGAGATGCAAAAGATTCCTTATGCATCAGTAATAGGAAGTCTTATGTATGCTCAAGTATGTACGCGTCTGTATATTGCGTACATTGTTGGCATGTTGGGCAGACACTTAAGCAATCTTGGAAAGGATCACTGGATAGCAGGCAAGCGAGTCATGAGTTACTTATAGAGAACAAAAGACTACATTCTCACTGATCAGAAGTCAGATCAATTAAAGATCAATGGATATTCTGATTCCGATTTTGTTGGATGCCTAGATAGCATAAAATTTACTTTAGGTTATATCTAGTTACTTGTTGGAAGTGCTATATCTTAAAAGAGTGTCAAACAATCTATTATAGCTTCTTCTACCACGGAATATGTGTTTGTAGCTTGTTACGAGGTGTCAAAATCATGGAATATGGTTGTGAAATTTTGTAATGAGGCTGCGTATTTTGGATGGCATTGAAAGACCACTTAAACTATTTTGCGATAATAAATTAGCAGTACTATATTCCAACAACAATAGGAGTTCTACGAAGTCAAAGTTTATAGACATCAAGTTCCCAGTTGTAAAAGAAAGAGTTTAGTGTGGACTTATGTCTATAGAGCACATTGGGACAAACTCCACGATTGTGGATCCACTGACTAAGGGATTACCACCCCAGGTCTTTCATGAGCACATTACTCAGATGGGTGTAGTTTCTTTTCAAAATATGTCGATTTAGTGGGAGTTTGTATTTTAGATGCTTTCATAGACACATCTGAGTAATCCAAACTATACAATCGAAAATCCAAACTATATAGCTAACCAAGTGCCAGCAGCTTACAGCATGCATTGCCAATGAAGCGACAACATTCATATATTTAATTCGCATTATGTATTGATGTAAATGCCTAACAAATGAAGGCATTCCATCTTGTCATGTGACAACTATCAAGACCCCTCTTGGTCTATAAATACATTGCATCACCCTCATTGTAGGGGACCAGAAAAATAACTCAAGGCAATCAGTACAGAACAGTGGACGTAGGTTATTCCTTTGAGCCGGACAACTTTAAAATTTCTTGTATCTTATTTGTTTTAAATATTTTAGTTGTGATTGATTAATTAGGCCTAGTCTAGTTTTTTGCATCAACGGATTGTCGCCGTCTGTGGGAACGTATTGCTAAACGTTTTCACTCATTCATCATCCATGGAAGAAATTCCAGAATTAAGTACCAGAAACGAAGGAATCTGCCTAATCCATTCTACCCTCCTAACAACAATCATTTAACTCGAATTTTAGCTAGATTGGCCAAGGGTCAAGAAGCTATGCAGGATACTATACGACAGTTGGCTCAAACTCTGCAAGCTGGAGTGCTGGCTCAAGTTAAGCAAAGGAATATGCCACCACCACCAATAAGGAGTATTGGGCATAGCCATTAGAGAAATTCTAGGGATCCTTCATACATCCCTTGAGAATCTTCTTCTATTAGGATCACTAATTCCACTGATGGACAATCCCCCATCTAAAAAAGATTGAGTGCCTTAGAAAGGATAAATAGGGTCTCTCCTTTCGATTGTTTGGGACCCTAGGGAAATTCCCTATGGGTTGCGTCGAGAAATACTCGATGACCAAATGATTTAAGGGAAGGTTCAGCCCAATACAGATTAAGCACCTGACGAACTGATAGATCCAGTAAGAGAGAAGGTTTGTAAGAAGAAAGTTCAGCACGATCTGTTGATCGACATAAAAAAGCTGCCACCCATGGTGGTGGCAGTGATGCCCGGAAAGGTGGCATTCAACGTTTGGAAAATAGATTGGGAGAAATGGCCAAGTCCAAGAATCCTCTCCAAAGATGTTTTATTAAGGGGTACCCCTTTGTGCAAACCATAATAGATTTCCCTACGCCGACCAAGTGTAAAGCTCCAGTGGTCACTCCCAAGTATTATGGGAAGACTGATCCAGTTCTTCATATAGAAGAATACGAAGAAGCTGCTGATATCTATGTTGTTCCTGATGAGATTAGATGAGATGAGATGAGATGTAGGGCATTTTCAGGAACAATCACTGGATCTAATCAAATCTGGTACAATAGTCTTCCTCGGGGACAAATTTCTTGTTTCCAATAACTCGTCGAACTATTCATTAGTAATTTTTGCTTTAGATCAAAACTAGTGAAGCGAGTAGCTCATATGCTTAGTGTGAGACAGAAGGTGGGAGAAAGTACCAGGAATTAAATCACTCGTTTTAACAATGAGAAACTGAAAGTCATTGATTACGAGGAAAAGGCAACAATTATGGCCCTCATGAGTGGTTTTCTCCCTGATAAATTATATTATACTTTGGAAAAAGATCCACCGAAGATAATGACATAATTAATGGCTAAGGAAAAAAAGATTATGAATGCCGAGGAAGTTATGGCTGCTAAAAAGAATTCAGACGCAAAGGCGGAAGAAAAAATAAAAGGGAAGTCAGATAAGAAGGAGCACAAGAATCACAATGAGTGTAGGAGCTCGAAGTTAAAGGAAGGCCTAGATCAGCTCTGGAAATTCACTAATTACACTCCCTTAACGGTGGATATACACCATGTGTTGGAGGAAATCAAGCACAACAATGATTTGAATTGGACAGAAAAGTTAAGGTCACCTGTTGATAAGGGGGATAAGTCCAAGTGTTGCGAGTTTCACAAAGATCATGCTCATACTACCAACCATTGTATTTCCCTCTAGTATGAGATAAAATCGCTCATCCAAAGAGGAAATTTTGATAGAGTTATTAATTGACAGGCCGGTGGAAGAACTGGAGGTAGAGATCGATAGAGATCTAAATCACCAGTTAAGCCTAGAGAGTATAAGAAGAGGAACCACGATGAAAATCCAGAAGATGATCTTGATCTACCCAAGAAGCCTAGACAACCGAAACATGAGGTATTCACACTCAGTTTAGGATCTTTTGACTGTCACATGATTACAGGTGGAGATATCGGAGGAGGAGATCATACGGTTGAAAGGAAATATTACCTCAATGAGGCTCAAGCTTGCTCCTATATCCAGCGAATTAACCTTGTCGAGGAAGACCGACCAAGAAAAGTTAACAAGGATAAGATCATAATTGGCTTTTCCAAAAATGATTTATCTGGAGTGTTGTATCTTTATGATGATCCTTTAGTGATCAGATTCACGATGAAAGAAGTATTGGTAGCAAGAACATTAGTGGATAACGACAGTTCAATATATATTATGTTCTATCCCTGTTTTGATAGTTTGGGTTTAAAACTCAGTCAACTAGAGCCTTATCACAGGCCACTCATTGGATTCTCAGGCGAGAAAGTATTTCCATTGGGGACTACCAAGCTAGATGTGCTGATCAGAACATGGACGACAAGCAGGACAGAAAAGGTGAGATTCTTTATAATAGACAACAATGTTTATTCTGCCTATAATATGATTATGGGAATAGTTGGTCTGAATAAATTCGAAGTTTTACCCTCTAATGTTCATCAATGCCCTAAGTTTCTGACTAACTTTGGAGTTAGAGCTCTGCCGAGGAAGAAGATATGTTGGAGACAAAGAGGAAAACAACCACTTATTAAATGGATATATCTGAGCCGAACAGCGAGTCTGAGGTTGAAACCTTAGACCCATGAGATGAATTTGAGCTTGTAAAAGTCCAAGTGATGGAGGCAACATAAAGCATTGTTCTGGATAATGATAAACTAGAACGAACAACTTAAATAGGAGCTTTATTAGAACCGATTCTTAAAAAGGAGTTAGTGTATTTCTTAAGGAAGAGAAAACAGGTGTTCCCTTGGAGTCATGAAGATATGCCAGGCATAGACCCAAATTTCCTATGCTATGAGCTTAATGTTAATAAGGAGTTGAAACCTGTGAAGCAATGAACAGGAGTTTTTAGCCCGAAAAACAACCAGACAATATAGGAAGAAGTGGAGAAGCTTCAAAAAGATTCTTTTATTGAAGATGTGAAGTACTCGGACTGGTTGGCCAACATAGTTATGGTCAAGAAGAAGAACAACAAATGGAAGATGTGTGTGGATTTTACTGACTTGAACAAAGAATGCCCAGAGGATCTTTTTCCTTTGCCACGAATTGATCAATTGGTGGATGATACTTCAGGGTACGAGCTGCAAAGTTTCATGGATGCGTATTCTGGTTATAACTAGATCAAAATAAAGCTAGAGGATAGAGAAAGTACTTCCTTTATTACTCCCTGAGAAACTTATTGCTATAATGATATGCCATTTAGTCTGAAAAATGCAGGTGCTACTTATTAGAGACTGGTGAACAAAGTATTTGTGGAACAGATAGGCAAGAACATGGAAGTGTACATTGACGATATGCTTACTAAGAGAAAAAAAACTGATGATCATATTACTGAACTCAGCCAGACATTTGATCATTTGGAAAAGCACCAAATGAAGTTAAACCCCACCAAATGTGTATTCGAAGTTCAGGAAGGAATTTTCCTCGGGTATATAGTCAATCCAATGGGCATTGAAGCTAATCCAGATAAGCTTAAATCCTTTATAGAAATGCAATCTCCAACCTATAAAAAGGATGTTCAAAGGCTAACTAAACGAGTAGCAGCACTCAACAGGTTTGTGTCCCGAGCAACGGACAAGTGTTTGTCATTCTTCAAGGTACTTAAAAAAACCTTTGAATGGAACGATGAATGTGAAAAAGGCTTCTTGGAGTTAAAGAAGTACCTGGGAGCACCACCACTACTCTCCCAACCAGTGTTGGGAGAAAAGTTGTACTTATATCTGGATATATCTGAATCAACAGTTAGATCTTCCTTGATCAGGGAGGAAAATGGAGTTCAAAAGACAGTTTATTACACCACCAAAGCTTTTCGAGGAGAAGAAGTGAGATATCCCAGACTGGAGAAATTAGCACTGGCCTTATTTGAGGCTAGTAGACGAATGAAGCCATATTTTTAAGCCCACACCATAGTGGTATACACTGACATGCCACTAAGGCAGACTTTGCATAAGCCGGAGAAATCTGGAAGATTGATGCTGTAACACCCCGTATTTTTATGCATTTAATATTTAATTAATTCGACAATTTTAAATTACTTGTGTTGTAATTTTAATTGAATTAATTATGACAATATATATTTAAATATTAATCGGGGCGTGAATGGTTAATATTTAGGGAAATTTATTTACTAAGTGAACAGTAATAAGTTATTTACGTCATTTCGGGTATTAATGACGGGGTATGTACTAATCTCAGCCAGGAGTCGGTATAGACTAAATTGGGTGTGAGATAAGTATTTTTATAAATTAATTCGGATGCCAATTCTGAGTGCGCGGTTGAGTCCGGATGGGTCGCGATAGTCAGAAACGAGTACCCGGGGTAGTAATTGGGTCTTGGGGCATTTTTTAGCATAGTCGGGCCCACACGGGGTGATTTAGGCTATTTTAATTTAGCCCATTAGGCTAAAAACGGGATTTCTGTTTTTAGACCTAAACCTAAGAAAAGGAAAATGAGTAGCCAACATAATTCTAACCTAGGGTTTGAGAGGGAAATTGGGGGAAAGCTTATCAAGTGCCAAATTGGAGATTTTGGAGCCAAATCAAGGGACTACAACAACGGATCAGACCCTACGAACGATTTCAGGCAAGTGGTTAACTGCTTTTACTCATAAGTTGTGATATCCAATTCATATTTTAGTGATGTGTAAACTAAAATTCATTTTGGGGATAAATGGGTACAAAATGAGATTTTGTTAATGGAATACTTGGCTGAGATTCAAAGTAAGAAATAGGTGTATTATATATCCTTAAGTAAAGATAAAATGAAATTTGAATATATTTGATGATTAACATGGAATCTTTATGAATTCTTGGATGAAGAACATGAATCTTGAATGACTTAGGATTTATTTGATGAACACAAGAGGTCAATCTGCCAGAATTTTTGACACAACTTTAAACGTATGCCATTTGAGTTTTACTTAGAATTAGAGTGTCAACCATACATGCCTGTAAAGTTATTTCTCTTATCTATCCAGTGAACTTATAATTAGGTCAATCGGAGTTCTGTAGAACGAGTAATTGACATTTTACTACAGGGTGTTTGATCTGTCAACATAGTAATCTGCCAGAATTTTGACGTGACTTTAAACGTGTGCGATTTGAATTTTACTTCGAATTAGAGTGTGAACCATACATTACTGCAAAATTATTTGTCTTAGCTATCCAATGAACTTGGAATCAGGTCAATCGGAGTTCTGTAGAGGGAGAAATCGAAATTTTACTAGAGGGTGTTTAATCTGCCAGAAAATTTGAGATTTTTCTTTTTAAGCCTCAAATGTCTAAAATTTTATCGGGGAAGTGTTTGGTACCTTAATGAAATATATTAATGGAATAATGATATGGAAGTAGATCTATGATTGAGTGTTGGACTTTAATTTTGTGAGAGAGTTAAAGTGGAGATTCATAGACTTGATTGTGACGTACTCTAATTCGAGATGATAAGAATATAATTATGAAAAAACGTGAGAAAGCTTAAATTCGTTAGGTCAGTGGGTTAACAAGGGTAACTACTTAATAGATATAACAAAGGGTAACTAGGACCCTTAGAGTTGTGTGAATACTTGAATTAATACGAAAGTGAAATAAATTCGTAAAGCAAATAAGTACGGTGAATATTAGAGAGAAATATATTACGTACAAGTATGAATAATTGGGTTGTGTAAATACCTACTGTTTTATAGGATTACTTGGGTTGTGAATGCCTATTGTGTATTTCCTTGTGATAGGAACATAGGCTCGGAAAATATTAAGTTATGGGCCAAGTGAGCGATTCCGGGGATAATGGTTAGGTGACACCAAGTTATTAAATTAATGGATGTGTTAATTAATGAAGGTAGACTCGAAAAAGTATTAAATTAATTGATGTTGTATTTAATTAATTTAGAGTCGGATTGTAGACTCGGGAAGGGTATTTTTAATTAATGTGTAAATTAATTAAATTGAGAGTCGTATCACACACTCGGTTTAGTATAAATTAATTAATGTGTAAATTAATTAAATGAGAGTCGTACCACAGACTCGGATTGGAATAAATTAATTAATGTGTAAGGAATTTATATTAGAGTCGGACCATAGACTCGGGAGGAAATATTATATTAATTAATGTGTGAATTAATTTAATTAGAGTCGGACCATAGTCTCGGGATATTGATAATTTAATAAGTGAGAAAATTGATTTATTTGAGTCAAGCGAGAGACTCGGGACATTACAGGCTAGTGTTACGGGTTATGAGTGCACGGAGAAGCCGGGGTTTATGTTATATATATATACGGTGTAGTGATAGTATATATATATATATATATATATATATATATATATATATATATATATATGTATATATTGTGTGTGCTATTAAATATCAGTGATTAGATATTTATTTAATTATATACTCTAGTGCTATCAAAGGAGGTTGCGCGATGTGGGTGAATCCCCTAGCTTCAGGAGTAGGGTGAGTATATCCCCAGGTCATAGCGTCCGGTATATGGGTGAGGGGCTTATCTCACTTTCAGGGAAGGAATATGACCGCCTCCACTTCATTTATATTTTGGGCTAGGTTAGTGAGCGATTCCAACTTGGGTAACTAGGTTGTGTGAGCACACCTAGTGAGATGGCACTTTAGAGGGAATCATTCGGTGAGGGTATACTTGGAAGGATGGATATACGTATGGAATATGTGTGGATGTTTTAGTAAAGGTACATGTAATATGGTAGTAAATATTATATGTAGGTAATAATACAGTGTGTGATTTATTTACTTTATATAACTCGTGTCACAGTTATATGCTGTTAATTAATAAGAAATTAATTAAGTTTATTATTGGTGGGAATAATATAGTGTGTGTCGTATTTAATTTATATAACTTGTGTTACGGTTATATGTTATTAATTAAGAAGGAATTAATTAAGTAAATTGGTGAGATACTTATAATTCATGAATGATTATACTCGGGTTAGAGTAGTATGGAAAGGGGAGGTTACACCAGGACTAGTTGGACGGGGTAGTACAACTAGGTGGGGTTAAGGTAACCGCTAGGTGTGCACATTAGTGGAGGGGTGAGAATGTCCACAAGAGAGTGCGACACTAACTTTAATATGAAGCGCATTCATGCATTTTAAATTACTGCAGTTAATTCACTTGCTAAATATTTTCAAAATGTTTTGGGTTCTGACCCTTGCTATAAAATTATTTTCCAAAACCTTTTAGGTGTCCCGCCACAGGGACGCCAGGATTGATATTCTATTCCAGGGACACGGAGCTGTAGCATATGTGGATGCTAGCAGGAGTTTGGATTATACGCATCATTCATTCATTCCTAGAGTAGGAATCATTTCTCAGTTCAGTTTTATTTAGGGCTTGTTGCCCAGACTTCTCAGTACAGTTTTCAAATGTAATTATTCATGTGTTGGATGTTTTTTATTTGATTATTTTACTTTGGTGACCGATGGTTTATTCGGCAAGATGTTTAATTATTTATTATGTTGTTTTCATTCAGTTATGTGAATGGTTTATTTTTATTCCGCATGTACTGGTTTGTTTAATTAAAAAGATAAAATTTGGCACCAGATTTTTGGAATACTAGGTGGTTAGTAAGATTTAAAAAGTTTTCGACAGTGATGCTAAGGATGAACCAACTGGGATTCCTGTTTTAATTTGGTATAGGACTGATCACCCGGTATTTTATTAGGCGGGGTGTCACAGATGTATTGGGCCGTGGAGTTGGGGGAATATGAACTTGTGCATGAACCAAGGACTGCTTTAAGAGGCCAAGCTATAACTGATTTTATTGCAGAATTCACTTATCCAGAGGTCCCCAAGTAACAAGGGATTCTAGCCGAGCAACATGCAGGAGTCCGCAGACTTACTAAAGATATGCCCGACCAACTCAAAATAGGAGAAACTGTAGAAAAAGATCAACCAGAACCCTCTAGTTGGGAACAGGAGATGAAGAAGAAATATGAGGAGGTGAAGGATAAAATCTTCCATCAAGGGATTTTGACAAACCAAGCTTTTGACAGTAATATTCCCATATGGAATATGTATATTGATGGGTCATCTTGTGCAATCGGATGTGGAGCTGAAATCATTCTCAATACTCTAGACGAGCTAGACATAGAGTATGCTCTACGATTCTAATTTCAAGCTTCCAATAATGAGGTATAATATGACGTTGTGATTGTCGGTTTAAATCCAGCTAAATCACGGAATGCTGAGCAAGTTGTGGCATACAGTGATTCGCAGTTAGTTGTAAACCATGTGTTGAGCTTATATGCAACAAAAGGAGAACTGATGACCAGATATTTGGCCAAAACTTTGGAAATAATTACCACTTTGCTAACTGTTCAGATAATTAGAATTCTAAGATTGGAGAATGCTCGAGCATATGCACTTGCTCAGTTAGCTTCAGCAACCAGAACGGGAATATGAAGAGGAATTCTTATTGAGCTACTTACTAATAGAAGCATTGATGAAGATCTAATGGTCAACTTTATTGCAATTGATATGGGGCCACCTTGGATGGACCCTATAAGAGAATATACTGAAGATGGGACTCTTCCAGATGATCTACTTGAAGCTAAGATGCTGAAATACAAAGCTGCAAGATATGTTTTAGATGGTGGTGTGTTATATAGAAGAGGATTAAATGCTGGTCTAAAACGATGTGTGCATCCTACTGAATTGAAGAAGTCCATAAAAGGTCCTATGGAGCCCATATAGCAGTAAGAACCATGTTACAGAGAATTCATACACAAGGATACTATTGGCCAACTATGCCAGCAGATTGTACAGATTGTGCAGATTTTGCCAAGAAGTGTGATAAGTGCCAGAGGTTTTCTAGCATACGTAAGGTTCCACAAACTCTCCTAACAAAAATTACATCCCCTTGGCCCTTTTCTATGTGGGGCTTGACTTGGTCAAGCCTCTGCCGACCACCCGAGGAATGTTCAAGTACCTAGTTGTAGCTGTTGATTACTTTACTAAATGGGTGGAAGCTAAACCGTTGATCGATATGTCCTATGAAAAGGGTTATCAGTTCATTTGGAAGAGTATCACATGCAGGTACGGCTTACTCTATACCTTTATCACTGATTATGGCACACAGTTTGACAACGGCAAATTTACTGCTTACTGTGCCCAGTCTAATGTTCAAAAAATACACTCTGCCCCTGGCCATCCTCAAAGCAATGGAAAAACAGAGGTAACTAACAGAACTTTGCTGAATGGCCTGAAGAAAAGGTTAGAAAATGCAAAAGAAAATTGGATCAATGAACTACATTATGTCCTGGGGGCTTACCGAACAACTTTCAAAACAGTTACTAGAGAAACTCCTTACCTATTGGCATTTGGTACTGAAGCTGTAATTCCTGTCGAGATAGGTTTACCTACTCATAGAGTTCTTAACTTCAATACCCCAGTCATCAATGAAGGCCACTAACAAAGTTGGTCGGTATTAATGAAGGCCACACACAAAGCTCGTTGGTATTAATGAAGGCCACCAATAAAGCTGGTCAGTATTGGTCAGCATCAATATAGGCACCAATAATATTGGTTGTCAAACATATATAACCACGCAAGGCAAAATTGTAAGTCCCAAATGTTTGGTTAACGAAGACCCAGAAGAATAATTTTCATCTAAACTGGGCTAAAAGATGGACAAATGTTCCACTCATGCCTGGGAACCAAGGTAACTAATACAATTACTATAAAATTTAGGTACATTAGTGAAACCATGGTGAACCATTGGTAATTGGTATAAAACTTAGGTTAATCCTAAGAATATCAATAGAATCGATGAAAAACTAAAAATTAACTAAAAGTTGATCCAGTCATAGTCAAAGACTAAGAAAAAATCCACGTACGCAAAGATTAACTAAAAGTTGATCTATTCATTTAATAAACTTGTCATTAAATCAAATGATCATATTGTTGTCTAAACAAAATACAAAAGATTATTCTACAGGACGCTTCCCTTCAGCCTTAGAAACAGGATCCATGCCAGCAAGAGGACCATCCAAGGTAAAAGGAGAGTAGATGAAATCAAAATTCTGAAGTATTCTGGTATTGCTACTACTAGGACGATCAAGCAGATGAGGTGGTCGGACGATCTATAGTTCATCATGTAGCTCGTAATGCCCCAAGTACTTGGAAATCAAGCATTAGGGAATACGGTGAACAAGTATCCAATTAACATCTAACTTGAATGGAAGATTGTCAAGATGCAGCAGTCCTGAATCAGACCAATCCCATAGAGAGTCGTTTCCATCCACCTTTATCACAGTTAAAGCGTTTATCCAACCCCATTTGTAGGATTCGTTCTGGGCCTGTTGAAGTCTATTGTCAAAATGTCCCAAAGCTTCATTATACCCATCCATCCAAACTTTTCTGGCTGTTTATGGAATTGAAAAGTTAATTTATCAACTTATGATTGCAGCTTCTTCAGTACCCCATCCTTAACCACTAATTGGGAAGATTGAGTGGATAGTTGTTCAGATAAGGTCTGCAACTTTTGGGACATCTCAGCAATAACTCGGTCTTTTGCTTTTAATTGTGAAGCCTTATTGGCAAGGTCCTATTAGGTCCTAATTTCCTTTGTGGTTCCTCAGCTAATCCTATTTCTTTCTCGGGAGAAAGATTCGGATTTAATGTTTTCAAGGCCTCCAATTGGTCTCTCAATGTTGCAATACCAGCCTCTAAAATGAGTAACATTCATCCGTAGTTGTAACAACAGCTTCGGAGGCAGACTCCAAAAGATTTACTTCATCCCTCAAATTGTTATTCTCCTCTTCCAGGAGTTTGACAACAGTCCTAGTTTCTTCAATTTCAAGCTTAAGTAATGATTCCTTTTGATTATAAACAGAAATAAAGTTATCAAAACCCCGACCTACACTTAAGCTTTAATATTTTTGCTCATAGCTCTGGTGCAACAGTGCAGTGAATTCTTTATACTTTCTTGAAGTTCTTTTATCATTTCATAGTAGGCAACAGTATTTGCTACCGCCCGATTAAGTAAGTACTTCAAATACTTATAGAATTCTTTAACCTGCTCTGAGGCATCATCACCAAGAAACTGAGTGATTTCTTCTTCGGAGAATTCCGTATGACCAGCTTTGAAAAAATCATTACACTTCCTCAGTAGCTCGGTGTCATGGGAAGATAGTTGTTCCATGTTTGCTATAAGCTAGCAAGAAGAAATAACCACCAATCAACAACAAGGATGGAGAACAGATATAATCATCAAGAGATAAAAAAGGAACAACAAAAGGTTGTTTCATTAATAACAAAGAGTTCAAGTATAATCAAAATAAGGAAAAAGCAATAACAAAAGCAAAAGGGATAATATCGAACAACTTTACACCTTCTCCTTATCATTTTTAACCTTCTTGTTCTGCTCAGAAGAAGGGGTTACAGGCTAGAGTTTCCCGGTTTGCTCGGTTGGAGGAAGAGAAGACTAAAAAATTTTAAGTTGGTCGGCAGCAGACTCAACCACAAATGAAGACTCTTCAGAAGCAATTTCATCTTCAACCTAATCCTCTATGACTGGAGGAGGACCATGAATATACCTCTGAAAATGTTCAGTGTCTTTAGTTGTGTTCAACTGTTGAAGGGTAGAAGCCCAACCATCTCTGAAACATTTTTACTTAACATACTCAATCTAAGCAGAAGCAGTAGAAATATCTTTATTTCAGCCCTTGTCCCAGCCATCACTGAAGGAGGCCTTCATAACAGACTTTATCTTAGCTCTGACAGAGGGTACAAGCTCTTCAATAGCCTTTACCCTTCGATCACCTTCCTCCACCCTGCGCTCAGCTTCTTCTTTCTTCGGCTCAACTTCCTCTTTATGGAACCCAGTTTCCTTTGCCATGCGCTCAGCTTCAAGGGAATTTGTATCAGACGTTTGACGAGCAGTTTCAGCTATCTTCAGTTTCTCTGCCCAAGTGCTCTTTTCATTCTCTAATGCTTGCTAAGATTCAAGCAGAGATGTCTTCAAACCACACAAGGATTCCTCCACCTCATTTGAAAAAGAAGAAGGCTCAATTGCATTATCCTTATCCAATATATTATTGAAGTGTACCAAGAACTACAGAAGATTAAGATTAAATTGAGCATATGAGTAATATGAAAGACAACCAAACCAAGAAAATGGAAATTACTTACTGATGGAAGGTTCTGAGAAGCCAATTTCCATTTTGATCAAAACCTTGCATTAGTAAGTAATTTCCATGGGGTGGATGCCATGCTCCCTAGCAAATGGAAACCTTCATTCTAGGGAGCATGGCATCCACCCCCATGTGGTTTGGAAGACTACCAGACTTGATCAACCTCCTGGACAAACAAGGAGTAATAGCTGTTAGAGGAACAACATTAGAAGAGGGTAAATCAACCAAGGATGGTTGATCGATCACCTGGTTGACTTGCTTCTCTGTAAGCCCTCTCCTAAGTCTCCTTAGAGGAACTTAAACCCCTTTCGGAGATACATCCTTAGAAGACATGTTTTTGGGGAATGGATCCTTGGGGGATAAGGGCTTCATAACATCCCCTATTTTCTTCTTGGCTCCTTCAACGGATGATTGGGAGCCAGAAGCACTACCGCTGTGAAGGTCAGGAAACTTCTTCTTCTTCATAATTTCAGAAAGAGGAGTGTTTGAGTCAGCATCAACTTATTGATCAGGTCAATCACTAGAACAGGAGAAGTAGTAGGTCTGGCAATAAAAGAAGAAACAGTGTTTCTGTACTGGAGCAGATAGGAGGCAGACCTAATGTGCTCTTCAGCAACTACCTTGTGAAGTCCCCAAATAAACTTCAACTCTCTCAAATTTACTTCACTCTCTTTGGGGAACTTTCTTATTTGCTCAACTGCAAATCAATTTATAAAATAACAGTCAGTATGACATTTTATTAAACATAAACAGGGCAAATTTACTAAAACATAAAACAACCTATTCTGTTGCCAAAGAGCAGACATCTAGGTCCTTGATATTTAGCACCTCCAACTAAAGTGGCACGTTGCCAATTTTTTATAATGACCCCATGATAAAAATAAACCCTACTCGAATAAGGGCGATTAAATACTAAAACTTTACTAACTGCCCTAGTTTTCAAATAAAAAGTGGTATCGCTATTTACCCATTTATAACAAAATATTATTTCAGGAATCCCTAAATGGGTTCCATAGATTTGATTTAACCTATAAACTCCATTTACAACTCTCCATGTGTTAGGAGCCACTCTTGCAGGTATAATGTCAAAATATTGATAAAACTCCAAACACAGGGGATTGGGAGGAAATGTGAATCCACGTTCATTAATAAAGATGGAAGGGAACCAATAACCCTCAGCAAGAGAGAAAAAATCAAAAGGAAAGTGGGGTGTTCCAGTACAACCCAAGATGGAATATAAAAGTAGATTCTGAACTTATCAGGTGACTCGATAGAATCAACCATGATGAAGAAAACAAATAATAAGAGAAGAAAAATTGGTACAAAATTTTAAAGATTCAGCAAGAACTGTTGATAGAAAAGAAAATGATCGCACAAAAGTTCAAAGAACATATAAGTAAAATCAAAAGTAAGAGGTAAAAGATGATCGAAATTTTTATCGCCCTTTTTAAAAGACACATCGAAAACTAGGAAAAGTAATGACTAAAGCGAACGATGTTTGGGTTTACGGCGGATAACAAAGGAAAAGACGAAGATACCCCATAGAAGTTCGCTAAAATTTGAAATATTTACAAAATTGCCATTCGCGCCCAAAAATCGTCAATCAAGTGGATAAAATTCACAAGTCTGGATGGTTTGCAGCTAAAACCAAATGGCCCGAACTACTTATGAAACATAATATTCCAGACTTTCGCATCAAATCCAAGAATGAAACATTGGGGGCTTCTGTTGATACCAAAATTTACCACCCTACGTGGACCAATTACAAGCCAGCACGTGTCATCCAATGTGGCATAAGTTCAAGTTAGCACGACAGAAAAGATCGACCAACAAGGAAGCTCGATTGACATGGTTACTCGACCAACTGGGAAACCCTACCAATAGTCGAAAATCAATCTGTATAGCCAACCAAGCACCAGCAGTCTTACAGCCTGTATTGCCAATGAAGCGACATCATTCATATATTTAATTCTCATTATGTATTAATGTAAATGCATAACAAATGAAGTCATTCCATCCTTTCACATGAAAACTATCAAGACCCCTCTTGGGCTATAAATACATTGTATCACCCTCATTGCAAGGGACCGGAAGAACAACTCAAGGCAATCAATACAAAACAACGGACGTAGGCTATTCCTTTGAGCCGGACCACTTTAAAATTTCTTGTCTCTTGTTTGTTTTACTTATCTTATCTGTGATCAATTAATTAGGCCTACTCTAGTTTTTTGCATCAACAAAGCTTATTTTTCAAATTCTCTACACATTCTTAAGATTTCAATGTATAGTAAATAATTGGAAAGTAAAGAGTAGTTAAAATAAAATATCATTAAAAATATAATTTAAGACTCAAATGTACCGAAAGGTCAAAAGACAAAGCTTTAATTCTAAAATCATTAATAGGATACTTAAAAGGACCTTTAATCATTAATAGAGTATCTAAAAAGACATTTAATTTAAAAAGAAAATGAAAAGCTGAGAAGTTGAAAAGTCATGTTTAAATGCTCAATTTATTTTTAAACTAATCCCCCAAAAAATATATTATGGAGCTCTGGGTCCAATTTATAAATAATTATTTTCAGAACATCCAAAATTCATACACCATGAATAATCAAAACTTCAAGTTTTATTTTGTGATATATTTTATTAGAGCTTCGGTCCACATACTTTTTATCCCAATGAGGAATAATATTTTGTGAACTTCAGGTCATAATAATGAATATGGATCTTCATATAACAAATCAATCATAATGGGAGGACTCTTAGTCTATACTCTTTCAAGTTGACAATCTACATTTCAGGTTTGATTATGATATGTTTTGTTTTGACACGTTAGGTTTAAATAATTTAAGTACGCCACGTCCTAAAATTTGAACGGAGAAAATTTAATTTTCATATTTGAATAATTATTAGGGAACTTCAGGTCCCCCAATTGTAAATAAAAAGGGAAACTTCATATCCTAAATTAAATTACTATATAGAAACTTCAGGTCTCAAATTAAAAATAGTAATTAAGAATTAAAAGATCCAAATTTAGTTGCTTTGGGAATTAGAAACTTTGGGTCCTAAAAAAAACAAAAAAAACTTATAGTTCTAAAATATAAATAGTAATTGGTAACTTTATATCCCAATTGTATACAAGTATTTCCAAATTTAGCAACCCAATTATAATATCATAATTTTTTAACTTCTAACTTGATTGATTAAAGTAAACATTATTAATGGAGTGTTGACAAGATTTTGTCTGGAAAGTTAAAACACATACCTTTATACTTCTGTAAAAAAAAGGTGATAACCTCCCAGATTCATAATGTTAACCTTAACAAAACCAACATCCACTCATTACCCCATCATACTCTTGATGTTAATTTAACTGTCGATGTTTTTTGAGGTGGGATAAAAAGTGAAGAAATTTGTCATTTTTATATGTTTTGTTGTGTGATAAAACCTTTTGAATAGTGTGATAATAAGTCAAAGAAAGTGAAAAATAGTTTCCATTTTCATATGCTTCGTCGTGTGGAAAAAATAGATCGAACACTGATAACGTAGAGAATGATCACCATATTGATCTTTTAAAGTGGAGAGACTAATTTGTGCTGATAACGTGTTGTAAAATAAAGGGGACACAAAGAGAATTTAGAGGGAGAAAGTTTCTTCATTTCATTGATATGTATATACTCAAGGGGCACGAGCTATATTTATAGTACAAAATAAGGTAATCCAATAGACCCCTTAGTAATTGTGGAATACCAGTGGACATCCATTTAATACACATTTTATAACACACACACACACACACACACACACACTGTGTGTGTATACTCTTTGAATCTTTCCAAAAATAAAACCTTTTTGCATATACAACACACTTTGTATATGGCTTCATTCACTTGTATTTGCATAAATTTAGACACAATATATAAGAAAGCATAAGGGACATTTCATTTAGTTTGGTTATGCCTACCTAAGCCTACTTGTTACCTACAATTGACTTTGATGTCCATATTTTCATCATCCACAAATTGAAAAACATGTAACCCACATTTAGCCTACACATTATGACTTTTGCTCCTAATTACTTATGTGCACTTTTTTTTTTATTTGTGTCCATAGTGTAACAATTGTCTTTTCTTTGGCTAGAAATGGAGGGATAACCCAAAAATCTCCCCATTGGCAATCCATGATATGAGACAAAAAATAATTTTGTTGAATGAGAGACCACCATAAAACTGTTCCCACTAAGCACACACGACATCGTGGATTCACCTCTAATCTCGGCATGAAGTTAGATTTGTCCAATCTTCAATACAGATACTAAGTTTTTATTAATAAGACTTTTTTTCTATGACCATGAACATTTTTCATTGACCTTAATTGTACTAGCAACATACATTCTAAATAAAAAACGATCTTAACGTTACTTCATTCATGGTTGTCCAATGAATACGTGTAACTACCACAAGTTAAAATTATTCACTGACTCTGACTCTGAAAGGGGATCTCGATCTATCTCTTCACCTAGTAAGAAATTTATTCTCACCATCATCTGCTGCTAGGAAACTTGTAATTGATGTCTACATTTCATCCACAATTGAGACATGTCTTGATAACTTGTTACGCTACTTCCTCATTACCTTCAAAGTTTGTTCCAAATGATATAATTCCTTACTCTCATATCCCTTTCCTAGAACCATATAACCTCGTGTGACATTCAAAACTCCACCTGCAATCGAGATCCGGTATTCATTGAAATTTAATTGGCTAATGGATTTAGATTTTTTCATAACACTCCATCGAACATTATGAGTTTCGTCGTTCATACGCCCTCTATGACACATCTATCACCGTTCAACACAGACAATGAACCATTATGATTTTTTTGAAACATTTCAAAATATTCTATCTTGGATCAAACATTTAAAGATCCCAAATCTATTATCTATTCTTCTTGAGATAAGTACTTATATTTGGAGACAATGAGATCATATCCAAGTTCTTTTTCTCCAACATATTTTATCGATACGCCATCAGAGTCACGTTCACCATTTTTCAAAGGATAATCACGTTCTATGTGACCCCATTCCTTTCACTTATAACATTGTCTACATTTTTCACCATCCCTTGATTTGGAACTACTTCCTTCAAAATATTCCCGATTGATATTCCTTCCCCGATTTTAACCTTGAACGAATATAGTAAGGCCTGAACTCTCCTCCCCCAATGATTTTATCCGTACTTGTGATAATAGACTCGACTCCACCTCATCCATTTTCACCATATCTTTTTCATAAAAGATGGTGGTGACTACGTTCTCGTGTGAATTCAGTAGAGATGTAAGTAGAAATATGGCCCGATCTTCTTCCTCAGTCTTTACATCAACCTTTTTTAGTTTATCAATAAGCCCATGAAAAATACTAATGGGATCCATGAGGTACCATTCTCCTCAATCTTCAAACGGTATAGCTCCCATTTGAGATTTTGCACTATTGTAAGACTCTTTTCTAGAAAAAGGTTTTCTAACATTTTCCCAATCTTGGTAGTGTTTCCTCATCAATGATGTTATTGATGGTATTATCATCGATATTTAGTCGTATCATGCTCAAGAACCTTGACTCAGCGTCCTCTTATTTATCGTCCGTCATTTTTTCTGGTTTTCCATCCTTTCTTTTCAAAGCCAATGCTAGGCCTCCTTGAACAATGATTCCCTTCAACCGATTTTTCCATAAAGTAAAGCTACCGTTTCCATCGAACGGGTCCACTTTGTATTAAACTACGATATTTCTATCCCTAGTTGAAAGTAAATGACCCAAAATTTCAAAACACTAGTGGCTTAACAGCAAAACCTAAATACTGACTTTTGTTAAACACCTTTTATGTACCAAAAGCTATGATATTAGTTGTTCTGCACCAATCGAGCACCAAAATCAACCAAAATTGAATTGAAAAAGAATGATGAAAATTATTGTCAAAATAAATGACAATAATATAAGAAAGACACATGAAATTTAACATGGTTCACCCAATATAGGCAATATCCACAAGAGGAAAGAGTTTGTTTTTACTGTAAGGATAGCAAATATTTGTACACACACTCACACATACACAGTAATTTAACCCCTCACTACAAAGATATGGACTCTTAAAATCCTCCACAAAATAAAATCTCTCTACATATACAACACACTTTGTATTTGGCTTCCTAAACATATATTTTTTAAAGTTTACATAATATATAAGAAAGCATGGGGGATATTTCATATAATTTGGGACGGTGTATCTAAGACTATATTCTTCCTTTAATTGACTTTGGTGACCATATTTCCATCATGCACAAGGTGAAAATTATGCAACCCACATTTAGCCTACAAGCTGTGACTTTTGATCCCAACCACTTATGTGCTCCTTTTTGTATTTATGGCCACATTGTAACAATTTTCTTTGCTTTGGATGGAAATAAAGAACCAAACTCCAACAATATCATTTAATTAGTTTTATAAACAATCAATCATATCCACAATAGACAAATGTTCAAAAATTTTAAATAAAATTTTTTAAATATAAATTAATTACGAGTGTGGGACAATTCTCATTGACATGAAATATGTGTACAAAAGAGATCGATCTAACTATCAAAAGTTCCTATACAAATCACATTGATTCCACTGTTAATGAGATAGAAAATTTGCAAAAAATGGAGAGTGTTAGGATTCTACACATTTTCGGATGTTCACATGAGGAAAGAGGGATGTAAGACTCTTAATTGTTAGGTGAAAATAATGATCTCCCATAACTCTGCATGGGATACTTCAATGAGATTTTAGTGGACCAAGATAAGTTGGAGGGGACATTGGGGATAATTGCAAAATATAGAATTTTAGAGAAGTTATTGATGCGTGTCAAATGTATAATTTCTGATTTACGGGCCGTGAATACATGTGTTTAAATGGGAGAGACGAGGAGAGGTTGCATAATTATTTTTACAAACTCTGAATGGGAGGAACTGCAAGTAAAGTTCAAATTAAGCATGTGGAGCAACATGGCCAGACCACTTGCCTATTAGTATTAAATTAAGATCAACAGGAGATATTCAATCCTATAGGAAAAGAAGAAATCCTATATACATATTTGGAGCATTATGGGATAAAGATGAGGATTGTGGTACTATTATTCGTGTAGCATGGGAGGCCAGGGGAAGTTAAAGAGAGGCTGAAATATTGTGAGGAGAGATTTGTTAATGGGGAAAAATCAAAGTATGGGTCCTTGAATAAGTTTGTGAAAGAAAAAAGGGACCCAGTTTTAAAACTTTGGGAGAAATATCTCCCCGGATATAAATGATAAAATAAATAAAGTAGAACGGGAGATTGATCTCTTTCTAGAAGTTGTTGAAATTTGGTGGAAACAGATAGGGGACTGGAGTGCCTAAAGGAGGGAGGAATTAAATACTAAGTATTTTCATGACAAGGTCGATTATAAATGAAAACTAATGTTATCGGAGAAGCACGCGTAGTTTCTAGCATCAACCATAGCCCTCCATAAACATATCTGAGGGATTCATATTTTGAAAACACTTTAATACCAATTTGAAAAAGTTTGTCCTTGGCAATCTACATCAAATTAACCTTTTAATTTTTAATTTGTTAAACAACATACTTACAGCAAAAACTTTTGATCTTGACCAATTTAATTTTATCAAATAAATTTAATTAAGTCCAATTATCATCAGGGTGAAGTAAAAAATTAAACGCGGAAATAAAAGCATGAAACCACAATGGATACATGATTTAGAGTGGAAATCCTTATAGGGAAAACCACTATTGCACCCCAACCCAACCAAGTTTGCTAGTATTGTATAATGTTTACGAATAATGTTTACACGTCTTACAGAGAATATACACGACTTACATTAGACAAAGATGAATGCCACAAAGTCTTTCCCTTTCATTTTGATTCAATAACTCTACTTATGCTCTCGCTCACAACAACTTACACAATCTGCAGTTCTTAGTATCCAACGATCTCGACAGGGAGCCCGATCTGGCAACACGAATCCTAGTGCTATAAACACACATGATTACTCAGTTTGAAATATTCAAAGTGTAGGTTTAAAGTATTTTTTTAAAACAAAAGATAATCCTAGTACATGATTGGCATGGTCATTCACTCATAAAAAGATTTCTTAAAGCCTTTGGTATTCATGACAAAATTTGGGTTGTTCGTATCAGAATGAATTATTTATTTGAAGTCTATTTATATATTGTTTCATAATAGAGAACATCTAAAGCATGTTTCACGAGATAAGGCCCTTATAATAGAGAACATTTATTTATACATTACTGCATAATAAACTTTTTTTTATTGTGTTTAAAAAAGATCCAAAACTAAATAAGGAGGAATATAAAAATTAATGAATTAATTTCTATTTTGTTAAAACTATCACAAACAGGAACATTCATATTGAATTATCAAGAAATATAAATATTTATTTTGCGAAAGCATACCTGAATCCATGACAGAAAGTTAAAATATCTGAGTCTGAGGTCTTATGCTCTTCCAGATCAACACTTTTATTTCCTCTCTAAATTTCTCTCTGACAATGGGAATCAGAAGATTGGTGTTGTGTCATCTGGGGACCATGACCCCTATTTATAACACAATCGTGTCTTTTCATATTTCGTATATTTCTATTTTAACCCATCATAAAATAGAAATTACGCTTGTCTCTACACAATAAAACCCACACTTTAATAATACATTAGTAAGACCCCAAAACTTAAATTAATCACTTTAATTGGCCTACTTTTATTTGATAGACTATAATTCCTATTTATTTTATATATAAGCCCATATATTAAATTTTACTTTAACAATCTCCCGCTTGGTCCATATATATATGTAAATTTATAAATTTGAATTATACTTTATGAGCTCATGAGTTTTAGCTATCAAAACTTTATGTATCTTAACAATCTTGTCCATTAGTTGCACCAATATAGAATCAAAGAGATCGTCATTACATATTTCGTAAGTAAACCCATCAATGATCACATATATCAATGCAACTAATGACAAAGATCAAGTGTGGATGTGTAGCATGGAAATTTCATGCAATGTGATCTTAACATGCCTATTTCCAACTGGTCCTCCTTAAACCTTAGTGAGATCAAACCATATAAAGTCAGAGTGAATATAAACTTAATACTTTACTGCAGTAAATAACCATACAATATCCATTAAATCAAATATGTCTATGAAAGCATATAAAATACAAACTCCCACTAAACTGACATATCCTGAAAAGAAATTACACCCATATGAGCAGTGTGCTCATGAAAGACCTGGGTGGTAATCCCTTAGTCAGCGGATCCGTAATCATGGAGTTTGGTCCAATGTGCTCTATAGATATAAGTCCACTCTGAACTCTTTCATTTACAACTAGGAACTTAATGTCAATAAACTTTGACTTCGTAGAAATCCTGTTGGTCTTGGAATATAGTACTGCTGATTTATCGTCACAAAATAACTTAAGTGGTCTTTCAATGCCATCCACAATACGCAGCCCCGTGACAAAATTTCGCAACCATATTCCTTGATTGGACGCCTCATAACAAACTACAAACTCAGCTGCCATGGTGGAAGAAGCTATAATAGACTGCTTAACACTCTTCCACGATACAACACCTCCAGCAAGTAAGTAGATATAACCTGAAGTAGATTTCATGCTATCTTGGCATCCAGCAAAATCGGAGTCAGAATATCCGATGATCTCTAACTGTTCTGACTTCCGATAGGTGATCACGTAGTCTTCTGTTCTCTGTAAGTACCTCATGACTCGCTTGGCTGCTATCCAATGATCCTTTCCAGGATTACTTAAGTATCTTCCCAACATGACAATAATGTACGCAATATCCGGACGCGTACATACTTGAGCATACATAAGACTTCCTACTACTGACGCATAAGGAATCTTTTGCATCTCCCGCGTACTCTGAAAGAGATCTCGGTGTATTTGTATACCCAACACAAAAGAAGCGTTACCAATATCTTTCATCTCAAATTTCTTTAAAAGAAATCTCTTGGTTTCGTGCAACATACCTATATCGTTGGTGGCAAGTGTGACACCCCGACTAATTAAATACCGGGTAGCTACTCCTTTATTAAAATAATACAAAATGCCAAGTTGGTTCAGTTAATAGCATCACTGTCGAAAAACATTTTAATGATTACTATCACCTAGTATTTAAAAAGTAAGTTGTCAAATTTTAAATTAAATCTGATTAACATGCGACAAATGAAATGTAAAATAATAACATCACCATACACTATAAAGTCTCAATAAAGTAACCAACAAATAGTAATAAGTCCGGAGGAAAACTCCTCACAACAATCCCACAAACTGAAATAAATAAAACAGTGTATCCTGGATTAATTACATGCTAACAATCTGAATAACTGAAATATGAAATGTCTCTAATGGGAATGGGGGACATGCCCTACAAATGATGAACACTGAATAAAGTCAAGACAAAAGAAGCGTCTACTAGAAAGACCCTGTAACTTTCACAAACAGCTACAGCTCGTCACCTGAATGGAGATCCTATGCATGGTGTCCTTGTGGCAGGGCACCTAAAAGGTTTTTACAAAAATAGATTTGAAAGCAAACGGGTCAGAGCCCGAAAGTGGAGAGTATTTTAAAAACAGCAAGTGTTTTAATAACATTAAAACAATGAATGCAAAATACATGTTAGGACGTGCTCTCACATGAAATACTCGCCTCTCGACTAATTGTGCACTCCTAACGTACCGTACCCAAACATGTGATATCCATATCTAACTAAACTGACATAAGTTCTAACCTTTCTACTCGATTCATAATATAAATTCCCAACGTCATCACTTAAATAGGTAGCCTTACTTAAACTCGGATTCTCAATTATTAGCAAAACATTTCACAGCAGGTTATCCCTTTTTATCTTTATCAAGACGTTACTACAATTATACTCGCAATTAAACATAACAATTCCTTTTCTTTTAACCGTATATTATTCACATCATAAATATACAATATGAGCACCTCGAGGCTAAGCTGTGGTGCACACATACTCTTCTATCCATCCTGGTACATCACGTACATAAGGATTACAAATTCCGAATCTCTCAGGAATTGTTAGAATAAGCACAACACACAAAAATGGAGGCGAACATAATTCAACATATCCATGGTCACGTAAATACCTACGCTCCACAGTCAGCTGACTTATTAACTCACAAATAAGTCATTCTTTGAACTATGTCCTCTAGGTACCAATCTAAATTCGGGCACACAAGGATTAGATGGACCTAAGCGAACGTAAACCTCCCATGATAGCAAGTATGGTAGGTATTTCATACACATAAAATCATATACATATACTAAGCATGCACACATCTTAGTAATTACCATAATTTATTAGTGGTATACTTCTCATTCATATACCAATACACGTGTCCCCGGTTTATATATACACATCATCCATTATCCTCACGTCGTAATTAGTTATTCGCGTCCTAACCCACAATTACCATTTGGTTCAAATCATTCTTCTATATTTTACTCCTCAATATATCCTGAATATCCCAACTATATCAATTAGTCATCAAGGTAATGTTATCTCTACAATTAATCAAGGTTACGGGACACTAGAAATCAAACCAGGCCAAAAAGGCCAATCTGTCAACCCGTTCGAACGAGGTCGTTCGAACGAGAGTTCGTTCGAACGAAGTGGGCATCTAACGAGATCTCGTTCGAATGAAAAGCATAGAATGAACATCCCACTCGTTAGAAAGCAAAATTTTACCTCGTTAGAAGCTCGTTTGAACGAGCTCGTTCAAACGACCTGGGCAGGTCTTCTAACGAGATGCCAGTTTCGAGCCCAGAATTTTCCTATCTCGTTTTTCTCTATTTTTTCACCTCTAATCCCATATAAAAATTGTCCCAACAGTATTTTAAGGTTTCTAATCCACACTAAACATTCATAGGTCATAACTTAACATTTATATAGGGCCAAATCTTCCTAAACATCATCTAATTATCATAACTCCCCAATTTTTCCCAAACCTTATGAACAAGAACCCTAGAAATTTAAAGTCTTCAATTTCCATAAATAAATCCGTTTTTGCAACATAAAAAGTAGTAATTCTTTTTGTTCAATCACCCAATAAAAATTCTACATGCAAACCTAATCAAAATCTGAATTTATAACTCCAATCTCATGGGTTTTTATAAATCTTCCAATACAATGCGATTATATAATTTTCTAATCATGGAAGAAATATTCGCTTGAAATTAACGTAATTAAACCACTTGCCTTAGATTGTTCTCTGAATTTGCTGTTGAATTGATGAAGGTTGGTCTCTCTCTCTTTCTCTCCCAAGGTTGAAGGTTGAAGATGGAGGTTAAGGTTTTCTCTTTGGGAACTTTTCTACCTTTTTCCTCTAACTCCCGTTGCCCTCTAATCACCTAAGTGCTGGTAATGGGTTAGTGGGTCATTAATTTCCTATTTTCAATTCCCAAAATTCGTTCGTCAAAAATCCCAAAATTCTAAAATTACCAAAATACCCTTTTTAGTTACCGGTATGGCCCAATAATGCCTCGGAACCCAAACTAAACTCCCGGCTAGTGTTTTCTGACTATTTCGACCCTTCCGGACTCGTTGGCGCACTCAAAATGACCATACGGTTGATAAAAATAAATTTCACTTTTTAATTTAAATAATTATAATCCTGACGCGACTGTCACGCGCGTCCCAACAAAATTTCCCAAATTGCCGTATTTCAATCTCGTGACAATTTCAATAGTTTTAATATTCATATAACATCATATGTATACACATTATAATCAAATCCCAACTCACATCTCGTTAGTATTTTATCCGGATTAATTCTCAATTAATTCACATTTAATTTAATTAATCCCATAAATAAATATCGATAAAAATGCGGGGTATTACATACTTCCCTCCTAATAACAGAATTTAGTCCCGAAATTCGAAACTGGAAAGTACCTGGTAAAAATAACTCTGGATAATGTTCGCGCATCTCATCCTCGCGCTCCCATGTGGACTCCTCGACATTATGATGTTTTTACTGAACACGCACTAACGGAACTATCTTTGATCGCAGTTTCCTCTCACTTCGGTCCAAAATAGCAATCGGCCCCTCCTCGTAGGAGCTATCAGGCTGGAAATCGATGTCCTCCAAAGCAATGTGAGAATGAGCCAAATCGTCTCTAAGATATTTCCTTAGCGAGGAAATATGAAACACATCATGAATCCTGTGCAAATGCTCCGGTAACCCAAGTCTATATGCAACAGACCCAATCCGCTCGATGATAGGAAATGGTCCCACGTATCTCGGTGCCAATTTCCCCTTCTTCCTAAATCCCATAATCCCTTTCATAGGAGATACTCTGAGTAAAACCTGGTCCCCCACTTGGAACTCCCTGAAGAATCTCTTCGCATCAGCGTAGCTCTTCTGCCGATCCTGAGCTACCCGAATGCGACTCCGTATCAATTCTATCCTCGCCGAAGTATCCTGAATCACTTCCGGCCCAAGTAGTTTGTTGTCCCCCACCTCCAACCAACATGCTGGGGAACGACAAGGTCTACCGTACAACGCCTCAAATGGAGCCATGCCAATGGTGAACTGGTAGGAGTTGTTGTAAGCAAACTCCACCAGTGGAAGATACTGCTCCCATCCACCCCCGAAATCAATGATGCACATACGCAACATGTCCTCCAAAATCTGATTTATTCGCTCGGTTTGCCCATCGATCTGCGGATGATAAGCCGTACTCAACCGTAATTCCGTGCCCATGGCCTCCTGAAAACTCTCCCAAAATCATGAAACAAATATCTTGTCTCGGTTAGACACGATATTTAGGGGCACACCGTAAAGTCTCACTATTTCTGCAATAAAAAGCTGGGCATACTGTCCCGTAGTGTAGTCTGTCCTTACGGGTAGAAAATGAGCAACTTTGGTCAACTTGTCTAAAATTACCGAAATGGAGTCGTGACCCCTCTGTAACGTGGGTAACCCCGTGATAAAGTCCATGGAGATGCTCTCCCACATCCACATAGGTACCTCTAATGGCTGTAGAAGTCCTGTCGGTCTCTGATGGTCCACTTTTACTAGCTGACAAGTGGCGCATTTAGAAACAAACAAGGCAATATTTCTCTTCATCCTGCTCCACCAATACTGACGTCTCATGTCTTGGTACATTTTATCCCCACCGGGATGTACCGCGAACCGTGAGCCGTGCGACTCTGCCATCACTTCGTGTCGCAATTCCTCCCCTTCTGGAACAACCAGTCTCCCATTGAAGAGTAACCCCCCGTCTGAGCTAACGGTATAGGACTCGGCTCCCTCTGCTAGTAATCCAACTATCTGCTCCTGATATAACGAGTTATTTGCTAGGGCCTTTACCACCTTCGCGATAATCTGCGGTGTAACAGTCATCACAGACATGAACGATCGGGCCACTACATCTTGGTGTCCCAACTCCTTCCACTTAGCCTTCCACACCCCTGCCACTTCATCTACTGGCCTACGACTCAACGCGTCTGCTACCACGTTAGCCTTCCCCGGGTGATATTGGATATCGAACTGATAATCTTTCACAAACTCAAGCCACCTTCGCTGCCGCATATTCAACTCCTTCTGCGTGAATAGGTACTGTAGGGAGTTGTGGTCTGTGAACAATCGAAACTTCTCCCCCAAAAGGTAATGTCTCCAAATCCGAAGGGCAAATACAACTGCCGCTAACTCCAAATCATGAGTGGGGTAATTCTTCTCGTGAGGCTTAAGCTTACGGAAAGCATAAGCTATGGCCTGACTCTCCTGTTGTAATACACCTCCAAGTCCTTGTAAGGACGCATCAGTGTAAACTAGATACTCAACTCCCGGTCTCGGCAATGCTAACACAGGTGCTGAGGTCAATTTGTCCTTCAACTCATCAAATGCCAACTGACAGGCATCACTCTAGATGAATGGCACACCCTTACGAGTCAGATGTGTCACGGAACCCGCTATTTTGGAGAAACCCCGAATAAGCCTCCTATAGTATCCTGCTAAGCCCAAGAAACTACAGATCTCCCTCAATGCGGATACCTTCCCCGGATCAACAGATATCCCCCGGTTGGAAATAATATGCCCCAAAAACTGAACCTCCTTCAGCCAAAACCCACACTTCTCATACTTTGCATACAACTCATTCTGACGTAGCGTCTGTTAAACCTGCCTCAAATGCTCGGCGTGCTCCTCCTCTGTCTGGGAGTAAACCAGAATGTCATCAATGAAAACAATGACAAACTGGTCCAGGAACTCTCTGAACACCCTATTCATCAAGTCCATAAACACGGCTAGAGCGTTGGTCAAGCCAAAAGGCATAACCCGAAACTCGTAGGAACCATATCTCATTAAGAAAGCAGTCTTCGAGACGTCCTCTTCCCTGATACGCAACTGATGGTATCCTGATCACAAATCAATCTTTGAGAAGAAATAAGCTCCTCTCAGCTGGTCGAATAAGTCATCGATTCGGGGCAACGGATACTTATTCCGTATCGTGACTTTATTCAACTCCCGGTAATCCACACACAACCTCAACGATCCATCCCTCTTCTTAACAAACAACACAGGGGCACCCCACGGCGAAGTATTCCTCCGTATAAACCCCTGACCCAACAACTGTTCATTCTGATCCCGTAACTCGCTCATCTCAGCTGGAGCCATACGGTAAGGTGCGCGGGCAATAGGCCGAGTGCCCGGCGTCAAATCAATCACAAAATATATCTCCCTACTCGAAGGTAGTCCAGGTATATCCTAAAATACATCGGCGAACTCACTAACAATGGGTATCGAATCAAGTGGTATCACCACTTCCTTAGAGGTCTCTTCCTCTATGTAGCATAAATGAGTGGACGATCCTCCCTCAGGGCGAGGCATCGCCACTAAAAACATCTCCTGCCCGGGAATGGCAAAGATAATACTCCTACTAAAACAGTCAATCATGGCTCGGTACGCAACTAGCCAATCCATACCAATAATGGCATCATACTCGGTCATATCTAATACTAACATATCAACGGGTAAAGTAAACCTCCCGATCACTATACCCACACCTCTACAAATAAGCGAAATCATGGAACCCCTACTCAACGGTGAGTCTACACAAGTAGCGGTTCTCTCTGCGGTGTCTAATAGCCCAATAGTGCGTGCAAATCTCATAGCAATGAAACAATGTGTGGCTCCCGTGTCGAACAAAATACGCCCCATAGTCCCCTGAATAGAGAACATACCCTCAATAGCTGGCGGATTCTGTGGGGCTGCGACCTGCTGGAGCTGATACACTCTCCCATACTGAAGTTGTCCCTGCTGAACTGGGACTGTTGGAATGGGCGGTAAGGCTGCCATGTGCTGTGGTGCTGGGAGGGCGGCGGGAAACATAGGCCTCTGTGGCTCGTGTCGAGCACCCTGCTGCTGCTGTTATGGGGCCCTGCCCTTATCAGGACAATCCTGACGTTTGTGGCCAATCTTACCACAAATGAAACACTTCCCCTGGAAGTTTCCCCCTCGCTGCCCCTGCTGACCACAGCCCTGGTGACCGTTACCATTTCTGCTCTGGCCTTGCTGGCCCTGGTGAAACTGCTGCTGTTGACCATTTAGACCCTGCTAGCCCTGATGGCCGTTCTGACCCTGCTGGCCATTCCGGAATCCTCCCTGACCGTTCCTGAAACCCCCTGATCGGAATCTCTTATGATCCCCCTGCTGGGAACCCTGGTCACCCTGCCTCTATCCCTGAGCAGATTGTGCCCCACTGGCACCATTTCCCCCAGTCCTGCCCTGATGGCTGGACTTTCCTGATCTCTTGCTCTCAGACATGTGAAAGCGGTGATCCTGGCAGTGTAGTAATGCGGCGTTAACCACATCAGAATAAGTGGCCAACGAGAGGTTCCCCAATAAATGCTGACGGATCCTCCAAGTCAATCCATCTGTAAACTTCTGAATCTTTTTCTCCTCTGTCGGTATTTCATCCGGAACAATGTTCAGAAGATTAGTGAATTCGGCCTCATACTCGGCCACAGTCCTTCCCTCCTGTCTAAGGTTCATCAACTTCCTCCTCATTTCCGTGTGAACAGCTGACGGAAAATATATGCGGTCGAACCGCACCCAGAACTCCTGTATCGTGAGAGTGTCCCTCTCCCCTGCGGTGGTAATGGACTCCCACCAATGCAATGCAGATCCCACTAGCTTGAAAGTAGCTAGTATCTGTCTCTGAACATCGGTGCACTCATACATCCTCAAGTGCCTCTGAATATCCTTCCTCCACTGACTTGAAACCACAACATCGGAGCTACCTGCGAACTCCGGTGGGTGCGCTTTCTGAAAAGCATCACGTACACGTTCCCAAGCAGACGGGAATGCATGTTCCTGAACCGGCGTGACTACTGGCGCCTAGGGTGGTGCCTGCTGTACAACGGCGAGAGCGTCATTTACCGCTTGGGCTACAATGGCTGCAACCTCAACGACATTCATGGTGCCCTGTACTAGTGCTGGCTGTGGCTCGGGCTGTGCATCCCTAGGAACTCGTGGTGCACGTCGTGGAGGCATCTGAAATAAGAGTAAGGTCTATAAGTTCGCAGTTATAAACCAAAAATAGCTGAAGATCGAAGGAAACAAAAAGAATACAACAGTCCTAAAATATTGGTCTCTACATCAAAGAAAGCTCAGCGGAAACATAACAAGCCGTACAGATCCTAAAGGACACTAGAACCTGATGCTCTGATACCACCTGTGACACCCCGACTAATTAAATACCGGGTGGCTACTCCTTTATTAAATTAATACAAAATGCCGAGTTGGTTCAGTTAATAGCATCACTGTCGAAAAACATTTTAATGATTACTAACCACCTAGTATTTAAAAAGTAAGTTGTCAAATTTTAAATTAAATCCGATTAACATGCGACAAATGAAATGTAAAAGAATAACATCACCATACACTATAAAGTCTCAATAAAGTAACCAACAAATAGTAATAAGTCCGGAGGAAAACTCCTCACAACAATCCCACAAACTGAAATAAATAAAACAGTGTATCCTGGATTAATTACATGCCAACAATCTGAATAACTGAAATATGAAATGTCTCTAATGGGAATGGGGGACATGCCCTACAAATGATGAACACTAAATAAAGTCAAGACAAAAGAAGCGTCTACTAGCAAGGCCCTGTAACTTTCACAAACAGCTACAACTCGTCACCTGAATGGAGATCCTATGCATGGTGTCCTTGTAGCTGGGCACCTAAAAGGTTTTTACAAAAATAGATTTGAAAGCAAACGGGTCAGAGCCCGAAAGTGGAGAGTATTTTAAAAACAGCAAGTGTTTTAATAACATTAAAACAATGAATGCAAAATACATGTTAGGACGTTCTCTCACATGAAATACTCGCCTCTCGACTAATTGTGCACTCCTAACGTACCGTACCCAAACACGTGATATCCATATCTAACTAAACCGACATAAGTTCTAACCTTTCTACTCGATTCATAATATAAATTCCCAACGTCATCACTTAAATAGGTAGCCTTACTTAAACTCGAATTCTCAATTATTAGCAAAACATTTCACAGCAGGTTATCCGTTCTTATCTTTATCAAGACGTTACTACAATTATACTCGCAATTAAACATAACAATTCCTTTTCATTTAACCGTATATTATTCACATCATAAATATACAATATAAGCACCCCGAGGCTAAGCTGTGGTGCACACATACTCTGCTATCCATCCCGGTACATCACGTACATAAGGATTACAAATTCCGAATCTCTCAGGAATTGTTAGAATAAGCACAACACACAAAAATGGAGGCGAACATAATTCAACATATCCATGGTCACGTAAATACCTACGCTCCACAGTCAGCTGACTTATTAACTCACAAATAAGTCATTCTCTGAACTATGTCCTCTAGGTACCAATCTAAATCTGGGCACACAAGGATTAGATGGCCCTAAGCGAACGTAAACCTCCCGTGATAGCAAGTATGGTAGGTATGTCATACACATAAAATCATATACATATACTAAGCATGCACACATCTTAGTAATTACCATAATTTATTAGTGGTATACTTCTCATTCTTATACCAATACATGTGTCCCCGGTTTATATATACACATCATCCATTATCCTCACGTCGTAATTAGTTATTCGCGTCCTAACCCACAATTACCATTTGGTTCAAATCATTCTTCTATATTTTACTCCTCAATATATCCCAAATATCTCAACTATATCAATTAGTCATCAAGGTAATGTTATCTCTACAATTAAACAAGGTTACGGGACACTAGAAATCAAACCAGGCCAATCTGTCCACTCGTTAGAAGTCTCGTTTGAACGAAGTCGTTCGAACGAGAGTTCGTTCGAACGAAGTGGTCATCTAACGAGATCTCGTTCGAACGAAAGTCATCGAACGAACATCCCACTCGTTAGAAGGCAAACTGTCACCTCGTTAGAAGCTCGTTCGAACGAGCTCGTTCGAACGACCTGGGCAGGTCTTCATACGAGATGCCAGTTTCGAGCCCAGAATTTTCCTATCTCGTTTTTCTCTATTTTCTTCACCTCTAATCCCATATAAAAATTATCCCAATAGTATTTTAAGGTTTCTAATCCACACTAAACATTCATAGGTCATAACTTAACATTTATATAGGGCCAAATCTTCCTAAACATCATCTAATTATCATAACTCCCCAATTTTTCCCAAACCTTATGAACATGAACCCTAGAAATTTAAAGTCTTAAATTTCCATATATAAATCCGTTTTTGCAACATAAAAAGTAGCAATTCTTTTAGTTCAATCACCCAATAACAATTCTACATGCAAACCTATATCAAAATCTGAATTTATAACTCCAATCTCACGGGTTTTTATAAATCTTCCAATACAATGCGATTATATAATTTTCTAATCATGGAAGAAACATTCGCTTGAAATTAACGTAATTAAACCACTTGCCTCGAATTGTTCTCTGAATTTGCTGTTGAATTGATGAAGGTTGGTCTCTCTCTCTTTCTCTCCCAAGGTTGAAGGTTGAAGATGGAGGTTAAGGTTTTCTCTTTGGGAACTTTTCTAACTTTTTCCTCTAACTCCCGTTGCCCTCTAATCTCCTAAGTGTTGGTAATGGGTTAGTGGGTCATTAATTTCCTATTTTTAATTCCCAAAATTCGTTGGTCAAAAATCCCAAAATTCCAAAATTACCAAAATACCCTTTTTAGTTACCGGTATGGCCCAATAATGCCCCGGAACCCAAACTAAACCCCCGGCTAGTGTTTTCTGACTATTTCAACCCTTATGGACTCGTTGGCACACTCAAAATGACCATACGGTTGATAAAAATAAAATTCACTTTTTAATTTAAATAATTATATTCCTGACGCGACTGTCACGCGCGTCCCAACAAAATTTTCCAAATTGTCGTATTTCAATCTCGTGACAATATCAATAGTTTCAATATTCATATAACATCATATGTATACACATTATAATCAAATACCAACTCACATCTCGTTAGTATTTTATCCGGATTAATTCTCAATTAATTCATATTTAATTTAATTAATCCCATAAATAAATATCGATAAAAATGCGGGGTATTACAGCAAGCAAAATGTCATCAACATATACAACCAATTAAATATGCTTAGTCCCACTGAACTTGTGGTATATACAATCATCAACCAGATTCATCTCAAAACCAAACGAGATGACAACTTGATGAAACTTGTATTACCATTGACGAGAAGCCTGTTTAAGCCCATAAATGAATTTCTTTAATTTGCAAACTGTTTTCTTTGCATCTCCCGACACAAAGTTTTCTGGTTGCACCATATATATTGTTTCATCAATGTCACCATTGATAAACGCAGTCTTAACATCCATCTGATGAAGCTTAAGGTCAATGTGCGCCACAAGTGCTATTATTATCCTAAAAGAGTCTTTCGATGAAACTGGAGAGAAAGTCTCTTCATAATCGATGCCTTTTTTCTGTGTAAAGCCTTTAGCAACAAGACGGACTTTGTATCTCTCCACATCACCTTTCGAATCCCTCTTGGTTTTAAATATCCATTTGCAACCAATGGGTTTTTTTACCTTCAGGTAATGGGACAAGATCCCAAACATCATTGTCCTTCATGGACTTTATCTCCTCATTCATGGCATCAATCCACTCTTGAGATTTAGAAATTTCCATGGCTTGACGGAAGGTGATCGGATCATCTTCCACCGCACCAATGTCAAACTCATATCCTTGGAGAAATACAATGTAATCATCCGGCACAACACTTCTTCTTTCTCTAGTGGATCTCCTAAATGGAATATGTTCTCGAGGTGGTAGAGTTTGTTCTTCTAGAATGGGAGATTCTTGGATATTGTTTTGATTAGGATCTGCTTCTTGAACAATGTTAGGAATTGGATCCTGATCAATGTTAATAACAGATGTGGGAATATCAACATATTCCTCTTCAAAACCAAAATCCTTAACCTTATCCCTCTCGGCAAACTCAACATCCTCAAAGAATCGGGCATTTTCAGTCTCAAAAATTATTTTGGTAGTAGGATCATAAAATTTGTAACCCCTAGATATTTCAGAGTATCCAACAAAATAGCAACTAACTGTTCTGGAATCCAGTTTCTTTTCATGTGGCCTATAAGGCCTCGCTTCAGCTGGACATCCCCAAATATGAAGGTGCTTTAGACTAGGTTTCTTTCCTGCCCAAAGTTCAAAAGGAGTTTTAGCAGTTGATTTAGTTGGTAATCTGTTAAGGATATACACTGCAGTCTTTAATTCTTCACCCCAGAGTAAATCTAGTAAGTTAGAGTAACTGATCATACTCCTTACTATGTCTTTAAGCGTTCTGTTTCGCCTTTCAGCAACACCATTCATGCTTGGAGAACCTGGCATGGTGTACTGCGGGACGATACCGCACTCCTCTAGGAATTTAGCAAATGTTCCTGGGCATTGTTCACCTGAACCGTCATACCTACCGTAGTATTCACCACCACGATCAGATCTGACGCTTTTAATCCTTTTGCTGAGTTAATTTCAACTTTAGCCTTGAATGACTTGAACAGGTCCAGAGATTAGGACTTTTCATGGATGAGATAAAGGTAGCCATAACGTGAAAAATCGTCTATAAATGTGATAAAATATTCTTGAACGTTCCATGAAACCGTAGGGAATGACCCACAAATATCTGTATGTATCAGTTCTAAGATGTCTGTAGCCCTATTAGCACCAGATCTCCTTATGTTTGTCTGTTTTCCCTTTATGCAATTTTTGCAAATTTTAAAATCTGAAAAATCAAGGGAATATAGAATTCCATTTGACACAAGTCTTTCAATTCTCCTTTGGGAGATGTGACCTAATCTCTTATGTCATAATGATGCAGAACTCATTGGTTAATTTTATTTTAATACCTCGAGTACTTAATTGTAAGGTTTCATGATATGAAGCAATAGTATCAAGCATATAAAGGTTATCTACATAAGATAAAGAACCAGTACCAACCAAATTTGAATTATGAAGAAGACTAAATTTATTATTTCCAAAGGAACAAGTATAACCAAATTTGTCCAATACAGAAATGAAAACCAAATTCCGTCTAAATGAAGGTACGATAAATGTCTCATTCAAATCCAAATAAGTACTAGACTTCAATAATAACCTAAATATCCCAATTGCTTCAACTTCAACCTTCTTGCCATCCCCCACAAAAATGTATCTTTCACCATCATTTGGCTTTCGGCAACTTGGGCAACCCTGCATAGACACACTGATGTGAGTGGTTGCACCAGAATCTATCCACCAAGTGTGTTTAGGTACCGAAGTCAAATTAACCTCAGAACAAACTAGGTTAAGAAGTGTACCTTTCTTGACACGCCAAGCATGATAATTGGTACATTGCTTCTTCCTATGTCCCGTAGCTCCACAGAAGAAACAACCATCAACAGTTTTTTCTTTATGTTGTTTCTTTGGATATGGAACCACGGCAGCTTCTTTATCCTTCTTTCTTTTCTTCCCCTTGTCCTTGGAAGTACTAGCCAAATGAGCACTTTATGTCTTATCTTGCTTCAGTCTTTCCTCTTCTTGCACACAATGTGAGATGAGATCATTAAGAGACCAAGTCTCCTTTTGGCAGTTGTAGCTCACCTTAAATTGACTGAATTGTGTGGGAAGGATATCAGAACCAAATGCACAAGCAAATCCTCAAAGAGATCAAGCTTAAGTGCTCTTAACTTTTAAGCGAGATGAGACATTTTCATAATGTACTCCCTAATGTTCCCATTACCTTTATATTTCATTGAGATGAGACTTGCCAAAAGTGTACTTGTTTCAGTCTTTTCATTTTTGGCAAATCTGTTCTTAATTTCTTCTAGGAACTCTTTGGCTGTCTTTATCGTTTCCGATATTGTGCCCCTGAATGCTTCTGGAATGACCTTCTTTATGATCATCAAAACCTGCGATTTGATTTCTCCCACCTTTCAAAGTCCTTTTTATCATCAGAGGAACTTTTATCTGTAAGAGGTGCAGGAGAAGGAACCCTTAATGCAAGGTCCAGATCCATGACACCGAGAACTATATGAAGGTTCTCTTGCCATGACTTAAAGTTTGTGGCATTAAGCATGGGAATAGAATTAATACTGGCGGTAATGTTGGAAGCAGAACTGATAGCCGAATCAAAGAACAATAAACAAATAAAACTAGCTCATATAAGTCTTAAATCAAAAATAAATTCAAATAAAGGACAAATCCCATTTTAAGATATCGGACACTCTATTAATATTTGATCTTTGAAAAAAAATATTAACTTGTAAGTGATATCTTTCCGTAATAATCAAACACTGATAATAAGAACATATTGAATAATAATTATTCCTTTGGGCCGATTTATTATTCATATGTAAAACTAAATAATTATCGCGTGCTTATTATTAAAGTGACACATGTAATTTTGTTAAAAAATAATCTTTCCTTGGGCCGATTAATATTCACATAAATTACATGCACGTAATTCTTCTTATATTTCGAAATAAAATTAATTTTGAACAAAAGAGGTCACTTTGGTGACATATTGTTTAAATTAATTTATCTCGAAATATATATATATATATATATATATATATATATATATATATATATATATATATATATATAAATACACCAAAATTTGAATTTAAATTTGTATATGGGTTCAAAACCCCTTTGGCTCTACACTTGAAAGGTCATGGATTCAAAACCCCTTTGGCTCCAGACTTGAAAGGTCATGGGTTCAAAACCTCTTGACATCCTTCATAATTTTCATCATTTAAGAGGCTTAAATATGAAACACCAAGAGTCGAACCTTTAACCTTCCATTACCATCAAATCAACCTTTATACCTAATTTTTTTTTTAAAATCATATAAAATCAACCGCTAGTCCAAATTTCATGAATTTTATATCGTTGGAATCGTAATGAAACGAGAATATTTCTGAATCCAAAAATTTTCTGAAATATTAAACCTTTTTGAAAAAATATTTACAGTCAAAAATTAATATCAATAGCTTCCTAATATATTCTCAACAATTCAATATGAAATAACTCTGATACCACATGATGGATAAATTTCTATTTTGTAAAAACTATCACAAACAGGAACATTCATATTGAATTATCAAGAAATATAAATATTGATTTTGCGAAAGCGTACCTGAATCCATGACAGAAAGTTAAAATATCCGAGTCTGAGGTCTTATGCTCTTCCAGATCAACACTTTTATTTCCTCTCTAAATTTCTCTCTGACAATGGGAATCAAAAGATTGGTGTTGTGTGATTTGGAGACCATGACCCCTATTTATAACACAATCGTGTCTTTTAATATTTCGTATATTTTTATTTTAACCCATCTTAAAAATAAAAATTACGCTTGTCTCTATACAATAAAACCCACACTTTAATAATACATTAGTAAGGCCCCAAAATTTAAATTAATCACTTTAATTGGCCTACTTATATTTTATAGCCTATAATTCATATTTATTTTATATATAAGCCCATATATTAAATTTTACTCTAACAAAAATATCTCCTTACAATCATGATTCGGATGAGGATTTTGAAAGAGTATTCCTAAAATATATGGTAGGAGTCATGATGAAATGAGAAATTTTGGAGTGAGAATGACCAACTTCGGTAGAATTTCCTCTAAATGAAAAGTCAATTACTAATTAAGGAATAAATATATTTGTAAGTATACACGCCTAGGAATTTTTCATAAAATTTTTATTTTTAAGGTTTATGCTAAAATCTTTTAAGTGGGATCAAGTTTATAGATAAATTAAGAAAAAAAAATATTCACTCATAAATTTTAAATTGGGTTAAATCAAATTTTGAAATGAAAGACTGATGTCTTTCAAATGTGATTAAGTTTAAGGATGAAATTCTTATAGATTGATGAAATACAGACTATTTTGCATACCACATTTCTCCTATGACAATGATAATATTGGGGAGTAAATTGTAAGTGAAGTGGGATCGAAGGGAGATGAATAGATCGATGACTAGGGGTGGCAATTTTTGACACGACACGAAGTTAGCGGGTTAGGGTTGACGATTTCTTGACACGAACCTGAATATGACACGACCTGTCAACACGAATAATAAACGGGTTGGGTTAGTGTCAAACAAGTATAACTCGAAAATGACACGAATAGACCCGCTTAACTCGTATTTTATGGAGAATATATTAGATGATTTATATATGTTGATAGGCATTCTATAAAATTCATGGAGAATCGGATGATAAATTATTTATGTGTTGAAAGAAGTTGAAATTAATTAAATTTAAGTTATTGTAGGCCTATGATTGGTATGATTGTTTAAGAGAGAAAAAAAAAATTATTTTATATTTTACTTAATGGGTTATGCGGGTCAACCCGAACACGACACGATAATAAATAGGTCGGGTTAGTGTTTGCTCATCTGACACGATTAGTTAAAAGGGTCGGGTTAGTGTTGACTAATACTTAACACGGACCCGACATGACATGACCTGAACACGACACGACGCACACGAATTGCCACCCCTATCGATGACCATGTTTAGATAATGTCGGGATTGATGAAATGGTTTCAACTAAGATGATAACAAGTGATGATATGATCATCGAAGGTGCAGTCCTCGAACTTTTTGAAGAGGCCAGGATCATCAATGTTAAGAACGTTTAAAGGTATAGACCATAAGGTCTCGATAAAATATTCCAAGTTGTTGATGTCAAACGAGCCTTATTGATGGGACGCACTTAGCGGTATCCCTAATGACGTCAACATTGCCGCATATATAGAGCCTTAAGAAGTGTCTTTAGTGGAGAATGGGATGAGAACTTATGTTATCGTGATAGTCAACGAGTATTTAGCTATATATATTAGAGTGATTCTACACGTACAGAAGAATCTGTACAGAATCGTCTGTACAGACTGACGTGTTATGTTTGTATTGGTCCGTGTCTGGGCCCACTCAAGACACGGACCAATACAGACGCGACACGTCAGTCTGTATTCCTCTGTACAAATAGAATTTTTGTATATATTATTATAGCAGATATTCTTTTGTCTCATAATATTTAAGTCTTAGGGTTTTAACCTTCCACTGGAATAGTTTTTTTGTCTGTTATCTAAACTTGAATGGAGAATGGCCAACGTACATAATCCTGTTTGGGACATAATTCTCCAACAAAACTTTAGGCTTCTTGTAATCCTATAATATGGACAAATGGAAGTAGAGCATCTCTCACATGGGGAGGCATTATTAAGTCAAGAAAAACTTTAATAAAAAATAACTATTGGACCATTAGTTGCTATAATACAATATTTAAAGATAATGAAGGTTGGGATACGGTAGACTGGGCTAAAATTTGGAGGTCAAAATTCCCACTAAACTCGTATGTTTTCTTTGGATTTTATTTCATGGCAAACTCCTAACAAATCATTAAATATCCATTAAAAATCTTTCTAACAGTGGCCATTGTGATTGGTGTTGAGCAACCAAGTCTACTGATCATTTGTTCTGAACATGTAGTAGATCTTATAATGTTTAAAAAATATCATTAGTTTGGAACAATGGCAACTAGGAACCAACAATATTCTTCCAGATAACATATGGGTTAACAACAAACCCAAAATTGATGGGTCAGCTTGTATGTTATTTTCATTTCTTCACTTTGTCGCATTTGTATCAGGAATTTTATTCTTTAAACCACGTATGATGTTTACTTTTGATCAAAGGTGCGTCATTTCATTTTAAAATAAGAATAATGGTTATGAGAATACCTTAGATTTGGGTCAAATATATTGTAAACATGTTGGTCAATAGAGCTCAGTTGAAATTCTGGTGAGTCGGCTTCAAGTTTATCACTAGGAAATCGGGACTCGGGTTCTAGAACTATTAAAACATTCACAGCCTAGATATTGAATTGACAACCGATAAGAACCATTGAGATGAAATCCTATAAGTTTTTCTCAAACTACGGAAACTTGTGTGATGGTTCGATAACTTGTTTGATAGTTCGACAAAGGATTATGATCGGTACGTGCTATGAATGTATTTAATATGGCCACCTTTGAGATTTGAGGCTAAGGGTTATCTTAATTAGACTTAGGTAATCTTACACCATGAACGAAGGGGTATATTTTAGTCCTGAGAATTATGACGATTAGAATACTCATGCAAATGTCACTTTGATTTCCATCGGTGCGATATGATTTTATATAGGGTCAAATGATCCCTGTATATTGAGTGAGTAAGTAGGAGAATATATTTCGGCAAAATCCACGTCATGGGATACCGTGGATTATGATATTCCTGTAATACCCCGTATTTTTTGCGATAGATATTTTTGGGATTAATTAATTAAATGAAAATTAATTGGGAATTAATCCGGATAAAATACTAGCAGGATGTGAGTTGCTATTTGACTATATTGAGTATATATGATGATATATGAATATTGAATTATGAAATTTGTCGTGAGATTGATATACGACAATTTGGACATTTTATTGGGACGCGTGAGACAGTCGCGTCAGGATATAATTATTTTAATTATAAAAGTGAAATTAAATTCTATTAACCGTATGGTCGTTTTGAGTGCGCCAACGCGTCCGAAAGGGTCGAGATAGTCAGAAAACACTAACCGGGGGTTTAGTTTGGGTCCCGGGGTATTTTTAGGCCATACCGGCAACATATATGGGTAGTTTGGTAATTTTGCATTTTTGAGAATTAAAAGTGACGAAAATTAGTAAATTATATCTGATGTGTATTTGACCCACGAAACCACTAACCAACTCATTTTAACCTAATAGGCTACGTAGGTTATTAGAATTAAGTTTCTAATTTTTCTCAAAACAAACCCTAGCCACCATAGCCATTGGAGAAGAAAGCTAAGAGAGGGAGAGAAAGAGGAGAATTCTGCAGAGAGAGAGAGAAGGCAATTCATCCTTCAAGATTCATCCTCAAATCCAGAGAAAGATTAGAGGCAAAGATTAGAGGCAAGTGGTTTAATTACAATTGATTTAATGCTATGCTTTTCCATGTTTAGGAATTATCGAAATTGATCTTGGAAGATGATATAGACCCATGAATTGGAAGTTAAAAACTATGAATTATGTTAGGGACTGCATGTAGTAACAATTTGGACGAATTATGAATTCAAAATTATGACCCTTGATGATTTAAAAACGGATTTAAGAAGAGGTTTATGAATGTTCTTGAAAGAATTAGAAAACTAGGGTTCTTGATGAAGATTGATCCATATATAGCCCTTGGTTGATGAATTATTGGTTTTAGAACGTTATTAATGTTGTAGGATGGTTTTATGATGATACCATAACGTTATATTAGAGATTCATGCATTAAAAGTATGTTTTGGGATGATTTGAAAACTGCAAAACGAAGCAGCCCGTAGCCATACCTGGTGCATTCGATCAATCGATGTTCATCAGTCGATCGATCGACCGCCATCGATCGATCGAAGGAAAAGGTCGATCGATTGACCTTCCCAGAATGAGTAAAGTCTTTCCCTATCTAAATTTTAATGGTAGTAAATCTTGGGAAATGTTGTTGGAGACCTTATGAATACCCTTAAACTTAAGGAAGACCAGTAGGCATGATTATGAAACTTGGACCTTAATTAGAATTCAATTTGAGGAATTATTCCAAATTAATGAAATTCGATAAATGAGATAATATTTGGGATAAAAGTGTAAATTTGAATAATTTGATGAAATGAGGTTTGGGCAGAAGTAAATACCTTAGGAATAAATATGTTATATGTGGGAATAATAGGAACTTAATAATCTATTTGAGATAGGTTTTAAGTATAAGAAACTACGACGTGAGCCGTGTCGACAGTTTAACTTTTATATATTATCGGGAGACTTAAAATATATAATTTGGAATAATGGTATAAGGATGTAGAGTATACCTTTATTAATATTGTGATATCTAAGATGTGTGAATGCTTAGCATATAATTTTATGTGTATGACATACCTACCATACTTGCTATCACGGGAGGTTTACGTTCGCTTAGGGCCTTCTTATCCTTGTGTTGCCTGGATTTAAATTGGTTACCTCGATGAACATAGGTCAGAGAAGGACTTATTGGGATGTTAATAAGTTTGCTGATCGTGGGAGCATAGGTATGTGCATGACCCATGTGATGTGACTGTGTTCGCCTCCATTGTTTGTGATGTTGTTATCTGAGAACGATTCCTGAGAGATTCGGAATGCGCGATCCTTATGTACGTGATGTACCGGGATAGATAGAAGAGTATGTGTGCACCACAGCTTAGTCTCGGGGTGCGTGTATTGTATATTTATGATGCGAATAATATACGGTTAAATGAAAAGGAATCTGCTATGTTAAATTATGTGTATAGTTATTGTAACTTGATGAAAAGATAAAAGGGGACAGATATGGATAAATGGTTTTATTACTAATTGGGAATCCGAGAATTAAAGTAGAACTCTCTATTTAAATTGTTAAGGTTGGAATTAAAATGTGAACCGAGTAGAAGTGTTAGAAATCCTTTTGAACTAGATAGTTAGGGGAAAACACATGAATGGGTACAGGAACGTTAGGAGTGCACAGTTAGACGAGAGGTGAGTATCTCATGTGAGAGCACGTCCTAACATGTACTTTGCATTTATTGTTTTAATTGTTATTAAAGCACTTGATGTTTTCAAAATACTCTCCACTTTCGGGCTCTGACCCGTTTGATTTCAAATCTATTTTTTTGTAAAAACCATTTTAGGTGCCCAGCCACAAGGACACCACGCTTAGGATCCTCATACAGGTGACGAGTTGTAGCTGTTTGTGGAAGTTACAGGGATTTGCTTTTAGACGCTTCTATCATTTGGACTCCATGTTCAGTATTCCTCAGTTGTAGGGCATGTTGCCCAAATTCTATTAGAGACATTTCCATTTCAGTTTTTCAGACTTTGGCATGTATTAATTCAGTATTCAGTATTCAGTATTTCGTTACTTATTTCAGTTGTGGGATTTTTTGTGAGGAGTTTTTCCTCCGGATTTATTTATATCATGTGATGGTTATTCTATTATTTCGTTATGGTGAATGGTGATATTATTCTTGCTTTAAATCTTTTACTGCATGTTAATCAGACTTTAATTAAAATTTGACAACTTACTTTTTAAATACTAGGTGGTTAGTAATAATAAAATGTTTTCGACAGTGATGCTATTAACTGAGCCAACTTGGCATTTTGATTTAATTTAATAAAGGAGTAGCTACCCGGTATTTAATTAGTCGGGGTGTCACAATTCCCTTCGTAGACTTATATTTTTTGGTTCCACCAATGAAAACCTGGCCGGTGGATTAATTTTTAACCCCGACGAATTAGAAAATAAGTTAAGTCTGAGAATTAAGAAATTAATTATAAGTTGGTTAAAGTTGATTAAGAATAAATTGATTTCATCAAGTGGTTATTGAATACTTAATTTGGAGAATCATATTATGTACCATAATCAACTTTGCAAATATGACCTCAATATATACGAGTGGTTTCTGAGATAATTAAACTGGAGTTCAGTCATAATTATTTAGTAGAATTATTATAGTCAAACAAAGAGAGGAAATAAATTACGGTAAATCTAATTTGGGATTTTGAGTATTTTTTGGAAGCTGATTTAATTATTTGTCTTGGGTCCCAATTATAGTCCACATACCCAAGTATTTTTACCCAGACTCTCAAGAAACCCATTTTGTCCCAACCCACCCTTTTTACTTATATATAAAGTGGGGGAAGGGGTTTTAAAGTGAATGATTCATCACTATGGTTTAATAGGGGTGAGAGAAAAAAATAATTCACATTTTTGTGATGAGACCTAGAGAGAGGCCACTATATCTCATACATAAGGAAGGGTTTTCATTTCAAAAGGTTTCCACACACCTACCTAGCTTTGGGGAGGATAATAAACTAGAATACCTAAGCTCTGCAAAGGGTAAACAAGTTTTTCATAGACCTCGATGGTAACAAGGATTTCATCATCTTTTACATTTGTCCCCTCATACAAATCATAACAAGATTCGATATGGTATTATTTCTTAAAACCCTAAGTTTAATCTTTAAACCTAGATATTGTTTATTTTCTTTTCAATGCATGATTGATCAAATATCTTTCGGGATGAAATTTCCACGTTCTAAATCTTAATCCCAAGTTATTTTGCCCAACAATAAGTATTAAATCCCTGGTTGAGATTAATCGTGTATTCAAAAGGTCCATGTTGTCCACCAAGAACCTTAGTTTTGGCATGCTCTATGATTGTACAATCTTGTGTATGTAATCATCCTAACATGGTTTTTGGAGATATTCTAAATTTATATTCCTTGCATCATGGTTATATATGTTTATTTTATATGAATGGATCCTATGGTAGTTTATCCATAGTTATTTTTTTATTATATTTAATAAGGTTGAAATAATTCATTTTTTTGTAATTATTTCATTATCGATGTATTTGGAGGAGATTATAAGGGGACATAGTGTTCCTTTACTATTAAAATCATGAATTTACATGGGTTTGGGTATTGGTCAAAGTTTTATGGAGTTTGAAAAGTTTTGACTCGATTATGGAGGTTTTTACATAAGTTTTACGAAGATAGGACGAAGTTGTCCCCGAACGCGATCGATCACCCCTAGGAAAATTCATCTTTTTGAAGAATTATGATGATGTTTTGATTCATCTTAAAAGGTTCTTCATTCCGATCAAGTGTGCACATAAGTTTTTATATTAGGAAAGATCTTCAAAAACTCATAGTTGTGATGAAGTCTACTTTAAGTTGGACTCTAAGTCAAAGGGAAGTCTTCTACAACGAGGATTCTTAGGCTTAAAGAGTTCTATTTCAAGAGACATTTAGGCCTTAATGGATTAAATGAAATGGCAAGACTCAAAATAATCATACCATATATATAATAACATACATATAAAAAGAAGCTCAAGCATATATAGGTACAAATCGCCACAAAAGACTAAAAAATAATAAGCTTTCCACACTCATATGACACAAATGTGTATAAGACAAATGTGGTACAGAATGAAAGAGTGTCGACTAGAAAATAAAAGAAATATGTCCCAACTACTAAAGATCGTCCAAGGAGTTCTATTTGACCGCATTAACTTATTAAACTAAGATTTAGTCTCAAGTGAGAAGAATGTGAACTCATAATTAACAAACATACACAGTGCACACTAGCTTAGAAAATATTAATGATTGTCGGCTCAATAGTGTTAAATATTAAGATTAACTAGGACTCATTATGCAACATTGATCTTTAACTCAAATGCCCTCAAAATTATATATATTTCCATTTTTCTCTCATTTTGAAGATAACACACTCCTGAAGAATCAATTTTGAAACACTGACCTTAGCAATTATTCTTTTCTTTTTCCTCTCTTTTCTTTTAGGCTCTTGCCAATAGTGTCCTTTCACGCAAAAGAGATGTAATCCCTTCGCATCCCTTTCCATTGCACACTTATATCTTCTCTAAAATATGATCAAACTCACACAATGGTTCTTATATGCATAACTTCCCAAATAAAAAATATATGTATATGACGAGATTGATAGGAGAACGACTCACTTAGCTCATATAACATGGATAGTTATAATCCAAAAGTGCTCATGCAAGTGTGTTCGTAGGCATATTCAAAGTGAATCCATTAAGCAAACTAAATTCGAACATCTAAATGCAAGCGTTATTAAGAAAAAATCCTAAGCATTGTAAACCATACTATAGTGTCCTACACATATGGAAAACATAGAATAATTTGTATTTAAATGTGCCGATATGCCACATAAAATGTGTAAAACTAAACTACACATGATAAACAAAAGTCTTTTTGATTTTTTAAAATAGCTCAAAAGATAAACAAAATCTTTTCACATTTTTCTCAATGAGACCCAAAAAGTGAAAAATAAAAATACAAAAGACTTAAACATCATATAACTAGAAATAATAGATAATATGAAGCAGAAAAGATAGTGTATTAAAAGCATGCAAACACAATTACTTATAAGATATAACATGTGAAGAATCATGTGCAAGTAAATGATAATCAATAAGTCTAACATTAAATACCTTTAAATTTGATTTCCTAACCTACATAGGTTTGACATGATAACCTTAGGTTTTGGGAACCTTAGTGATATTAGACTTAGACTTCCTAGGAATTAAACTAAAATTATAACAAAAACGCTGAAAGTGATCATTTCTACCACAACGTGAACATGTGTAGATATGAGGAATGTTACCATTGGGTTGACCTTTTCTAACACCATTATCAATAATTGACTTTCTCAAATTGTTAGTCTTCGCTTTATCAGCGGAACAATAGGATCATCGAAGAAAATTTCGACCGTGTCATTTTTTGTTTGGACGATTCTTAACATCTTATTCAATTTTTCCCGAACTAGATTCCAAATCAAATTTGACATAACATGTATCTCTTAATATCTCCTTGATTGGGCATAAATATTGTGTAATTATCCCCTTAATTTCGGTACCTTTGTGAACCCGAGTAGTTTAATTGATATGTATTTAACTCATATTTATGCTACCAACCTTCGTTGTCAAGTATTTCATATTTTGTATTTCTCTTATGTGTTTTACAGGCAAAGTATGCAAGCGTTGCGAAAGAGAAATCGAAACAATTAAAGAAAGGCTAGGAAGGAAAGTTCAAGGGCATTTTTGTAATTCTTCAGCCCGATCCCGGAGTTCGGACCAACTGGAAAGTTGAATATCTCGAAACAACGAGGATACTGGAAAAAATAGCACCCCAATCCGAGCTACGATGAAGGAGTTATGATCATTTGAAGTTGAGAAAAAATCCAAGAAAGAAAAGAAGAAAGCTTGAAAATTTTCTAAGTGTTGAATTTCTAGAAAATTCCCCCGAACCACAGCCCGAACCGGTTCTCCCATTTGTCATGCACCAGATCCGTTACAAAATTAGTCACGCTTTCTAAGTGTGACAAATTGCCAGATACGGGATTTTTATTTTGTGCTTATCGTTTAGCTAAAAGAGTTTTGTGTTTTGGGGACTCTTCTAAACGACCTCTATCCTATATATTTAGTCATTAGGACTCTTTTTATTTAGATTTCATTCATGTAAAATCTCCATAACAAGTAGAAACATCTAGGAGAAAGATTCACATATTTTACACCTTTAATTCAAGAGCTTTTCCAGTTTTTCTTCAAACGTTGATTTCTTCTTGCATGTTCTTGTTCTTCAATCTTTTTAACTTTTATTTCTAGCACTTTCGTTATTATTTGTCATATTTCATCTCTCTTTGCAAGCAATTATGAGTTCATGTGACGTAGATAACGTAGTTTTCATTAATTTCACTATGTTAGGCTTGGTTTTTAAAGGTTGGTATGCATGTACCCAATCTGATGTGGTAGTTGCATGTGTATAAAATTAGTTCGCTAAATTTAATGATTTATTATGACCGTATTGCGTAGAAACGCGACAATTTCAGATCTTTGGATATCGTTTGCTTCAGGGTAACTGGGATGCTTCAGAATGCAATCCGAGTGTAACTATCGCAATACCGATTTAATCGTCCTCTGATTATGTATGGTGCAGGCTTGAACCTCATATATGTAATGCTTGCGAGTACTAAAGTCTGGGTCTAATTAATCACTTAAATTTATGATTAGTTTTATACCATCAATACTCTAGGGTTGGGGGGATTGTGTCCCTACCTTAATTTTCCAATTAGTTTTAGTTAACTTCTTTATTTTTCCCTTTTTCCTTTCTCACTCAATCGTCATCTTTTACACTTTATTTTTTTAAGTAATACATCAATTAAAATCTATCAAACATTCCCAGTGGATTTGATACCCAGACTGCCACTATACTCCGCAGAAGTGTAGTTAAAGTTTAGTTTTTTTTTGTATTGTGGTCGAGAGCCAACAACGACGATTAGCATATTTACACGGAAGTTCGGTTTCCAACACGATCAAAATGGCGTCGTTGCTGGGGAATTAAGAGACTTTAGGGTAGGTTGGTTAATCTCGAATTTCACCTTAAAAATATCAAAAATATGGGTGTCACGTTTTTTAATTACCCAATTTGAAATGTCTTACTTTAACTCCTTTGCTGCATTTAATTGTTATGATAATAGTGAGGACGAGGAGGCGCTCAAGATTTATGAACATTGGATCAATATCACTAATGTTGAGTCTCATAAATACAAGCCCAGTGCTAAGGCCATCCAAATATATCAAAATGAATTGCTTGAGGAAAAGAGACTAGAAAAAGAATATCGGGAAAAAAATCGTTATTGGGAGCAAGAGTTAGATGCATTATTTGAACCCAATGAGGATTTTTCTTCTGATATTTTTTAAGTTGAAGAATGTTTTCAACAAATGAGGAATGCAAGGTGCTAGAACCAAGGAAGCCTACTTTGAAAGAACTCGTGCTTATTAGCAAAAAACAATCTGATGACCTTGCTGCCACAGAGTTGAAAATTAGAGCAACTTGCAAGGAGTTTAATGATTATTTGGATAGCTTAGAGAAAGTCGAGACTTGCACTTCACCTAACACTTTTGAGGATGAAATCATTGAGAGTGATCCAAATTCTTTTGAATATCAACCTCTTATAAATATTTCAAAATCTACTGAGGTTGAAGATCATTTGTCTCCTTGTGTACCCACTATTATCGAACCATTAGATCCATCACAAGAACTGGATGAATGTCTTGAGGATGTTGACCCGATTCTTGTATGGGAATATTTTTTTGAGATTCTTCATCTTACGGGCCATACACTTAGACGTGTCACTCCACCAGATCCAGTTGAAAATTTTGGGGGAGAAGATTTTGAGGACAAGGACGCTATGCTTGAATTGTTTTCCAAGATGGAATCTTTCTGTTTGTGCGCTCCGCTTCCCATACTACTTGAAAAATCTTTGGTATGTGGTTCTATTTTTCTTGTATCCTAATGGTACTTGTCCCCCTGTGCACTCAAATCCCTCATTATCCCCCTAAAATTTTTAAATGGTGATGGTTCATTTTTTCTATCTCTCACATGCCTTCCGTTGTTCAAACGGAATCCTTCTTTTTTGGGAGGCATGCATCCTAGTGAGGGTACACCGTTAATCCCTCAAAGTCATATTGTATTTTGGGTGGACCCTTAAATTTTTCGACTTCTAGTGTATAACGTATTAGAATTTGAAAATCGTAGGTTGTACAATAGTTTGCTTATTTTTTTTTTTAGTTTAGAGTTTTTTTATTCTTTTTGCTATGCTTGGTTCTAACATGTTTTGTAGATTCAATGGACTCGTATTTTTCGGGGATCGCTCCATTTTGGCTAATGTTTTTATTTTCCTCTCTTTATGTTGTGTTCTTGATTCGCATTGAGGACAATGCAACATTTAAGTTCGGGAGTGAGGGATATTCTTCCCGTTTATTGTTTAGATTCATTTATTCGATCACATGTTCTATCCAAGTGTGTTTGTTTTTAGAAAATTTCAAAAATTGAAAAAAAATTAAAAAAAAGAAGCCAAAAATATTTTTCGTCAAAATAAATAAAAATTGGAATTTAAAATCTTCAAAAATGTCACAAACATTTTGTTTCAAGTTGTAAAAATCAAATGCACAAAGCCAGAATTGACCAAAGATGGAAATTGAGCAAAAATTGACGACTTAACGAATAAGTGTGGCGATTAATGAACCCGGTGAGATTTCGAGCCTATCGATCCTTTTGAGTTTTTAAATCAATCCGAGTTAATGATTAACTCAGTGTTCTTTTCAGTGTTAAAAAGTCGTTGATGATCTATATTTTATTGTTTTGATCGGTTACGGGAAATGTGTGAGATTTTGTCTTGAAGTACGCGCTAAAATATCTCTAAACTAAATTAATCTCGAGACGTATATGGTAAAACAACTCGCATTTGGACAATGAAGTAGACCATCGTTTGTTACCCAAAAATATCGACCATAAAAAGTTGTGAAAAACCATCCCTTTTGTAACCCAAAGTTGAGCCGAATAATTTTCTCTTTCGTTTGACAACCCAATAACACCCAAATTAGCCCGAAATTTAAAAAATTGAAAATCTCAGACTTTAAGTCCGAAAAGTGCAACATAAAGGGGAAAAAGAATAGAAATGCTCAACAAAAATAGCAAGAGTGAAAAACAGAAAAAAATAGAAAAATAAGAAAAAAATGAGCAAAAGCCCGGAAAAGCACTTACGGACATCACAAGAATACTTTCCAATTCCAAAGTTCCCAACCATTCACATATTATCCAATACACCTTCAACCCGAAAAGGTCCTAACTGAGTTCGAATTGCAAAATTGATTACCGCGTGGAGGGCTAAGATACAAAAAGATAATAAAAGAGATTACATGGCGTGAAAAAGAGATGATGTTTCCCACTTCCCAATGACCGTAATCCTACGATGAGATCATTTCACCCTAAATATTTCGTCTTTCAAATTGCATGTGTGAATTTGCGTCCATTATATTTACTCTTTATATCACTCATACCGAGAGAAAATAGCCACATTCCGAGTGATTCGTTTGTGAGTGTATTCGTGAGAATTGAAATCAAAGATAATTTTTGAAAAGTAACGTAATGATCAATCAGTGGAAGTTAACGATTCAATTTTTGGCTTCGCACACACACACTATGATTTGAGACTCTTAAATACGATTTTGTAGTGGCCAGTTTTTGGAGAGTTTAAATTGTACAATTTTTAAGTATTTTGATTTTTCTTTGAGTCAATAACTAATTTTATGGGTATATTCACTGCAAACCCTCACGAGACAACACTCGTCCTACTAGGGTAACCTAGAGGTTTGAAGGCTTGTTGCATATGCTGAATGCAATCGCTTGCCCGCGAAAAAGGTATTCTATCCCAATAAAATATTTAGAAGAGTTGTGACGTTATTCTTTTTCTTTTACATTGCTCGGGACGCTTCTAAGTCAGTGGGATTTGATTGGGTATAAATATTGTATATTTATCCCCTTAATTTCGGTACCTTTGTGAACCCGAGTGGTGCAATTGATATGGATTTAACTCATATTTATGCTACTAACCTTCGTTGGCAAGTATTTTGTGTATTTTGTTTCTCTTATGTGTTTTACAGGCAAAGTATGCAAGCGGTGCGAAAGAGCAATCGAAACAATGAAAGAAAGGCTAGGAAGGAAAGTTCAAGGGAATTTTTGTAATTCTTTAGCCCGATCCCGGAGGTGGGGGCAACTAGAAAGTTTAAGATCTCAGAACTATGAGAATACTAGAAAAACGACATCCCAATCCGAGCTACGGTGAAGGAGTTATGATCATTTGAAGTTGAGAAAGAATCTAAGAAAGAAAAGAAGAAAGCTTGAAATTTTTCTAAGTGTTGAATTTCCAGCAAATTCCCCCTAACCACAGCCCGAACCGGTTCGCCCATTTGTCACGCACGGATCCGTTACAATATTAGTCATGCTTTCTAAGTGTAACAAATTTCCAGATACGAAAATTTTATTTTGTGCTTATCTTTTAGCCAAAAGCGTTTTATGTTTTGGGTAATCTTCTAAACGATCTCTAGCCTATATATTTAGTCATTAGGACTCTTTTTATTCATATTTCATTCATGTAAAATCTCCATAACAAGTAGAAACATCTAGGAGAAAGATTCACATATTTTACACCTTTAATTCAAGAGCTTTTCCAGTTTTTCTTCAACCTTTGATTTCTTCTTGCATGTTCTTATTCTTCAATCTTGGTAACTTTTATTTTCAGCACTTTTATTATTATTTCTCATATTTCATCTCTCTTTCCAAGCAATAATGAGTTCATGCAACGTAGATAACGTAGTTTTCATTAATTTCACCATGTTAGGCTAGGTTTTTAAAGTTTGGGATGCATGAACCCATCCTGATGTGGTAGTTGCATATGTATAAATTTACTCCTCAAAATTTAATGATTTATCACGACCGTATTGCGTAGAAACGTGACAATTGTAGATATTTGGATCTCGTTTGATCAGGGTAACCGGGATGCTTCAGAATGCAATTCGAGTGTAACTATCGCAATACCAATTTACTCATCCTTTGATTATGTATGGTGCGGGCTTGAACCTCATATATGTAATGCTTGAGAGTACTAAAGTATGGGTCTAATTAATCACTTAAATTTATGATTAGTTTTATACCATCAATACTCTAGGGTTGGGGGATTGTGTCCCTACCTTAATTTTCCAACTAGTTTTAGTTAACTTCTTTATTTTTCCCTTTTTCCTTTCTCACTCAATCATCATCTTTTACACTTTATTTTTTGAAGTAATAAATCAATTAAAATCTATCAAACATTCCCTGTGGATCCGACAACGGAATCGCCACTATACTCCGCAAGAGTGTAGTTAAAGATTAGTTTTTTTGTATTGTGGTCGGAAGCCAATAACAACGATTAGCGTATTTACACGGATGCTCAATTTCCAACACGATCACTCCTCTAACGTTAAAATATAAGATTCAAGAAAAAGTTTAGATTCATCAAACACTAAGGACTCCTTCTTCATATTTTCCATCAATTCATGAAGGTTATCGCTCTCCCCCTCAACAAAATAGAGATTATTCCTAAGACTCTTCTCACGTGCCTTTAAATACTCAATCAAATTTGCATCATCATTCCCTTTTATAGCACATTTTTTAACTTAGCTTCCCACTTCAAGTTTCCCTTTTTCAATTTCAATGTCTCCATATACAACTCATAAAAGGCAATTTGAATCTCACTCTCTTCTTCTTCTTCTTCTTCTTCTTCTTTAGATTGGGATTAACATGACTTGTCCTTGTAATCATCATGCATATGATTATCCTCAACGCAAGACTTTTCATCAATGATCACATGGCTAGAAGTGAAAGATGTATAGTTACGCTCCATGTAAATCAGGTTCCTCTTTCGATTCACTATCATTAAGGCTAACATTATATGCTTTCATCTTTTTTCCTTTCTTCCTTAGTTTAATAGGACCCTCGGCTGACCTATGGACAAAAGACAAATAATCTTTTAGATTCATTCAATTTAAAGTTATAATTCTGATTATCTTTGAAGTCAAGATCATTATGAAATTTATCATCCTTATTAACTTTGTTCTTCTCAAATTTCTTTCCATTAATTTTCGCGTTTTGTTTGTCAAACTTGAGAAATTTTCTAAATTTCTTTGTTGATAAGGCCATATCATCGAACCAATGTAAGAAATCACCAGAAATCCGTGTTTCCTCCTTCTGAGCTTTCAAAGCAATGCTCTTATAATTATTTTTCTTAGGAAATGTGTCGAGTTCATTGGTTTGAAAGTAACCCACAAGCTCTTTGAGTTTAATTGTGTTAACAGTTCTCAATGAGTTCAAAATATGGAATTTAGGATTAAATCTTTTAGGCAAGGACCTTAAGATTTTCTTTGTAACTTTGGTTTGGGGTATTCTCTCTCCCAAGTTAAAAGATGAGTTTGCATTATTCATTAAAGGTTTCACCTTTATCCACCCCGATGGTTTCAAACTTAGTGGTGAGATTTTGGAGTTTGAAAGTTTTAACAACATTTTTTCCCTCATGAGTTAATTGGAGTATGTCCCACGCCTCTTTGGATGTTTCACGCATCATTATACGGTGGAAGTCCTCTGGCTAAAATGCACACAATAAAGCATTCATACCACAAGAATTAAAGTTACACAGTTTATATTTATTCTCACCCCAACATTAAATGAGCTTAAGGACTCTAAGTTCAGCTACTAGTGATGTGGATGAGGTCCGCCCCTTACTACCACTAACCATACCCACTCATCAAGGGACTTAAATGTAAACTACATACGAGCTTTTAAGTACGCATAATTCAACCTATTAAACAAAAGGTGACCTAGAAAGCGATTGGCCCTCCAGTAAGAAAACACCCAGATTCATGCCTAAATAACTTATAGACACCGACTCTAATACCAATATTAAAATGCGCTATTACGCGACGGGTTAATATGGATTTTCTCACACATACCAATTTTTATTTTTTTCATAATTAATTAAACCGATTTTACTTTGCACTAATATAAACTTGTGTTGTGAAAAACAATTAGCCAATTTTTATCTTACCCTAAGCATGAATCTAGGTGAATAAGAAGAGTAAAATAACCAGTCACACCTAATGTATGAGAAAAACCAATAATGGGAAAAATCCTCAGACAGTCCAATCACACAAATTCACTGTGATATAAGAAATTACACATAGAAGATGTAACACCCCAAGGAAATCGAGACGCTACTCCTATACCACTAGGTGTGGTGGTTAAAGTGGGAACAATATTGGCGATGGAAGAGTGGGGTGTTACAGAAGACAAATGGCTTACTCAAACGAATCGACTTCCTTCAAGCCATTATTCTATATTTAATCCTTGAACTATATTCATAGTTACACGCAGGAATCCATCAACAAACTGTCATAACGTGTGATCCACAAACATCTCGGCATCCACTGATTCTGGCTTAGCAAACCGTCATAGAAACACATAGTCCACCGCGTCAAAAAACAACACGCATATAATAAACTATATGAATGATATTGAGCAACTATGAAGAGTATATAAACCTTGGTGCTCAAACTTGATATCACAAACAATCATATTTAGTTGAATATTCGATATCAAACTATTGATTGTAAATTTTGGAGTATTTTTATTACTCTTGGAAAACTGATTTTGAAAGCCTTAAAAAATAAAACCTCTTTGATAACCCTATATTAATAGAAAACACGAAAATGAGGCGACACAAAAATTGAGGCAAACTCATTCGAACAAAAGCACTAGGTTCGTTTGAACGAGTTTTGTAAACTCGTTTGAATGAAATAAATATTGTTCAAATGAGATAGACAAACTGGTATGGATGATCTTCAAAGGAGCTTTAAATGAGAGTTCTCTATTTAACAATCCTTATTAATTCGAACCTCATTTGATACTCGTTCGAACGAGATTGTTTATCTCATTGAACCAAACCTGAAACTCGTTCGAACTACTAATAAAAACACGTTTGAAAATATTGAAAATCTCGTTTGAATGACACTAAACAAAAATCCTCTTTCTTTGAAAATTATTTTTACAAAAAATGACTCAAAACATTTTGAAAATTAAAAAAGCCCAAAATAATATCCAGGGATCACACTTAAATTCACATTCATACCTCTTGAGATCCTATGGACGTTGAAGCCAAAACTCGACACATGAGACACGACACCTTAATGAAGTTGCTTTACTTGGCCACTACAGTTAAACATCATAGTCTCGAAGGATAAAAAAATGCAAATACTAACACATGACTCAAATGGTTTTGTCCAAACAAAATAAAACAAATATACATACAAATTGACTCGACTGAAAAATTGTCCTTGCAGTGGACAATATTTGCCTAATCGGGAACGAGGTGGGAGTATTGTCATATATAAGAGTGTGATTGTCAAGATATTTTAATATATAGAACTTAAGACAAGCCAAGAACATCCTTATAATAAAGATTGCACTAAATCGATTGCAAGGGATGTTGTTATTATCCCAAGTCGATTATATCAAAGTTGTATACATAATATTAGTATTTGGATTCCATGCAAAGAGTTCCTTTTAAAGTATGGAATCACTCTGTATGGGAATCAATGTTCTAGGAAACTTGATTAAATGGGAATGAGTAATATACGTAATTCTTCAGTGGAAGGGAACCTCCTGAATGCTATATATTGTGTGCAAAGACCAAAATCTATTATTCCTTCGACATGGTCAATAAATTTCAGTCTAATATTTTCGTACCTTTTAGGCACAAAGATTAAATTTTCAGTCAGATAAGGATTCTAAGTTCTTTACCTCAGAATATGTATTTACCCAAGGATGTGGAGCCATAAGTTGGAGGAGTGAAAAGAATTCTTGGATTGCTGACTCCACCAGGGAGGAAAACATTGTTGTCATTTTGGAGACAACTATATGGATCGATTACTTCTAAGTAACTTGGGCAGTGTTCTAAAAGGCTCGTCTAGGATCTGTCTAGGCCCGAGACTTGGAAGAAACGCCCCCCTTTAATCCTTTCACGCCTTATTCTTGGTAAAAGGCTTAAAGCGTCCTTTTTTTTTAAAACAAAAGCGCTTTCGTGAAACGATATCATATTTTAAAGTTTTTTAAAAAAAAAGGGACCAATATATCATTCAAAACAATCAAAAGACAAATTGTGTCCCAACCCTCTCTACCTCTCTTCCTAAAAGGCGCGAACGATGCGGAGGCCAACTTTAAGTATGTCACCGAGACTACTCAAGCATGGGACACATCGGATCCAAATACCAAGCCCAATGCTAAACGCACGACCAAGGCTCCTTTCGCATTCGGTCTTTCTCAATTGGATAAGTAAGCCAAATAAAAATATGAAATTAATCAACTAGCCAAGAAGTTAGAAGACGTGGTCGAAGCCAAGGGAGAGACATATCCGTCTCCATGTGAGCAAAGAGAGAGAGGTGTGCATTATTTATGAGGCGGGACATTTAATTAAGGAATGTTTGACGATACCCGCCTACAAAGTGATGCTCTAAGAACAAGTTGAGTTGGTGGGAGACTATAAGGGTAATTTTAACGCCCCTTACGGGAATTCATACTACCCCTCGTGGTGAAACCATCCCACTTTTAGTTACATGCAACCAAACGCAGTAATGAACCAAATCCACATGTTGCCTAACAACCGCCACCACTACCACCTTACCAACAATCTCCACATATGCAAGAGCCCCCTCCTGCACCGTATATAATCCCACAGCGAAAGAGTCTCGAGGACACTCAAACCCAATTCATGCAAACTCAGTCAGCGATAAACGCTCAAAATGCCTAAAATTTTATCGACTTAAAGGCGTCGTTGTCTAAGTTGCAATCTTCCCTAAGTGTCTACGAGAATGGACAGTTTCTCGCCCAAGCCAAAAGACCTCCCCAAGGTCAAATTTATGTTATCTCTAATACTGACGAGAAAAAAAACAGCAATGTCAAGTGTAAAAACATGTCCCTCTATGTGTGCGTATTTTAGGTGAAAACCATTTTTTCAAATCTTTTTTCAATTTTATTTTGCACCAATTTTGTGAACCAATTTTAATTAAGACAATTTTATCTTTTTAACTCTAAACATATATCTAGTGAGATTAATAAAGAAAAAGTAAAGTAATCTCACAAAATGCGCCGATGTGCAAGGAAACCATTAAGGGAAAAAACCTCGGACGACCCAGGCTAGACAATCATTATCATACGACAATTACAAAGAATTACATTCTTACTCAAAGACTCGATCCCCATAAGTCGACGCCTCTTTTTATCTTCAATCTCTCCTCCATAGTGCAACACGAGATTCCACCTATGTTAGGTCCACATCACATGAGTCCACGCATACCTCGGTATCCACTAATACAACCTCAACAACCGTCAATCAGCAAGTACAGAGTCTACTGCACGAAATAAGTTCTTTAAATGATGAAGAGTCAAATAATGGTGCAAACACATGATCTTTATGACATATGGTTATGTAAACTCAGATCTTGTAAATAAGGAAGGATTTTTTGCTTTGAAAAGCTTTGGTAAATAATTTCAGAAAACGTATAGGTTCTATTTTGTTTTGTATGTTCCGCGCACTCTTTTTTCTGAGCAAAATACGCCAAATAAAAACTTTGAGGTGTCGCGTCATTCTAACGATAACATGATGTCATTTGAATGAAATGACGATCTCGTTAGAACGAAAAGACCACGTCATTTGAACGACTATTAAAGTCGTTTGAACCACATAAAATTCAAGGAAAATTTCATGCGACTCTAAACATGAGATAACTCAGAAAAATAATTTTAAAAGAACTTTTAAAATCAGATTTAAATAAAATAACATCCTTAGAAAAATTTATCGAGAGTCTATAAACCATTATGTATCCGTACCTGAGAAAATCTTGGAAAGCAATGTGAAGACGTGAAATTTGCACCAAAACTTGGAATGATCTATCTTTGAAGCTTGGCCACTACGTCTTCAACACAACACCATAGGCTTAATGGGAATCGTAACACGTAAAATCTATCATTTGACTCAAAGTAGTTTTTGTCAGAAATAATGTCAATACATACAAATTGACACTGTTTGAAATTTTTTCCTTACAAATCTCCCCCTTTGGCTATTCCTCAACAAAACCAAAACGGTGAAATGCCTAAGCTAGGCCGTCAAGCCGAATGACCTGAATCCTATCCCCTAAACCCGAAAAGAAAATACAGGACATAGACTAGTAAATGTCAGACCGTCAAGAATGAACTGTCTGAATGTGATGTAGTCACAATCTCAAATAGATAAAGAATCACTACCACACGAAATTAACAAATACCATGTGAAGTATGGACGAATAGATGATATATAAAATAATATGATCAAATCAATGAAATCAATGTCAAAACTCCCCTTGCATCACATATCTACCTCTTTCCCTTTTTGTCTCGAATAGACAACCAGTGGGGACAAATAAATAAACACAATCATATCTATCATGAGTATAACATGAAGCATATTTAGATAAACATGAGTAACTAGCTAAAAAAATCAATAGATGACAAGGCATAGCTAGTAAACAGTCACATAAATGAATCATCAATATAACCAATGATGTGACTAAACGGAATATCATCCAATAATGCAATGTAATAATCAAGCATGAATAATTAAATCAACCGCATATAAATTATCCGGAAGTACCAAATCAGTATAACAGAAGCATTCGTATCAATCAGGTACTGAAATAGATCAAAAATCAAAACTCTGAAAATCAGGTCGTTCGAACGATATCGAGAAGTCGATCAAATGATATAGTGATGTCATTCAAACCATGTGAGATTTTGCTACTATCGACCAAAAATAGTAGCCCCTCGTTCGAATCAACCCATCTAATGACCCATCACTGTACTTTAATTTCATCTCGTTGGAACCTCATTAGATCCATAGATCGAACGACGTGCATAAGTCGTTCAAACGACCCTCATAAGTTATTCTAATGTCTTGAAAAATCCATAATTCTAGCTCAAAAACAGTGTAGAAAAAATAAAGAAATATGATCATCGGATATAAACAACTAACAATACAAAAATAGAAACAAAACTGACTCAAAAATAAAAACATGAGTTACACATTTGACATAGTATCAATGTGCTCAAACGTGCAATGGAATGAATGGGTGTAACTAACACAAATGAATCATAATTTAAACACAAAGATACGTTCAAGAAGCTTTAATTGACCGCTAAATATCATCAATATTTTGAGTTATCTTTGTGTTTGGTTAAATTTTTTGAAAGATTTTACACATTTTATGTGTCATATACTTGTGTTTGGATCCATATCTCGTGTCTAGAACTTTTGCTTAAGATTTTCAATCCTTAAAGTGTTCTTTATCATGCTTGTATGCAGTAGTTTGACTTTGACTTGCTTAATGAATTCTCTTTTTATATGCCTTAATTCACACATGCACGAGATCATTTGATCTTTAACTTCACATGTATATTTGATCTAGGTGAGATATTATCCTATCAATTTAGTTATCTACATGTTGCTATGACAATGGAGGATTTGTGCATGTAAGAACCATTGCCCGGATTTAAAAAAATTGAAAATTATTTATCTAGTGTAGTTATTTATCAATGAAATCGGGCTGCAAAAGACAAAATTACTTTGCGTGAATATCCACCATTGTAATATGGCTTACAAATGTGGCATTGCTAAAATTAGCCAAGGCCAAAGTAGTTTTATTTGATATAAACATTCAAAAGAAAAGAAAAGAATCATTTTTAATGAGGGTGATTGGATGGATATATCAATGGGTTTACACAATGACAATGTATCCTAGTTACGCTTTTTGTCATGGCTCTACTAGTTTGTAGAATCATCAAAATTCTAGGCTTGTGTGCATTGTGTATGTTTGTTCCTTAAGTTCACTTTATCTTCTCACGTGAGGCTATATTTAAGTTTAATAAAGTTTTGCAATCAAATAAGAACTCCATGAACATGTTTAAACGGTTGGGTCTTAACTCTTTTGTTACTAGTTCACACCCTTTCACTTCCGTTTATCACATATTATTTAGATAGATTTTTGCCATATGAGTGCGGAAAGCTTAATGAATTTTGTGTCGTGTGTGATGTTTATACCTACGTATATGTGCATGTGCGTTAATGGTACTTTTGTGTGTGTGTGTGTGTATAATATTGCTCTTGTGCGGACTAGACCACATTTTAAGAATGCGGACCGAACATGTGTCACCTAACGGTGCACCTAGAAATTATCGCCTAAATTACAGGCATGCTCTGTCTCTTTTTCGGGCTAACCGCCAGGTGACACATGTCCAGTCCGCATTCTTAAAATGCGAACTAGTCCGCACACGAGTATTTTTTATTTTTTTTAATCTTTGCCTTGCTATCTAGTCCATGTGTGATTCATGATTGAAATAGATATTCATCTTGTTGCGATTGATACCTCATGCTTATATTAGTTTATTTCTTTTTGGTATCATTTTGCTATCGCATCATAGTTGGTATTTATTAATCTGTTTGTGGATTAGTTGCTTCTCATGCAATGTGCTTTATTATTCTTGCCACTTTATTCACCATTGCATGATATACTTATTTTATCCATTATACATATCCCCTATTGGAGTATTTGATTTAATTGGGGAGAAATGGATTATTTAATGTTTTTTTAATCTTTGACTATTTGAACAAAAAGGGGGAGAAATGATATCTAAACCTTTTATATTTAGGATATCTAACTTAGGGGGAGACGCGCGGCTTTTCTTAAGTAGGTTATGTTAGACAAAGGGGGAGTACTTAATTATGTCATTTAGCTTTTTATATTCCCTATGCGTTTGTTGGTGTGTTTAAGTGTGTAGGTTTTCATCCTTAATTACAATTTTAAAGCGGCAAAGCATTTCATCCCATATGTTTAGTCAAGCGTCTGTATTTTTTATTTTTGGGAGGGTTGTGTCTTTTTAGAATAGCTTGAAGGCCCATAGGATTTTATTTTGGGTTTTGTCCTGGAATAGGCAACAGGGGAGATTTGTAAGGGCAAATTTCCAATCGAGTCTATTTGTAGTGTTGGCTTAATTCCGGACAAAACTAATTGATTCATAGGATAGTAGTTTGTTATGTCCTTTCAAGCCTATGACGTTTGAGGTGAAGACGTAGCGGCCAAGAGTTTGAAGATTACTTCTTTGCCAGTTTGTGTGCCAAGTTTACACGTCATCAACATTTGAATTCCAAGATCTCTACAGGTATGCATGCATATTATATAGAGAGAGACTTGGATAATTTTATTGGGTGTCATTATTCATTTTTAGTTTTTATAAGAAAAATAACATGTTCTAAAATGTCGTTAGAAGGTCGTTTAAACGACCTCATTCGAACGACCTTGCTAGTTCGTTCGAACGACATATCCAATAGGATTTTCTCTGTTTTGTCGTTAGAAGTTTTGTTCAAACAACATATCTAACGAAGTTTTTCAATATTTTCTCATTAGTAATCTCGTTCGATAAACTTGTTCGAACCATGTCGTTAGAGCGACATTCAAAATCACTCGAATGATTGGCGTTAGTTTTTAACAGTTTTGCTTAAAAAAATCCCACTTTCCCACTACTTTTGTACCAGTTTTGAAGAGTTCGGGAATAGTTTTTTCAGGGTGACTTTTTCAGACTTTAAAAAGCATGAGAGAGAAAATATTCTTAACTAAAAGTCCCATTTTGTGTGTTAATTTTCCATGGCTAAATTTTTATCAAAACACAATATTTACATCCATGTTTTACTTTGATCCAAGTTACAACATATATTATATTGCTTGAGATAATTTTGTTGGTACCGGGTTTTATTCTCATCCCAAAATAGAAGGTTTCCAGCGCATGTTTGCTGTGACTCATGATGTGCATACGGAGGAGAGGCTTTCGTATGTTTGACGGTAGCTGAGCCCCATCTGTGGATTCTGAGGCTATGGTGGATTCCAGAGTTATCAACTAGGAGGAAGTGAAGAGGGTCCAAGCATACTAATATGCCACATCAAGTGTAAACACATGACACAAAAAAAATAAAAATCTTTTTTTGTCTTTTTAAAAACTATTTTTGACCCAAAAAAAATCTTTTTATATTTTAGAAAATATATAAAAACAAAAAACTTTTTGTATTTTCCAATAATACTCAAATAAAAGAAAAAAATAATACAAAAGATAAAAATGTCATAACACTAGCAAAAAAGTTGTTAATGAAGTAAGATTAGCGTCTGACAAACATGCTAACACAATCACCCGTAAAAAATATCGTGAGAAGTATCATGCACAAGCAAACGAGAGTCATGAAATTTAATTCCTAAATCCTTTAAGTCCAATTTCTTAACCCAAGTAGGTGTGTAATAACGCATGGGGGTTTGGGGAACTAAAACGACTTTATTCTTAAACTTTCGAGGATCACTCTTAATGCCATAGAAAAAACGTCTAAGGTGACCCTTCCTACCACAATGAGTGCAAGTGTAAACACGGTGATGAATATGACCTAAATGTGGACCTCTCCTAGCGTTCCTAGTTGGCTCTCTCATACGTATGGTGTTGGCTTTGGGAATGGGAGAAATACGATCATTGAAGCCTATACCACACCTAACATTTTTTATTTATGCGGTGCCTAACATCCTATCCAACTTTTCGGACCTAGCCACCAAATCAAACTTAACCTTACTCAAATCTCTCAATCTCTCCTCAAGCTCATGAATCCTAGACTCGAGCAAATGCCTAGACACCTCAAACTCTAGAATATCCTTCTTCTTGGCCTCCATCAAACCACAAAGATTATCTCTCTCACCCTCAACGTATTCTAGTTTCTTCCGAAGAGTCTTTTCCCGTGCCCTAAGATCCTCAATCAACGCATCATTATTTTATATGGCATGTTCTTTCAACCTAGCTTGTAACTTCAATTTTTCCTTCTTCATCTTCAACGTTTCTTTATACAATTCATGGAACGAAACTTGTAACTAAATCTCTTCTACATCCTCATCCTCCCTCTCTTCACGCTCACTCACTTGGGACTTATAAACTATGGCCTCGGAAGTGTCATTCACATGAGTATCTTCATGAGAAGATTTATCGTCGTCGCTCACATGACAAACCATGAACGCGATGTAGTTTCACTCAATGGGGGATTCTCCTCCATCTTTCGATTCACTATGACTAAGGGTGGAGTTATATACAAATGGTTTCTTGCCCTATTTCTTAAGTCTAGTGGGGCACTCCGCTACCCTATAGCCATGACCCTCACAACCACAACACCTATCCAAATCATCCCTCTTATCATTCTTAACTTTGGTTCTTAGGGATGTGATCGACCTTGTTGTTCATGAATTTCTCAAGTCTTTTTGTATCTTTCGATTGCTTTTGGAACTTAAGAAACATTTTGAACTTCTTTGCTAACAAGGCTACATCTTCGAAATTGGTGTCAGATTCATCATCCCCCAAAACTTTCGTTTCCTCCTTCCAGGCTTTCAAAGCAATGCCCATTTCTTTCTTCGACACTTGCTCGAAGGTAAACATGTCAAGCTCATAGATTTTTAGGTCACCTACAAGATCTTCAAGTTTCATTGAGTCAAGCAAACCCTAAGATTTTAAAACAGTCACCTTTGGATCAAATATAGCGGGCAAGGACCATAAGATTTTCTTTATGACTCGTTGGTCTAGTATTTTATCTCCCAAGTTAAATGAAGACTTGACAATGTGGGACAACTTAGCATAAAACTCATCAAACGTCTCATTCTTTAACATCTTAATCATCTCAAATTAGGTGGTGAGGTTTTGGAGTTTAGAATCCCTAACAGGGCTAGTTCCCTCATGAGTAAGTGCAAGAACATCCCACGCCTCTTTAGATGTTTCTCACATCACAATACGATTATAGTCTTCTGGGCTGACAGACGAGGAAATATCATGTAGACCTTTTGAATTATGTAGTGGGTGTTTGTGTTCCTCAACGGTCCATAACTCAACAGGTTTTAAATGAGTGGCCTCACCCTCTCTCGTGATTTGTGGTGTCCACCCTTTTTCTACCTCTAACCAAACACACTCATCTATAGCCTTAAGTGCACTCTTCATTCGCATCTTCCAATAAGCAAAATTCGTCCCATAAAACATGGGTGTTCTAAAGCCATCAAACATACCGAAATGTATACCTAAAGATCACTATGATATAGTTTTACAAAGCATAGACAGTAGACTTACACAACGACTCAATCCCCCACAAGCCTTAATGCTCTTATATCTTCAACCACTCATCCACAGTGCAACGTGAGAGTCCACCCATGCAAGTGTCCACATCACACGAGTCCATGTGCACCTCGGTGTCCATCGATGCATCTCACCAACAATCTATAATTTAGAACACGGACCACCGCTTCTTCACCGCAATCAATACGTACGGAGACCACCGCACGAAAATAGTGTCTCTCAAGATTAAACAAATAAACAAGGTCCCAAACAAGATCTCAAAGTCTATGATTTATGAACCTTGAATCTTGTAAACAAAGGGTGAAACTTTGGGAAATGGAACTTTTGGAAATAGGTATGTTTTTCGTTCTCGTCAAAAGTCATCTGAAAAACTGAGTCTAAAACACTTTTTATAATATGTTTGAGGCGGCGTCTCATTCAAATGACATTTGAGTCTCGTTTGAACAAGAAATGAACCTCGTTTCAATGACAACAGTTTTCGTCATAACGAAGCCCAAATCTTGTTTAAACAATCTTTAAATGAGCTTCGAACAAGGTAAAGCGGTATGTCCTCATGAGATGTTCAATCGAAGTAACCTTCAAATGACTACTCCAAACAAAAGTCCAATCTCATTTGAATGAGATGTTCATGTTGTTTGACGAGATATGCACATTTTAAATATTTTTACATCTAGAAAAATTGTCCTGGATAAATATAAAATAAACTTTAGAAAATGTTTTTCTTGAAAAAATATTAAAATAAGTTCTAAACGAATTTAAATAAAAACATAACCCCCTTAATAAAAATTTCAAGGTTTCATAAATTATATATATTCATACCTGCGAGATCCTCGTATATGTGAAGACAAACTTGGCATGGAAAACATGGCATAGAATTTATAGTATTTGCTTCCTAGCCGCTACATTTTCACTAAACAACGTCATAAGCTCTTGGGATTATTAACTCAATGTCTTTCCTATAACTCAAATATTTTGTCCGGAATTATTCCAATTACATACAAATTGACTCGATTGAAAATTTGTCCTTACACTCTTCTCTTATGCGAGTAAAGTAGAAAGGGTGAAAAAACCTCAATTTTCTAAGAGTCAAGCACGGTGTCATTATAAGCCCATTATTTCTCTTTACAATAATTGTAAGGGGATACACTTATTTATTTAAACAAGTTGTGGGTACCAATGTAACTGACTACTAATATTATCATCATAATGAGATTGTGTTGGGAAGGAACTCACCTTGAGTTCATAAGGGGCTAAGAGTACTGATGCGACATGTCTCGAAGGCTATAATGGAGATCTTTGATCTAGTTAGAAATATTCATCCTTTGGGTTCAACATCCATCTCTTTCTCTCAAGATTTCTATGTAACCAACTATTATTTCCCCTTCTTATCGTAGTGAGAATGCCACTTAAATAAATTTCTCCTTAAAATGTCTTGAACTCCATACCCCTTTTGGCTATGGGACCCCACATTTCTCCGCGTTCAACTAAGGAACAAGAGTATTGTGACACCCCGACTAATTAAATATCGGTTAGCTACTCCTTTATTCAATTTAATATAAAATTGTAAGTTGGTTCAGTTCATAGCATCACTGTCGAAAACATTTATTTAAACAATTACTAGCCACCTAATATTTAAAAAGCGAGTTTTCAAATTTTATTAAAGAAAATTAAGATGCAACCAATTAAATTATTATCTAAAAGATACTACCATCACATCACAGTCACATCAAGATAATAAGGGAGTAATAAAATGAGTCTGGAGTAACACTCCTCTAAATAATCCCAAGTAATGAATAAAACCAAATACAACGTCTGAATAATAAGTGAATTAACTTCAACACTGTAATGAAACTGAGTATGATAAAACTGTCTCTAAACGAAAAGGGGAGACATGCCCTAACAAGTGAATAAGTCTGAAATGGAATCAATATAGAATGTGGAGGTGTCTATCATCAAGATCCTGTAACTTCCACAGCAGCTACAGCACGTCACTGAAATGGAACTCCTAAGTTTGGCGTCCCTGTGACTGGACACCTAAAAGGTTTTTCAAGAAAATAGATTTGTAAACAAACGAGTTAGAGACCGGTGTGAAAACAGTTTAAAAATATAGCAAGTGTTTAATTGCATTAAACAATGAATATAAAGTACATGTTAGTTCCGTGCTCTCACATGAGTTTCTCACCTCTCAACTAATGTGCACGCTTAACGTATATCCATAATCCATCCTAGTTATGTCGCTAACTAACTAGTCTATACTGCAACCTGCCCTCAAATGATAATATAGGGGTTTGTTCAAGACATTCCAATCTAACTTATGTGAATCTACCTTTTCATTTCTCAGATGAATTTATATTAAATCATATAGGAAATTCTAAATTTTAACTTTACTCAAAGTGTCGCAACTATTCACACACATTAATAAAAATATTTACCCACATTAACAAGGAGTCTGTTATCATCACCAATATATAAATTTCAACATAATATTATAATTGGGGAACCTCTAGGCTAAGCTGCGGTACACACATACTCTGCTATCGAATCTCGGTACATCACGTATATAAGGACTACATATTCCGAATCTCTCAGGAACCGTTTTAATAACCAAAATCACACATATTGGAGGCGAAAATAGTCCACATACCCATGGGTCACGCACATACATATGCTCTCATGGTCAACTGACTTATCAACTCACAAATAAGTCATTCATAGACCTATGTCCTTAAGGTACCAATATAAATCCCCCCGTAGGCACACAAAGATTAGATGGCCCTGTTCCGAAAGCCAACCTCCCATGATAGTAAGTATGGTAGGTATGTCATACACATTAAAATCTATTTACTAAGCATTCACACAACTTAGATACTTTATAATATTATTAAAGGTATGTTCTCAATCCTTATACCATTAATCCAATTAGTACATTATTATACTTCCGGATAGTTATATAATATAGTCCACCGACACATCTCACGTCGTAGTTTCAAGTACTTAAAACCTAACTCGTAAAGGTTAGTAAGTCTCCCATTAATACCACACTTTAATCCAATACTCTTAAGGTCCATATTTCTGCCACAAACCTTATTTATCAAGATATATAGATTAACTCATTTAATCTCAGTTTTCTAATAATCCCTCACTTGTCGATCCTTATTAGATTTAACATAAATCCCAAATTGAATTCTAATAATAATTCGGGTCTCATAATCATGCCTACTGGTCTTCCTCAAATCTTAGAGTGTTCATAAAGTCCCCACCAATAATTTTTCTAGAGCCTAGTTTGTTAAAATTCAACAAGGAAAAATATAACAATTTCTGAGAAGGTCGATCGATCGACCTATGAATATCGATCAATGGATCGCACCAGATGGGCTACGGACTGCTTCGTTTTTCAATCCCAGATTTGTCCCAAAACTCCATTACAAGGTATGTAAATCTAATCTAAGGTTATAGGATCATTGTACGATCTAAATTCATTATTTTTAACGTTCCAAAACAACTAAATCATCAACAATTATCCTTACATGGATCAAATCTTCATAAAAACCCTAGTTTTCTATTTTCTTCAGGAACTATGATATCACTCTTCTAAAATCCGTTTTTAATTCATCAAAGTTTATGTTTTGGGTACTGAATTTCATCCAGAACTAATCTACATGCAATTCCTAACCAAGGTTTAGAGTTCTACATCAAATTTAATGGGTTTTCATCATCTTTCAAGGCAAATATCAATTTATACACTAATCATGGAAGAGATATTCGCTGAAGGTAATGGAATCAAATCACTTGCCTTAAGTTTGATGTTCAGAATCGTTGATGGTGTCCAGGGGCTGGTTCTTTCCTTCTTTCCGGTCACAATTCCGTTGAAATTGGTGGTGGTGTGTGGTGGCTAGGGTTTGGGAACCTCCTGCAACCTCTCCTCTAACTCACGTAGCCCACTATCTCCTTTTTGACTGATAATGGCCCTAATGGAACTCCCAATAATAATTAAATAAACTCTCAAATTCGTGGGTCTTATTTCCTTAAATTTTAAAATGACCAAAATACCCTCTCGGGTTACCAATTTGGCCTAAAAGTGCCCCGGGACCCAAACTAAACCCCCGGCTAGTGTTTTTTTTACTATATCGACCCCTCCGGACACGTTGGCGCACTCAAAATGACCATACAAATGATAAAATTATAAATTACTATTTAATCTAATTAAATTGATTCCTGACGCAACTAACACGCGCGTCCCAACTTAATTTCTCAAATTGTCGTATATATAACTCTCGACAATTTTAATACTTTCCATACTCATATATTACCATATATACTCAGTAATATTCAGTATTATCATCATAATAAAATACCAACTCACGTCTCGCTAGTATTTAAATCCAGATTAATTTCTGATTAATTCCCATTTAATTTAATTAATCCAATAAATAAAAATCAATAAAATTATGGGGTATTACATACTTCCCCCCTAATAACAGAATTTCATCCCAAAATTCAAAACTAAATTATACCTGGAAAAAATAACTCTGGATAACGCTCGCACATCTCATCCTCGCGCTCCCAGGTGGACTCCTCGGCATTATGATGCCGCTACTGAACACGTACTAACAGTACTGTCTTCGACCTCAATTTCCTCTTGTTGTGGTCCAGAATAGCAATCGGCCCGTCCTCATAGGAACTATCAGGATGTAGGTTGATGTTCTCTAGAGCAAAGTGGGTATGAGCCAAATCATCCCTATGATATCTCTTTAGCGAGGAAATATGGAACACGTCATGAATCCTATGCAAGTGTTCCGGTAACCCAAGTCTATACGCAACCGGACCAATTCACTCGATGATAGGAAATGGCCCCACATATCTAGGTGTCAGTTTCCCCTTCTTCCCTAAACGCATAATCCCCTTCATAGGAGACACTTTGAGTAGCACCGGGTCCCCTACCTTAAACTCTCTGAAGAACCTCTTGGCATCGGCATAACTCTTTTGTCGATCCTGAGTTACCCGAATACAGCTCCGTATCATCTCTATCCTTGTCGAAGTATCCTGAATCACCTCCGGTCCAAGGAGTTTGTTATCCCCCACCTTTATCCAACATGCTGGGGAACGACAAGGTCTACCGTATAACGCCTCGAATGGAGACATGCCAATAGTGAACTGGTAGGAGTTATTATAGGCAAACTCCACCAGTGGAAGGTACTACTCCCAACCACCTCCAAAGTCTAGGAGGCACATCCGCAACATATCTTCCAACATCTGATTAGTCTGCTCGATTTGCCCATCTGTTTGCGGGTGATATGTTGAACTCATCCGTAATTCCGTACCCATGGCTTCTTGGAAACTCTCCCAAAATCGTGAAACAAATATCTTGTCTCTGTCAGACACGATATTGAGAGGTACTCCATGGGGTCTTACTATCTCTGCTAGGAAAATCTGGGCATACAGTCCCGTAGTGTAGTCTGTCCGGGATGGCAAAAAATGAGCAACTTTGGTCAACCGATCCACGATTACCCGTATGGAGTCGTGACCCCTCTGCGATGTCGGTAATCCCATGATGAAGTCCATGGAAATGCTCTCCCATTTACACATAGGGACCTATAATGGATGTAAAAGTCATGCCGGTCTCTGATGGTCCACCTTTACCAGCTGACAAGTGGCACATTTTGAAATGAACTCAGCAATATCTCTCCTTATCCCGCTCCACCAGTATTATCGCCTCATATCCTGGTACATCCTATCCCCACCAGGATGTACCGCAAACCGTGCGACTCTGACATTACCTCGTGTCGCAAGTCTCCCCCCTCCGGAATGACCAGTCTCCCATTGAAGCGTAAGGCCCCGTCTGAACTAACGGTACAGAACTCGGTTCCCTATGCTAGTAATCGAGTTATCTACTCTTGATAGAACGAGTCTTTCACTACACCAAAACTGGCGATTGGTCACGGCCAAAATCCCTGACCAAAACTGTGGGTCGCGGACTTTGGCCGTGACCATTTCTGGCGTGACCATTTTCGTGGGTCGCGGCCCAAGTCCCTGACCAAAAAATGGTCACGGCCAAGAGAGGGTCACGGCAGATGGTCGCGGACTTTGGCCGTGACCCATGCCGTGACGGGTCGCGTCCCTAATCCGTGACTCATAACCGTGACAAATTGGTCGCGGCCAAAGTCCGCGACCCATGTGCGTGACGAAAAAAAATTAAAAAAATTAGTCGCGGCCCTTGTCCATGACCCACAACCGTGACAAATTGGTCGCGGACTTTGGCCGCGACCCATGTGCGTGACAAAAAAAAATTAAAAAAATTAGTCGCGGCCCTTGTCCATGACCCACAACTGTGACAAATTAGTCGCGGACTTTGACCGCGACGCATGTGCGTGACAAAAAAAAATTAAAAAAATTGGTCGCGGCCCTAGTCCGCGACCCATTACCGTGATAAAAAATAAAAAAAATGGTCGCGGACTTTGGCCGCGACCATTTTTAAGCGCGACAAAAAAAAAAAAAATGGTCATGGACAAAGTCCATGACCATATTTATCTGTAATTTAAAAAAAATGTATTTTTTTTTGTCCAATCCTAAAATTGGGGGTCCTGTGAGTGCATCGTCGGACTAATTTTTATTCCCATTTTCACATCTCTCCTATTCTCAAACCGGGAGTCCCGCGACTGTGGGGTCAGTTCCTATATATTACATTGGTCCCGTGGGAAGTGTTGGTGCCACCCACGGGGCTGTTCGGTGGTTGTTTTGGATTTTCACCCTCTAACGCCATGTTTTTAAGCCTAAGTCCTGATATTTTTCAATTATCGTCGTATTCTCAAATCGGGAGTCCCGTGATCGCGCGGTCAGTTCCTACGAGTTACATATATTTCGTGGGAGGTGTTGGTGCCTCCCACGAAACCGTTCGGGGGCTGTTTCGGGTTTTCCCCCACTAACGCCATGGTTTGCCTAAGTTTAGAAATATGCAAATTATCGTCGTATTCTCAAACCGGGGATCCCGTGATAGCGCAATCAGTTCCTACGAGTTACATTGGTCCCGTGCGAGGTGTTGGTGCCGCTCACAGGACCGTACGAGGACTGTTTCGTATTTTCACCTATCACAGGGCCGCTTGTGGGATGTTTTGGGTTTCTCCCCTCTAACACCATGTTTTTAAGTTCATATCTAGACATTAGCAAATTATCGTCGTATTCTGAAACCGGGAGTCTAAAATATTTTCAACATATTATCCAACAATCAAACCAATAATTATCCTGTACTCCTTCTAATTATCACATATTCCTTTAAAGATACTATCCAACAACAAGCCAACAACCAATAATTATCCCGTACTCCTTCTATCATCTAAAAGATTTAATAAATAATGCATATCAATTATATAACTACTTTAGTTAAAGTAAAGAGTACCTGGTGTGTAATGAAGAACAGGTATGTAATGAAGAAGTGGTATCTAATTGGTTAGGTCTGCAATACGTAAACAATGTAGTTATGATTATTACGCCTCCATTTGAAGGTTTTAAAATACATATTCAATCAAGTTGATCACAAAAAATTTCAAACTAAAACAGAACTGTATAAAATCAACATAACTATAGCATACATGTCAAGTTAAAATATGAATGAACGGAATTAAGTTGTATTGTTCCATGTCAAGTTGTAGCCTCATAATATCTTGACGTAAACGTAAAAAAATGCACATTAATCGCAAGATATATGATATACTTTTTCATAGGTAAATCAAGAACACACCCAAAAAATTTAATAACATGTACATTTATCGACACTAGTATAAATTCAATAAATACAACATAGTATCCAACAACCAAGCCAACAATATCTCACTATAGTAATGTGCACACGTGTTTGCGACTCTTATGTCAAAAAAATTTCATTTAATTATATTTTGTCAAAAAAAAACAAGACAAGCATATTTTGTCAAAAAAATACACACACATACAATCTAGGGTTTATTGACATAATTTATACATACACACACATACAATCTAGGGTTTACTTAAACCCTAACTTTTTTTGACATAAATCTATGCATACATATAACCAACAATAAGGCGGTTGTAATTTTTTTTACTTATTATATAAACATTTAATTATATTTTGTCAAAAAAATATAATGTCTAGAGTTTTGAATAATATTTTGTCAAAAAAATACACATATACAATCTAGGGTTTATTGACATAATCTATACATACACACGTACATACACACACATAATGTCTAGAGTTTTGAATACTATTTTGTAAAAAAAATACACACACATACAATCTAGGGTTTATTGTCGTAATCTATACACACACACATACAATCTAGGGTTTATTTTCGTAATCTATACACACACACATACACACAAATAGCTGCCACAAATCATAACAAATCGAAATTCACACACACACATACACCCACATATACATACACACACACACATACACTCGCATACACACATAGCTGCCACAAATCAAAACAAATCAAAATGCACACACATATACACACATACCTTTCACGATTGTCAGATGAAATCAACAAAAAACCCAAATAGTCGAAATCCCAAATCGCCCAAATCATCCAAACTTAACCGCGAATGGCAGAAATTTGAGTAGCGTTGTAAGTAAATCATCTTTAAATATGTTGCCCTGGTCACGGCCTACAGCCATGACCCAACCTCCGCGACCAATTAGTTATTCCCTGACCACTGGTCACGGCCCAAGGCCGTGACCCACCATGCTCAACCAACAGACCACCATGAGCGACCAAACCCCCTTCGAATGAGGTATGGTCACGGTCCCAAGCCGTGACTCACTTCAGAAATTGGTTTCGGCCTCCAGCCCTGACCACCATGCACGACTAATAGCCCTTCAAATGAGGTATGGTCACGGCCCCAAGCCGTGACCCACTTCAAAATTTGGTTTCGGCCCCTAGCCGTGACCCCATTTGCGCGACCAATTTTTTTTTTCCGAGGTGGTCACAGTCCAAGTCCGTGACCCATCCGCGACCAAGTTGGAGGGAATTTTGGCGGGGTTTGGCGCCAAGATGGTCACACCTTGGGTCACGGCCAAAGTCCGTGACCCACAGTGGTCAGGGACTTGAGCCGTGACCACTTCCAAAGCATCCATGACTCAGTGTAAAAATTAAAATGGTCACGCCAAAAATTGAGTTGGTCACGGCCCAAGTCCGCGACCAGCTGGTCGCGGACTTGGGCCGTGACCAACTGGGCGTGACCATTCGCAGGATTTGGTGTAGTGTTTTGCCTGGGCCTGTATCACTCTCGTAACGATCTGGGACGTAACGGTCATCAAAGACATAAATGATCGGGCCACTGCATCCTTGTGTTCTAACCCCTTCCACTTTGCTCTCCACACCTCGGCCACCTCACCTACTGGCCTACGGCTCAACGCGTCTGCTAACACGTTAGCCTTCCCTGGGTGATATTGGATATCGAATTGATAGCCCTTCAAGAACTCGAGCCACCTACGTTGACGCATTTTTAGTTCCTTCTGCATGAAGAGATACTGTAGGGACTTGTGGTCCGTGAATAAACAGAATTTCTCCCCCATGAGGTAATGTCTCCGAATCCAAAGAGAAAATACGACTGCTGCTAACTCCAAGTCGTAGGTGGGGTAATTCTTCTCATGAGGCTTAAGCTTACAGGAAGCATAAGCTATAGACTGACTCTCCTATTGTACTACACCCCCAAGTCCTAATAAGGACGCATCGGTATAAACTAGATACTCAACTCCCGATTTAGGCAATGCTAACACTAGTGATGAGGTCAACTTGTCCTTCAACTCGTCGAATGCCAATTGACAGGCATCGCTCCAGATAGATGGTACACCCTTCCGAATCACATGTGTCAAAGGACCTGCTATCTGAGAGAACCCCCGAATAAACCTCCGGTAGTATCCTGCTAGGCCCAAGAAACTACGTATCTCAATCGGTGTCGTGGATTGTCCCCACTCCCTCACCGCTGATACCTTCCCCGGATCAACAGATATCCCCCTGTCTGAAATGATATGCCCCAAAAACTGAACCTCCTTCAGCCAAAACCCACACTTCTCGTACTTTGCATATAACTCGTTCTAACGCAGCGTCTACAAAACCTGCCTCAAGTGCTCTGCATGTTCCTCCTCTGTTTGGGAGTAAACCAGAATGTCATCAATGAAGACGATGACGAACTGTTCTCAGAACTCTATGAACACCCTATTCATCAAGTCCATAAATACAGCTGGGGCGTTGGTTAGGCCAAAAGGCATAACCCGAAACTCGTAGGAACTATATCTCATCAAGAAGGCAGTCTTCGAGATGTCATGTTCCTTGATACGCAACTGATGGTATCATGATCTCAAGTTAATCTTTAAGGAGAAGGAGGCTCCTCTCTACTAGATGAATAAGTCATCGATTCTTGGCAACGGATATTTACTCTGGATTGTGACTTTATTCAACTCTCTGAAATTGACACACAACCATAAATATCTAACCGTCATAAGTAACACGTGAGCACCCTCAGCGAGATGCTCCTCCTAATGGAGATTTTTACCAACAGCTGCCTAGTTTGGACTTGCATCTCCGAAGGTTCGATAGGGTTAGATTAAATCAGCCTAATAATCGTAGCCATAATCCTCCTTGTAGCTTCGACTCACTCACGAGGTAAGACATTTGATAACATTTAAGTTATCATTTCATTTGCGAATGAAAATTAGGGTACTAATCCTTGTACTAAAAGCCAAACCTTCTCATATCTAGACGTTCACTAGGTTTCCTGCGTGGGATGTCTCGCAAATCCAAATCCAAATAAGGAACCCTCCTGATACACTACTAACTAGTGTTGTTGGTCAATGAGCTTTGGGGCCATCGGTATTTGACTAGTACCTATTTTCCTTACTTCTTGCTAAGAAGTTAACTTACCTCCTCTCATGATACGTGAGGCTACACTCGACATAATCCTCCTACTATATTGGCGTTAGACTCGATTGCATACTACGGGATAATCCCCACTCTTAGAAACATTTTAACAAATTTTGAATTTTCTTAATAGACATCCCTACCCACCGGAATTAAATATAATCGGGCAACGTCTTTACGAAGTCTTTATATGCCACCATAAGAAATATATAAATATAAATATGGCTTTGACTCCACTCAAGTGACACTTAGTACAATTTCTAATGAACGCCATACTATAACTATAATGGTTTATTAACACTCAAACTGTTGTAGCTAATTCAAAATATAACAGGATAAGAATGCATTTTACACTCACGCTTCTCAATGCATAGGAATAAACTATAACACATCTAAGTTATTCGAGATTTCCCTTTTATCTTAAAGGATATAATTAATAATGAAGTATCGTACCTCCAAACGCATGTGGTAGTTGCGGTATCAATGGCATAACAGCATATCGGGCATTATAGACACATCCATACTGTACTCCTTGATGTTGTTGTGGTGCCTGCGATGTTGGGGTAACTATCCAGGCTTCATTATGTTGGGCATCCTGCCCTAGAACTATACCTAGTTGCGGGCAGTCCCTCCACCTGTGACCCTGCTGTTCGCACTTATGACCCTGACCCTGAAACCCTTTCCTTTTTAGGCCTTGTTATCCTTTCTGATTAGGACGAGGTTTATCACAAGCCAAATTTGGGCAGACCCGAAGTGTATGGCCATTTCTCCCACATTTAAAACACCTCTTGGTGGTAGTCCTCTTCTCCTGGCTTTATTGGATCTGGCGAGTTTGGCCCTTTCCGCCATTTCTATTTCCCCTCTAACCTTGATGACCCTGAGGCACTCGTCGCTGCTGCGGTGGTATTTTCCTTTTGTTGCTAACCTTAGCAATAACATTTTGATCGACTTCTCTCATTATTTTGCCCCTACAAGTTGCACGTTGTTATTTTGGTACTGCAATATTACAGTAGTCACTGCCTGTGCCACGATATTTGCTATCTCAGTGATTTTCGCTCTTTCTTGGTGTACCTGGGGTACTTGTTGTTCTTGTCCAGCATTCGTTCCCTCAGCAGTTTTAGTTTGTACTTCCCTTAAGAGCGACATCTAAAATTTAACCGATTTATATTAGTCCATCGACCATACATAACATTCTAGCAGAAGAACGTTGTCTACAAAATGAAATCAATGAGTGCAACAATCCTAATAATAGGGCTCTATCTCAAAGTACGTTACGCGAAAACATAACAAGCCGTACATATCCTAAGGACACTAGAACCTGATGCTCTGATACCACCTGTGATACCCCGACTAATAAAATACCGGGTAACTACTCCTTTATTCAATTTAATACAAAATGTTAAGTTGGTTCAGTTCATAGCATCACTGTCGAAAACATTTATTTAAACAATTACTAGCCACCTAATATTTAAAAAGCGAGTTTTCAAATTTTATTAAATTAAATTAACATACAACCAATTAAAATTATTAGCTAAAAGATACTACCATCACATCACAGTCACATCAAGATAATAAGGGAATAATAAAATGAGTCTGGAGTAACACTCCTCTAAATAATCCCAAGTAATGAATAAAACCATATACAACGTCTGAATAATAAATGAATTAACTCCAAAACTGCAATGAAACTGAATATGATAAATCTGTCTCTAAACGAAAAGGGGTGACATGCCCTAACAAGTGAATAAGTTTGAAATGGAATCAATATAGAATGTGGAGGCATCTATCATCAAGATCCTATAACTTCCACAGCAGCTACAGCACGTCACTGAAATGGAACTCCTACGCTTGGCGTGCCTGTGACTGGACACCTAAAAGGTTTTTCTAAGAAAATAGATTTGAAAGAAAACGGGTCAGAGCCCAATGTGAAAACAGTTTAAAAATATAGCAAGTGTTTAATTGCATTAAACAATGAATATAAAGTACATGTTAGTTCCGTGCTCTCACATGAGTTTCTCACCTCTCAACTAATGTGCACACTTAACGTATATCCATAATCCATCCTAGTTATGCCGCTAACTAACTAGTCTATACTGCAACCCGTCCTCACATGATAATATAGGGGTTTGTTCAAGACATTCCAATCTAACTTATGTGAATCTACCTTTTCATTTCTCAGATTAATTTATATTAAATCATATAGGAAATTCTCAATTTTAACTTTACTCAAAGTGTCGCAACTATTCACACACATTAATAAGAATATTCACCCACATTAATAAGGAGTCTGTTATCATCACCAATATATAAATTTCAACATAATATTATACTTGGGGTACCCCTTGGCTAAGTTGTGGTGCACACATACTCTGTTATCGAAGCCTGGTACATCACGTACATAAGGACTACATATTCCAAATCTCTCAGGAACCGTTTTAATAAGCAAAATCACACATATTGGAGGCGAAAATAGTCCACATACCCATGGGTCACGCACATACCTACGCTCCCATGGTCATCTGACTTATCAACTTACAAATAAGTCATTCACAGCCCTATGTCCTTAAGGTACCAATCTAAATCCCCCCGTAGGCACACAAAGATTAGATGGCCATGTTCCGAAAGCCGACCTCCCGTAATAGCAAGTATGGTAGGTATGTCATACACTTATAAATTCATTTACTAAGTATTCACACAGTTTAGATACTTTATAATAGTATTAAAGGTATGTTCTCAATCCTTTACCATTAATCCAATTAGTACATTTTTATACTTTCAGATAGTTATATAATATAGTCCACCGACACATCTCACGTCATAGTTTCAAGTACTTAAAACCTAACTCATAAAGGTTACTAAGTCTCCTATTAATCCCACACTTTAATCCAATACTCTTAAGGTCCATAGTTCTGCCACAAACCTTATTTATCAAGCTATATAGATTAACTCATTTAATCTCAGTTTTCTAATACTCCCTCACTCGTCGATCCTTATTATATTTAACATAAATCCCAAATGGAATTCTAATAATAATTCGGGTCTCATAATCATGCCTATTGGTCTTCCTTAAATCTAAGAGTGTTCACAAAGTTCCCACCAATAATTTTTCTAGAGTCTAGTTTGTTAAAATTCAACAAGGAAAAATATAACAATTTCGGAGAAGGTCGATCGATCGACTTATGAATGTCGATTGATCGATGGTGATCGATCGATCGACCTATGAATATCGATCGATCGCACCAGATGGGCTACGGCCTGCTTCATTTTTCAGTCCCAGATTTGTCCCAAAACTCCATTACAAGGTATGTAACTCTAATATAAGGTTATAGGATCATTATACAACCTAAATGCATTATTTTTAACGTTCCAAAACCATTAAATCATCAACAATTAGCCTTACATGGATCAAATCTTCATAAAAACCCTAGTTTTCTATTTTCTTCAAGAACTATGATATCACACTTCTAAAATCCGTTTTTAATTCATCAAAGGTTATGTTTTGGGTACTGAATTTCGTCCAGATCTAATCTACATGCAATTCCTAACCAAGGTTTAGAGTTCGACATCAAATTTAATGGGTTTTCATAATCTTTCAAGGCAAATATCAATTTATACACTAATCATGGAAGAGATATTCGCTGAAGGTAATGGAATCAAATCATTTGCCTTAAGTTTGATGTTCCGAATCGTTGATGGTGTCCAGGGGCTAGTTCTTTCCTTCTTTCCGGTCACAATTCCATCGAAATTGGTGGTGGTGTGTGGTGGCTAGGGTTTGGGAACCTCCTGCAATCTCTCCTCTAACTCACGTAGCCCACTATCTCCTTTTTGGCTGATAATGGCCCTAATGGCACTCCCAACAATAATTAAATAAACCCTCAAATTCGTGGGTCTTATTTTCTTAAATTTTAAAATGATCAAAATACCCTCCCCGGGTTGCCGATTTGGCCTAAAAGTGCCCCGAGACCCAAACTAAACTCCCGGCTAGTGTTTTCTGAGTATATCGGCCCCTTAGAACACGTTGGCGCACTCAAAATGACCATACGGATGATAAAATTATAAATTACTTTCTAATCTAATTAAATTGATTCCTGACGCGACTGACACGTGCGTGCTAACTTAATTTCTCAAATTGTCGTATTTATAACTTTCGACAATTTTAATACTTTCCATACTCATATATTACCATATACACTCAGTAATATTCAATATTATCTTCATAGTAAAATACCAACTCACATCTTGCTAGTATTTAAATCCGGATTAATTTTCGATTAATTCCCATTTAATTTAATTAATCCAATAAATAAAAATCAATAAAATTACGGGGTATTACAAGTATGAAATTTCATCCCAAATTCCCACATGTTCCATTCCCTTTGATTCTCTAGTGATCAACTAACTAGGGACAAACGTCCCTAACTTCTCTGATGGAGCCCAAGTGGATCCACTGATTACTGAGCAAGATCTGATGGAGATCAGGGAGAATTATCAAATCCTTGAATCCATTACTCTAAGGGCTTTTCAACCTGAAGAAATAGCATGATTTTTTGTCTCCAAACAAGTTGATTTGAGTGAGGTATTTTTTTATCTATTGAGCCAGATTCCCACTACCTCTGTCGGTAGTGAAAATTTTGAAGTAAGTAGGAATAACCCCTTGCCAATTGGTGGTGAACTCTTACACGTCTCTCATGGCCACAGTATTAGCCTTCCGAGAGTCCAGCGGGGGGAAAATATGTTACTCTGGTCCAGTTCTTCAAAATATTCATTATTCAAGAGGAATGTAAACCCAAGGATATAGGGATGAAGTACTTTTCCCTAAGGCTCTCGGGGTCGTTGCTAAGGAAAAGCATAACACCATAAAATAATGGAAGGAGAGGTTCTTCTTTATTGGGGGGATCTTAGGACGCCCTCTATCTAGTGGAGAAGATTAGTTGTCCAACCATCTGGTCTACCCCTGCGATTGAGGGTAAGTTGGCATTTATCTCTAAACTTGTATATGTATCTATTTATTAACCTCTGATCATATATTTACTAATGTTTATTTAACTCATTGCATTGTCTCAAAAGAGGAAGAGGAGGAGCAGATGGAGAAGGCTTTGAAGTTGGCCACCAATCCTTTTAAGGCCTTTATCACCTATAATCGTATCATCAAGAATGACCTTAAGCCTAAGCCAAAGGTTGTGTTGTCTAGAAGGGTTCCCGAGGCCCTTAGAATTATGGTTGAGGAGTTTATGGGAATTAAGCCCTTTTCCTTGGTTCCTAGAAAGTGGAAGGCTACGAATGCTAGTACATGTGAGGTTGTTTGAGGCCTTTGAATGTGAGGAGGATAAGGTTAAAAGAGGAGCTGATATTCTTCCTAGTATTCAGGAGGTCCTGTCCACTATTGAAGGGGCAGTTTTAGTGGACTCTGATTACTCCACCAAAAAGTGTATCGATCTCTTTTTTTCTTTTGCATTTTACCTTATTTCTTATACCTTAGTAACTGACTTAGATGTCTTGCTGTTTCAGTTAATGAGCATGTGCAACAGAGGATATCCTGCCTTTTCTTCAAGAAAACCTCGGTCATACCCACGGAGAACAAAGGAAAGAGGTCTAAGTCGACTTAGCGCCTAAAATTCAACATAGTGATAAATATTCTTGTCCCTTGTGTTAAATTGGTGGAAGAGCCGGAGATAAATCCTACTCCAAATAAAGGCTCATTATTGTAGGCGACCTTGAAAGTCCTATACTTATTGCAAGCAACTTTGTGTGTAGACGGGACCTTTGGGGAAACCTAAAGTGGTTCTTCTATTCTAGGGGACTTGTATCCCTTGGTTTTAAATTTTGAGGAAACGTATTAACGTCCCCTATTAAAGGGGAAAAAGTAGTTGTGTCCCCTCAAAAGGAGGTGGGAAAAACAGGTGCCTCTGAGGTCTCTAATTAACTAAAGGGGTTATTTAAATAGAGGAAATAAGGGCTACTATTCTCTGGGGTAGAAGAGTCTTTTCTTCGAAAGAGGGGGGCTTGTATACCTCAATTATGAAGGCTCTAACCTCAATGACAAAGACTAACAATTCTGCCATATTGGCAATGCTGAGGTGCGGGGAGACCTCGTCCAATACGGAGTAGATGATCCATCTTCTCGATAAGGTTCTTTTATACTTAATCACTTTCTTTAGTAACTTCTCTTATTTTTACATGCCTCATTCTCATACCTTCTTTTATTTTATAGGCTCAACACTTGATAGAGACATATTAAGGGTCTAAGAGGATGGAATAAAGCTCTAGCTATATACAATCAATGGGACTTGGCCAAGCTAAAATTAAACCAGATAATCTACAATTAATAATTGGAGATGGCTGTCTTGGAGAATAAGAGGGAGAGTTCGAGGTTGTAGATAAATACTCTTGAATGGACTTATATCTTAAATACAAATACCATCATGGATAGTGCCTCCCTTCTTTCTACTACCCGAGAGTCCTTGGTTAAGGTTGAGGAAGACAAAGTCATAGCCTTGATTAAACACGAGGTGGTCATGAAGACTCTTCAAGATCGAGTTCTCATATTTAAAGGTGCCCAAGATAAGATTCTCTATGTTGTTGAGGACATAGAGCTTCTGAAGTGACACATTATGGACCTTAATGCTGTGAAGGACCTGCTAACATATCAGGCCAAAAATTTCAAAAGTAGCACTCTGAGATTGAGGTGAAATATGTTGAGCTTCAGGGGAGGATCAACTCTACTATAAAGAGCCAACTAATAACGTACTTGTATTTTTAAGCTTATAAAAAAATTTAGAAGTATGCTTCATATTTTGAAGCTTGTAAAGCCAAAGTTCAGATGTTCTTTTTAAAGGTTGATGTCTCTGATCTTTTCCCTGAAGACACCCACTCTACTAAAAAAAGCTCCGATAGTGAGAGCACTAGTAGGGGAGTAGTTGTTGAGGCCTCTAGTTTTGTTACTAAGGAAGAAGAGTTCAAGACTGAAAATCCCTGCTCCTCCAATCGTGTTAAGCTCCTTAGACAAAGAACCTGAAGTTACTGTGAAGGAAACCTAATATAACTCCAAGCCTTGGGAAGGCTTTTATGTATTTTTATTATTTTTTTTCCATGGGATACTTGATGTAACGGCCCAACTCTTTACTTTTTAATGAACTTCATTTCGAAATTTCCTCGCTTTCTTTACTATTGGTTCTTCTATTTTTACTTTGTCAAGGAATGTTTGAATCTGAATATGCTTATCTGAGGTCTACCAAGTAGGTGATATCCCCATTGCCCTCAATATTTCCTGGTAAAGAAAAAAATGAGTAACCTCCTTTCTGAGGAGGATATGAGGGTCCATAGACCTCTTTTATGTAAATATGACAACCGTTGAAGTCAAAACTGAGGTTCTTAAGTGGGTCACAAGACCTTAGAACCATAAAAGCCTTAGGAGCTTTGGGATTTACACTTTTTAAGACTGAATGTCTCAAAAATTTTGCACATAAATACTTATCCCCCTAATTTTTTGGGAATGGAAGTCAAATTAAATCTGGGTCCAAAGTCCTTACATTCACAATTAACTTGAGGGTTAAGGGTCCTAAGACCTTAAACCCCTTTAGTTTCATTTTCACCTTGCCCTCGCTGACCACATCACTGGGCTAGTCATCAATAAGACACACCTTACTAAGGTTACCCAGTACATAACTTTCAAGAAATACTTTGCATGAAGTATCATGGAATGATGATCCAAAGTTTAACACCTAAGATTTTTCCTTTCTATCCAAAGATCACATTAGCGCATCATTTGCTTTTTCTAAAACAACATTTGCCTTGGTCTTCTCTTATATTTTTTCTCTTAGGGGATCGACGCCGATTCTTGAAATGACCAGTCTTATTATAATTCCAACATTCAATATTATTCAAGTTACGATTTTTATTGTTAGAATTTTTTGGATTTCGAGATAGGGACCTACTACACTCATTCCTTCTAATTTAATCACTACCTTCATCCTCCAAATTCAATGTCGATGCCAAAGTGGAAGCTCCATTTGATTTCCTATATATCTCATCTATCATAATCATACTAATGATGACGTCATTGAGCTTTAGTTTGGGTCTTCCTGTCAAACTACTGATCGCAGTAACTATTCCGTTCCAACTTTTGTGCAACTTCTCTAGAATTAATGTAGCTCAAATATCATCATTAAAATCGATTTGATTCGATTTGATATATCACTTCATTGAACACATTTAGATGTTCTCTAAACTATCCGCATTCATCCATTTTCAGATTAAATAACCTTTTAATCAAGTAAATTTTGTTTGTTGCAGAGGGTTCTCATACATACTAAAAAGGGAGGCCATAAGAGATGCTGTTGTTTTCTCATTTTTGATGTTGAATTCCACCGACTTTGATAGTGATAGACTTATGGTACCAAGAACTTTTGGATCAAGCAACTTCCATATGCTTTCCTATATATCTTGTGTATTTTCTTCTAATGGCAAGAATAGATACTCCTAGAAGAGATAATCATCTAGTTGTAATTTTCCAAAATCCAAAATTTGTACCATCAATTTTTTTAAATTTATAATTCTCATTTTCTGATGCCTTTGCTCACATTGAACCAAATATAATACATAGAAAATAACTAAGAATAATATTTTTTGTCAAACAGCTTCTGTGTTCACAAGGTTGTAACCTCGACATTCAATGGGTCAAGAAAAATAACAAGAATACGTCGCATGCAGAAATAAAACAAATAATAGTGTAAGGAAAAATACGCTCACACACACACAAGATAAGGATATACGTGGTTCACCAATTTTTCTTCGTCTATAGCTCACACCTAGTGTCACTATAATAATACTGTTTACAAAACATACATTATATATCACATCACTCTTAAAATATGCACTCTGGAGTTTTTTGGCTCATACTTAGCACTCTGAAAATACACACTATGTATATTCTTTGCTGAACACTTTAAGTGTTTCTCTAATAACCTTGTTGTGGTTACAACTCTAGGTCGATGTTTGATCTTAGTGTTGGTGTTAGTGTTAATGTTTATATTTGTATTTGTTTACTTGATTTTAATTCCCCAATTTCTGGGCCTTACCCATTGAAACTTAGTCACTAAGTTTACTTAGTCACCAAGTAAGGCACCAAGTTTACTTGGACACCAATTATCTCATTTGTGCTTAGACATCAACACATTCAAACTAATAGAAACATAAAGAATTCGAGCAGCCCAAGTAAGAAATTAAAACTTAACATCCCTATGTAATAATTTTGGTGATGTCGGCCTGAAAAAGTGGTAAGGGCAATGACACTAAGTATATATAAATATCTATCAAAACCCATGGCTGACAAAGTAATGCATTTGAAGCATTCCAAAAATTATAAGGCAAGTAGAGATTAAAATAGTTTTAAAATAATATGATAACATATCATTTCCATAGGTACAATTAGCTTAATCTAAAAGTCATTGTGTTTCTTTCTTCACTTTCATACTTATTTCATCCTTCTGTAATATCACATTTTCTCTAATTTTTCCTTCATTGTGTGAGCATTAATGAGGCTCCGTTAACAAAAAAAATTAAGCTCTTTCATAACATCCTCGAATATATCTACACATTATAATTGTAGATGTAGTAAGCAATACCTAGTTACCCATATATGCGTGAACGCGTCGATACTTGAAATATGAACAAGTTGGTGCGGCTCTAGCGCGACAAGAATAATGTAATAATAATAATTTATACAATGTTTCATGGGTTAATTACACCTACCCCTTGAACTTCACCACCTGAACTTTTATTTTTTTACACATAACGCCCTCAAATTTCGAAACGACTTCGAGTAACCCCTACTATTAACACCGTTAACGTTTTGAATAGAAAAATGGTTATGTGCCCTCTTATTCATGGAAGATGACTACTTTTCTATCCAAAATGTTGATGGTGTTAATAGTAGGGGTTACTCGAAATCGTTTCAAAAGTTGAGGGGGTTAAATGTAGAAAATAAAAATTCAGGTGGTGAGGTTAGGGTAGTAAAGTTCAGGAGTATATGTAATTAACCCATATTTCATTAATATTTTATTTTGATATATGTTTAAAATTAAATTATTAACTTTACATATTTGTCATTTATAAATTTATATAAAGTTATCTTATGAAATTACATATTTGTCATAAGTTTTCTTATTTTCTATTTTTTTAGTTATTGAAAGACTTTATAAAAGAACTCTAAAATAAGTTTCGGTTCTGATGCCTCTTATTCAAAACACTGATGTATAGTGGAACCTATACCTAAAAAGGTAAATCTAAGTCGTACCGAGGTTCATTTATCAAATCTTCCTTTAGATCCTATTTTTTGACCTCATATTTTTTTATTATGATCCTAACGATCAAGACATTATTCGAAGGGCTTATTTGCAAAAGGATCCTTGTTAACCTTATAATAACACATTTCCATAAAGAAAAACAGGGCTTAAATTTCATCGATCGACATAAAAGAAGATGATTTTTTGTTTGTATTGCTATCGATTTCGACCGGAGTTCGGTAAAGTAGCAGATATATGAGGGAGTTTTTAGATTTTATTGACGAGATGGATTTATCGGATCTTCCTTTAGTAGGTTTCGTGTTAATGTGGTTTAGTAATAGAGATAGTCCTTATTTATCTCATCTAGACCATTTTTTTTTGTTTTTCAGGGGTGGGAGGAGCACTTCTCTAGGATAATTCGGTCTTGTCTGCCTAGGGTAATGTCGAATCACAACACGGTTATTTTAGAGTGTTGGGGACGGGCAGAAGGGAGGTTCCCATTTAGATTTGAGAATATATGGCTTAATGAAGAGGGCTTCGTGGAATAAGTGAAGGAGTGATGGTAACATTATGTGGTGGAGGGATGTGATTACTTCATTTTGGCGAGAAAGCTTGGGCTCCTAAAGGAAGATATCAATAAGTGGAATAAAGAGGTGTTTGGGAACGTTAAGGAGACCACTGCGAGATATATGGAGGGAGTCAAAATTATGTGTGAGAAAGAAGGGAGGGGAGGGCTTTCATGGGAGAAGAAGTTACAGGGAGGAGTGAAAAGGTATTATTGGGAGAAGACTAATTCATGAAGTAATTAGGTGGCGACGAAAGTCCCGAGCGTTGTAGTTGGGGGAGGGAGATAAGTACACCAAATTCTTCCATACGGTGGCTAATTCACATCGTCGCTTTAATAATATTCAAAAGATCATGGTGGATGGGGTGGGGTTTGAAGAAGTGAGGAAGGTAAGGTGACTATTTCACAATTTTACGAGGGGTTATATATGGATGAGGAGTCGTGGCACCCTAATCTGGATGGGGCAACAATGGCAAGCATTTTTGGGGAAGATGAAGAGATGTTAGAGGGTTCCTTTATGAAGGAGGAGGTCATGAGATATTGAGATATATTAGTGGAGACAAGGGTCGATTTCACTATGGACTTCTTCCAGGGGAAGTGATGGTGTTCTTTTTCGAGTTCCATTCCACAGGGTCCTTTCTAAGGAATATTAATGCGATGTTCATTACCCTGATTTCCAAGGTTGGGGGATTGATTGATGTTCGAGATTTTAGGCCAATCAACTTAATCGGGAGTGCTTATAAGATTTTGGAAAAAGTTATGTCTGTCAAGCTTAGGAGGATTATTGCTCCTCTCATTTCTGAATCTCAAAATGCCTTCGTGGGGGGGAGGCAAATTCTTGATGCAGTCCTGGTGGTGAATGAGTGCATGGAGGTGAGGGCTAGGAGTGGGGAGTCTATAATTATTTACATGTTAGATATTGAGAAGGTGTATAATGACGCTAACTGGGGTTTTTATTATACTTACTATAGAGGATTGGATTCGGAGAGAGGTGGTATCGTTGGATTAAGCGCTGCATTTCACCTGTCAGGTTCTCAGTCTTAATTAATGGGGTCCTAAAGGGGTTTATTTCTAGCTATCACAAAATTCAACAGGGAGACCCTCTATCTTTATTTATTTTCATCTTGGTAATAGAGGCATTTAGTCGAATGTTGGGTCATATGGTATAGGTGGGGTTGATTAGTGAATTTGTGATTGGGCATCCAAACGTGAGTCCGATCAGGGATGCCTCACCTATTATTTGCAGACGATATGATTGTCTTTTTTAAAGTGGAGGAGGGACATCTGAGATCCTTAAGACTTATGTTGATGTGTGTAAGGTCATATTTTCTGACATTGTCGCTACCATCTAGGACTTGTCCATAGAATCTAGGATACATCAAGTGTGGCATATCCCATTACTTCTATCATGGTACTTCACGTTCTCATGTTCAAGAAAGATGGATTCGATTATCAAGCATTACGTAGTGCATCTCCAAGGTGTGCCATTTGGTATAGTTGTCTCTTTGGATTTCGTGGATTTTTTACATTGCATGGGGAGATTTTTTTTTTTAAATGTTTTTACAAAACGAGGCTACTTTTTAACTTAAAATTAATTTAATTTTTTCTACTTTGTTCAAATGAGATGTAAATCTCGTTAGAACGACATTGTGTCTCGTTCAAAGGTCGTTTGAAGCCTTGTTCAAATGATGTTCGAGCGATGGCTTACTATCTTGATTTTTTACAGGTTGTTACAAGCGATATCTACTTTGTTCGAACGAAATGATGATCAAATTATAACGAAGTTCCAGTTTCATTTGAACGAGCCTATGCCGACTCGATTTTCATCTTTTCCTAAAAATACCTGCTTCCTGTAGGGGTTTTTATAAGACTTTTCAGTTACACAAACTGTAGACCTGCAACATAAAGTCTTCACTTTTAAAAAGGGAAAAACACCTTTTTTTTATTCACACCTCTCTTCTATATACTTTTGTGAATCATCTTTGAAACCCTAAACCACTTTTATATTGAAGTTATGATTGTGAAGAAAGAGTCTTCACTGCTGACCTTATAGATAAGGAGTCTCTACTGCTACTCTTCTGATTCTTGCGAGAATCATTGTTGAAGGAAGACTGTGGCCTTTGTGGTACTTGTGAGAACCACTGCTGAAGAAAACGAAGGTCACCTACGGGAAATTCATTGGACTGTAGTTCACTCATAATATTGTATGTTGCGATTTGTAAATTGTATTAGTGAAATAAAAGGTTTTTCCCCTTTGGGGATTTTTTCTAAAATATTGTATTTTTCCTCAAATGTTATGTGGAATGAGTTTGTGATTGCTAACTTTATTTCTTAATGTCTTGAACCACCTAGTTGCGTGTTTTGGTGTTTAAAGGAATTAAAATTTATTTAAGGGTTGACATCTAATTAAATAAGTTACACCTTCAGAGCATTGTGCACTCTCAAATTGGTATCGGAGTAAGTTTCACCAAATTATCATGAGCAACTAATTTTTTGCAAAATTATTTTGTGATATCAATTGTTTTGAAAAATTGATTTTGAAAAATCGCAATTTTTTTCCGATGGAGATCTTATACAGTAGGAAGCCAATTTTCGATGGATTGAACTATGCCTATTGGAAAGCCCGAATGAGATCCACTTTAAAAGTCATGGATGAGAGAGTCTGGCCAGTATGTGAAAGAGGGAGGACTCCTCCCAAGATCACAGTTGAAAATGTCAGAAATCCTAAACCCGTCTCTTCCTGCACTGATATCATCAATCTTCATTGGAGACTCGTGAGAAACTTAAAGTCTGTATATACCAACTCGAGAGAGATCTCAAACGTGCCCGGAAAGTCAAGGTTACTTTAGAGGACACATCTAAGAAGGCTGGAATGATGCTCATCGGTCCTTCTTTGGGTAATGTTGAGAGGTTAGGAATAGGTTATGAAGGTTCGTTCACTTCCTATGTTTCCCCCGAGCTAGTTCCCGAGTTTATTTTAGATCCTTATGGTCATCGACCTAACCCACACTACACCAAAATGTTAATTTTGTGACTGCCTTTTTGTGACTGCCAATAGGGGTGTCAAACTAGTCACTCCCGGGAGCAGTCACAAAATTATTTGTGACTGCCATTAGGGGTGATAAAATTAATTGGTTAAAAAAATTTTGAGTCAATTAGTTTGTTACCGCTAATGGGAGTCACAAATGTTACCATATAATTAATTTGTGACTCCTATAAGCAGTCACAAATTTATAACTGTCACAAGCTTATTAGTAGACATAAGTTATGACTCTTATGAGCAGTCACGAAATTATAACTGCTATGAGGAGTCACAAATTTTAGTCTTAGATTTAATTTATGACCGCTATTAGCGGTCACAAATTTCTAACTGCTATTAGCGGTCACAAATTTTGGTCTAAGACTTAATTTGTAACTGCTATTGGCAGTCATAAATTTGTAACTGCTCCCAGCAGTCACAAATTTTGATTTTAGTCTCAATTTGTGACTGCTATTAGCGGTCACAAATTTGTGACTGCTATTAGCAGTCACAAAAATTTTCACCTACTTTAATTTCCCTCTAACTGTACGTGAAGAGCTCCCGCTTTAATTTCCCTCTCTCTTTCATTTACTAAAACCTCAAAATATACCTGTTTGTTATGTACTTTTGTTATGTGAAGAAGCCATTGATGTGTATAAATTTTTCTTAGCTGTGAAGAAGCCGTTGATGTGAAGAAGCATTTGCGATTCTAAAACCCTAATTTCTGTGAATCAAACAGGTATATTTTTGGGTATTTTTGTTGTATAATTTCTGTCTAAAGCCCTAATTTCAATTCTCGATTCTTATTATGTGTGGGTATGTGTGTATATTTGTGTGTATGTAGAGATTTATGTTTATATGTGTGTGTATGTATAAATTTATGTTTACATGTGTGTGTATGTATGTGTATGTATAGATTTCTGTTTATATGTGTGTTTATGAGTGTATCTATATACAAAATGTATTTTATGTTAATAAGCCCTAGAAATTGTATTGAGGTTAATTTTTTGACAAAATATTATTCAAAAACTCTAGACATTATATTTTTTTGACAAAATATAATCAAATGAATTTTTAATATTACGAGTTTTGCCCGAGCTTTGTGGTCAACGTTCTCTAGACAAAATATAATCAAATCTGATTGTTTTGTTGTGAGTATATCTACACATCGTTTAACCTCTTTCGTTTTTTGAATATTATCTTGTTTGGGAATATGTTAGATTTTTTTCAATAATCATTTTATACTATTCATATTTATTTTATCTAAAAATTAATTAAATAACCATTGTTTTGTGCTCGTTGAAGTTTTGATGTTTTGTGCTTGGTTGGGTTTCCTTGTGAGTTTTAATACAATGATAGTATTAATGCAATGATAAGTCAGAGATTATGTTCTAAGTATTACCTCAAACTTCATTTAGTTTTATAATTTACTGAGTTTCTATTTGTTTGTATTGTAGAATTAATGGAGTTTCCACAATATAAAGAGTGGATGGGTGAAAGTTGTAGAGTGGGGCAAGTATACGTTAATGGGGTTAAAGACTTTGTGAATTATGCAACGAAGAATCTCGAAACTGATATTATCCCATGCCCGTGCAATCGTTGTAAAAATGGGAAACGCTTGAAAGGGGTAGATGTAAAAGTACATTTGTTTCATTGGGGAATGCAAACTGACTACACGTTTTGGCATTTCCATGGGAAGAGGGAATTTAAGTATATTCCAGAAGAAATACTTGTCAATGAAACCGTTCACACAAATGGTGACCCGTTAGTACATGCTAGGTTAAACGATCTCATAAATGATACGTATGAAGTGCACGCAGCACAAGAAAAGCAAGATAGTAGAGGGAATGCTTTAGGATGTGAGGATCATGTTGGCAACAATACGGACCAAGTTAAGGATTATATACGGTTAAAAGCAGCAGCCGCAACACCCTTATACCATAACTCCAACCCCGACCACACAAAGTTATATGCCATGGTTGGGTTGCACAACTTAAAGAGAAAATGGGCCTAGTTTTGTAGCCAAGGAGTTTGGACAATATCGTGTCAATGGTTTTGTGTTCTCTTCAAGCACACACGAGTTAAAACTCATTGGAAAACAAAACAGCGGCATTTCATATAAAGCATTAACTCATTTCAGGGCAAGCGCGAAAGATAAAAACTTGATAGAAGCTGAGATGACGTATTATGGGATTATAAAATAAATTATCCTACTAGATTATATATCTTTCAGCATACCTGTATTTTACTGTGATTGGGTGAGACTGGAGGACAAGAATGCATGTATGGTCGACCCTGACACCCACATGGTGAAGGTTGATTTGGCCAAGTTGAAGAGTAAAGACAATGTTAATGATGAGCCATTCGTTTGTGCATTCCAAAACTTAAAGCAAGTGTTTTATGCAAAGAGCCCCAACAATGATCCATGGTCTGTTGTTTTACATTCTCCTCAGCACTTGACTACATCGGTAGACGATATAGAGGCACCTATCGAGATTCAGTGTATTCTGGATGACAACCCAGAATTAAAGAAATTATTAAACGCATTAGAAGAGTAAATGTTTAATTGTGGCATGTTATGTTGGTTTCAGTTATCAAAACTTTTAGAATATGTTGAAAAGGTATAACTTATATTATATTTTTTATATTATTTCCTTACTCTTGTATTAACATATGAACTAATGCATAAATATAAAAATGCAGAAAATGGCGTTCGAGAATACAATTCCATCATCCAGGCCTGAAAGTTCAAGTCATGATGAACATTCTGCCATTGATTCTCGTGCTAACGTTTCCCTTAACCTATTTGGTTTGCCAATAGGTGGAAAGAATCCTTTTAAAGCTCGAGCCTTGTCTTTGTTAAAATCTTGTATTGGCTTAAAATATGAGAGTTGGGATACGGTTGAGCAAGTAAAAAAGGACGACTTGTTGGATACGCTCATGAAGGAGTTCAATCTTTCGACCGACCAGAAGGAGGGGTCCATGAAAGCCATTGGTATTCAATTGAAGACTTTTAGAAGTAACCTCCGCTCGACTTATTTTAAGGGATTGGACAGTGATGGGATAAAGGCCCTGAAGGATCAAGTACCAAATAAAGATCATATCCCTGTTCGTGAGTGGAATGAATTCGTCTCGCGCGAAGCATCTGAGGCAAAATTAAAACAACGACACCAAGGCCGGGTGAACAGGGCTAAAAAGACTGACGTCCATTGTCTTGGTCGGATGTCGTATGCTGAGAAAACCGAGGAGATGGTATAAACCCTTTCTTATTTTAATGTGTATATATATTATATGTCTTGCTCAAATAGTTAATGGAAAATTAATTTATAGGTGCTTAACAATAAACGACCTGTTGATCGTTCGGAAGTGTATCTCGAAAGTCGTAGGCGGAAAACTGGGGAGTTTCACCCAAAGGTAACTGATGATATGGTGAGTTTCGTAATCTCAGTTGTAGTAATTAAACTCCTTCAAGTTTCATCATTCAATGGTTTTAATCGATTCATAAATAATTTTGCAGCAAAAATTGAGTTAGCTGAGAAGTAGTCAAGGTTCTTCAAGCCAAAACAGTATTGATACAGATGCATTGACTACCTTTAGAGGAAAAGATACTAGCGGGGCAACTCGTGGTGTTGGACCCGTGTCCAAAAGTAAACTTAAGGCAATTTCTCATATAGTATCACAGTTGACTAGAGCAAAGACACGAGAAGAAAAACATGATGAGGATATGGCATTTCTCAAATCATCTGTTACCATGCTTTTAAGTGCTTTTGAATCGAATGGATTGAAAATACCAAATCCAAGTCCTCGCAATTATACTCCTGTCCCACATCCAAGTCCTCATAATTACACTCCAGTTCCGCATTCAAGTCCCCATGATTACACTCCAGTTCCGCATTCAAGTCCCCATGATTACATTCCTACCCCCCCTCGGTCAACTGAGCCAAACTTTGGAGATTCAACTGAGCCAAACTTTGGAGATTTAACTGATCCTCCACATGATCCATATGTCGATTTATTAAAATTTTCAAATCAGAGAAAGATTGCAAGTGGAAAAGTTGTTGCTTCAGCTGCTATTGGAACGGTGGTTCATGGCCATCAATTGCTGATATTTGAACGTAAGGTTTACGTTAGTAGTGTTGAGCCAGGAGAAGAGAATCATCCGTTGTATCGTCGAAGTCATGGGGCGGACACTATTAAGGATGTCGAGAAATCTTGGGTGGTTTGGCCGTTGCTTTGTCTTATCCTTAAGTGATCCAGAGTAATTTGTCTTGAGAAATTTGAACAAATTGTCAAAGTGAACAATTAGTAGTGTTTGAACTCTATTTTAAATATTAGTAATCTGTTTTGAATCAATTAGTAATCTGTTTTGAATGTCTTCCGATCTAGAACCCGACATAATTGTTAAGTGTGTGAACTTTAGTTGGAACGAAGTCGGAAGAATGGGAAGAATAGGTGTTCACATTGTGAATTACGTCCTAATTATATCTACGGATTTACAACCGGGCATCGTACGCAGCAGCCCCGTTAGCAGGGGTGATTGGGTTCGATAAATTCTCAATTTTGGTGTCAAGCATCCCCGGCACGTGTGGGGTTGCATTTTTTGGTTCCGGACTTGTTACATACATTAGATATACCATATGGGTCCAAGAAATCCAGTTGAAGGTGGCCCAATGATCAAATTTCATGAGATTTAGGAAATCTGCAAAGCAGAAAGTTGGATCCCATCATCCGAATCGATTCGGTTTATCACCGAATCGATTCGACCCCTTCCAGTAGCCAATTAAGGGTTTGCGAATCGATTCGGGTTACTTCCGAAACGATTCGGCAAACCAAAAGTATCAGGTCTCTACATCCGAATTGATTCGGTTTATCACCGAATCGATTCGCCCTTAGACAGTGTTGAATTCGAGAGTTTCGAATCGATTCGGTTTAACTACCGAATCGATTCGGTTCACCTAGTCACTTAAAATTCCCTCATTTGTTTAAATCAACTTCTCATTCTCTCTTCTCCCTTAGCCGAAGACCTCCTCCTCTCCCATATCATTTCCTTTATTTTATTCATTTTCACCCTCATGGCTTCCTCATCCAGGGCATCCTCATCTAAGGTTACTAATTCAACCCTCTTAAATTGTTTTCAAATCTTATTTAGTGTTCTTTGTATAAAAGTAGGGTTAAATGCATTCTTGTAAAATCCACATTTTCTGCAGGAAACTTCATATTTTCTCATTGTTTGTGATGTGAATCCAACAAATACAACTTGTTTATGTTGCTTTGATGATTAAGTTGTATTTGTTGGGGTTGTTTCATTTTGAAAATGCCATTTTCACCCTACTTTCTATACATTGCACGCTATATGTTCGATAAAATGCCTCTGTGAAGGTTTTGTGCGCTAAAGCTCCATCTTCGCACCTTTTATCGCACATTCTTGTTGAATTATCCTTGTTTGAGTGTGGTTGTGTCGGTTACGTCTACTCGACCAATTTTTCCCAACGTGCACCCTCCGAACCTAGTTTCCCCAAATTTCACGATTACTTTGATTTTATGCATCGCATTTATGGTGTGTGTATTGAATTAATATTTTGTAGGTTCCTTCGATCACCAAGCCATCATCCAATGCGGTTACTGGACGGGGAGGCGCTGTTTTTGAATCTTTTCGTTCCAAGGATGAGATGGAGTGGTATCGGGCCATGTTCAAAACCAGTCGCCCATTTGCTATTGAGAAGGAGGTGATTTTAGATGAGATGTCGGCTTCTGTAAGACGGTATTTAGCCAAATTCAATTGTTAGGCCCATCTGTCCATGAGAGGGGAGGTCAACGAGGACCACGTGCGCCGTTTTTATGCTTCTCTAGTATCTACGCGCGGCGGCACGTATGAGGCGTATGTGAGAGGGAGGCGGATTACTATTTCTAAGCCCATCTTGGTTGCGCACCTTAGCGGGGTTCTAACCCCGAGCTCTATCATTACTCGGTCCTCGCAGATGCGCCTCAGCTTCCACAAGAGGTACTTATTGCGCGTCTTTCACCCGGCAAGATTTGGGCGGGGGAGACTTTCCCCACTTAGGGCATGCCCGATGTACATCGTATCCTCCATCTCATCGCCATTAATTCCATCATTCCAACTCAGACCAAGGCTATCATCCATTACAAGCATGCCCTTTTCTTATACAGTCTTTTAGGGGATGACATGGTCATCAGTCTTCCCGCCCTCATGTTGCATCAAATAGTGAACGCTGCTTATAGCGAGAAGGGAACCACAACTCTTCCTTTTGCGCGACTGATTTCCCGAATTTGCAGGGATGCCGGATGTGAGGTCTTGGGCAGCGACAAGATACCTAGGCTGCCCAAGGTGTTTAATGATAAGACCATTGCTAAAAGATTGGGGCAAGATTATTGGGAGAGGAGGAAAAAGCGTATGTTGGATGCTCTTGATGCCCCTGATGCTCCTATGCCGGATATTCCGGAAGTGCCTCATCCAGCCCCACCTCCTGTGCCTCCTATTGTTGACCCCATTACATATCTCGGGGTGCGTATGGATGAGTTACAGGCTAATTTTACTGAGTTTAGGGGCACCTATATGGCAAACTTCGCATCGTTGCAGGTTGATTTTACTGAGTTTCGGGACACTTATATGATGAACTTCGCATCCTTACGGGCTGACTATCAGCGAGATACTTCCATGATTTCCCGGGCACAGATGGATTTGTTTGCTCATATTCGTGGGGGCAAGGCTGCTGTGCCTCCTTGCCTTTATGATCCCTATGCCCCTCGTGACCCCACCACGCCCGAGTCCTCGAGCCGCCATCCGGACCATATGTAGGGCGTTATCATCCCGCTTTCTCTGCTGCTAACTTTTGTGGTTCTTTATTTTGATTTTTGGGTTTGTAACTTTGTAGTTGTGTAGTGGTGTGGGGAAGAGAGAGTACATTTAGTCTATTTTCTAATTTTGGTTTTTGTGCCCCATGTACACAACTTGTGATTATTAATGAAATTACTCATTTACTTCTTCTCTACTTGTTCTACTAGCTTTAATTTTCATTTAATTCCATCTCTTGTATTGGTTTGTGTTTAAACTAGATAACTAACTTAATTATGTTGTTAACTAGCATGTGTAGTGTAGTTTCAATTATGAGTAGCTAGACTTATGATTGGGGATCATAATCCCACCTTGGATGCTTGAACTTCATATTTAGGGTTTGGTTTATAATTGTTCTAATGGAACTTCATGTGTTGGTATTGGAGTATCATAGTTTCTTAACTTCTCTTGTCATGCAAGGGTTAGTGTTTGAAGCTCTACTACAAACCCAACCCATCTAGCAATAACTAACTAACCCCTAATCCTCCATTGTTGAGTTTAGTCTCTACATGGTTGATGTTCAGACTTAATTAGTTATGCTCGATTAGAATTAATTTCAACCAAGCCCTATAATCCCCTTCTTTGTGAATCCGAGGTGGGAGAATGATCCTCGATCCCTTTAATTTCTTGAACTCAAGCTTATCTTAGTTCTTTTCATAGTTCCGTAATTATTAATTAATTAACTGATCATCAATAGTATGTTAGTTTAGAGATTACTCTCAAACACTTTTCCAAACTATTAAATCATCTTTTACACTTTAAATTGTCACATGTGCATAGAATGCTTCTATTTTACAATGATTTTTGTATTCAAGTAAAATGGATGGTTTTTGGTTCAAGTTGTGCTATCATTTTTAATTATCAATTCACATGTCTTATTTCAGGTGAAGGAGTAGGTAAGATATAAGTGAAGCTATCATTTAACGACGAGAAAAGGTGAGATGATGGTAATGAAATTCATATATGTTTACCCAACTTTGGGGAAGTTGTTTGTTTGTATCATTCCTATAATATCCACCACCACCCCTTATATAGATTACTTTGTAGTTATTTGTAGATTCAAAGTTTTGGGATTATTATGTAGTTGAACGGTGATGCGTGCGGTTCTTGACGGTGATGCGTGAGGTTCTTCACTCAACATCCTATTTAATAGTTGTCAATATTATTGTTAAATTGATGAAGTGGTTGAAATGAGGTCCAATATGGACCTCGAGTATTGTAGTATTGCTGTTATTGAGTATTTTTATTTTTTTAAACAGGGTGGATAGTCCTATAAATAAAGGTAACTCTGCCCAAATTTTTTAAAATTAGAACAGAAATATTGTACATATATTTCACTTTGTTGTCGGGTAACGATTTTTTTTTTGCAATTTTTGTCGTGCCTTCAGGCACCGGCATACGCTAGTATATATATATATATATAAGATATGGTAGTTTCTCTATCACAAAAAATGAATGTGTATATATATATATATATATATATATATATTAATCACATTTTATTATTTGCAGGCATACACATGGCATATCCGGCATACGTAGTATTCAAAGGCCTAAATCCAGGTGTTTACACTTCGTGGCAAGCAACACAAGCACAAGTTAATGGATACCGAGGCGCCGTATTCAAAAAATTTGAGTCCATTGAACTTTCTCAACAGGCATACTCCGAGTACACGAGGGAGGATGTCACCGTATCAATACCTCCCACGGCTGATATACCTAGACTTCACGAATCGTATCCACTACGTGGTGACTCCTGGTCAAGATTTAGAATGATTTGTTACATGTTCATGGCATTCCATGTCATCGAAGTGTTGTGTCGTTACTTTTTTTTGTTTATTTTTTATTCTATGTTCATTTTGTACTTGGCGCCCACATAGGGGTTGTTTGATGTTAAATTAAGTTTAACAAGTTTTATGTGTACTGGATATTTGGAATATGAGAAATATAAATGAAATGTTGTCAAAATTTTTAGACTTGTTATCATGATATTTATTTTACTTTCATTATTTCATCATTTTGTGAAAATATAAAGATATTTGTAATAGCTTTTACAACATTTAACAAATTTAATTTTGTAACTCCTAATAGGAGTCACAAATTTGTCACTACTATCAATTTTGTAACTGCTAACAGCAGTCACAAATATATGATTCGTAACTGCTGACAGCAGTTACGAATAGCAGTTCCAAATTGGGGTCACCAGTCATAACTCCATAGGGGTTATAAAAAATTGTGACTGCTGTTAGGAGTTATAAATTTTCTTTTGTCACCCCCTAAATTATGACGGTAAATAGCAGTTATAAAGGTCATTTGTGAGTGCTAGCAGCACTCACAAATCTCCCATTTTGGTGTAGTGCCACCTAGGCGTCTTATTCCACATAGAAGAGTGCATCCTAGAATTTTTTAGCGAGGTGGTCCAAAGCTCGTGTATGTTTGTTCCCATTGCAAGCAAAGAGGACAATTTAAGGAATTTTGCTTTAAGTTGGATAGTGGGTTTCATAAATATCTTCTATGATATGCTACTACACATGATCCCGCACGCACTCCCACACATGTTACTCCACATGCTCTTGCACATCAGATGAAAGATTTGAGAGTTTTCGAGAGCAAGTTGAGTATTTGGTCAACACTTCACAAGATTTTATGGATGTTTTTCATGGGATGTCATCTCCTTAGGAGAACTCTTTGGAGCCTAATGATTGAGGTTGAGACTTGTTTCTAGCATAAGATGTTTTTCATGCTTATTCATAGTCATGCTTAATGCTAGATTGTATTATCATTGCATTTATCTTTTTTCATTTTGACATATTTTCGAAAAGTCCAAAAATATTTTTGTTTTTCTTACAAAATTTTGGAAAATAACAAAAAGATTTTCGATTTCTTTTTTGAGAAAGTGAAAAAGCAAAAAATATTTTATTTTTTATAAAAAATTTGAATAATCCAAAAAGATTTTTGTATTTTTTTTTTCACCATATGTGGATGAACATTAAAGATGTCCGAGTCACCTATTCATTCCATAGCCATGTGACTATTTTTTAGTGTTTTGAGACGTGACATCATTTTATTTTGTGCTTAATAATGTGTGGAGTCATTAAGATATGATATGATGACTATTTGCTACATGTTTGATTCCTTGTCACCTTTAATGCACACGAGCACTGACTTATTTAAGTATTTCACTTACCTTTCACGTGTCGGTTGGAGTGTTTTCATCTCAATCCTTCTTTTAAAACGAATGAAATGTGATAAAACGAGATAATGAAAGTAGTGCTTGTAAGAACCATTACCCGGATTAGAAAAATTGAAAATCATATCTCTGGTAAATGTGTTATATTTAAAACAATGAAATCGGGTTGCGAAAGACAAGTTGTCTTTGCGTGAATAGTTGTCATTTGTAAAAGAAATGAGCTCAAAAGATTAAAAGCATATAAAAAGAAAGAAAAAATATAAAGTTTCAGACCAATTTCAAAAAACATTTATGCTTCGCTAGATATTAGCATTGATTTATTCAAAACAAATAGATTGGAGAGAAAAAATTCAAAATGTGAGTTTGAGGGAGTTTAGTCGAAGATCAATGGGTTTACACGTCCTAAAATATTCTCGTAAAAGCATTACATAGTTTTGGGCATTATTGGTGTGAAAATCACTCACGATCTTGATTAGTTTAACAGGTTAAGTCAATTTCACTTGAGTTCGCCATTTTTATTTCTAAGGTAGACTTTGAGATCTTGCGTTAGTGGCGTCTCATTCCTTCATGCATATAGGTTATGTTTGCCTACGTTGATTTACCTATAGAATGTGTTCACGCCCCTACATTCCGATTTTATGATTCGATTATTTTTCTGTTTCTCCATAGTGTGTTATTTTTTGTAAATTTTTTTATTTGAAAATTTTGAAAAATAAAAAATAGCTGGTTGGTTTTGCTTAGTATATCATCACTTGATTCGCATTGTCGTTTATTTGTGATGATATTCTATGATTGTTGTGACACACTCCGATTTGCTATTTTTTGTTTCTTTTCCTTGTCTATTTCGGACAAATAAAAAGGAGGTGAACGGATTATGGGGGAGTGAGGGTTTGATTTATGGGGAAGAATTTATATATGAGTTTTACCTTATTTTAAATTCATTGCGTCACGAGGTATATTTTTTGTCTATTGTGTGCATGTACACTTTGATGAGCATATACAAAGTATACATAAGATAAAAATACCAAAAAGAAGATCAAGAAATAGTGAGAGAACTGAAGATTTGGAAAGGTGGAGATTTTAAAGACTTGTGCATCTTTAGTATCTTTTCATTTGTGGATTTCTGGGAGGGTAATAGATTTGTATAGGATTTTATGTTTTGATAATTCGGATTTTTTATTTTTTACCAGAATAGCCATAGAGGGAAATTTGTAAGGGCATCTTTTCTGACATTACCCCTAGCATCTAGGACTTGCCCATAGAATTTAGGTTACATCAAGTATGCCATATCCCGTTACTTTCATCATGGTACTTCACATTCTCACTTTCAAGAAAGAGGGATCCGATTATCAAGCATCACATAGTGCATCTCCAACGTGCACCACTTCATCTTCAACATTCTCCACGACGTCACGTAATTTTGGTATAATTGTCGCTTTATTTTTTGTGGATTTTTTACATTGTATCGGGAGATTTTTTATTAAATTTTTTTTACAAAACGTGGTTGCTTTTTAACATAAAAATTAATTTAATTTTTGCCTGCTTCATTCAAACGAGATCTCGTCAAACGATATGACGATCTCGTTAGAGCGAGATTTTGTCTCGTTCAAAGGTCGTTTGAAGCCTTGTTCAAACGAGGTTCAAACAAGGGATTATTGTCTTGATTTTTTACTGGTCATTAGAAGCGAGATCTGCTTCGTTCGAACGAGATGATGATCTCATTAGAACTAAGTTCAAGTTTCATTCGAACGAGCCTACGCCACCTCGACTTTCATGTTTTCCTATAAATACTTTCTTTCTGTAGGTTTTTCTTATAAGACTTTTTATTTACGCAAACTGCAGACCTACTGCATAAAGTCTTTAATTTTAAAAAGGGAAAAACACTTTTTTAATTCAAACGTTTCTCCTATATACTTTTGTGAATCATCTTTGAAACCCTAAACCACTCCTATATTGAAATTACAATTTTGAAGAAGGATTCTTCACTGTTGACCTTGTAGAAAAGGAGTCTCTACTACTGATCTTGGGATTCTTACGGGAATCATTGTTGAAGGAAGATTGCGGTCTTTGTGGTACTTGTGAGAACCACTACTAAAGAAGACGAAGGTCACCTGCGGGAGATTAGTTTGGTTGTATTTCACTCATAAGCTTGTTAGTTGCGATTTGCAAACTGCATTAGTGAAATAAAAGGTTTTGCCCCTTTGGGGATTTTTCCTGAAATATTGTGTTGAATGAGTTTATGATTGCATGTTTTATTGCTTAATGTCTTAAACCACCTAGTTGCATGTTTTAGTGTTTAAAGAAATTAACATTTGTTTGATGGTTGACATCTAATTAAATAAGTTACACCATCAGAGAATTACGCACTCTCAATGTGCTTTGAGGTAGTATCGGGGCTTCATTTTAATGCCGAGAAGTGTGAAATGATTCCAATAGGGGGAGGTGAAAACGTGGGTGGTCTGGCATGGACACTTGGATGCAGGATGGGTTCTCTTCCTTCCACATACCTCAGACTTCCTCTAAGGGCCAAGTACAATACTAAAACTATATGAGACCCGATTCTGGAAAGGGTTAAGAAGATATTGGTGGGGTGGAAGAATTATTATCTATCTAGGATGAGGTTAACATTAATAAAAAGTACTTTATCGAGCTTTCCAACCTACTTATTGTTAATTTTATCGCTTACATGCTCAGTGCGTAATCTATTGTAGAAGACGCTGAGAGATTTTCTGTGGAGGGGAGTTGAAGATAGTTTTAAATACTGTCTAGTTAGTTAAGAGGAAGTGTGCAAGCCAATTCAGGAGTGTGATGTTGGCGTGAAGAAGCTTGAGTAATTTAACAAAGCTTTGTTAGGTAAATGGCTGTGGAGGTTCTCTCATAAGGAGAATAGGTAAAGGAGAAGAGTGATGGTAGCAAGGGGGGTTGCACGCAGATGGGGTGGGGGCGGGAGTGGGGCACTTTGACCATGGGATGAAGCTATGGAAGCATATTTCGAAGGGTTGGGGGTATTTTTATACATACACAGTGTTTCATATGGAGAATGGTAATATAATTAGATTTTGGAAGGATATGTGGGGAATGGATGGCTCTTGAAGGATCAATTCCCTGGGATTTTCAATATAGGAGGGGATAAGGATGGAATGGTAGTTGATCATATGACGAGGGTGGGGGACCGAGTTGTATGGAATCCAAAATTTTGAAGACGATTGTGGGACTGGGAATTAGGGGAGGCTTAGGCTTTCTTCGATTGGTTAGGGAGGGAGGTCCATAGTGAAAGATTATTACACTGTTTTGAGAGGAAATGGGAACGAGGATGATACATTTCCTTTGAAGGAGATTTGAAGGGCCAAGGCGCCTTCGAAAGTCATGTTCTTTGTATGGACGACGACTAGGCAAGCGATTTTGACGACCGAGGGTTTGCAAAAGAGAAAACATCCGATGACTAGTCGGTATTAGTTGTGTAAGGAGGAAGAAACGAACAATTACCTTCTCTTGCATTGTTGGGTGGCGAGGGGTCTGTGGGGTGTCTTATTCGCCCTTAGCCGGATTGCGTGGGTGATGCCCAAATCATTGAGGGCATTGTTGGAGTCTTAGAAACCCCTGAAGGGCTAAAAGGGAGTTAAAGAGATATGGCGACGGGTCCCGTATTGTATCTTCTGGACGATTTAGCGAGAGAAAAATTAGAGATGTTTTGAAGGAAAGGAAGTTACTCCATCTAGACTACTACACCTATTTTTTAGATCAATGCTGATTTGGTATAAGGAAAATCATAATACATTGAATCTTGTATTTTTGGATTTCCTAGCGGAGATGCATAGAACTATGTAGGTGGGGAAGGTGCTTTAGGGGTGCTCTTTCTAGCCCCCTCCCCCCCCCCCCCCCCCCCCCCTCTTTTTGTCTTGTCAATTATGTATACTTTCCGTATAAGGGTTCCTCCCCTTGACGATTTTTTTTATATAACATCTTTTACCTATAGAAAAATGAATTGGAAAAACAGGAAAAGGCTTCAAGATCATGTTGGAAAACCCTAAAGTAGTCACAATGAAGTGATTAGAAGAGGTCTGATTTAATAGTCAAAATCGACACATTAAGACACTTGTTGCATAACATTCAAAACAAGGTAGGATTGACTACTAAATTCGTTTAAATGCAACTCTTAATATCATTTGATTTCTTGTATGACAAGGATGAATGATTGTGTAATCGCGTAAGTTGAAAATAATGTCTTTGATAGCATTAGCAATGATGTCATTATAGATCATTTCCAAAACATGATATCTTATAGGGGACAATTATAAATTAAAATTTGGAAGTTTTTTACTTTTTGTGGAGTGAGATCGTTAGTTCAATATTATTTTTTTTTGTAATGAAATGACATGTACTATATATTAATATATTTTAATGGTTCGCTTTGTTCGAATGAATAATTTTTGTTTTGTACCCCACCCACCAAAAATTTAAACTCCTCCTATAGCTAGTAGCATGATATTCCCACACCTTCCCACATCTCTTAGAAGGAAAGAACCACTCCTCGCATGAGATAACTATACTTCGTTTCTCATAATCATTTCTTATGCAATCAACCTCCCACATTGGCCGGGAGTGAAATCTCGATCCCTACTGTCCTAGTATAAAAGTAAGTTCATCATGCTCTCTTCCAATGTTCAAGAACATCGCAAATCTTTGAATACTTAATTATTAATGTTAAAAAGTTTTTTATGTTGGTTACAATGTTAAATTTTTTAATCTTTTACATAATAATAAGTGAGGGAGTTGATTAGACCAAGTCAACGAACGCTTTAACCTTGAATTCGTATCATGTTTGCTTAAAGTAAAATGGTAAAAAGTGTTTTTCGGATGGTATTCAATACATTTTTGTCCCTTACGTTGTCAAAACCAAGTAATTAGGGTGTAATGGAAGAAATAAAGAGAATTAGTGTTTAATATGCAACATATATTTTACCATGTGTGAAAGGTAGTATGTGTCCATGTTCAATACAAATAAAAACACCCTACACTTGTCTTGTCCTTTGTATTGAACACGTACAAGAGGTTTCGTCCGTACATGTACTATTTCTCCTCTATCACCAAAGTTGTTCCAAAAAATAGGTATTTTTTCTCATCATACGATACAAAAATCAACTAAAAAAGAAAAACCATTTTCACCATTTCACATTTTGCCATTGTGGAAATATTATCTCCTAATCAATGGAGCCTTAAACGAAATTATTGAGTTACCCAATACCTGGTAATTATAATCCTATCACATATATAACTAAGAAGAGAACTACGCTAATCCTATCATCCATGAGAATGAAGCATGAAATTACGCTAATCCTAGAATTACATACATATATATATATAACGAAGGTGCGAAAGCAAAAAGCGAGTGAAACGAAATAAAAGAAAGTCTCAACGTTGATTTCTACTCTTATAGAGTGCATGAAGAACATTAGGCCCCGTTTTTAGCGCATTCCCTAATCAAATCGGTGAAAATCGCACACTTCCACTCATTGTTATATTCTGTTTTCACGCACTATATAATATGCACAAAAGCAAAGTAGTTAGTTTCATTAATGGTAGAAAGAAGTTCACATAAAAAAAACAAGTAATAATAGGATGAAATCATTATAAAGGACTAGGATTCTTTTCATATATATTTTTTTTAATAGGAGTTCGATGACATAGATTGATGTAATAATATCCAAGGGAACTATATATTGTAACAGATTTCGAAACTTTGATCGCGAGCAATGGCGAAGCTAGGAATTTAAGTTAAGTGGGGGCCAACATAGATGCTTTTAAAATACAATTAGTTTTTTTACAATACAAAAAATATTAAAATTTAGATATTATTATGATTATATGTTATAAGAGCTCCAATATAAACTAAATTGAATTCCTAAATGCTACATTGTGTTGGTAAAATTGTTAAAAATGACTAAATGGTAAACTATTAAAAATTTAAGGGGCATCATTTTCCCCTCGAAATGGTTGGCTTCGGCCTTGATCGCGCAGACAACTAAAAAACACGTTACGATTTGTTGCATATTGTCGTAAATATTTTTTCTCTACCTGTTTCTTGTTTGTTTTTTTCTTCCTGACATTCAAACGCAATATAAAATAAAGATAACATATGAAATGGTGGAGTTAATTAAATGTTACAAATGCACCTTTGCCAATTTAAAATTCAATGAAAAAATACAAGAAATGTAGAAGATGTTGTATACGTACGTATTTGAAGGCGTCGTTTAAATGGTTGCATGGAAAAGGGACAGTATTAGGCTTTGTAGCAGCTCCTTTGTTTGCCCAAAATGAAGAGGAATCCTTGGTTTCTAAATTCATTTGTGCTGGAACAGAAACAACAATTCCCTTCAGCATTTGGTGAGCAGCATCCTACATATCATGTTGATGTTGATGTTGGACTTTCCTCGTACCCATCAATGCACCGTAAACAGCTATTACAATCCCAAATCCCGCACACACAGAAGCACCTTCAAAGCAACACACACAAACACCACCTTGAGTTTCACCCAAATAAAAAACCCACCACCTTGAGTGTTTTTCTGGTTATTTTTTTATTTAGTTTTTCGAAAAACTTTGACATTTTCGAAAGATATTAAATATTTAATTAGGGTATCCAAATAAATTACCATTTATTATAAAAATAAATCTTAGTTTGTATAGTGCATTTTCCTAGCAAACAGATATTAGCATTGACACATAAGGCAACTGTCACTATCACATTAGCACCCGTTACCTCATCATTACTTGCGCTGATGTAACATTGTCACATCAATTGTTCAAATTGACAACGGTGGTAATATCACTATTGAGTTTTTCTGTTAATTTTGAACTGAATTGTATGAAATGAAAATAGCTAACTAAAATATATAAAGACGAGATTTTTTCAATCACAATTTTTCGGTTCCCCCAGATAAAAAAAAAAAAACTATTATCAAAGAGAATAAAGTTACATTAGTCCATAGAATAGTGACATTAGTTGGATAACTTACATGATATACTCGCATTAACACTTTCTCTGCGAGTGACAATGTCACATTGTTGCTAGCCATTACTTTTTTTTGTGCTAAAGGAAAATATTGCTACGCCATCGTTAGTGTTAACGTGATATTGGTGCTAGTGTCACACTACACCACTAGCAATCCAAGTTGCATAGTTAACGTCACTATTAAATATTTTTTTTATTTTAAAAATAATTTGAATAAAATATTAAATAAAAATATGTGACTAAGCATTAATTAAGCCTATTTATAAATTTTTAATCATTTTAATATTGTGCATTTTCAACTATAGAAATAAAGATGCACAAATAGATGAATTTTATTAAATTTGACTTTCTTTCCATTTTTTTAAGTGGGCCACATCATTTAGTCCCTTTTTATTGGTCAGGAAATTCCGTTATCGCATGAAAAACTCGTAATATTAACTTACCCAGGATTACTCCGGGCACAACGTTGCCGAAAAGGGATCCACCATCTTGAGGAATGTTGTTAGCTGTCGTGAAAATAATAATTGTTAAATATATTATAATTTTTTTTTATCTAAGTGATGTCTGTTTTTTCCTTTTTCTCATTATCATTTCTATTTTGGCATGTTAAAAGACAACTCACATGAAATATATTATAAAAAGGAAAAAAATGCGAATTTAATCCTAAATTTTGGGACGATTTTTAATTTTTCATCCGAAGTTTGAAAAGTTGCAAAATTAACCCAGAGTACAATTAGTATTGCAATCTAACCCACCATTATCAATTCGTAAAAAAAAAACAGACGGAAGGCCGACTGAGTTTTTTGCGTGAGTTTCTTCTCTCATTCTTTGCTTCTTCCTCCTCTCCCTCCCTCCCTCCCTTACACACACACACACATATATATATATATACACACACATATAGTGCACATAAATAAAACACAAATATACACATAGGGCGGGAACCCCCGATACGATTTTTTTTAAGGTAATTTCTTATTAATAGCACATAATTCCTTATATATTTAATTATAAAATAAATACACAATCTAATCTATAGTATATAATAAAAATTATAGACCCAAATCGTGTGAGGGAGACACGTGTCAATAATAAATGGCTTAAACCTCAATATGCATGCATCCATATACATCCATCCATCTCTCAAGAGTCTTCTGTGCCCACCTCTCTCTCTCTCTCTCTCTCTCTCTCTCTCTCTCTCATTGTCCTTTCTCTTTCCCAAAAACATTCAATATCCGTTTTTCCAAGATCTCTATAAATTTTACCTCTATACAAAAGATATTTGAAAAATGAGCAAAAGTAGCTGATCATTTTCATTCTTTCCAATAGGTCGTAGTGGGTCTTGATAACTAAATTAAGCAACTTTCATGGACTGCATTAGTTGAAGAGGATAGAAAGCTGAGCAACTACATGGTGTCCAACCACAAGGGTGCTGAACTGCAGGGGTGCAAAGATGTGGAAAGAGATGTCATCTTCGTTGGATTGATTACTTAAGACCTGACCTCAAAAGAGGTGCCTTTTCACCTCAAGAGGAATAACTCATCCTTCACCTCTACTCCCTTCTTGGCAACAGGTATAAAAATATTTGCACACAGTTTTTGTCACATTCTGTAAGAGAAGACAACTTATGAAGCACACAAAAACTATATTAAAATTGTCTATAAATTGACCTACTAAACAACAAAGATATAGTACACTAAGGGTGTGATTGATTGATATGAAAAGTTTTTTTATAAAAAATAATTTCTTAATTATTTATGTTTTAATTTTATAGTACCTTAATTGCAAATAAATTATATAAAAATACCATTCATGTAAGCTTTTATTTTCGTTTTGATTTGATGTTGTTTTTGGTATTTGAGATGAGATGAGGTGGGTTTTTGGTTTTGGTTTTGATTTTTATTTAATATGTCTGTTTTGGTTTTGATTTGATGAGACATCTCAGATATATTTTTTGGTTTTTGGTATTTGAGATGAGGTGGTTTTTTTTTATGTTTGATTAGATGAGATGAGATGACATGGGTGTTTTCATGAGATGGGTTTAGTTTAGTTACTGATTTTGATTTATGTTTAGTTTAGTTTAGACTTTAGATTTTAAATTTATGTAGTGCCTAATTATGTTTAGGCATAATGAATTATTTAGGGTGTCAAGAAAAAATATTTCAAGCGAAAAAAAATGCATAAAACTCGAATGAATATTACTAACAATACGTATAAAGCTCAAATTTACCAATAAGGTTTATATTTTCAGTTTTATTATTCTAATAGTCATGTTATTTCAATTTGCGATTTTGAATTGGTTTGCCAACAATGAATTTGCGTATTTTTCATAATCTTACTCTTCTAATATATATAGATATATAATTTAAACAAATTCGGCCACGCATCGCGTGGCCTGCATGCTAGTACTAACAATAAAAGTAAATTATAATACATTAACCATAAATTCAAATGATCCATTTCATTTTTATTTAGTTAGCAACATTTCAATCACCATTAACCCTAAATTAACAACACAATTTGAACCCTATTATTACCTTAATATTCTAACCACCATTAATCCTAAAAAAGTCACTAACATTAACATTAATTTTGACATTAACATTGACACTAACAATTAAAATTAGAGTCCAACAATCCAAAATTATCCCTAAATAAGAGAAATAGAGAGGCAGAGGGAAAAAGAGGACTTACCTAGGAAATTTGGACGATTAAATGTTTGAATAATATTTGATATATTCGAATTTCAGATAATATATAGAGACAAAAAGAGTTAGAGAGAAAAAATAAATCAGTAATATAAAAAGAGGTATCTGCGTCTTCTATTCTCCTGGAAGAGGGGGAGATAAGTTTTTTGGGTTTGAGGGAAATCCCCCTTTCTCTTTCTTTTTTTTTACTATTCCGCTGCTTTCCTTACACTAATATTTTCAGTATCAACCAAGAGTCATCCTCCACTTGTTCTAAAATTCATTTTAACCCTTAATTTTCTATAAAAACATGTGTATTTTTTTTTTAAATCTGCGAGTCCCTTATATAGAGAGAGAGAGAGAGAGGGAGAATTGTGTGTGTATGTATATTTGTGTGAGTATGTGTGTTAGTGTATATATACCAATGTGTGGGCATATATATAATTGTGTGCAGTGGCGGAGCCACTTTGTTTATGACCTGGGCACGTGCCCAGGCCAGAACAGGTAAGGCCACCTTTTTTTTTTTTAAATATATATATACACATATATTAGTAAGGGTATTAAAGGAAGAAAAAAATTCAGTACAAAAGTTCTCCTATTCACGTTCTTTTTTTTTTTTTAGTAAATATCCAATGTTAAGGTTTGTTGAATTTTTGTGTAGCAAATATTCATTGTTAGAGAGTTTGTTGAAATTCTGAAAATATGTTAGTTTTTGTTTTATCCCTTTTAATATTAGTATAAATGTTGTTGTTATTGGTTTGTAGTAATATTTTTTGGACATGATGTTGTTGAAATTAATATTGTTGTTATTGGGTTTGTAGTAATTATTCGTTTTGTATTGATGTTTAATTTTTTAAATCATTGTAATTCATCTATTTATATGTTATTTTCTATGCATTTAAAAGACTATTATAAGTACTACTCAAAAACAAAATTTCAGGGGCTCCCGCCCCCGAACCCCTGGAATTTTCCTTTCGTGCCCAAGTCAGCTAGAATTTCTGGCTTCGCCACTAACTGTGTGTGTGTATATATATAGAGAGAGAAAGTCAGCCCTCATACATACCATTTTTTTTTAAATATGGAAAAAATTATTTTTGAGTTGAATTTTGTATATAATATTTAAACATTTCAATGGACCAGTATAAAAAAATCAACTTAAAATACTTTTTTTTGCTATTTTTAAAAAATCAGTCAAGCTTTCACAAATTTTAAAGCACTTTAAAAGCTGAAAAGTTTGACCGATTGTTTAAAAATAGCAAAAAGAGTTATTTTGAGTTGATTTTTTTTATGTGAGTCCCTTAAAATATTTAAATATCACATAAAAAAATTCAACTAAAAATTATATTAAAAAACTAATTTTGAGTTGAATTTTTTTATATGGCATTTAAACATTTCAAATGGTCCATATAAAAAAAAATCACCTCAAAATAACATTTTTGCTATTTTGAAAAAATCGATCAAACTTTTGCACCTTTTAAAGCACTATAAAAGCTGTGAATGTTTGACCAATTTTTTAAAAATAGCAAAAGCAGTTATTTTGAGTTAGTTTTTTTTATATGGATTCATTAAATTGTTTAAATGCCAGATAAAAAATTCAACTCAATTTTTTTTTTAATATTTTTAAAAAATAGGTAAAAAAATCAATGTGCAAAATTTGTGTGCAAACTTAATGTGCATGAGCCTCTCTCTCTCTCTCTCTCTCTCTCTCTCTCTCTCTCTCTCTCTCTCTATATATATATATATATATATATATATATATATATATATATATATATATATATATACACACACACAGAGCTATACACACATACACTGTTATATACACATACAATGTATATAACAGAGCTCTGTGTATATAACAGTGTATATAACAGTGTATATAACAGAGCTCTGTTATATACATTGTATGTGTATATAATAGTGTATGTGTGTATAGCTCTGTGTATAGTGTGTATATACACACTATCACATATATATATATATATATATATATATGTGATAGTGTGTATATACACACTATACACAGAGCTATACACACATACACTGTTATATACACACTATCACATATATATATATTATAAATAGGTGTGTGTGTGTGTATTTGTGTTTTACACAGGAAACTCACGTTGGAGTCAACTGAGAGGGAGAAAAATGACAAAAAAAAGATTCACGTGAAAAAATTCAATCAACCTTTCATCTGGTTTTTTTGACGGAATGATAAGGGCAATAGTAATTATAATTTGGGATTAATTTTGCAACTTTTCAAACTTTAGGCTTAAAATTGAAAACCACCCAAGCTTCAAGGTTAAGTCTAGGGCTATGTTTTTTTTCCGAACATTCCGATTTTTTCGATATCCGATCCGATATTTTTCGATTTTGGAACGTATATAAGGTTTCCGATTTCCGATTGTCCGATTTCCGATTTTTTCGATCTGATTTTTCCGAAACTATGCCGATCCGATTTTCCCGAATTATTTCCGAAATATTTTCCGATTTTCAATTTTTCTAATTTTTTTAAACATTCTCATTTGTACCACATCCGCTAGGAGAGGAAGAGAGGCCCAAAAAAGTCCTCTATAAAAGGAGAATATCCCTCTATCCTCTACACAAATGAAAAAAATGGTTAAATCTTTACATATTTACATGTTGGGTTAAATCTTTTTTGCGATTTCTTTAAAATGAGAATTTTGAGTAATCGAAAATCCTATATTCATTTTTTTTGAAATTTTGGAATTTCCAAATTTTCTGAATTTTTAGTATATTTTTTGAATTTCCGAATTTTTCCGATTTTTTTCCGATTTTTCGATTTTTCCGAATTAGGAAACTTTTTTTATTTTCCGAAAAAATTGGATAGGAAATTGGAACAAATATTTTATTTCCGAAAAAATTGGATTTTTTTTCGAAAGGTCATTTTCCGATCCAGCCGAAACACAGCCCTAGTTAAGTCTTATATCCGACCATGATATAAATTACACTAAAATCAAGAGAAAACAACAGGCAATTCTGTTGGGACGATAAAAATAAATCGACCAACACATTCAAAGTTGTTTCCACGTATTGCTTGTGGTGTGACATTATACTACAGTAAACCACACAATATTAGAAGCCAGATATAGGCCAATAATAAACAAAATAGACAAATTACCATTATCATATAAATGGCATATGGGGTTGTAAATTAATTTATCAGAATCTAAACCAAAACTCAAACCAATTAGCCACATTTTTGTTTATTTTAGATACTCGATAAATAGTGACAAGAATGCCGTAATGTTTGGTTCAGGGCATACCGTTTCACTTGTTTACCTAGCTGAAAATGTAAGGTGTGTTTCACTACAAAATTGAAAATAAATTAAAAACTATTTATTTTTATGAAAGGTCAAAAAATGAGTGTAAAACGTAAAAGTGATTTGATTTTACTTTTAGGGTGTGTTTGATTGACATGAAAAAAAATTTCATGAAAAATAGTTGTTTGGACTCATATTTTGTCCTTATAGTATCTTAATTGCAAACACTTTATATAAGAACAACATTCATGTAACAAGTGCACCATTTCAAACTTCATTTTTATGGAAAAATATTTTTTTTCCACTCACCAAAGAATTGATTTCCATGAAAAAGAGAAAAAGTAAAATAAAAAATTCATATATTTTTCTGCTCATTTTTCAATTTCTCATCCAAATAAACTATTTTCCACGCATTTGTCATGTTTAAAATCAAACACATCCTTAGATGTATTCTTTGAGGGTGGGCAAAATCTGTTTTCCATGAAAACTACTAGGTTATAGAACAGTTTTAATATTTATAAGTACTATTTTTAAGGGTCATATATCAAATAATCCCTCGAACTTTTTTTAATATACGTTTAGTTCAAGCGTTTTATTTTGCACTCAAAAGTCTTTTACCATGTCACTGACGCGGACCATTAAAGATAAGAGAATAAGGGACTTTTTGGTACAAAATAAAAAACTTGATCTAAATGTGTAATAAAAAAATATTTGAGAAACTTTTTGATATTTAATCTTATTTTTAAACAATAAATTGGAAATTAAATATCACAAATATGAAAATGAAAGTAAATTGATTAGAATATTTATAACTTTTGTCGTTCTGTGCAATTAGAATATGACATGAGAATCCATACCTGCCATGATCTCTGATTGAAGACTTTTTGATGAAAAGTGCAAAACAACCGTCCTAAAACAAACATAAATTTTGTTAAAATGTAGGTATTCGGATAAGCATAAGCAACTCAACGACCTTATCGTCATTTTGTTGAATAAATATAAGGAGATCAAGAAAAAAATTAAATTTTGAAATTTACTGTATTAAAAATTTATATTTAATTAATGTGAGTCTCATCAAAACATTAAAATATACATTAAAAATTTATGTCCAGTTTTGTCTTATATGTGAATTTTAAAATTGGGCTCCAAAAATGACTCTTCCTTTCACCCCTCTATTTTGTTAGCTCACCTTGACTTTCTCTCCCAAACTGTGGATGCAGACCTGTAACGATATCTTATTAATACTAAAATTATAATTTAAATGGTAAAATCATTTGTACCAAATTTGCCAACCCATACATCAAAACAAAAATCAAAACTAAACCGACCAATTTTTCAATTTTTTCGGTATTTTTGAATTTCTTTTATTTCAGTAATTTCGATTTCAATCCGATTTATTCATGGTACATACCTAAATTACAAGTCAATTTTCTGCATTCGGTAAATCTGATATACATTTCGATATTATAATTCCGGTAAAATTTTGCACAAGTTTTGGTACCAAAATTTCAAACTCATTTAATCGTTTAAATGCATTACTTAAAATTAAGTTGCATTTATTTTTTCATCTGAACCTAAAATCCGATGTCTGAAATCTAAAAATTATACTTAAATTGATTCAAATCAGAGGTTTATTTATCTCTTAATAAAAAATAACAGTTCTGCTCTTAATTATTTAAAAAAATAAACAATAATTGGTACTTTTAAAATTATTTAGATTCAAATTTAAGAGATAAAAACAAACGCCACCTAAAATTATATGTTAAACAAATATGATACATAAAAACAGATCTGTATAAGGATGTGAAAATTGAAACCAAGACAACTGTCCCCACTGATACAGCTACAAAGTAAGTTCCCAAACCCAATAACTATATAAGCATCATCTCATCTGCATATCGAAATCAATCCACTCTATTATGCAGTTTCCCAAACCCAAATTGAAACCAACAGCTTGTTCAATGTATTTTACCGGATAAATATGCAGACAAAGATGAGCCACTGTTTGGGTTCTAATATAATAATAATAATAATAATAATAATAATAATAATAATAATAATAATAATAAATAATATACACTTCAATTATTTTATTTGAGACTTCAAATGTTAAATGCACACCCTGCAATTTGTTGTACGTCCGGAGAAACTACCTTGTGCGTCCGGAGAGGGGCTTCCTGATTTATTGTGGGTGTGGCTGATATTTTTTGTTGGAATTTGTGAGAGAATAAGAAAACAATTAAGGGTTTGTTGTTTTTATAGTAGGGAAAATGAACGGATGAGATGAGTTAATTTGGTCTTCATTTCCCCTTTATTCTCGTTCAAGTTGTCTTCTTCTTTTCGTACTTTTTCTCCTGTGAATAAGCCTCTTTTATTTCGTTGGAAAGCTTGGGAATATATAATGCGAATTATTCCTTAAATGTTTGGTTCACATTCAAATAAAGTTTACTTTTGATAGAATTAACTCTTTATCTTTTGTGCATTAATCCAACATTACAATCAACCAAATTGAATTGAAAAATAACGATGAAAATTATTATTGAAATAAATTATAATAATAATAAAAATATAAGAAAGACACATAAAATTTAATATAGTTCACCTAATATATACTACATTCACATTAGAGAAGAGCCTCAATAATTTGTTATTTTGTTTATTTATTTAATTTTATGTTTAAGAGGATTTTTCATGGTGGTGTTGCAGACATTGTTGATGAGGTTGATTTTCACATATATATATATATATATATATGATCAGTTAACTAAGATTCACTTAAGTATTTGTTTTGTTTACGTTTTAATATTGTCTGATTGTACAATGATTAGTGCCCAAAAAAGAAAATCTATGAACATCAGTGTAATACATTGAAACACTAATTAAGGCCCCATGATACATGTGTCCCACATATACCCTATTTTATATCATATAGCGGCGGATTCATAATTTAAATATGTTGGAAATTATGAATGCAAATACAGAAATGGAACTCTTTATATATCTCAAAATGTCAACTTCAATACAACAATGTAATTTCTGAATAGTCACTATAAAACTTCAAAGCGTGATGTCACTTTCCTAAATACAGTATTTGCCCCACACGAAGAATTTCGGTATACAAACGGGAATCAGCAAATCCGTACTCAAGATACAATGAAGCAATTGCACTGTCTGCAACTTGTATATTTGAAGACAGCCCTTGGATGTAGCAGCGAAGAACAGTCAATCAAGTTCTTATTCTGTTTATGTGCACAAAACAGAATAAGAGAATTTATATCTCCTGAAAACTGTAAGAGAGTAATAGCAGGGTATGGAAATCTGAAACTGGTTTTTGTTATCAATGTAATTCCGTTTTTAGGCAGCCTTTATTTATAGAAAATGAAAGGCTTTGTCTTCAAGAGTCATGACTGTTGAATTAAGTCATTTCCGAACAGGTATGACTGTTAATTACCAACAGTCTTAAGTCCTTTCCGAACAGGTATAATAATACCGAATTGGTTTTGCACGGGTCAACCAAAAAGTGACCGCGCCCGAGCTACCGCGATCCGACCCGGACGAATCCCGGCAACCCGCTACCACTGCGGACACGCGGCGTGCGAAGTGCAAAGTGCGCCACTAGCGCCTCTACAGCCCACTGCCCCGCGCCCGCACGCGCGCGCGCGCGCGTGTGCGTGTGCGTACGGTGCTTCGCACCGTATTGAGGTCTCTTGAATAGCCTCTTAAATGCTAGATGAATTAACTCTTCATCTTCCATTTGTACTTATTAAGTGTACAAATTCTTAACATTTTTCCAATGTGGGACTCAAAGGTTGCCCACCCCTTTTATAGCTTAGTGGTGACACTTAGCTTTGTACATTTTCCAATGTGGGACACTATCCCCTTTTATATTTGGGTTAGCTTCCCACCTCTTCCACACACTTCCAATGTGGGACAAACTTTTAAGGCTTTTACACCCAAAAACTCTTACTCTCTTATTTTAAAAATCTCCAACATTCCTCCACCATTTTCAAAATAAGTTTTGTAAATCTTTGATTGTCTGTAAGACTGTGTATAAGCATTGGTGTCTCACGACTTGAACCAATACCCTGTGAAGGTTCGTCAAGGTTAACCATGAAAGTATAGTAGACTTGTCTTTGAACTATCAATCTATATTGATTATCCGGATTTGTCTTCACACACAAATCTTTTAGTCACTGATTATCCATATAAGCCGACACATGAATTAGGCCTTGTGTCTGTACCTTGATTTCATGAGTGCTTTAGAGTCAAGCCCAATACTCATAGGAAGCGGCACCACTTCCACACTCATATAGGTAGATTATCATAGGTGTCCATGTAACTTAAAACACCATAAATCTATTAAGGTTAAACCCATCCTCTTTCATTATCCATTACATGTTCTAAGCACTTATCCTTGGGATGTTAAATTTCATAGTGCTTACAATCACGTCGTATGATGTACTTTAATCATTGAACTTGAGACTTGAATATATCAAGTTTCAAGTTGAGTTTCCATCAAGAGTGATTATTATTAATGGGCTTTAGTCCCATCCCTATTGATGTCTTAGACACCAGTCCTCTTGCAAGACCTTTTGTAAAAGGATCAGCTAAATTTTGACTTGATTTTACATAATCCACTGTGATTACACTATCTGTAATCATTTGTCTGACATAACTATGTCTCAGGCCAATATGTCTAGACTTTCCATTATACACTTTACTATAAGCTCTGGAAAGTGTAGACTCACTATCACAATGTATAGATATTGGAGGCATTGGTTTTGGCCAAACTGGAATTTCAATTAATGAATTCCTTATCCATTCTGCCTCTTTACTAGTTGCAGCTAATGCTACAAACTCAGCTACCATAGTAGAGTCAGCTATACAAGTTTGTTTCTTTGATCCCCAAGAAACAGCTCCTCCACCAAGAGTGAAAATCCATCCACTTGTTGAGGAATGATCCTCCCGCTCAGTTATCCAACTGGCATCAGAAAACCCTTCTAATACTGAAGGATATCCACTATAGTATATACCATAGTCCATAGTTCCTTTCAAATATTTTAATATTCTATTGACAGCATGCCAATGCAATAAACTTGGATTACTAGTATATCTACTTAATTTACCAACAGCATAAGCAATATCAGGTCGAGTACATGTCATGGCATACATTAAACTACCAATTACTCGTGCATATTCCAATTGTGAAATAGCTCTACCATTATTAGGGATCATCTTTAGCTGTGGTTCAAAAGGTGTACTAACAGGTGTGCAATCAAACTGATTAAATTTCTTTAAAATTTTCTCAACATAATGAGATTGAGTGAGAATTATATTTTTATCTTTCCTTATTATTCTCATTCCTAATATAACATCAGCTACACCCATATCTTTCATATCAAATTTAGAAGACAAAAAACTCTTAGTATTATTAATGCTTTCTAAATCAGTACCAAGAATTAACATGTCATCTACATATAAACAAATGATCACACCTTTACCATTAGCAAATTTACTATAAACACACTTATCAGATTCATGAATTTTAAAACCATAAGAAATAATGACTTTATCAAATTTTTCATGCCATTGTTTAGGTGCTTGTTTTAGGCCATATAAGGACTTAATAAGTTTACATACTTTGTTTTCTTGTCCAGGCATAACAAACCCTTCAGGTTGTTCCATGTAAATTTCTTCTTCTAAGTCACCATTTAAAAAGGCAGTTTTCACATCCATTTGATGAATCTCAAAATTATATATAGATGCTAATGCAATTAAAATTCTAATAGTGGCGGTTCTAGCAACAGGTGCATAGGTATCAAAATAATCAATTCCTTCTTTTTGTGTAAAACCTTTAGCAACCAATCTAGCCTTGAATTTACCAATTGTTTCATCTATTTTCATTTTCTTTTTAAAAATCCATCTACACTTAATAGGTTTAGATCCTGGAGGTTAGTCTACTAATTTCCAAGTTTTATTTCCCAAAATTGAATCCATTTCATCATTTATAGCTTCTTTCCAAAATGCTGAATCTACAGACTTAATTGCCTCATTATAAGTCTGTGGGTCTGTTTCAACGCTAAGAGTCAAAGCATATTGATTACAAGATGTGTTTCTAGTTCCTTCAACAAGATAGACTACAAAGTCGGGACCAAAGCTTTTTTCTTTCCTAGGTCTTTTACTTTTTCTAATCTCTTCTTGTTCTACTAGTGGAGTTACAGGTAACTGTGAAGGAGTGCTTACTTCTTTTTCATTATTAATTCTAGGAATAGAAGAAAACCTTTGTTCATAAAAAATTGCATCTCTCGATTCAATTATTGTATTTACCTCAACAGAATCATTAGGTTCACTAACCAAAAATCTATAGGCTTTACTATGTTGTGCATAACCTATGAAAATACATTCAACACCTTTGCTTCCTAATTTCTTTCTCTTAGTTTCAGGTAGTCTTACAATAGCTCTACAACCCCAAACTTTAAGATAACCTAAATTAGGTTTTTTATTCTTCCATAATTCGTAAGGAGTTTTCTTATTATCTTTAACAGGTATTCTATTCAGAATATGACATGCAGTTAAAAGTGCTTCTCCCCAAAAACCTTTACTTAAACCAGAATAAGAAAGCATAGCATTAACCATTTCAGTTAGTGTCCTATTTTTTCTTTCTGCTACTCCATTTTGTTGTGGTGTATAAGGTGCAGTAACTTCATGTATAATTCCCATATCTTCAGAAAATTGAGGAAAGTGATATTCACCACCTCTATCAGATCTAAGACATTTTATTTTAGAATCACATTGATTTTCAACTTCATTTTTATATGTCTTAAATCTATTAAGCACATCATCCTTAGAGTTTAAAAGATATACGTAACAATATTTTGAAAAGTCATCAATAAATGTAGCAAAATATTTACTACCACCTCTAGTAGGCGTTCCATGCAAATCACAAACATCACTATGTACTAATTGCAACAAAGATGTAGTTTTTTCTATTTTAGGAAAAGGCAATCTTGTTATTTTTGTTTGCATGCATATTTTACACTTTTCATTCATATCATCCTCATATTTAGGAATTAAATTTAAATTAACCATGAAATGCATTTTCTTTGTATTAACATGTCCTAAACGACTATGCCATAATGAAAGACAATCAACGATATAAGCAGAAGAATCCTTTTCATTGATATTGAGCTTAAACATGCCCTCATACAAATATCCTTTGCCTACAAAGGTACCATTCTTAGTCAGAATAAATTTGTCTGACTCAAATACAAGCTTAAAGCCAAATTTGTTAAGAAGACCTCCAGAAACTAAATTTTTCCTAACATCAGGAACATGAAAAACATTGGTGAGGCTAAGGATTTTCCCGGAAGTGAATTCGAGATCCACTGTCCCTTTGCCTTTAACCGCAGCTGTAGATGAATTTCCCATATAGAGAACATCTCCTTCCACTGTTTCATAGGCAGATAACAAGTTATTGTCCTTACAAACATGCCTTGTGGCACCAGAATCAACCCACCAAGAGTTGTCTTCTCCAAGCATATTAGCCTCGTATATCATAGCAGCAAATTTTTGCTTTGTGTCTGATGTCCCTCCTTTTTCCTTTAGTTTCTTGAACTCACGACAATCCTTCTTGAAGTGACCTGGTTTGTTGCAATGAAAACAATTTCCTTTCTTCTTTTTGTTTGCTTTAGAATTATTTGAAAAATTCTTCCGCTTGTTATTTTTTCCATGATTGCCATATTTTTGCTCCTTTCCTTCCTCCACCACATGGACCTTAGAAACAGAATTTTCTTGTTCCTCTTTACCATCTAGAATTCGAGACTCTTGTTCAATTCTTAAATGAGTCTCTAATTCTTCAAGTGAAAGATCCTCCTTTTTGTGTTTGAGTTCTTTCTTATAGTCTTTCCAAGAAGGAGGAAGTTTTTCAATTATGGCAGCAACAATTACATTATCATCCATATTTAATTTTTTCAGTTTGCAATGATTTATGATGCGTTGGATGTCATGAAATTGTTCTATCACAGGCCTATTATCATGCATTTTAAAGCTTAGAAACTGACCGATAAGGAACTTCTTACTTGTAGCATCTTCCGTTAGATATTTGGTCTCCAATGTTTCCCATAAGGTTTTTGCAGTCCCAACATTTTGGTACAAGTCGAACAAATTATCAGCAAGTGCATTGAGAATGTGACCACGACACAAGTAATCATCGGTCTCCCATTTTGTGCGTTGCCTAGTCTGTTCCACGGTTTCATCTTCATCTTCATTTGGTTTTGGTTGTGACAAGACATATACAATCTTCAATGTTGTTAGAAGAAAATGAACCTTTTTCTGCCAACGCAGAAAATTACCACCATCAAAACGATCCAACTTGACAAAGCTTTCTGTTATTTGTCGAAGTGATTTGGAAGAGTCGGCCATTTCCAAAATACTGTATTTAGATTGTTGGAAATTATGAATGCAAATACAGAAATGGAACTCTTTATATATCTCAAAATGTCAACTTCAATACAACAATGTAATTTCTGAATAGTCACTATAAAACTTCAAGGCGTGATGTCACTTTCCTAAATACGGTATTTGCCCCACACGAAGAATTTCGGTATACAAACGGGAATCAGCAAATCCGTACTCAAGATACAATGAAGCAATTGCACTGTCTGCAACTTGTATATTTGAAGACAGCCCTTGGATGTAGCAGCGAAGAACAGTCAATCAAGTTCTTATTCTGTTTATGTGCACAAAACAGAATAAGAGAATTTATATCTCCTGAAAACTGTAAGAGAGTAATAGCAGGGTATGGAAATCTGAAACTGGTTTTTGTTATCAATGTAATTCCGTTTTTAGGCAGCCTTTATTTATAGAAAATGAAAGGCTTTGTCTTCAAGAGTCATGACTGTTGAATTAAGTCATTTCCGAACAGGTATGACTGTTAATTACCAACAGTCTTAAGTGCTTTCCGAACAGGTATAATAATACCGAATCGGTTTTGCACGGGTCAACCAAAAAGTGACCGCGCCCGAGCTACCGCGATCCGACCCGGACGAATCCCGGCAACCCGCTACCACTGCGGACACGCGGCGTGCGAAGTGCAAAGTGCGCCACTAGCGCCTCTACAGCCCACTGCCCCGCGCCCGCACGCGCGCGCGCGCGCGCGCGTGTGCGTGTGCGTACGGTGCTTCGCACCGTATTGAGGTCTCTTGAATAGCCTCTTAAATGCTAGATGAATTAACTCTTCATCTTCCATTTGTACTTATTAAGTGTACAAATTCTTAACATTTTTCCAATGTGGGACTCAAAGGTTGCCCACCCCTTTTATAGCTTAGTGGTGACACTTAGCTTTGTACATTTTCCAATGTGGGACACTATCCCCTTTTATATTTGGGTTAGCTTCCCACCTCTTCCACACACTTCCAATGTGGGACAAACTTTTAAGGCTTTTACACCCAAAAACTCTTACTCTCTTATTTTAAAAATCTCCAACAAAATAGTGGGCCAAAAATGAATTATACCGCCGCTGGGGGTTGGGAATTCGGAAGATCAAACTTGTGATGGGTTGGAAATGATCGCCAATGCGAAATAAGAAAATTATTTCTATATAATTGAGACTTTGTTTTTGTAATATTTTTCCTGATCGTCGAAGTGTTAAATAGGCATAAGCCATTTTATATTCAATTTTGTTGATTCAACAGACGCAAGTCATGTGATTCTTTTACTCTATTACTTTAAGCATTAGAGGTTGTAATAGATATCTCAAATTGTTAAAACTTATCTATTAGCATCTAGAATATTTGAGTTATCAAGAATGACCAGTACCTTCTCTTAATTTGAGGTGACTTTTTTTCATTTTGAACTAAAAGAATGTGAGAATCTGTGAGAAATTTTTATACTCGGACACAGACCCAGCAAGCGGCTACCCATTTGGCGATAGATGGGGAAAAAGGAATGATTGCGAAATTTTTTACTATGCAAAATATAATCTGCTTTTCATTTCATTTATTAATATTTATATATTTGTATGTTAATATGTTCTTCTTTCAATATAAGAATTCCTGTTATTCTTTAGCATAGATATTAAAATTATTCTTTTATGCGCTAAAATGTTCATCCTTAAATATAAAAATATGGGCTAAAATATTTGATATCTCAATATTTCCTTTTCATTTAAAATAATACAGTTTAGATAAAGTCGGCCACACATCGCGTGGCGTGCATGCTAATATGATAGTATTAGAGGTATACATGATAATTAATGTTCCCTACCTACATACGCCTCCATCCTCTTAAAATCAATGCTCCCTTTCACTTAAATGGATTAATCAAAAATCTCTTTGGACCCAAAAAAATAACTAAGTTAAAAGTCTCTTAGAAATTAAAAGATGATCCATTCTAGAGTCCATTAATTAATTTCTTAATTTAGCACAATATAGATTCAGTTAATCTATTTTCATCATTCTCCTCTCAAATCACATTAAACAATGCTACTAATACCACTACATCTATATAACGTCTTTATTTCTAGAAAAAAAGTTAAAAAAAAGTTTTCAAATTTATTTTTCATATAAATAAAAAAGATTTTGGCTATAACTATATTTTAACGTTGTATTTATAGAAAAATATGTACAGTTGTTTTTTAAGCTTTTATTTATAAAAAACAGTTTTAAGTTAAAAAAAAAGTTTTCAAAATTTCGAAATCGTTTTTAATATAAATAAAAAAATTTGGTTATAAAAATATTTTTAACGTTTTATTTAAAGAAAAAACTTTAAGTTTGTATCTATAAATGACATGGAGTTTTTTAAACTAAAAATAAATAAATATGTATATAATTTTTTACATAATATAGGTACAGTTGTTTTGAAGTTTTTATTTATTAAAAAGAGTTTTTATATAATAAATATATTTAAAAGTAATAGATAAGTTTTATTTATGAAAAAATTAATCTTGTATAATAGTTTTAAGATAAGACATTGAATTTATAATATATACTAAATTTTATAATTATCATTATATTTGTTTATTGTACAACGTTCGTGCATCGCACGGGTTATATGCTACTTATATTAATATTAAGACTCACTTTGTTTAATAAAAGTGTACTCCAAATACAGAGACTTTTGGGTATCTACCTTGATGGGCAGTTTAAATTGAGTGACTTTTGGAGATTGAATCATCTCCTTACCTATAAATAAGTCATTGATATCCATCAATCAGACACAACAAAGTTACAATTTCAATGAAATTAGGTTAAGGGAAAAAAACACCAAAACTTCAATCATCTAAATGATGATTACCGATTCATATGGAGTATAACATAACAACTTCAATCATCAAAATGATGATTCCATATTCAAGTGGAGGATAATATTTTTAACTTATTCCTCTCACACAAATTTGGATCAATGGTATGACTCTTGATATTTTACTTCTAAATAGGACCAAGTTATGATTTTTAATCTTTTAGTTTACACAATCGGCAATAATCACGTAATCTAAGATCCTAATGTTAAATATATAATACATAATGTTTTATATGATTAAATAACAAATAACATGTAAAATTGGATATTCGTGTGTTAGATTTATACGTCCATATAAAATTGTTAATTACATGTTCTTTTGATTATGTTTACATGTGGTATCACAACTTAGGTTTCTAATCTAATGATTGTTCATTAAGAGTTTTTGCCTACAAAAGGAATCTGGGTAAAAAAATTGATGAATTAATGATTTTTTTAGCGATATATATTTTTTTCTTACTCAAATTTTATGAAATTCACATGGTCACCTGAAAACGTCGAAATGAGCAAAACTCATTGTAAACAATGGGTATCACCCAATCTTTGTGATTTGACGTAAAAATGTATTTTTGTCATTTTCGGCAATATTGTCAACGCTAATAACTCTCGCTTAGGAATTGATATTACGATTCTGCAAATTGGAGCGTGATCCTGAATAGATTATTTATGTTACAGTAGTGATAACTCAAAGTTTCTCATTTTTGAGAAAATAAATTGTTTTTCCATATTTTATAGTATAAATCACTACATATATTTTTTATCATTCAATTGTTGTTATAATATTCATGTTATGTATTATTTGGTATTGACCAAAAATTTTAATTTAAAGTTTTGAATATTAGATGTATGACTATAGATATGACAATAATATTTTCGATAAATTAGATTATTATGTATAATTATATTTGGTTGACCAAAGGTCCTAATATAATTATGAATTAATGTTGACATTAATATTTCTATGATGTTAGATTAAGAAGATAACAAAGTGCCTTAATCAATAGTTATAAAAATTAGATTATTGTGAATGCATCTATATTTGGATCCTTGATTATCTATTAAGTTTTGCGTATAATAGTTTTTAGGGACATTGATTTTCACATACATTATGTACTATGTGTGTGCATGTATGTTTCATGAAAGATTTTTTTTACTATGTGTGTGCATATATGTTCCATGAAAATATTTTTTTTTCCACACTATAAATTCATTATAGATAAACCAACTTATAGTCTATGTGAATGCAACCAAATGAATTAATTGATATATATGTATAATCACATAAGCGAAAATTTCATAAGATGAGATTGTTGGTTTCCAAAACTTTTATGACCAAATAAAATTTGGATTTGGTTCCCTTATTGTGATTTTTTTTGTGGCAATTTAATTATGTCTTTAAATCTGCTTATTATATAACATTGTAATTCTAAAATTTGAAAACATTGTGACAGTTTTCATGCCTCTAATAAGCAACAATTGAAATTAAAATTGTAGATTTACTCGGAATTTCATAAATTTTTTATGTCAATCCGAAACGAACTAATAATCAAAACTCACCATTTTTTGTGATGGACACTGTTTTGGATATTTGAGCACGCTTATGCCCTTAAAATCTTAAATTTATCATATTTGGTAATAAAGTTGGAAATTATTTCTTCCTCCAGATTGTTTTTAAATTCTGCTTATTGGAGATTATTTTAAAAGTTTTCTTAACACTTTTGTAGTGATTACTCAAATTTTTCTTTTATTGAAAATTTTAAATTTCTCCATTTTATTTATTTTAATAACTACATTAGCTGTACAACCTTCTTTGGTTGTCATAATATTCATATTATGCAATTTTTTTATTATATGCCAAATATTATTATGACTATTATAATTATGATTAAGATTTTGCATTAATATTTATATTATGTTAATTTAGATGTCCATCAAAGTGACCTAGTCCATAATTGTAAATATAAATTTATGTGCATAAAATTGATTGTTTGGAGGTCTAAATATAATTATGGATGTTAGATTGTTGATGCAATGATGATGTGACTTGTTAATTGTAAGATTGCCCAAAGGGACAATTACGATTATTAAATGAACATTAATGAATAATTTTTTTTGCATCAATTTAACCTTAAAGGATTTATATATTTTTTAAACTAATATTTACGTGAAATTTAATTCTGTGCTCAAAATTGCTCCCAGCCTGTAAATATTAGATTAATGTATAATGCTTATTATGTCCAATATGAGTAATAGAATATTATAAGCAAGCCTTAGTGTTTTATCTCACTATTTATATCATGATTAGGTTACGATTTCATTTTATCTCACTATTTATATCATGATTAGGTTACGATTCCACCAAAGTGGCCTAATATAATAAATTATAAATGCTAAAATTTATGATAGCATTCAAATACTATGTTTTGATTGCTCCAAAGAATCCGAATATGGTTTTGAGTATTCAGATTATTAATGATTTTATTAGGATTAATCTGTTGTGATTTGGTTGCTCCATAGAGTCCGGTTGCAATGATGAGTTAATATTAGAAGCAATATGTTTGTTTATTAAGGTTATTATCGGTTATTCCAAAGAGTCCATATCATTCCTTGGGTTATAAACACACTTCCAATTTATGCCTTTTGAAAATATTAATGCTTATTGAAATCATTATATGATTCATAAAATAATATAATATTTATATAATGAATAGTTTGGTAGTCACCAAAGTGACCAAATTAGAATGCTTGTAAATATTAAATTTAGGATAAAATTGGCAGTAATAACTCATCGTGCTTATATATGTAAAGACATTAATGGGGTATATTTTATTTATTCTGTCAAGCAAGATAATTTCTAAAGGAAATTAATTTTGAGTAACTGAAATAAATATTAAGGACTTGTGCAATTAGGTGGCGAAAGGTTATCCTCGCTAACATGTCCATCTAAATTACATAGCATGGTACCCAATGAAGTCATATATAAATATTCAAAGTTATTACGAAAGAAAACGCACATTTATAAAATATTATTAATGTACGTGTTTTAACTCATAGCATTAATTTAGTGCGCTATTTATCTCATTAATTGTATATCATTTTTTATCTACAGTTTTATCTGTTTTAATGCTCTCCAGACTAACTTTTTAGAATGAAATGAAGAAGACAAGTTTCACTTAAAAGTGCTCTATTAATGAATAAATTAGCACGTGACACTCTTTTAAAATTGAAGAAATATTAAACGAGTTAAGCATAAAGTTTATGCAAAATTTAATAATATTATAGATCAATATATGAATACCCATTATGTAACATACATATTTTAAGTTGTATTGTGTGAATTTTAATGTGTCGTTCGATATGAATGAAATAATTCATTTTATTTTTCAACACTAGAGTGCTACAGAAAATAGTTCTAAATTGGTATGAGAATGCTTACAAGACAATCCATAAAACAAATCATAAATTCTTGGATTCCCTTTCTTATGTTATTTTGGAATCATTTCAAAAACCCCTTAATGACCTTTCAAAATATTTTTTTTATCAATTTTGTCGTGTGATATTTTTCTTGAGTATGCAGAAGATCTTTAAGTTCATTTGAGAATATATTTTCTTAATTTTGGTATTCTCATTGGTGGTTTGTATAATTATCTTTTTGATGAAACTTTTACAAGAAAAATAATACTCATCATATATCATAATGTTGAACTTGAAAGTAACTTTATTAAAATTCTTTAATCTTATGGCATAATTGGAAATCATACTCTTTTAAATCTAGACTTACTTTGGTGATTTAATAAACTAGATTGTCTTTGGGTTGTCACTTATGAATCCTAACACTCACATTTGAGATATTAAGGTTTTATAATTTTAGAACAATCTATGTGATCCAATTGGAAGATTATAGTCCTTGAATAGTGGACCTACATAAATCATATCATTATAAACCAATAATTTAAAAGCAACGATGTCGATATCGCCAAAAGTATTATTCACACGAAAATGAATATATATGGTATTGCACCTCTTCTCCTTCCCAGTATTATAAATAGCTCACTGTACCACTAAACTAGAGAACAACTGAAAAATAGTTTACACCCCCTGGTCTACTAGTAACACATCGACATCCCAATTTTCAATTCTGGGAGTTATCATGAGTGCATCATGATGTCGAATCCTCACTTCGATCAGATCTTCTTTAGTAAAGATGATGTGTTTGGTGTAGTCGACGCTTGCCAGCTTGTCTCTTTGTAGGGTCTATCTGGAAAGCCTCCATGACAATAGTGACCTTCTTTAGCTCCATCCGAACAATGTTCCCTTGGATCTGCATTAGGTTGAACGCTCCATGGATCACCACGACCTCCTATCCCAAGTCATTATCAAGGAAATTGTCTAGTTTTTTATCGCCATTGGTTGCGACCTTATTAGCTTTCTTATCTATATGCAGCTTAGTCCAAATCTTTCAAGTGCAATTTTAGATAGAATGCGCGTCTCAGCACGTTATTCCTCTTTGTTAGGTCATCATCCATCTTCTCGGGCCACTTGCAAATGGTTGGTCCTTAATTTTGCTCAAGATCATGTAGATTGGTTCTTTGAAGACTGTTTTAAAAGCCTGGAATGCCTTTGAGGGATCGGCCTTACACCCATTCTTAGAGTCATTCCTGCCCTCGTTTTTATTCCCTTTTTTAGAGTGTCACTATTGTATCCTCCTTTTCCTACTTTTTCTCGATCATTGCCACTATGTTAGAGCCAACCACGTCCTCAACCTTGGCATATTTCTCAATACAGGCTATGAGGTCGTTGATGGTGCTAGCCTCTTTCTTCATCAGGGACTGGTGCAACAGAGATGTGGTCAACAGACCAATCATGAAGGATGCAAAGAAAACCTGCTCCGAGCAGTCCTCTACTTCATTGAACACTTCCTAGTACCTCTTGGCAAAATCACGAAGGATCTTTTGTGGATTTTTCTTCGTTCTAATTAGCGAATCCATCTTATTAGTGGGAACTGCTATATAAAGTGAGCAGTGAAATCCTTTTTCAGGGCTTTGAAGCTCTTGACCGACCCGTGGAACAACTTCTCGAACCACTTTTGTGTTATGTCATGTAGGCTAAAAGGAAAATCTGACACATCAAGGCGTCGTTGTGGCTCCACAGGGTCATTACTTGCATGTACTGCCGAATGTCGTCTATGGGGTCCGTCTTTCCATTATAGATCTTGAACTTTGGAATGATAAACTTCTTAGTGGTTCCTCTTGTTCAATTACCCTTGAAAAAGGAGATTTCATCTGGGTGTTGAGATCTCTTTTGGCTAGCGGCACTATTTGATAACTCGCCTTTTGCGTATATGTCGTTGTGGGGGTAAAGACGGCCAATCAAAAATTTATTTTGTACCTACAAACACACTAAAAATGTATATTGGCAAGTAAGGGGTCAATTCGCGCTCTCTAATGTGGACAAGAGCAAAATGAAAACAAGTATGATTTTTTATATTAATTTAAAAGGGATATTTATACTACTAATTATGAACTAAAATTTAAAACTATACTAATTAATAAAGAAAATGTTAAAGTGAGCTAAATGTGAGCAGAAAATAATTATGAGATAATTCAAGGGATTTAACTTCACCACTTAACCTATTTATTTTTATTAATTAGTTTGTCTATTTGAAATACCCCAAAATATATATAAATTCACAAATCAACTCTCGTTGCAAATGTAAATTTATATATAGCCTTTTAGAAGATTAATGTTTAAATTTCAGATACTCACAAAAATTAGATTAAAACATTTTCTAATAAATCACCTGTTAGGGAAAATTTACTAAAAGTATTTTAAATCATTAAAAATTACATTTTTAGAGTAGAGAAATTCAAACCATAATATCATTCAAAAATTGTCTATCTCTAGTTTAATTAGTGAATAAATATTATAATCAGAATTTTCAATTTTCTCTCAAAAATAATTCACCCTCTCTCGAGGGGTAAATATAAATTGTAAAATTTTAATATTAATATTCAAAGAGGCATAATAAATAAACAAACCAAAAATAAAAATAATTAAGTTAAGAGTTTCATCTCACCCCTTGAATGGGGTATTTAGCCTCTCATTTTGGTACTATTACATATAAAATGTAATAATGACACAAAAAGAGGCATACAAAATAAAATAGAATGAGAAAAAAATATGTTGAACCAAGTCTCCTTGAACTCAATAAAAATTTCCCAAACATGAACAATTAAGTGCACCCACAAATTTGAGTATTACAACACTGAAATTAAATACCAACTCAAGATTTATATTTCACAAAATATTCAGCCTCACTCAAGTCACTAAAAAAATTATAAAAGAATTATAAAAGAAGAAAAATAAAATTTATACAATACTACACAAAAAATGAGCTCCAAAAATGGAGCTCTAAAAAAACCTAAACTCTCCCTACTACAATGTTCGTCCGCCCCCTACACTGTATGTTCTCCCTCTTTTTAAAATGAAGATATGGTCTTGATCTCTGGTAGGCCTAGAGCTAGCTAGGTACTTTGCAGCCGATTTTGGAGCCATTTGAAACAGAAGTGTCAGAAGGTTGGTGGGGATTTCAGGGTATTTGGGTAAATGGGTTTGGTTTTTGTGTAGGGACATTGACAGATGGCTAAAATCGTGTAAAAGATTGGAGGATGGTAAATGGGTCTTTGAGTTTGAAAGTGGGTATGGGTTTGGACATGGGGTCGGGTACAGGCGGGTTAAAGGGGATGGAGGTCAGGGCTGGAGGCCCTCGGCAAGGTGGCGGATTTGGGCCACGCTGGAGATCGAGAGAAGGGGGTTTCGGTCAAGGGGTTTCGCCGGCGGCGGGATTGGTCTCGGGTCGAATGAGGTTGCGGGTTGATTGCGAGATCGGATTTGGAAGGTGGGTCGGGTAGCTGAGGTTGGACGCGATTTAGGTTTCGCCGGAAATAGGCATCGGTGGCTGATGTGGGCAGCGGGGTCAGGGCTACCGGATTTGGCTGGCCGACGATGGTTCGTCGCCGACGACGGGGTCACGGGTTTGCGAGGTAGGTGAGGAGTTATGCGATTTTCAGGTAAGGGTTATGGGTGGTGATGGTGTTGGGTTGAAGTTGTGGTTGTGAGAGGGTTGGATTGGTGGTGGTGGTGGTGGTGGTGTTGGGTTTGTGGTGAAGTAGAGGAGAGAGAATCGTGGGGTGTGTTGGAGAAGAAGATGGAAGTGGGTTATGGCGTGTGTGGGTGTAGTTTGGTAGGATGTGAGTGAGAGTTGTGATGTGTGTAGTGTAGTGTATGGGAGGTGTGTGTGGGTGAGTGTGTAGGTAAGTTTTGAGCGTGTGTATTTAATTTGGACACCTTAAAAAAATAACATTAACTAATAAAAATAAAACTATTAAAACTAGAAAAAACAAAAATTAAATTTCCACTTTAAAAATAAAATAAAGACTCAATAAAAAATGATACTAAAAAGAAATAAAAAAAAAAAAAATCTATTAAACTAAAAACTAAAATCCAAAAAAAAAAGTAAAATCTAGTAAAACTAAAAAATAAATGAAATTCTAAAAATAACTAATTCTAATAAAATAAAACTAATAACTAATAAAAATAAAGATAAAATAAAAATATACTAAAATAAAATATAAAAATAGTAAATAAAACTTAAGAATTCTAAATAAATTTAAAATAAATCCTAAAAATAAAAATGACTCAAACTAAAAATAAAAGTATATATATAAAAAAGGGACAAACTAAACACACACGGGGTTCGGGGTAGGTTTATGCTAGGGTATGGTTACAGGTTGGGAAATTAGCTCCATTTTAACAACAAATTGCCTCGGAATAATGATTTTGACACCGCAACTGCAATTAAGCCTGCATATTGAACATTTACTCGCATAAGACCCAAATTATCGAGAATTAACAACTAAAATATGTCTATTCGGGGTATAAAATGTATACTTTTGGGTGCTTATCAATCATATCATTATAAACCAACAATTTAAAAGCAACGATGTCGATATCGCCAAAAGTATTATTCACATGAAAATGAATATATATGGTATTGCACCTCTTCTCCTTCCCAGTATTATAAATAGCTCACTGTACCACTCAACTAGAGAACAACTGAAAAATAGTTTACACCCCCTGGTCTACTAGTAACACATCGACATCCCAATTTGCAATTCTGGGAGTTATCATGAGTGCATCATGATGTCGAGTCCTCACTTCGATCAGATCTTCTTTAGTAAAGATGATGTGTTTGGTGTAGTCGACGATTGCCAGCTTTTCTCTTTGTAGGGTCTATCTGGAAAGCCTCCATGACAACAGTGACCTTCTTTAGCTCCATCCGATCAATGTTCCCTTGGATCTGCATTAGGTTGAACGCTCTATGGATCACCGCGACCTCCTATCCCAAGTCATTATCAAGGAAATTGTCTAGTTTTTTATCGCCATTGGTTACGACCTTATTAACTTTCTTATCTATGTGCAGCTTAGTCCAAATCTTTCAAGTGCAATTTTAGATAGAATGCGCGTCTCAGCACGTTATTCCTCTTTGTTAGGTCATCACCCATCTTCTCGGGCCACTTGCAAATGGTTGGTCCTTAATTTTGCTCAAGATCATGTAGATTGGTTCTTTGAAGACTGTGTTAAAAGCCTAGAATGCCTTTGAAGGATCGACCTTACACCCATTCTTAGAGTCATTCCTACCCTCGTTTTTATTCCCTTTATTAGATTGTCACTTTTGTATCCTCATTTTCTTACTTTTTCTCAATCATTGCCACTATGTTAGAGCCAACCATGTCCTCAACCTTGGCATATTTCTCAATACGGGCTATGAGGTCGTCGATGGTGCTAGCCTCTTTCTTCGTCAGGGACTGGTGCAACAGAGATGTGGTCAACAGACCAATCATGAAGGATGCAAAGAAAACCTGCTCCGAGCAGTCCTCTACTTCATTGAAGACTTCCTAGTACCTCTTGGCAAAATCACGAAGGATCTTTTGTGGATTTTTCTTCGTTGTAATTAGTGAATCCATCTTATTAGGGGGAACTGCTATATGAAGTGAGCAGTGAAAGCCTCTTTATGAAGTGAGCAGTGAAAGCCTCTTTCAGGGCTTTGAAGCTCTTGACTGACCTATGGAACAACTTCTCGAACCACATTTTTGCTATGTCATGTAGGCCAAAAGGAAAAATCTGACACATCAAGGCGTCGTTGTGGCTCCACAGGGTCATTACTTACATGTATTGCTGAATGTCGTCTATGGGGTCCGTCTTTCCATTATAGATCTTGAACTTCGGAATAATAAACTTCTTAGTGGTTCCTATTGTTCAATTACCCTTGAAAAATGGGATTTCATCTGGGTGTTGAGATCTCTTTTGGCTAGCTCCCTAGTAGATCCGTCTCCTTGATGGGCTAGATGTTGGTCCATCTCTCTATGGACTAAAATTTTAATATTCTTATCCTCGGAATCATTGATTATGTGGTGGCTCTATGATCATCCATGCTCTGATTAATCACGTTCTTACCTACAACGTTTAGATTTATCCATATCGTGCCTAGAGCTCCTCCTTCGACTGCGAGTGTTGCTCGTTTAAGGACTAGGAGTACTATCGCGACGGTTCCTGGTATCTCTATGGAGATTCCTCTCCATTCTTTCGAGTCACCTTTGTAGGCGAGCAATCTCTTCCACCTAGAGGCATGTTGCCTCCTCATATTCTCAAAACTTAGCTTCATAAGCATCCACGAACATGGATATATAGGTAGACCTAGGTGGTCCTTGACTTTTTTCAGAAGGTTGCCTTTTTTGGCGAAACTTAGATTTGGTCATTGGCGAATCTCTGACTTGACCTTTAGTGGGACTGGGTCATCCTGCACATCGCCAAACTGTGGAATATTATTGCTCTGGTGAGACATTACATGTTTTTTATTGTAGGAAAAAAGAATCATTTTTCACAGACGGCGCCAATTGTGAGTGCAATAATTATCACAATAAATTATCTAGAAAGAAATGTCGAGATGAAATCAATTAATCACACACACAACAATAGATATACATGGTTCCCTTACGTCCACAGAAAGGTTACTACGTTCTTATTAGTGTCTCCTAATGATCGAGGTTGCATCCCCTTGTCCCGAGCCACAGCTTACAATTTATAGATGTAAAAAATAAGTAATTGAGTTGTACAGGTAACTCAATTAGCTTGTAGATAACTCGCGGTGTCCCTGAATATCTCCTATGAGACTATTGGTAACCGATTTGAGTATACCTCTATGCATTAAAGTACATGTTAAATACACGGTTCTAAATGAACAATTGATTTGGATTGAGCTGTCCACTGTGCACGCTGGGTTGGTCGACTACTCTCTTGGGCTGAAATAAATGAGCCCCACAATAATTTAAATGCAAAACTCATCAAGAAGCACAACAAAATATGATCAAAATCAATTTATATTTCTGATAAGGGAATACAACGTTGTTACATGAAGTATCAGCGAAGGAAGTTAAACCAACCACCCTTTTTCGCTGACCAAACCTTCCTAAACAAACCTAACCCTAAACCAAGCTACAAAAAAATTAATCCAAACCCCAAAATATAAAAACACCGAAATCACCATAACTTTAAAAAAATCACCTAACCTTCATAGAACATTGTCTTCAACTACTGGACGACCCTGCTTCGTCGTCGTTACCATCCCCTAAAGGTCCCCAAGTTTCCCACTCTTGGTTGGCATTTCGTATGCACTCCAATGAGCGATACGCCATGACAAGCCTGGACAAAACCACAACACCATCTTCCATGGTATCGAAGGCAATGAACCAACTTTGACCGATCTCTTTCGCTAGGATTTTCTCTACTACCCGCTTCTATAACCATTTTAGATAGTTTCCAAACACATTCCATGCCCCTCCCAATGACTCTGACGGATGGATAGACGGTCGACGATGCTGAAACAAAGAACCCATATACTCAGTTATTCAGTAAAATCCTCCATCGAGAAGAAGTTTGTTATATGATGGGGCACAATTTGTTCCCACTCGACTTGGCGCATGAGCCGCTAGGGGAAATAGAAAGAAGTCTGTTGAAGGTGCACCAACTTCACATACCGATACTATCCAAGTTGAAGAATATTTAGTAACTCCCCCCACCCCCACCATAGCACTGACTAGTGAAGACACCGAGCTCCATTCTATACAAAACAATTAACCTAGCTCTTTACAGATGGGCCAAAGTTGAAGAAAGTTTGGACAAAGAAATTAGGCACAACGACTATGGGGTACTCAAAAGGGGCTACCAAACAAAACCTCTCTGCAAACTACACAAACAACATTATGTGGCCCCCCTTTAAAAAGTTGGAACAACCCTCCTTTCCAGCGTCCATACCGTTCAGAGTCTCATCTAGCACCACCATTACAGGATTATAGCAGTAATATATTCAGGTCATTATCGCAGCCACCTGGGAATCCGCCGTCAAGTCCCCAGTCACCAGTAATATCCTCACAGTAAAGCCCAAGGTGACAGCTCCAATAAAGCCAGCATCCTCAAAACCCCTCAGACGCACTGAATACATAGCTGCCTGAAGAGATATAGCCCCTCCAGTAACCAACGTTCGAGCTGCCGAGGGAAAATGTGAAGTAACATCGACAGGAATACCCGGGCATAACGAGAAAAATTAGGCATAGTCGTCGCAACGCTGGGGCTAACCCTTAACATGGTAGAGAACTCCTCATGGGTGGGACAAACCTCATCCAGGACAAAACGAAAGACATGGTACTCAGGGTACTAGAACTCTTCCACTAATGCCAACAAGTTCCAGTCTATGGCTCGATTACGCCACAGAGAAGCCCGACATAGGTTGAAAGCATCATAATCCACATTGTATAAGCACATGGACTCCAGACCATCAAGGTAGAAAACAAATCCTTCACATGTGGGAAGAGCCATTTGGGAATGAGAAATATGAAGAAAGAAGCGAAATATGGGTATGGGTGGAGATAACCCATCCCATACACCTCTTTTTATACTCAAAACCTTTGGAAAAAGACAAGAGCTTTGGAAACTTGATTAAAATTCAATCTTATAAGAGTACTCTGATGTACAAGAAAGTGCAATCAAGGTCTAGGGATGATTTGACTTAACCCCCATGCTGAAAATCATGTCAAGTGGTATGTCAATCGGTAACCCCCTATTTTGGAAAATTCCATATTTCCTCTTTTATTAAAATCAATTTCAGAAAAATCCTCATCTCAAAAAATTACTCCGAGGTTATTTACTCATTTTTCTCCCAAGAATGTCATTTTCTCTTAAAATAAATTATTACTCAAAAATCTTTTCCCTGAGTTAATTACTTTCAATCCCATTTTCTAAATAAATTAACATTACACCTTCCAATTCCTTATTTATCTTTGTCTTTGCATAAAATAAATAGTCTCGGTAGAAAATTAAAAATGCATATAGGATAAGTCACTAAATAAAAATATACCAAAAAGAAAATGCATATTCTTTATATATTTTGCTTCACTTGGTTATATTTTTCATATAGAAAAGAAAATAGAAAAAAAATTAAACGGGACTGCACCCCAACCCTTAAACTCTCCCTCTTTCTCTTTCTCTCCAACTCTCAACCCCCACGGTGGACACGCTTTCCCCTGCGATGAGCGGTGGATCCTCCACTCCCAGAACTCGAACCTTTATCTTAGGTGGGAAGAGACACATAAAATGAAGAAGCAGGCTTCTTGATATAGTCAAATATAGAGTCCATCCAGTCCTTGATATCTCATAGCCACTTGGTCAGCACCCGAACATAATGTAAGCAAAGAAGCAATAGTAAAAGACAAATCAATTAGTAAAGAAGTAAAGAAGAATCAACAAGAGAGAGAGAGAGAGAGAGAGAGAGAGAATATACCTCAGGTCGGAGGGCCTCGTTTATAAGCCACATCAACCCATACACCGATGCATGAGGACAATGCGACATGCTCAGTGACTCCTCACTACTCAGTTGCAAGTTGTAGAAGGGAGAGTAACCTCCTATGCTACTAATTCCACTGACATGCCACCACCTGCGTTATGGTCCGATCCCACAGGTGCACTAGTACCTCTTCCCGAAGCCATAGCGGGTGAAGGCATGTTCTCCATGTCATAGATGCAAGAGGGCGTCAACTAGCTCGTCACAAAATTCGAATAGTCATAGCTCGTCGCTATATCCGTATAGTGCGTATAGGGTTCACCGTAGCTCGGGCATCATTCGACATCTCTCTCACCCCGCCTCTTGTACATAAGGGGAACCGACGGTGGGACCTCCACCTCCTCCTCCATAATCTACCTCACCACCCTCTTCCCTATGTACCAAACATATGTAAACTCATGTGAGATCAACCGCTGCATCTACGCGTATATGACCGTCATCCCCGTATCTCGCGGACTCACCCCCTAGGGGTAGAAGGTCACCTGCAATACCCATAGAGAATCAGTATCTACTCAAGAAATGAAGATGCTAAAAAGGAATCAGAAAAAAAAATAGAAAGATAACGTGATCACTCGTCGCACATCCCCCAAGGACAAAGACTGATTCAAGCTTCCGTTGAACTTCCACCACTGAAACATCCGGTAGAATTCCCCTAAAATCTCATCCTTCTTGGCTATTAACCCCGCATTATAACCGAGCACCTCATAAAATCATGTCTGTAAAAAACAGGAATCACCAAAAAAAGGAACAAAAGAAAAATGCAAGGTACGTGGATCCCGTAAAAGTGTACTAACAGCACCGACTGAAAGTATCCAAATAAGAATAAAGGGACGCCAAGGTCAGGCTCCCCCAATCATGTAGCTAGACATCGAAAACCGTCCTCAAATGCGGCAAGAACTAAAGATGGGCAACGTCGCCGCTCGTCGCCACCAAAAAGTCACCCAACAGAAGAAAAATAAATAGACTGTCCATTTGTGTCACCTGTCGCCCGTCAGTATCGTCCACCTTCCTCTCCAGGATTGTCTCCGTCAAAGAATAAATACGAATCGAATCCCCATATACGATCCTACACACGTCCCTCAATTCCACTTGCACTGCATACGACGTCACCCTCAGCGTGCGATCCACCGCTATCTGAAATACCTCAGAGTCAACCCATCAGTTGTTAAACATCTATGGGATTAACCAAAATCTATGGGAGTAACTGTCATTTGAGTAAAAAAATGCCATATAAATCCAAAAATTGCCCGAAAAGATTCCCAAAAATCCAAGAAAAATATGGAACCTCAATTTCCTCAAGAAAATCAATTTTTGGAGCAATAATCCCCTTACAAACTCTCGAAATCCATATATAGATTAATATTATGCTCTTATCACCAACATAATCCCCAGTCGGATTAATCTTACACACTTATCCTCATCATGTTCCACAAGCAGAACCAATGATGCGCCCGCATCCAAGTCCACTATAATTCCCCAGCCGGAATCCTAAAACTAAACATCCCCTAGTGGAGTCTTAAAATAACACAATACCTAGTAGAACCACTTATGCATTTTTATCCCCAAGATAATTTAAAATTCAACAAGAGAGAAATTCCCCGCATTACAACTTAAGGTCCTCAGAATTGACGTCGGCCCTCAGAATTGGTCGTCACAACTTAAGGTCCTCAGAATTGACCTTAGACCTCAAAATTGGACGTTATAACTTAAGGTCCTCAGAATTGGTCGTCCCTACTTAAGGTCCTCATAATTGACCTCGACCCTCAGAATTGGTCGTTACAACTTAAGGTCCTCATAATTTATCTCGACCCTCAGAATTGGTGTTACAATTTAAGGTCCTCGGAATTGACCTAGGCCCTCTAAATTGGTCGTCATAACCTAAGGTCCTTAGAATTAACATTGACCCCTTGGTCATCACAACTTAAAGTCCTCCGATTCAGCCCTTAAAATTTGTCGTCATAACTTAAGGTCCTCAAACCTCGGCCCTCAGAATTAGTCATCACAACTTCAGGTCCTCAGAATTTACTGTAACACCCCATAAATTTTAAGCTGATATTAATTTAAATTTATTCGAAATTAAAAAAAATAAAAATTTTGGATTTAATTATTTTTAGTAATTAAAAATGTTAGATTTTATTTATGTAAAGTAGGGTTTTAATCGAAATTAATATTTGAATTTAATTTAGACTTTAACTATTTTTGACGGATTTGGGTCGCTCTGGCCTACTGAATCAATTCGGCCAATAGGGCGAATCAATTCGGTGACGTCAGGTCTTGGCAGTTTTGTAGTTCTGTTAGAATTTTAATCCCAATTAAAGTCTAATATTTTTCCCACTTAAATTAACTCGGGCTTAGACTTTTTAATCACTTTTCCATTAACTTTTCAACCAGAATACTCATACAATTTTATTCCCTTTCATCTAAAAACCCTATCCCCAATATTTATCAAGGTTCAACTCCAGATTTGAAGGCTTAATTTATGTTTTCTCAAGATTGTTCAAGAATCAATCTCTCTTATTTTTTCGAGAGGATTACCACCGTTTGATTAGAATTTCTAAATGAATTTTTAGTCGGCATGAATACTTTTATTCTCTCTATTTAGTATTATATGTTTTAGATGTCACCTAAATATTAATTTATATGATTTTTTTAAAATAAATTAGCAACCTTAATTGGGGAAAGTAAAAACTAATTTGGAACTGTTTTCTTAAAAATTTTAATCGAAATTAATACTTATAACCCTTGTATGCTTAGACTAGAGGTTAGGTTTGGGGTAATATGGTTTGCATGTAGAAACCATAGTAATTTGATTTAAATAAAAACTAGATTTGCACAACAAAATAAAATTATATAGGTATGATTATAATGAATTATTATTGTGTGCTTCATAAATTCGCATGATGTAAAAATTCTAATTGTTGAATAACATAAACTGTGTTAATTATGACCATGAATTAGATAAATTATATTAATATTAATTGTGAATATATGAGAAATTGTGTAATTGTTGATAAATTGGATTGTACGACTCATTGTGTTAAATATATTCATCACCGCGGGGACGACGGGATTTTTGGGTAGTATACTCTCACTTTAATTTTAGGAATACTTTTTAGGTATGGTACTAGTGGGTATGCCATAGTTGCGATTAACACTTTCTAAGTATGAGACTAGTTAGTGTAGAGTTTTACGAATGGGATATTCCAGGGTGGGGCTGATTTTGGTGTCGTTCCATCGATTTGGATAGCCTAGGTGCGATACGAGGAAGAGATAATTGATAGAAATTCATCCTACGAAAGCGGATAGGATGTGTTTGTGTTTTGGAGACCTCTAAGTATGGGACTAGGGGTAGGTTTGAATATTTATGCCCTATACTAGGGCAAGGCTAAAATAAAATAATGAGATGATGACAAAATAAGAAGTTGAGAATTAATACCTAAGATAATAAACATGTATTAAAATGAATTTACGGCCCGAGTATGTGCAGGGCTATCAGTTAAATAGGCCTACTGGCTGTAGCGATGCGAGTGTGTGTTGGTGTCTTAAGTATGTGCAAGCTGACAGTTAAACGGGCCGACTGGCTATAGTGACGTGTCGTGTCGTGCATGGAACCTCACGAGTATGTACAGAACTGATAGAATGCAGATTGACTGGCTATAGTGAGGGGAATGGGTGAACTTTAATCGTGCCAGGAGTTTGTGCAAGGCCGATAAGGGGTCGAATGGCCATATTGGTGTCGCATGAATTAAATTAATTAATTAATTAAAATGTGTAAGGATAAGAATGAAATTGTAAATAATAATGTTATTGGAATATTTGGGCTTACACTTTAGGGTGCATTAGTCGTATGGTAGATAGTGGTAGTTTACGTTTATTCGCTCGTTGATAATTATATCATTTAAATTAAAATATTTAATTGTGGTATTTATTATGTATAATGCTACTGTACGGGGTCATGGACTCTAATTGGGGAGAGTAGCTTGTATTCATGCGGTGGGCTCTGACCCATTGCGTTGACTAACATTTCATGTTTAGCACTGAAGTAGCTATACAATGAGTGATTTGAGATATTTTGAAGGTGCAGCTGGAGTTTATTTTAGATGCTTTAGTAGTTTAGATTTATTTTCCTTTCTGTCGTTATGAGACTTTATTTATGGTTTTGGCGGGCCAATCGGTTTCATAGTTTTTATTCTGATATTTATAGTTGGATCATTTTATTCAGATTTATATAATTAATGGAGATTTGATTTATTTGGAGATTGGCATGGTGATGGATTTTATTATTTCTTGAATGGTTATTCTCATTTGGATCAATTTAATTATTATCTTGTGGAATGAATTTTATATGTCTCATATCTGTCACATGCTAAGAATGATTACTTATTTAGTGACACCCGATGTATTTTCGCCGCGGACCTCCCTTGTCAGATTGTGTGGGGTGTTACATTTACCTCGGCCCTAAGAATTGATTGCGATAACTTTAGGTCCTCACAATTGACCTCAGCACTCAGAATCACTCGACATAATTTAAGGTCCTCAGAAATGACCTCGATCCTCAGAATTGGTCATCACAACTTAAGGTCCTTATAATTGACCTCGACCCGCAGATATGGTCAACGCAAATTTAGGTCCTCAGAACTGACCTCGATCCTCAGAATTGGCCATCATAACTTTAGGTCCTCAGAATTGGCCTTGACCCTCAGAATTGGTCATCCCCTAAACAACTTGAGAATTAACCTCAACCCGCGGGATTTTCCTCCCTAACCCCTTAGAACCAATCATAACACATCCTCAGAATCAATCGTAACACATCCTCAACCCACTGAATCGGTCATCCTCGTCTCCCTAAGACCTCAAAACTAACCTCGACCCACAGAATTAGTCATCCTTGTCTCCTTTCGGCTCATCACATCCTTTTACATTTGTTGTCATTTATATAATCTTTTTACTATTGTTTTATGCAAGGAGAAAAAAAGGCTTCCATAATGATAGCTGTAATAAATTTCACAAGATGCCTGAACTTTTGATAGTTTGTTCTTCACAATTTGAAACAAATATATTAAAATATTTAAGTATTTTGATATCTACAAATTTCTATATCTTTTTTAGTAGTATCTAATATTTTTTTCCAGTTCCAGCTAGTGTGGTGTTAGGGATGTTGTTTGGCTCCTCTTTGAGCAGTTTGTTGTGATATTTTTTTATATTGTATGGCCTTTTACACGTGGAATCTGTATTGTTATTATTAATGGAGGATGTTCATGGGCTAAAGGGGAGCAACCTCCACACACCTTTTTCATAAATTGTATATGGGCCGAAGGGGAGAGACCGCCACACACTTTTTTTATACATTCAATCTCTCTCTCTCATAGACATTTTCATCTCTGATACTCTATCCTTTCATCATATTATTTCCATATATACTACCATATTCAAAGTTCAAAGGCCATGACTATTAAAATGGTAAGTGGTATTTTGTAGGGCCACTAACTCCAAATGAGGACCGTTAGATTTCTATCACCAATGGAATTTCCCTACGTCTTGTCCATCTATGTTTATGGTTCCTGCTAATATTGGTATTCCCATTTAGTTATAACCTTTTGGACTCATTTTTTAATTTTTTATAGTTATTAATTCTATCGCCAAAGTATATCAATTTTAATGGCTACTAAATGAGTGGTGTAATATGACGTTTCCTAGAATGCAGTTATTGGCGTTGATGTGGTATTTAAGGAAATTATATCAAAAATTAAAATTGATTATATTGACTATGATAACATTCACTATGAAGCTCAAATCACATTTCACATATTTTATTAAATATGGAAACTATTATTATAATTATTTTCTTTTAATTATGTGGGGATGCAATGATCATGTACATTTTGATTTATAAACTTATGCCTTGGTTATTTTGTCATGTATTTCAATACTTACTCAACATTTGGATTATCATATTTTTGAAGGAAAAATTATTTACATATTGAAATTGATAAATGCTAAGTGTAACTATATCTTTTATATATATTTAAGATAACATTATTCTTTAGTTATAGCGAGTTAGACCTTCCATATTCTTTCTTTTAACTTAATTATTTGCATTTTTTTCATTGTATGAGTTTTGTTGCTCGACGAGTCTATGAAAGTCATCAATTGCAATCTTAAAAATACTCCCCAATTCAACACTCTTTCTTGTGTGTGTTGCCTATATAGTTTCTATCGTAGTATGTATGTGGTTATTCAACACTAAACTACTAAAGCGGTAGGTATAGTACAATTCAGCAATGTATGTATAGTACAATAGTTATAATTGCACTAGAATTAATTGAAAATACGATGCTCAAAATGATATAGCTTTTCCACATGATCGATTCAAGGTTTTTTTAGTACTTTTGTTTGGAAAAATGTTGAATTAATACATGCTCATTTCTGATCTAACATCAATTCAGAATATACTAAATTGAATTTATATTCAAAGATGTCATGATTTATATATTTTTATTTAGCAGAACTCAAGTCCAATTGTAATCGTGGGGAATATTAACTTAGTTTAAGAGTACAAAATTGAAAAATATAGAGTACAAAGTTATGTTGAAATGCATTAATAATCCATAATATTATTCATATGGATATAACTTGTTTTCACAATTTAAATCTTCTAATTGAAGAACCAAGATCAATTCCTTATTTTGACAAGTTTTTTATGGGTTTCAGAATAATAACACCACACATGTTTCAAACTTGTAATGTCTGTAGTTGATGCTAATGTCTATGAAAATTTATATGTAACTAATTTTCTACGCTAATATGGTTGACTAAGATTTGTTGTCTATTGTCGAGATTGATTGGCTCAATGATTACCATTCATAATTTTGGAAGAAGGTACAACTCATATAGAATATTTTTTTTCTTCCACGGTTTTAGAACTGCACCAACTATTTATGCTATTCTCACATCTTTTTTTTTTATCAATTTACTTATATTATACACGACAATAGTGATAACTCTAAAATCCTATCACTTATAGGAAAATAAATTTGCAATTGAATGAAGACATTCATAATTTATTTTGGGTTGTCATTATTTAAACTTTATAATTATTTGCACTTGATAAACTTTGTAACTTTCTATGCCAAAGGCCAAATTCCAAATTGTTGCATTTTTTCACCATTTGTGGAATTTAATTATGAGGTTTCATAACTCAGTGTAGATAATGGCAGTGGGGTTTGGTGTTGGTAGTGGAAGAAGGAGTTGTATTAGTAATATTACATATGGATTTTAGCTATTTTAATCACTTGTTTTGGGGGTTATACTTAGTTGAACTTTATATTGCGAGTCCATTAGGCTATGTGAAATTTCTGGTTTGCAAGATCAATTGAAATCCCTTCAACCTAAACATTTTATGTTGCGGGAAAAACTAAGGTAGTTAGAGGTATTTGTCTTCCTTTTACAATTAACTATATATGGAAATTAAAAGAATCTATCAATTTTATAAGCACATTTATATGAATCTTGGTTTTAGCACAAAATTCATGGGTTATTAGCCATACATGAATCTAGCAGTGAGTATTAGTCTACGTTTTATCAGAAAATATGGCCTACCATTGTATTAATCCGCTGAGAAAGGATTCATCCTGGCAACCCAACTGCTTGGGGGTATTATTTTATCATGAGTTTTGACCCTTCTATATTTTAAGTTTCATTTGTGGGCAATTTACTATTAAATAAGGAACGTTTGTTTTAAGAGATAATCATTTTATTTTTATGTAATTTTTAGACTTTATATCTGGCAAGATGAATTTTCAAACATTTGTGTAATTTTGTTTTTAACTATCATAAAAGGCCTTTTTTCTTATAGTGTACCTTTTGTTCATTATCTTCTTGATCTCAACTGCTTGGGGGACTCCCCATAGAGGAAAAAGATAGCATTCCTCTTTCCTTATTGGTGGAAGGCTAGGTAACGCATCGTGGTGACTGCATTCTCAACGTTCTGTATTCTAAACTCATTCAAGCAACTTAGTTATGGATCTAGGGGATCTCTTGCTGAATAACCTCAATAAGTCCTTTGAGGCGAGCTCTTAAATGAAGGACACCATACAAATGGTATCATTTTGATCATAAAATTGGATAGCCTCTTCGTTGAATCTCTTGGCATACTCTGAGATAGCCTTGTCGGTGTTCTGCCAAAAGTGGAAGAGATAGGTGATAAGCTTTCTTATCTTCTGATCCTCAATAAAATGGCTAGTAAAGGATCTTGCCAACTCTTTCAAGATTCAAATGACCCCTATCTTGAGCTTTATAAACTGGTACTTAGTCATTCACCTTAGGATAGCAGGAAAGGCTCTTCACATGGCTTCATTTGGGGTGTTTTGAAGGAGCATGAGTGACATGTTGGACCCCCGATGGTCTATAGGATTTTTGTATCCATCAAACGGTTAAATATAAGTCATTTTCCACTTAGGGGGGAAGAGAGTAACATTGAACTTTGTTGGAGAATGGAGATAGCATGTAATACCCTGCCCCAATATTTCATTATTTTCCCATATAAGTTGAAATAATATGAGAACCTTAGGAGTTGGATCATGCTTACTGGGTTTATATCCTTATTTGAATATCTTGGGAGTCGTAACGATAATTATTGGAAGTTTTAGGTAACAATTTAAGAAATTTGGAGAAATTAAAGAATTGTCGTTCGAACGAGATAAGAGTCATTCAAAAGAGAATCACGAGTCATTCGAAGTGGGAATCAAACAAGATCGCACTTAGTAACAAGTTCAGGTCATTTGAAGGGCGTTCGAACGAGAGTGATTCTCATTCGAACGAGGTCGACCAAATTTTTATATTTTGGTTTGTCCTTATGTGTTGTCACATTTTGGACCCTTGATGGATGAGGTGTCGAATTCTGGCGTGTCCAGATTGGGCAAGATGTGGATTTTGGTGTTTGAAGGATTTTATAAGGGTTTGTTTGGGTTTATTTTGATCATTTGAAGTTGGAAGAAGAGAGAGATAGGGGGGATGGGTCTACCCCACCATTTTTAGCATTTTCTCCTCTCAAACCACCACTCCACCACCATATATCCACCTTGTGCAACTATATCCAACTAGTCTTCCACCATGTCCAAGCTCTAAATGCCCATTTCCACCATAGATGAACAAAGCTACGAATTTTGGAGTGTTGTTGGGGGTATTTGGAGAAGATGGAGATGGAAGATTAATGGATTTTGAAGAGGGTTTCATTTGGAAGATTATGGTTTTGGAGTTTGGCAACCTCCTTGAGGCCACCGTAGGAGGTGGGAGGTTGCCATCTTCTTAGACATTTCAACCAACTATTTTGGAGTTCCATTTGAGGTGGGAAGCATTCCACTCTTAGATTTATTACTCTATTTTTAGTATTGGCCTTGCTTGTAGAAATTAAGAGTAGGATGCATATGAGATATAAGATTGATATTCTTATGAGTTATAAGAAAACGATTTTTAATGGGTTTGAACAAAAATGAGATATTTCAAGAAAACGTAGTGTTTAAATATTTTTATGAAATAAAAATATTACGAAAATGTTATTTTATTGGGAATCAATCATGGGAACATATTTTAAGGTATTCTTTAAATAAAGAGTTGAGGAATTTTATAAAAAAAAAAATTGTATTTCATAAAGTTTGATGTTAAACATTTTATGGAATAAAATGTTTGAAAATGATGTTCCAAGTTTCTTGAAAAACGTTGATTTTATAAAAGTTGGACAATTGTTGAGTTTTGAAGAAATTAAAATGTCCTCTAGTCTTGAAAAGTGTATTTTTCAAGTGTTATGAATTTCTAGAATAAATTATTTGTTTAACCCATTAAATAGGATTTTAGAATATAAAATCCACCTCCTCGTGCATGTTAACTTGTAGTATTTTGTTAATGAACATATAAACAAATATAAAGAAGGTTTTGTTGGGTTTAAACGTGTAATAAGAAAAATAAAAATTCTAATCTTCAAAGTATATAAAAAAGGGTTGAAAGTGTGATAAGTGTAAGGTACTTTTCTTATAAAAGTAGTCTTTAAGATTAATTTGATTTCTTGGATAATGAAAGTAAAGAAATGTCTAACTTAAAAAGGTGGTTAGTGAAAGTGTTGAATGAGTGTTAATGGTTAAAACATTTGAAAGTTGGTGTGTGTAACTTAATAATGTTTTTAAAAGATATACACTTATAAAATTAGAGAAAAAGACAAGTTTGGAAACAAAAAGGGTAAAATGGTAATTTTACATAAAGTGAAACATTCGTATGAAATAAAAATGTTGCAATGGCATTGCCCAAGTTGGCCCTAAATGAACTGATTTTGAATCAAATCAATGCTAAACGGTAAAGGACATGAAACGATGATTTTAAGAGTGTAATACAAATTGGGGTGAAACCCCATGTTTTGGCTTTGATCGGGTAAAAGGAAAAGGTAAAGTATTGTGGACATATGCAAAATGTTAAAACGCATTAAAAAGGAACTCAGAACACCGGGATAATTAAAGAGGGCCCAGAGCCCTAGAGTGAAAGTCCCAAAATCAGTGACCAGCGCATATGGTGGCGTCGCCAACAATGTGGAGATCGTTAAAGCGCAAAGTTTATTAAAAGATTTCGAGAAAAAGATAAAGGAATAAGGAACATGTCAAGAAATGGGTTGTGTTGTGAAAATGTAAAGGAACAACCTAACTTGTGTGAATTAATAAATGTTCTGTGAAAGGTTGAAGTGGACAAGAAATGTGAAAATTGATTAATGTTCATAAAGTAAAGGAAAGATAAAGTTAACTGAGTAAATGGGTCATGAAGCAACCTTAGAATATTTAACCCATAATTAATATAAGAGTTTGTTTGTGAAAGGTTTTCAAAGGCTAAATAATTTTCTTAACACAATGTTCGCGTGTGTTGAAAAGGTGATTTTCAATTAAAATACTAATGTGAATTGGTTTAAACAAAAAGGATAATTTCAGTAAAGAAATGGCTTTCGATGAATCAAAGTGTAGTTGTTTCAAGTATTTAACAGTGTGTATTAAATAAAAGGATAAATGTTAGATTAATAAAGATAAAGTCCTTTATAAGATTAAGGTAAATTTATTGGGATAAATAACGCTTTCGAAAGTAAGACGGTTGCATGCATTAAGTACACATATATGTGTATATATATAAAGTAGTTGTGGGTGCACGTCGGTATAACATATTAGAGTATTTTTTTCTGCCATTCGATTTTATATAGCATTGTTATATATTTCTCACCGAGCATTCGGCTCACATCCTCATCTTTATTACGACAGATTGGGTGTGATTTTGTATTTTGAGAGCGTTACAAGGGTAAGTACTCTATTTATTTACGTTAGTAGCTCAGTATGATTGAATTCTCGGGACGCTTCCCATGGGTCTCTCACATAGTTTAAATTGAAAGTGGGTTTCCATGCTAAATAAGTGAAACGTTAATTGAAATAAAAATGGGTTAGCAACATTATATAGGTTATTTCATTGCACCTTCACACCCAACGCTCTGGTCGAATCGGGTTAACTACGGGTTACCTATACATCTGGGTTGGGGCATTACAAATGATATCAGAGCTCTAGGTTCAAGGTTCCTTTTAGGTGTGACGTGGTGAGGTTGGTAGTGGATATTTCGACGTCGGTGTTGGTTTGGGCCGGTCACACTAGTTTTGGTGACGATTTAGTTCATCTCCTCGACGATGAAGTCAAAGAGGTTAGTACGACGAGTGAATTATTGCCAAGTTGAATACGACTAAGTTAGTTGTTATTAATCGCTTTCGCGCTTGATTATGTCCCACCTTTGTAGATGTAGAGTATTTTGAGATGTTAATAGAGTGAGATGATTAGGTATAATGCTCATTTTCTTGACGAGACCAATGTAGGGAGGGTCGGGTTATGTAATAACGAGTACCGAGAATGCATTAGAGGTTTAGGCCAATAATGTTATGATTAAGGCCTTGCATATAATAAATTTGATGGGTTGTTGCAGCATGATCAGTATGTGTTTGAATGACACTAGTAGGGAAACGTGCAGACCTTGGTTCATCTTGTTAGATTCGTGTGGACTCGAGCGTATAAGTCTGAGTGGTACTTATTACCCTTATGGTGTTAATGACGAGCGGTACGGTGTCACGTGGAGCCAATTGAATTGAACTTTGGGATTGGTGACAATAACCTTGTGACGATGATATCTGTGATAGGGGAAGTGTTTCACTTAATTGAGTTGTGCCTAAGGAGACGTTAGGTATGATTATTGTACTATAAAGTAAGATAGTAATCTAGGTGTATTAGATTGGCGACGTCGTCACTGATGAGATGGATAAGGTCGGTGTTGATAAGGATGTTAGCATTCGTCGATCGGGTGGATCGTGTTTGCCAAGGAGGTAAGGAGGATGTCTTATCATTAAGGAGGGAAGTCTGGTGTTTAACTTACTTAGGAACGTCAGGTTCATATGTTACCCCCTCTACCCCCCTTGGGTGCTGACAAAATGAGTGGGTCATGGTTTGATTCATCACAATGGGTAACTCAAGTCAGGGCACATAGCTAGGCTAGGATCCATTGAGTTTGCACGGGATGGGATGTGGATTACGTATGTGTAGAATAGGCTTGTCTTCATGAACCATCACATACGTGAGTGGGGTCCTGTCGGATCTATTGTTTATCTCTTCTGATTCTTGCGCTTCCCTTTAGTTTCGATGTTAGAAAATTATATCCTTAAATTATGATAACCCATACATGTACCACAATATAGTGTGGCGCAGTTTGGCCCAATAGAGTGCGATGGGACTTTTCATGGTCAATGAAGCTCGGTAACTGGGTGCATTCTTGTCAAAGGTATCCTAATTATTGCATAAATCTCCATATGCGAGTGGATGCATTTTCGACCGCACGATCACTCGTAATATTTGCTTTCCTTAGAATTTGCGACCCAAAATTTTGCCCGACATGGCAATTAAAGGCTCTAGCTCTGGCGAGCAGGTTGATAACTTGAGGACATCGTAGATTGTTAAAACTCTAGAAAAATTTGCACTAAGTTTGGTTTGTCATGGTGAGAGGATTGTATTATGCTCAGATGTGTGTTCCTTAGTTATGCACCTAGAGTGATCCTAAATTCAAGTGAGGATCCTGTGAAAGGGTATTGACCAGATGCATGGTTTTAAGAATTAGAGGTATGTTACCCTTGATGCTCATGACTAACGACACAAGATTAATGTCAAGTTTGAATGAAGTTATGTAGTCATTACGACTCGAAAAATTCGTGAAAAAATAAAGTGTGTAGTTCTAAGGGTTGAGAAAATTCTTGATGATGAATCGATTATTGATTGTGTTACGATGTACCTTGGATGAGTATCAATCATGAGAGGGTGTTACCCAGTAGGGTCACTGACATTCTTTGGGAATTAGCAAAGGTAGTCCTAGGACTCGACTAAGAATGATCACCAAGAGGTGGAGACTCGAGGACTGCAGGTGAATTTGATGACTAGCTTGAGGGTGAGCATTAGGTCATGTTGCATGATGAGCTTTTTAGTGATAAACCCGTGAATGAGCGTATGATGTTAACTTGGCATTCATGGATTTTGATTATTTAGTCTTGGAGGATTTCTATGACGTATAGTAGAAATTGGTAAACCCCATAAGCTTAATGACTAATGAGTCGATAATTTAGGTGACGAAATATCCTAAAAAGGGAAGAATGTAATACCTCGCCTAATATTTTATTATTTTCTCGAATAAGTTGAAATAATATGAGAACCTTAGGAGTTAAATCATGTTGATCAGGTTTATATCCTTACTGTTTCAGGAGTGTTGGTGATAATTATTGAAAGTTTTGGGTAAAAATTTAAGAAATTTGGTGAAATTAAAGAAGGGTAGTTCGAAAAAGAGAAGAGTCGTTCGAATGAGAACCACGAGTCATTCGAAGTGGGAATTGAATGAGGTTTGAATGAGATCCCACTGAATAATAGATCTAGTTCATTCGAACGAGATGCTTTTCTCATTCGAACAATAGGCAATTTTCGTTCGAATGAGGTCGATCAGATTTTATATTTTGGCTTGCCCTTGTCTGTTGTCACATTTAGGACCTTGGATAGATGAGGTGTCGAATTCTGGCATGCCCATTTTGGGAAAGATGGGGATTTTGGTGTTTGGAGGATTTTATAAGGGTTCGTTTGGGTTTATTTTGATCATTTGAAGTTTGAAGAAGAGAGAGTGTGTGTGGGAGGGGATGGGTCTCCCCCACCATATTTCAGTATTTTCTCTTGTCAAACCACTACTCCACCACCAAATATCCACCTTGTGCAACCATATCCAACTATTCTTCCTCCATGTCCAAGCTCTAGATATCCACTTCCACTGTGGATGAAGAAAGCTACGAATTTCGGAGTGTTGTTGGGGGTGTTTGGAGAAGATTGAGAAGGAAGATTAATGGAGTTTGAAGAGGGTTTTTTCTTGGAAGCTTATGGGGCATGCTTTTGGAGTTGGTAAACCTCCTTAAGGCCACCTTAGAAGGTGAAAGGTTTCCATATTCTTAGAAATTTCAACCAACTATTTTGGATCTCCATTTGAGGTGGGAAACCTTCTACTCTTTAGCTTTATGACTCTATTTTTAGTATTTGTCTTTCTTGTAGAAATTAAAAGTAGGATGCATACGAGGTGTGCGATTGATATTCTTATGAGTTGTAAGAAAATGTGTTTTAGTGGTTTCGAACAAAAATAAGATATTTCAAGAAAACTTGGTGTTTAAACATTTTTATGAAATAAAAATGGAAAAATATTATTTTGTTGGGAATCAATCATGGGAACATATACTAAGGTTTTCTTGAAATAATGATTTCAGAATTTTTATGAAAAATGGCGTATTTCTAAAAGTCTGATGTCAAATATTTTATGAAATAAAATGTTTGGAAATGATGTTCCAAGTTTCTTGAAAAATGTTGATTTTACAAAAGTTGGATATTTGTTGAGTTTTGAAGAAATTAAAATGTCCTCTAGTCTTAAAAAGTGTATCATATAAGTCTTATGAATTTCTAGAATAAATTATGTGTTTAGCCCATCAAATAGAATTTTGGAATTTAGAATCCACCTTCTTATGCATGTTAACTCGTAGTATTTTGATAATGAACATATAAAAAAGTTTAAATAAGGTTTTGTTCGGTTTAAACAAGAAATAAGAAAAAATAAAAATTCTAATCTTCAAAGTGTCTAAAAAATGGTTGAAAGTGTGACAAGTGTAAGATTATAAGACTACAAATGTTAAAAAAAGAAAACTGGTATTTTTCTTATAGAAGTAGCCTTTTAGAGTAATTAGATTTTTTGGATAACGATAGTAAAGAAATATCTAACTTGAAAAAGTGGTTAGTAAAAGTGTTGAATAAATATTAGTGGTTAAAACATTGGGAAGTTGGCGTGTGTAACTTAATAATATTTTTGAAAGATTAACCCTTGTGAAATTGGAGGAAAGGACAAGTTTGGAAATAAAAGGTAAAATGGTAATTTTACGTAAATTGGAACATTCTTATGAAATAAAATTATTCTAAAGGCATTGCACAAGTTGATTCTAAATGAACATGATTTTGAATAAAATCAATGCTAAAGGGTAAAGGACATGAAACAATGGTTCTCAAAGTGTCACACGAATTGGGGTGAAACTTCGGGTTTTGGATTCAGCTGGATAAAAGAAAAAGGTGAAGTAATGTGGACATTTACAAAATATTAAAACACAATAGAAAGTAACTCGTATGACACTGGGATAATTAAGGAGGGCCCAGAACCCTAGGATAAAATGTAACAACCCAAAAAAATTTCGAATCGCTACTTTGCTTAAAATTAAACTAAAATTTTTAATAACGTAAAGAGAGCATCTAAATTACACCAATAAACTAAAGTGAGTCACCCAAATAATAGCAAATAAATTTTTTGTACCAAATTCTAGTGTCTCTCAATAATATACAATTTTTATATTTGTTCAACTCTAAATAATTACACACTTTTTTCCATACAAAAAATAATTTAAAGCTCCATTAAAATAGTCTTTTGTTTTTCCACTAATAATTTATATCTCACGTGTCATCCAAATATCCTCGTCACCGAGATATTTCCAAATACATTATCACCTTCCACTAAACAATAAAGGATGGGGAAATACACAATATGACAAAAATAGATTCGCATAATGATAACGATAAATAAAAATGCAATAATATGAACATCTTATATAACCCAATGTGACACTCAAGCATTGCACCAATTTATTTCTCAATAACACATTGATGGGTCACAGGGCTCACGTCACCTCACTTAGGTGTCTCCAAGCCTTACTCTGGATATTAGAATTTTGTACATTTGATGGGTGACCATTCTCAATGTCATATAAAAATTTTATCGCACCATGCCCAAATAACAAATACATAATATTTCAATCGAATGACGCATGAGATTCCAATAAATACCACAATATTTTCAAGAGGAATACAAAAAAGGAAGAAAAAAATTACTCTTGAGAGATTTAAAGGAGCATATTATGTAAATCCCGTACCTCAAATATCAACTTTGTCAACCACGATCATATGAAATTTTCTGTTCAAAGCTAAAAAATTAAAGTTGCCAACATCCTTTCACCCTCCCTTAAGCACCTCTAAATACCGCAGGCTTAAAATATTTATTATAACTCTAATATGACAGTATTAGAGTAATTAATGAGGTTTTAATACTTGGTATCCCCTTCTCGCTCATCTTAAATATTGTGTTTTTTGAAACCAAAAAATAGATAAATTAAAAGTTTTCTTGAACATTGTGTTCTTTGAAATAAAAAAAATAGATCAAACAAAAGCCTTCTTGAAGATTGTATAAAAAAGTAGATAAATTAAAAGTCTTTTGTAGATATTTGCTGTTTTTATATCTTTATCTTTGAGTGTTATTTTTTTCCATAGAAGCTATTATATTTGGAATGACTTTTCTACATTTGGTACAATAATGATTGATTATTTAACTTCAAAACATTGAATAAAGTTTGTATCATATTATTTTAGTTGCATATAAATTTGCTGAAAATATGACATCTTTTAGTTTATTTTAAGCATACAACATTTGAAAAAATAGAGTATGAGCATATAATGGCTTTAAGATAAGATATTGAGTTTATAATATATACTAATTTTTTTCAATATTTTTATATTTGTTTATTGTACATCGCTGCATCACACAGATTGTATTCTAGTATATACAACAATGATCTAGGGATGTATTGAATGAGGGTAGATAACTAACAAGATAATTCATAACAAACGTGAAAATCATGGCCCCTTTAAATTAGGTAAAGATAAAGCTATGTATTTATTATGCACGATTAGTGCCTTTACCCACTATCACATTTAGGCTTTCAATAACTAACTATCCAACATGAAAAAGTTTGCTAAGTATAATTTGTGGTTGATTTCATGAAGTTATATGGCTAGAATGTTCCAAAAAAAATTATTCCATTCATGATTTTATTTCTTTAAAAAAAGTGGTGGAATCATAAAAGTTGAAATTCAATAAAATTGTATTGCATGCAATATTTGAAAAATAAGCGTAAGTTTAATCTTTAATTTTTTTCATATTAAAAATATTAATATCATGAACTAAAATTTATTATAATAATTTTGGAGTATTACAATCTACTCATCTTATAAATTTTATCCCCGAATATTTAGTCGATTGTTTTAAACAGTTGAAATAAGGGTCTTTGTAAATTTAGGGTCGATTGTAATATATATTTTGGAAATGGGACAACAAACATTTTATTTATAATTTTAGTCCCTATTTTGTAATCAAACCACTGACGCAGACCCACATTCATAAAATGTCAACCAATCACAGCATGCCACATCAATCGATAATTTGAAAATAGGGACTAAAAATGGAAACCAAATGTTTGTTGTCCTATATCCATAATTGATATTATTTTAGGCCTTAAAAATATATAAACTATTAAAATAAATAAACATTATGTAACAAATATTCATTATAACAAAATAGAATCGTGGAAGACCAAGAGTTTAGGCAACCAATATTATTTTCCCATTTTCTTTAAATTTAGATGAGTGGCGTAAAGACAATTAATTTATTTTCAAAATTGTATCGTATTACAATCTACCCAAACCCCAAGCCCTGAGAATTGTCATATACCTAAGCTCCCTCGACTAAATCCCAACTGAATTACACAATAAACCCTAAACCATGATTCAAGGGTTCCCTTATACCTAAGCTCTGATATCATCTTTAACAACCCAGAAAAATTTTGAATCGCTACTTTGCTTAATGTTAAACTAAAATCCTCAATGATGTAAATAGATCATCTAAATTGCACCAATAAACTAAAATGAGTCACCCAAATAATAGAAAATGAATTTATTATACCAAATTCTAATGTCTCTCAATAATACACAATTTTTATATTTGTTCACCTCTAAATAATTACACACTTTTTTCTATACAAAAAATAATGAAAGCTCCATTAAAAATAAAATTTTATTTTGCCAATTATAATTTTTATCTCACGTGTCAACCAAATATCCTCATCACCAATATTTTCCAAATCCATTATCACATGCCATTAAAAAAATAAGAGACGGAAAAATGCACAATATGATAAAAATAAATGCACAAAACGATAACGATAAATAAAAATGCAACAATATGAACACCGTATATGAGCCAATGCGACACTCAATCATTGCACCAATTTATTTCTCGATAACATATCAATGGGTCACCGGACTTCACCTCACTTCACTTAGGCGTCTCCAAGCCTTACTTCGGATATTAGACTTTTGGACTTTTGACGAGTGACTATTCTCAATGTCATATAAAAATATCATGGCACCATGCTAAAATAACAAATACATAATATTTTAATCTAACGACACATGAGATTCCAATAAATATCACAATATTTTCAAGAGGAATACAAAAAAGGAAGAACAAAAAATTACACTCGAGAGATTCAAAGGAGCATATTGTGTAAATCTCATACCTTAAATATCAACTTCGTCAACCACGATCATATGAACTTTTCTGGTCAAAGCTAAGAAAAATTAAAGTTGCCAACATTCTTTCTATATATATGTTGTAGTGTGCATGTTTATATATGTCTCTGTATGTGTGTGTGTGTGTGTGTGAGAGAGAGAGAGAGAGAGAGAGAGAGAGAGAGAGAGGGGAGAGAGAGTTAGTATATATATAATGTTGTGTGTGACTATATATATGAGTATAATATAATATATATAATGTGTATAGTAAAATGGTATATATAAAAAAATAACCTCTCTTAAGCACCTCTAAATATATATATATATATATATATATCAAAGATCTAGGGATGTGTTGAATGAGGGTAGATAACTAACAAGATAATTCATAATAAAATGAGAAAATCATGGGCAATTTAAATTAGGTCAAGATAAAGCTACCTATTTGTTGTGTACGATTAGTGCCTTTACCCACTATCACATTTATGTTTCCCATAACTAACTATCTAACATGCAAAACTTTGTTAACTATAATTTGTGGTTGATTTCATGAAGTCAAATGTCTAGAATGTTCTAAAGAATTTTATTTCATTCATGCCTTATTTTCTTTACAAAAAGTGGTGGAATCATAAAAGTTGAAATTTCATAAAATTGTATTGCAGGCAATATTTGAAAAATAAGCATAAGTTTATTCTTTAATTTTTTCATATAAAAAATGTTAATAACACGAACTAAAATTTATTATAATAATTTTGAAGTACTACAATCTACTCCCCTAAAAAAAATTATCGTCGAATATTTAATCAATTGTTCTAAACAATTGAAGTAAATAAACATTTTGTAACAAATATTCATCACAACAAAATAGAATCGTGGAAGACCAAGAGTTTAGGCAACCAATATTGGTTCCCATTTTCTTTAAATTTAGATGAATGGCGCCATGACATATAATTTTTTTTCAAAATTGGTATTAGATGAAAGATTCAAAATCACTGGCCAGAGCATATAGTAGCGTTGCCGACGGTATGAAGCCCGTTAAAGTACGCGATTTATTGAAAAATTCCAAAAAAAAAAAGATAAAGGAATAAGGAACATGTAAAAAATGGGCGGTGTTGTGAAAATGTAAAGGAACAACTAAATGTCCCGGTAAAGGTTGAAGTGGACAACAAATGTGAAAGTTGATTAATGTCCATAAAGTAAAGAAAAGATAAAGTGTAGTGAGTAAATGGGTCATTGACCAATCTAAGAAGGTTTAGCCTATAATTAATACAAGAGTGTGTTTGTGAAGGGCTTTCAATGGTTAAATAAGTATTTTTTTAATACGGTGTTCGCATGTGTTAAAAAGGTGATTTTTAATGTGAATACTAATGCGAATTAATTTAAATAGAAAGGTTAATTTCTGTAAAAAAAAATGGCTTTTGGTTAATCAAAGTGTAATTGTTTCAAGTATTAACCCGTATGTGTTAAATAAAAGGATAAATTTTAGATTAACAAAGAGAAAGTCCTTTATAAGATTAAGGTAAATTAATCGGGATAAATAACATTTTCGAAGTAAGACGACTTCATGTATTAAGTATATATAAGACGACTTCATGTATTAAGTATATATATATATGTGTGTGTGTGTGTGTGTGTGTGTGTATTAAGTAATTACAGGTTCACGTAGGTATAACGTGTTAGAGTCTTCTTTCTGTTGTTCGATTCTATATAACATTGTTATATATTTTTCACTGACCATTCGACTCACACCCTTGTCTTTGTTACGGTAAATTGGTTGTAGTTTTTGTATTTTGAGAGCGTTACACATGTAAGTACTCTATTTTATTTATTTTAGTAGCTCTGTATAGTTGGATTACAATGACGCTTCCCACGGGTCCCTCACGTAGTTTAAATTGAAAGTTGATTTTCATGCTAAATAAGTGAAACGTCAATTAAAATAAAGCTAAATTAGAAACATTACATAGTTTCTTTCGTTGCACTTCACAGCTAACACTCAGATCGGACTGTATTGATTATGGATAACCCATAAATCCGGGCTGGTACATTACATAGCATCTTCTAGATATCTATCTCTATGGTGTCAGGAGTTTGCGCTTTGTACTGGTTGAGCAAATTCACAGACCACTCTTGCATCTTCTTGATCTTGCCCATGGGAACTAATCTTCTGGGAGTGAAAATATATCCCTTATAGGGATACGAGTGTCTGGTCATTGGAGAGATATTTCCACATCTTCTTGATTGGTTTCTCCTTTCAACTTGGGCTTACGATTCTCTCTAGTTCCACTACGTTCGGATACGACGGGTTCCTCCACCACTAGTGGTAAAGGAGGCCTTTTCAGAATATCAAAATTTTGTTATTGAAGCACCTTTTATCAATCTTCCATATCTTTGACAGAGCGGGCCATCTTGGCATTAGTTGTCATCTTATTATAAGTAACGTTTATATATAACATAAAAGTAACGTATCGTTTGTAACACAACGTATTTATGAGTATTTTTAATTTAATCAGTCGGGTATTTTTACATTACACGTGTGCCATAATTTAATTTAATTGATTATTATATATTTATTAAAATATTAATCGGGTGGAATAATGATTAATATTTATGGAATATAATTACTAAGTGAATAGTAAATTATTATTTTACGTTATAGCGAGTGATAGTGACATGTCAATGTTATATCTCAATCGGGAGTCGCGCATAGACTATATGAGGTCGAGATAAAAAGTTATTGTAGAGTGACTCGGATGGAGATTTAGAGATCAAGGTTGATTCCAGTTGGTCGAGATAGTCATAATAGTGTACCCGAGGGTAGTATTTGGGTCTCGGGGCCTTTTTAGTCATAATCGAGCCCATACGAGGTGTTCGGGTCATTTGGGCTTAGCCCATTAGCCTAATTTAAGGATTAAAGATATTAAACCAAAGTATGAGTGTTTGGGGCAGCCTTTGTGAATAATCTAAACCGTGGAATTGGAGGGAAGAAAGAAGGAAGAAATTAGGGGAACTTTAGGAGTCAAATTGAAAGAAGAATTGGGTGTGCGGTCATCTATCCATCTTCTACGATGCGCAATCAGACCCTACGAACCCATAAAGGCAATTTATTATCTTGCTTCTGATTTTAACAAAAAAAATTCATGTTTATATCATGGTAGGTGTAGACAAATCCGTTTTGGGAAGGGTTGTCACATGTAAAAATGCATTTTTTGGGATTTGGCCATTTGATGTTTAATTGATGATGATATACTATCATATGTTGTTAAATTTTGATCTAGAATCGAAAATCAGTAGTTAATTTCATTAATTTGGATTATAGAATCGAATTAAGTGAAAAGATTGAATAAAAGTGAGAAAACCCAATTCATAAATTAATTGATTAAAGTCGAAATAGTTGTTGTATAATGATGCTTATGATGATTAGAAACTATTGAAAGCATCTACTAAACGTTGGGTATGTTTTGGTTGAGAGTTGGGTTTATTTGATGAAGATCTGGGTAACAAAAATGGCGGAAAAACCATTGGGGGAGACACTGCCTGCATGGCAGGATCGATCGATCGATGACCACTGATTTTGGGTAATTTTGCTTATTTAATTTCCAGGCTCTAATTTCATTGGGGTTTATTCTAGGCTGATTAATTTAGTGAAAAATAAAGTGGGGTACTATTACCTTGTGATTATGGGTGAATGTATTCGTGTTTAGGAATATGGGAAGTGATTAGAAACTTAAACAATGAATGACGTGAAATAAATTTATAATTGTTTAGATGCGGGTCAATTCGGTGAGACCGGGTATTTTAGCAAGCGAAGCTAACTTGATTATTTAATGGATGTGAAATTAAATAAATTAAGAGTCAGCAAAATAGACTCGGGTATTATGGGCTAGTACTACGGGAGTTAGGCATAGATTAGTTGGATGTAATTTAATTATATATATACGAAATTAATGATAATATATATATATATATATATATATATATATATATATATATATATATACACACACACACACACACTAGTGTGCTTTATAAATATCGGTGTTAGATATTTATTTAAAAACATACCCACCTGTGACACCCCGACTAATTAAATACCGGGTAGCTACTCCTTTATTAAATCAATACAAAATGCCAAGTTGGTTCAGTTAATAGCATCACTGTCGAAAACATTTTTAATGGTTACTAACCATCTAGTATTTAAAAAGTAAGTTGTCAAATATTAATTTAAGTCTGATTAATATACATAAAAAGGATAATGAAAGAATAACAACCATTCACCATAACGAAGCAATAGAATAACCAACAAAATAATAATAAATCCGAAGGAAAACTCCTCACAACAATCCCACAACTGAAATAAGTAAAACCATGTATCCTGCATTAATTACATGCCAAAAGTCTGAAAATCTGAAATAGGAAATGTTTCTAATAGAAATGGACGACATGCCCTACAACTGATGAAACTGAATATAGAGTCAAGATAGATGAAGCGTCTACTAGCAAAGTCCTGTAACTTCCACAAACAGCTACAGCTCGTCACCTGAATGAGGATCCTAAGCATGGTGTCCTTGTGGCTGGGCACCAAAAATGGTTTTTACAAAAAAAAAATAGATTTGAAAGCAAACGGGTCAGAGCCCGAAAGTGGAGAGTATTTAAAATAGCAAGTGTTTTAATAACATTAAAACAATGAATGCAAAATACATGTTAGGACGTGCACTCACATGAAATACTTACCTCTTGACTAATTGTGCACTCCTAACGTACCGTACCCATCTAAGTGACATACATTTCTAACCAAAACGTAATAAGTTCTACCCCTTACTACTCGATTCTCATTATGCATTCTAACATTATCAATTAAATAGAGGGCTTTACTTAAACTCGGATTTTCAATTATTCGCAATACAATTTACTACCGGTTATCCCGTTATATATTCTCAAAACATTACCATAATTATACTCACAATACCAACATGAAAGTTCTCATTGTTTAAGTGTATATTATTCACGTCATAAATATACAACACAAGCACTCCGAGACTAAGCTGCGGTGCACACATACTCTGCTATCCATCCCGGTACATCACGTACATAAGGATCACGCATTCCGAATCTCTCAGGAATCGTACTCAAATAATAGAAAATCACAAAACAATGGAGGCGAACACAGTCACATCACATGGGTCACGCACATACCTACGCTCCCACGATCAGCAGACTTATTAACTTCCCAATAAGTCCTTCTCTGACCTATGTTCTCGAGGTACCAATCTAAATCCGGGCAACACAAGGATTAAAGGGCCCTAAGCGAACGTAAACCTCCCGTGATAGCAAGTATGGTAGGTATGTCATACACATAAAATTATATATACTAAGCATGCACACATCTTAGCTATATTCACATGTTCCCGGTTAATTCAATTATTTAATCCGTCAATAACTCTCGCATCGTAATAGTCACTCACGTCCTATTCCACAATTTCTATTTAATTCAAATCACACTTCTATGTTTTACTCCTCAATATATCCCAAATATCCCAACTATATCAATTTATCATCAAGGGAATGTTATCTCTACAATTAAACAAGGTTACGGGACACGCGAAGTCAAAACAGGCCAAAAAGCCTAAACTGTTAGCTCGTTAGAAGTCTCGTTCGAACGAGGCTGGTTCGAACGAGAGTTCGTTCGAACGAAGTGGGCATCGAACGAGGGTTCGTTCGAACGAAAGGCATCGAACGAATTTCCCCCTCGTTAGAAGGCAAACTGTCAGCTCGTTAGAAGCTCGTTCGAACGAGCTCGTTCGAACGACCTGGGCAGGTCTTCTAACGAGAGGCCAGTTTCAAGCCCAAATTTTCTTAATTTATTTTTCCAACTTTTCTTCACCTCTAATCTCATCTAAATGTCATTCCAACAAGGTTTCAAGGTTTCTAATCATCCATAAGCATATTAAATTCGCATTACAACATTTATATGGGGTTTAATCATCCCAAACCACATCTAATCATCAAATCTCCCTAATTTTCCCCAATTTTCAAGAATATGAACCCTAGAAATTTAAAGTCTTCCATAGTTATAATTAAATCCGTTTTTTGCAATATAAAAATAGTAATTCTCTTAGTTCCAACATCCACTAACACTTCTACATGCAATCCTACATTAAAATCTGAATTCATAACTTCCAATTTCATGGTTCTTTATAAATCTCCCAAAAACAATACAAATATATAAATTCCCTACACATAGAAGAAGCATTCTTTGAAAAAAAAGAAATTAAACCACTTGCCTTAAGTCTTTCTCTGATTTGAGGTTGAATCTTGAAGGTTGAATTGTTCTCTCTCTCTCTCTCTGCAGAATTTTTCCTTTCTTTCTCTCTCTACCAGCTTTTCTCTAAGGATGATAATGGTGGTTAAGGTTGCCCTAGGAAGCTCTTTCAAAACTCATTCCAATAACCCCCGTAGCCCATTAAGTCACAAGGTGTAGTTAGTGGGTTTAGTGGGTAAAGTCCAAATTAGATTTTTAATTCCTAATTTTCGTGGGTTTTAATTCCCAAAATTCCAAAATTACCAAACTACCCTTTTACGTTGCCGGTATGGCCTAAAAATGCCCCAGGACTCAAACTAAACCCCCGGCTAGTGTTTTCTGACTATTTCGACCCTTCCGGACGCGTTGGCGCACTCAAAACGACCATACGGTTAATAAAAATAAAATTCACTTTTTAATTAAAATAATTATATTCCTGACGCGACTGTCACACGCGTCCCAACAAAATTTCCAAATTGTCGTATTTCAATTTCACGACAAATTTCATAATTTAATATTCATATATCGCCATATATACATATTATAATCAAATACTAACTCACATCTCGTTAATATTTTAATACGGATTAATTTCCAATTAATACACATTTAATTCAATTAATCCCATAAATAAATATCATAAAAATACGGGGTATTACATACTTCCTCCCTAATAACAGAATTTCGTCCCGAAATTCGAAACTAGAAAGTACCTGGTAAGAACAACTCTGGATAACGTTCGCACATCTCATCCTCGCGCTCCCATGTGGACTACTCGACATTATGATGTCGCCACTGAACACGCACTAACGGAACTATCTTTGACCGCAATTTACGCTCACTTCGATCCAAAATAGCAATCGGCCCCTCCTCGTAGGAGCTATCAGGCTGGAGATCGATATCCTCCAAAGCAATGTGAGAATGAGCCAAATCGTCTCTAAAATATTTCCTTAGCGAGGAAATATGAAACACATCATGAATCCAATGCAAATGCTCCGGTAACTCAAGTCTATATGCAAAAGACCCAATCCGTTCGATGATAGGGAATGGACCCACGTATCTTGGTGCCAACTTCCCCTTCTTCCCAAATCGTATAATCCCCTTCATAGGAGATACTCTGAGTAAAACCTGGTCCCCCACTTGGAACTCCCTGAAGAACCTCTTCGCATCAGCATAGCTCTTCTGCCGATCCTGAGCTACCCGAATGCGACTCCGAATCAATTATATCCTCGCTGAAGTATCCTGAATCACTTCCGGCCCAAGTAGTTTGTTGTCCCCCACCTCCAACCAACATGCTGGGGAACGACAAGGTCTAGCGTACAACGCCTCAAATGGAGCCATGCCAATGGTGAACTGGTAGGAGTTGTTGTAAGCAAACTCTACCATTGGAAGATACTGCTCCCATCCACCCCCGAAATCAATGATGCACATACGCAACATGTCCTCCAACATCTGGTTTGTACGCTCGATCTGCCCATCGGTCTGCGGGTGATACGCCATATTCAACCGCAATTCCGTGCCCATGGCCTCCTGAAAACTTTCCCAAAACCGTGAAACAAATATCTTGTCTCGGTCATACAAGATATTTAGGGGCACACCGTGAAGTCTCACTATCTCTGCAATAAAGAGCTGGGCATACTGTCCCATAGTGTAGTCTGTCCTTACGGGTAAAAAATGAGCGACTTTGGTCAACCTGTCCACAATTACCCAAATGGAGTCGTGTCCTCTCTGTGACGTAGGCAACCCCGAAATAAAGTCCATGGATATGCTCTCCCACATCCACATCGGGACCTCCAATGGCTGTAAAAGTCCTGCCGGTCTCTGATGATCCACTTTTACTAGCTGACAAGTGGCGCATTTAGAAACAAACACGGCAATATCTCTCTTCATCCCGCTCCACCAATACTGTCGTCTCATGTCTTGGTACATTTTGTCCCCACCGGGATGTACCGCGAACCGTGAGCCGTACGACTCTGCCATCACCTCGTGCTGCAGATCCTCCCCTTCCGGAACTACCAATCTCCCATTGAAGCGTAATCTCCCGTCTGAGCTAACGGTATAGGACTCGGCTCCCTCTGCTAGTAATCGAACTATCTGCTCCTGACAGAACGAGTCATTTGCCTGTGCCCTTACCACCTTCATGACAATCTGCGCTATAACCGTCATCACAGACATGAATGATCGGGCCACTGCATCTTGGTGTCCCAACTCCTTCCATTTAGCCTTCCACACCCCTGCCACCTCATCTACTGGCCTACGGCTCAACGCGTCTGCTACCACGTTAGCCTTCCTCGGGTGATACTGGATATCAAACTGATAATCCTTCACAAACTCAAGCCACCTTCGCTGCCGCATATTCAACTCCTTTTGCGCGAATAGGTACTGTAGGGACTTATGGTCCGTGAACAATCGAAACTTCTCCCCCAAAAGTTAATGTCTCCAAATCCGAAGGGCAAATACAACTGCCGCCAACTCCAAGTCATGGGTGGGGTAATTCTTCTCGTGAGGCTTAAGCTTACGGGAAGCATAAGCTACGGCCTAACTCTCCTAATGCAATACACGTCCAAGTCCTTGCAAGGACGCATCAGTGTAGACTAGATACTCAACTCCCGGTCTCGGCAATGCTAACACAGGTGCTGAGGTCAACTTATCCTTCAACTCATCAAATGCCAACTGACAGGCATCACTCCAGATGAATGGCACACCCTTACGAGTCAGATGTGTCAAATGACCTTCTATCTTTGAAAATCCCCGAATGAACCTCCTGTAGTATCCTACTAGTCCCAAGAAACTACGGATCTCAGTCGGTGTCGTGGGCTGTCCCCACTCCCTCACCGCGGATACCTTCCTCGGATCAACAGATATTCCCCGGTCGGAAATAACATGCCCCAAAAACTGAACCTCCTTCAGCCAAAACCCGCACTTCTCATACTTTGCATACAACTCGTTCTGACGTAGCGTCTGCAAAACTTGCCTCAAATGATCGGCGTGCTCCTCCTCTGTTTGGGAGTAAACCAGAATATCATCAATGAAGACAATGACAAACTGATCTAGGAAATCTCTGAACACCCTATTCATCAAGTCCATAAACACGGCTGGAGCATTGGTCAAACCAAAAGGCATAACCCGAAACTCGTAAGAACCATATCTCATTAAGAACGTAGTCTTCGAGACATCCTCTTCCCTGATACGCAACTGATGGTATCCCGATCGCAAATCAATCTTGGAGAAGAAAGAAGCTCCCCTCAACTGGTCGAATAAGTCATCGATTCGGGGCAACAGATACTTATTCCGTATCGTGACTTTATTCAACTCCCGGTAATCCACACACAACCTTAACGATACATCCCTCTTTTTCACGAATAACACAGGGGCACCCCACGGTGAAGTACTCCTCCGTATAAACTCCTGACCCAACAACTGCTCAATCTGATCCCGTAACTCTCTCATCTCAGCTGGAGCCATACGGTAAGGTACATGGGCAATAGGACGAGTGCCCAACGTCAAATCAATCACAAAATCTATCTCTCTACTCGGAGGTAATCCAGGTATATCCTGAAATACATCGGTAAACTCTCGAACAACCGGAATCGAATCAAGTGGTATCACCACTTCCTTAGAGGTCTCCTCCTCTATATAGTACAAATGAGTGGACGATCCTCCCTCAGGACGAGGCATCGCCACTAAAAAAATCTCCTGCCCGGGAATGGCAAAGATAATACATCTACTAAAATAATCAATCATGGCTCGGTACGCAACGAGCCAATCCATACCAATAATGGCATCATACTCGATCATCTCTAATACTAACATATCCGCGGGTAAAGTAAACCTCCCGATATCTATACCCACGCCTCTACATACACGTGAAATCACGGAACCCCTACTCAACGGTGAATCTACACAAGTAACCGTACTCTCGGCGGTGTCTAATAACCCAACGGTGCGTGCAAATCTCATAGCAATAAAACAGTGTGTAGCCCCCGTGTCAAACAAAATATGCCCCATAGTCCCCTGAATAGAGAACATACCCTCAATGGCTGGTGGATCCTGTGGTGCTACGGCCTGCTGAAGCTGATATACCCTCCCATACTGAAGCTGCCCATGCTGAACTGGGACTGCTGGAATGGGTGGTAATGCTGCCATCTGCGGCGGTGCTGGGAGAGCGGCGGGAAACATAGGCCTCTACGGCTCGTGTCGAGCACCCTGCTGCTGTTGCGGGGCCCTGCCCCTATCAGGAAAGTCCTGGCGTTTATGGCCAGTCTTGCCACAAACGTAACACTTCCCCGGGAAGTTCCTCCCTTTCTGTCCCTACTGCTCTCGACCCTGGTGGCCGTTACCGTTCCCCCCTGGCCCTGCTGAAACTGTTGTTGGCCATTCTGACCCTGCTGGACCTGATGGCCATTCGGACCCTGATGGACCTGCCGAAAACCTCCCTGTCCGTGCCTAAAATTTCCCGATCTGAACCTCTTGTGATCCCCCTGCTGGGAACCCTGGTCACCCTGTCTCTGCCCCTGAACAGATTGTGCCCCACTGGCACCATGTCCTCCAGTCCTGCCCTGATGGATGGACTCTCCTGACCTCTTGCCTTCAGCCATGTGAAAGCGATGATCCTGGCAGTGTAACAGTGCAGCGTTAACCACATCAGAGTAAGTGGCCAACGATAGGTTCCCCAATAAATGCTGACGGATTCTCCAAGTCAACCCGTCTGTAAACTTCTGGATCTTCTTCTCCTCTGTCGGTATCTCATCCGGGACAATATTCAACAGATTTGTGAATTCGGCCTCATACTCGGCCACAGTCTTACCTTCCTGTCTGAGATTCATCAACTTCCTCCTCATTTCTGTGTGAACAGCTGACGGAAAATACTTGCGGTCAAACCGCACCCAAAACTCCTGAATAGTGAGAGTATCTCTCTCCTCCACGGTGGTAATAGTCTCCCACTACTGTAGTGCAGACCCCACTAGCTTAAAGGTAGCTAGTATCTGATTCTGGACATCGGTGCACTCATACATTCTCAGGTGCCTCTGAATGTCTTTCCTCCACTGACTCGAAACCACAACATCGGAGCTACCTGCGAACTCCGAAGGGTGTGATTTCTGAAAAGCATCACGTACACGTTCCCAAGAAGACGGGAATGCATGTGCCTGAACTGGCGCGGCTACTGGCGCCTGAGGTGGTGCCTGCTGAACTACGGCTAGTGCGGCATTTACCGCCTGGGCCACAATGGCTGCAACCTCGGCGGCATTCATCGTGCCCTGAACTGCTGCGGGCTGTGGTTCTGGCATTGCATCCCTGGGAACCCGTTGTGCACATTGCGGAGGCATCTGAAACAAGAATAAAGTTTATAAGTTCGCAGTTATAAACTCAAAATAGCTGAAGAGCGTAGCATATACAAAAGAATACAACAGTCCTAAAATATAGGGCTCTACATCAAAGAAAGCTCAGCGGAAACTTAATAAGCCGTACAGATCCTAAAGGACACTAGAACCTGATGCTCTGATACCACCTGTGACACCCCGACTAATTAAATACCGGGTAGCTACTCCTTTATTAAATCAATACAAAATGCCAAGTTGGTTCAGTTAATAGCATCACTGTCGAAAACATTTTTAATGGTTACTAACCATCTAGTATTTAAAAAGTAAGTTGTCAAATTTTAATTTAAGTCTGATTAATATACAGAAAAAGGATAATGAAAGAATAAAAACCATTCACCATAACGAAGCAATAGAATAACCAACAAAATAATAATAAATCCGGAGGAAAACTCCTCACAACAATCCCACAACTGAAATAAGTAAAACCATGTATCCTGCATTAATTACATGCCAAAAGTCTAAAAATCTGAAATAGGAAATGTTTCTAATAGAAATGGGCGACATGCCCTACAACTGATGAAACTGAATATAGAGTCAAGATAGATTAAGCGTCTACTAGCAAAGTCCTGTAACTTCCACAAACAGCTACAGCTCGTCACCTGAATGAGGATCCTAAGCATGGTGTCCTTGTGGCTGGGCACCTAAAATGGTTTTTACAAAAAAATAGATTTGAAAGCAAACGGGTCAGAGCCCGAAAGTGGAGAGTATTTAAAATAGCAAGTGTTTTAATAATATTAAAACAATGAATGCAAAATACATGTTAGGACGTTCACTCACATGAAATACTTACCTCTCGACTAATTGTGCACTCCTAACGTACCGTACCCATCTAAGTGACATACATTTCTAACCAAAACGTAATAAGTTCTACCCCTTACTACTCGATTCTCATTATGCATTCTAACGTTATCAATTAAATAGAGGGCTTTACTTAAACTCGGATTTTCAATTATTCGCAATACAATTCACTACCGGTTGTCCCGTTATATATTCTCAAAACATTACCATAATTATACTCACAATACCAACATGAAAGTTCTCATTGTTTAAGTGTATATTATTCACATCATAAATATACAACACAAGCACCCCGAGACTAAGCTGCGGTGCAATCATACTCTGCTATCCATCCCGGTACATCACGTGCACAAGGATCACACATTCCGAATCTCTCAGGAATCGTACTCAAATAATAGCAAATCACAAAACAATGGAGGCGAACACAGTCACATCACATGGGTCACGCACATACCTACGCTCCCACGATCATCAGACTTATTAACTTCCCAATAAGTCCTTTTCTGACCTATGTTCTCGAGGTACCAATCTAAATCCGGGCAACATAAGGATTAGAGGGCCCTAAGCGAACGTAAACCTCCCGTGATAGCAAGTATGGTAGGTATGTCATACACATAAAATTATATATACTAAGCATGCACACATCTTAGCTATATTCACATGTTCCCGGTTAATTCAATTATTTAAGCCGTCAATAACTCTCGCATCGTAATAGTCACTCACGTCCTATTCCACAATTTCCATTTAATTCAAATCACACTTCTATGTTTTACTCCTCAATATATCCCAAATATCCCAACTATATCAATTTATCATCAAGGGAATGTTATCTCTACAATTAAACAAGGTTACGGGACACGCGAAGTCAAAACAGGCCAAAAAGCCTAAACTGTTAGCTCGTTAGAAGTCTCGTTCGAACGAGAGTTCGTTCGAACGAAGTGGGCATCGAACGAGGGTTCGTTCGAACGAAAGGCATCGAACGAATTTCCCCCTCGTTAGAAGGCAAACTGTCAGCTCGTTAGAAGCTCGTTCGAACGAGCTCGTTCGAACAACCTGGGCAGGTCTTCTAACGAGAGGCCAGTTTCGAGCCCAGATTTTCTTAATTCATTTTTCCAACTTTTCTTCACCTCTAATCTCATCTAAATGTCATTCCAACAAGGTTTCAAGGTTTCTAATCATCCATAAGCATATTAAATTTGCATTACAACATTTATATGGGGTTTAATCATCCCAAACCACATCTAATCATCAAATCTCCCTAATTTTCCCCAATTTTCAAGAATATGAACCCTAGAAATTTAAAGTCTTCCATAGTTATAATTAAATCCGTTTTTTGCAATATAAAAATAGTAATTCTCTTAGTTCCAACATCCACTAACACTTCTACATGCAATCCTACATTAAAATCTGAATTCATAACTTCCAATTTCATGGGTCTTTATAAATCTCCCAAAAACAATACAAATATATAAATTCCCTACACATAGAAGAAGCATTCTTTGAAAAAAAAGAAATTAAACCACTTGCCTTAAGTCTTTCTCTGATTTGAGGTTGAATCTTGAAGGTTGAATTGTTCTCTCTCTCTCTCTCTGCAGAATTTTTCCTTTCTTTCTCTCTCTACCAGCTTTTCTCTAAGGATGATAATGGTGGTTAAGGTTGCCCTAGGAAGCTCTTTCAAAACTCATTCCAATAACCCCCGTAGCCCATCAAGTCACAAGGTGTAGTTAGTGGGTTTAGTGGGTAAAGTCCAAATCATATTTTTAATTCCTAATTTTCGTGGGTTTTAATTCCCAAAATTCCAAAATTACCAAACTACCCTTTTACGTTGCCGGTATGGCCTAAAAATGCCCCGGGACTCAAACTAAACCCCCAGCTAGTGTTTTCTGACTATTTCGACCCTTCCGGACGCGTTGGCGCACTCAAAACGACCATACGGTTAATAGAAATAAAATTCACTTTTTAATTAAAATAATTATATTCTTGACGCGACTGTCACACGCGTCCCAACAAAATTTCCAAATTGCCGTATTTCAATTTCACGACAAATTTCATAATTCAATATTCATATATCGCCATATATACACATTATAATCAAATACTAACTCACATCTCGTTAATATTTTAATACGGATTAATTTCCAATTAATACACATTTAATTCAATTAATCCCATAAATAAATATCATAAAAATACGGGGTATTACACCACCTAGTGCTATCATAGGAGGTCATGCGATGTGGGTGAATCCCCTTACTAGTGAATGCAGGGAGAGTATAATCCCCAGGTCATAGCGTCCGTTATTTTATTATATATATATATATATATATATATATATATATATATATATATATATATATATATATATATATATATATATATATATATATATATATATACTAGTGTGATTTATAAATATCAGTGTTAAATATTTATGTAAATACGTACCCACCTAGTGCTATCATAGGAGGTCATGCGATGTGGGTGAATCCCCTTACTAGTGAATGCAGTGAGAGTATAATCCCAAGGTCATAACGTCCGTTATTTTATTATATATATATATATATATATATATATACTAGTGTGCTTTATAAATATCGATGTTAGATATTTATGTAAATACATACCCACCTAGTGCTATCATAGGAGGTCATGCGATGTGGGTGAATCGCCTTACTAGTGAATGCAAGGAGAATATAATCCCCAGGTCATAGCGTCCGTTATTTTATTATGTGATTTCATTTCGAGGCGAGACATCTAGGGTACGATTCGATTTCACTCTCGGGAAACTATATGACTGTCTCTACTATGCTTATGATTTATTACCTAATTCGGTGTGAGCTAACTGTCTCATGGTATTCGGGTTGGATTTAGTCTACCTGGGGTGATATCATTTTAGAGAAAGCATCCGGTGAGTTATTGCTCCGAAGGATGGTTATTATATGCGACATGTGTGTGATTGTTATAGTATACTAGTACGTATATAATACGAGTAAATAATTATATATGGGATAAATACATATAGTGTGAGTGTGTTTCATATATGACTAGTGTGAACATTATATATTTAATTAAAGTTGAAATGATTAAATAAGTTAATGAGTAGAACAACTTATAAATCAAAGTAAGAAATACTTGGGTTCGAGTAGTATGATAGAAAGGAGTGTAACGAGGCTAGTTAGGTGGGATAGCATAACTAGTTGGGTTAGGAGGCAAGCGATTGGTGTGCGCAATGGTTGGGGGTAAGCATTATCTCAAGATAGTGCGACACCAACTTAAATATGAAAAGTGTCCATGCAAGTTTATATTTCTCCATTTTAATTGCTTGCTAAATATTTTCAAATGGTTTTGGGTCCTGACCTTTGTCAAAAATATTTTCCAAAAAATTTTAGGTGTCCAGCCACAGGGACGCCCAACTTGATGATTCATTCTAGGGGTGCGTAGCTGCAATACTTGTGGAGGCTTATAGGATTGATTTAAACGCTCCAGTTATTCATTCCTAGATTAGGAGTGGCATTTTGGTATTTCATTTGGGCATGTTGCCCCTTCAGATGATTCAATATTTCAGTTTTATTTATTAGATTCTGTGTGGATTCAGTTTATTCCTTTAGACTTGTATATGGATTTTGTTTTGGGAACCGATGGTTTATTCAGGGTTATTTATTTATCTGTCTATCGTGTGACTGTTCACACTATTATTTGCATAAATGGTTTGGTTATTATAATTATGTTCCGCATGTTGTTATAATAATGAAAGATAAAATTTGGCACCGACTAATTTTGACATAGGTGATTAGTAATTTAAAAAGTTTTCTACAGTGATGCTAAGAATGAACCAAATGAGATTCCTGATTATTTTTATAAAGGACTGGTCACCCGTGGTTCAAATATTTGGAGTGTCACAGATGGTATGAAAGCATCAAGTTATAGTGTTTATAGGATTTGTACATCTTACTACGATTTCAGCGTAGCGTTCTTTGATATATAGGATTGTTGCATTCATGTTTACGTATTTGAGATTACTTTCTTCTACTATTATATTTGTATTGACTTTGAAATCATACAATTCGAACTGGTTTCAGATGCCACCCAAGATAGGACTACCAACGAGGGAAGCGGCGAGAGCCAATGAGAGAGAGGATCAGTAGGAGCCATAGGCACCACAACCACAACCATCGCAGAGGTCAGTGTTAGCAAAAAAAGTGGCCGCTATTGTGGCGTATGCAGTTAATGCCGCTATGACTTCAATGGCTCTCCACTTTCCTCAGGCCCAGCAGCCACCACAATTAGTGGCACCAGTTGTCCTAGCCCACCTAGGGCCATCAGAGTGGCAGAGAGTTAGGGAGGAATTTCAGAAGGGCCACCCACCAGAGTTTCAAGGGAGTTTTGACGTGATCCTAGCGTGATAGTGGAAGAAGGATATTATAAATGCATGACATCGTTTGAACGAGATAAGTCTCGCGACTAACGACATCCAAAAAAATAAAATAGTGAGACATCGTTTAAATCTCGCTACTAACAACAATTAATCTCGCTACTAACGACATGCAATCTCACTACTAACAACATTGAATCTTGTTTCTAACAAGAGTTAAAAATAAAAACTTTATTTTTGAAACAAATAAAAAGCCCTATTCATTTTTTATAAAAAAATAAACATCCCAAATATTATTCCATAAATTAATTCAAATTCTAAATTGTTTAATACCTCACCGGGATGTCAGGAAGTCTTCAAATTGAGAAATGCTTGAGTACAGTTCCTCTTCTCGATGCATAACGATTTGTAAAGGGATATGTCAAACTAGTCTAAAGCTACACTATGAACAATGATAGAAAAATTGTTCTTATAAATCTCCCCCTTTGGCTCTTTCGGTACAAAACAAACAAAATGACCAAACACCAAACTAAAATCAAAATCTCCTATTACATATGACAAAAATCCTAACACCTTTCCTAACCCTAGAACGGAATGACATGAGCGTAATTATTATATATTTATTATACTTGTCATGACACTCCGTATTTTTTCGATTTATTCTTTTACTTGTCTATTTCGTACAAATAAAAAGGCGGAGAACGAATTATGAATTATGGGGGAGTTAGAGTTTGTACTATGGGGGAGATTTGATCTTTGATCTTTGATTGATTTACTTGATTTGATTTATGTTTATCTCATTTCAAACTCGATATGTCATGAAGGTATTTGTTTTGTTTATTGTGTGTAAGACTTTGATGATCATTTGAGATTTGAAAATTTCAAAGTTGAAGAATTTGAAGACTTATATTTTTAGTATCTTTCTAGCTTTTGGGTTGCATGGGAGGGTATTAAATTTGTATAGGAATTTTATTAATAAGTCGAATTGTTTTTATTTTGTACCCGCATAGACATATGGGGAGATTTATAAGGACATAATTTCCATAGTCCGTAGTTTACATAGAATATGTCGCATACCGTTACAACCGTTGAAGAAGTTCACGTTCATTGTTTAAGATGACGGATCCGAATCTCAAGTATCTTCAACATATGCGCGATATGAGGTACAATTTAAAAAAAAATGTGTTTAAGTTTCGTAAATGATTTACTTGAGTATTGGGATACTTTTTGAAACTATATTTTTTTTTATCAAACATAGGCATTTTTTCTAAGTCAAAATAATTTTTGAAAGACCTGTAGGCTAGCTTTATAAAATAAAAAATTTCATTTATGTCGTTCAAACGACATAGCAATGTTGTTCAAACTACATTGATAAGTTATTTAAACGACTACTTCTAACAACATCATATGTTGTTTGATAGGTCGCGCAAAGGGTCATTTCTTTGGTGCTTCAAACGACCACGCACTATTTTTTTAAGGTCGTTAGTAACAACATCTAATGTCATTCAAATAACATGACAATATCATTCGAACTACATCCGCCGCATCAAAATTTTTGTTTTTTTTATAATTTATAAATACCTGTTTTGGACACCCTTTTCATTAAGACTTTTGATACATGAAAACTGCATCTCTATAGAATTTCACTGTTCATATTTAAGCGTTAAAAGCCTCGTTTTTTATTCACCAAAACATCCCAATCCTTTTTTGAATCATTTGTGGAACCCAAGCAATTCTTGGAAGTTTGTCTTTGTGGAGTGCCATCTCTACTACTGGATTGGTTCTTGCGGGAGCTACTTGCTAATGACAGCGGTTATTCAGGTTCTCAAGGGGATTTTCGTTGGTGCTAGGTTGTGGTCTGTGTGAGTTTTCTGCGGAAAATTCATTACAAATTTTTTAATGTAATTGCAAGTTGCAATTTATGTTAGAGAGTGAAATAAAAGGTTTTTGCCCTGCGAGGATTTTTTCCCTAAAACTTGGCCTTATCATATTTGCTTATTTGATTTATCTGTTTTATCACCATGGATGCATGTTTAGAATAAAAAGATAAAAGCGGTTTAAAAGTCGCTTCCGCATTTAAAATTGGTATTACATGTTTTGTTGAAATCTCCATTTGAAATTATTTTTCATTCTCAAATTGGCATCAGAGCTTTAGCTCGGGATTTTTACATCCTCAGATATACAACGCCACCTTCACATTGTTAAGTGTAGCGACATGCAGAAGAAAATGTTAGCCACTTTTAGTCTTGTTGGAGCAGATCTACACTGGTGGGAGTCTATTACCACTATAGAGGAGAGGGACACTATGTCCATTATTGATTTCTGGGTGCGGTTTGACCGCATGTACTTTTCTTCAGTTATCGAGATGGAGATGAGAAGGAAATTCAATGAGGTGACTCAGGGTGATCGCTCAGTAGAGGAATACGAGGAGAAGTTCACACGTTTGGCTAATTTTATGCCCAATGAGGTGAACAGTGAAGAGAAGAAGAAGCTGAAGTTTATCGATGGACTAGCCTGGAGGATCAGGCAACACTTAATTGGCAACCCGACATTGAAGACTTATATTAATGTCGTCAATGTCATACTTTTATAATGCTAAGATCATCGCTTTCATATGATAGGAAGCAAGAGAGGCGGTGAGCCTAGCCAGTCAGGAAAGGCTGGTGGGAACGGTGCTAGCAGGGCATCGCAACAGCAGTCTGGCAGATACCAGGGGAAGGATTCCCCATAGGGAGATCCGACCAAGAGATTTAGATCTAGGGGTTATCGACCCGAGGGAGATTTTAGGCAAGGCCAATAGGGTCCTCAACAGCAACAATAGGTTCCTCAGGGTCGTCAGGGCTAAGGGAACAATAGGGAATGCCACCAGGGCTGAGGCCACCAGGGCTAACAACAGGGTCAGCCTCGAAAGGGACATTAGGGCCAAAGTAGGGTGATTTTCAGGGGCGTTGCTTTGTGTGCGGGCAGACATGTCTCACATGAAGAGAAAGTGTCCACAGAGGGGTAGGGGACCACAACAGGGTGCCCATTAGGGGCAGTAAGTGCAGTTAACACCTGTGGCACTAGCTCCACCAGCTCGTCAGTAGTAGGGGCCGTTACATTATGGGCGTGTTTATAACGTCAGAGATGCAACCCTACCTCAAGCATCATAGGCACCGCCGATAGTTGAGGGTACGTTTCCTATTCATGGGTGTAAGGGTAGGATTTTATTTGATACGGGGGCATCACACTCTTTTATAGTGACTATATTTTCACGAGCAGCCGGTTTATTAGAGGCAATCATTAGTCTGCTTATGTGTGTAAAGTAATAATTGGGTAGTGGGTCGATTATACACTCGATATGCAGGGATTTGGACATTGATGTGGTGAGATTGTGTTTAACCAATGACCTCCTAGTGTTATACATGGTGGGTTATGATGTCATTTTAGGGTAAATTGGTTAGCTGGTTACTAGGCGATGGTAGATTATTTCGGGAGGACCATATTGTTCTCTATTCTGGGATAGGAGATGTTCCTTGTGGCGATGCCTCTACCCGAGGGAGGGTCGAGCACACACCTATATTGCATTGATTAAGAGACCTTACGGGAGGTGATTGTATCCTTGGATTAGATTCTAGTGGTGAGGGAGTTCCAGGATGTGTTCTAGGAGATACCCGAGCTTTCGCCTAGACGGGAAATTGAGTTCATCATAGACTTAGCGTCGGGTATGAGGCCGATTGATTGAGCGCCTTATCGCATGGACCTTCAGAGATGTGAGAGTTGGGGAAAAAAATTTAGTAGCTTCTGGGTTAGGGTTTCATTCGACGAAGTACATCATCGTGGGGCACATCAGTGTTATTCGTCAAGAAGTGGTATGGGTCTCTTCGTCTGTGTGTTGATTACAGGGATCTGAACAAGGTCATAATACAGAATAAATATCCATTGCCTCAAATCGATGATATGTTTTACCAGTTGAGAGGAGCAATGTACTTCTCCAAGATAGATCTGAGATCGGGATATCATTAGTTGTGCATTCACGAGGACATCATATGGATCGTATGAGTTCAGGGTGATGTCATTTGGTCCCACCAATACGCTGGCAGTGTTTACGAATATGATGAATCAGGTTTTTAAAGAGTTCCTTGACCAGTTTGTGATTATATTCAGAGGTGATATTCTAGACTACTCTCGTTCAGAGGATGAGCACACAGAGCATCTATGTATGATTCTACAAACTCTATGGGACCATAAGTTGTATGCTAAATTTGAGAAGTGTAAATTTTGGCTATAGGGGGTTCAATTTCTAGGCCACATTGTGTCCGATAAGGGCACTGCTATTGATCCAAGTAAGGTATCGACAGTGAAGGAGTGGGGACAACCCACGACACCGCCTGAGGTTCGTAGTTTTTTGGGTTTAGTTGGATATTATCGTCGGTTCATTAAGGGTTTATCAAAGATTGTAGGTCCGTTGATGAACTTGACAGTAAAAGGGTGCTGTTTATTTGGGATGATCACTGTTATTTAGCTTTCGATGAGTTAAAGGACAAGTTGACTTATGCACCTTTGCTTGCATTGCCTAAGGGAGGGAGGGAGTACCATGTTTACACAGATGCATCCTTGCAGGGACTTTGGGGTGTACTACAGAAGGTGGTGAGGGCTATAGCTTATGCATCTCGCAAGCTTAAACCTCACGAGAGAAATTACCCCACATATGACCTTGAGTTAGCAGCAGTCATGTTTGCCTTGGGTATTTAGAGGCATTATCTTCTGGGGGAGCAGTATACCTTGTTCATGAACTATAAATCACTTATGTATGTGTTCATGCAGAGAGATATGAATATGAAATAGAGGAGATGGATAGAGTTCATGAAATATTACCAGTTTGATATCCAGTATCATCTTGGAAAGCCTAACGTGGTGGCAGACGCGTTGAGTCGATGACCTACTGAGGAGATAGCAGAGGTTTGGAAGGTGGAGTAGAAGGATCTTCGACATGCCAATAAGGTCTCCAGAGCTTGTATATCTGTTTTAACTATCACCCCCGAGATTGTTATGTGGGTGGTGAAAGCTCAGTCAAGGGATCAGTGCTGTCAGGACAGGGTTCACCAGTTATTAATAGAGGGGGCAGAGTCCTATTCGGTTAGTTCTAAAGGAGGCTTGTGCTTTAATGGAATACTAGTGATTCTGAAGGATGAGGATTTGAGACATGTAGTGATATTAGAGTCTCATGGGTCCGAATTTACAATACATCCCGATGGGGATAAAATGTACCAGGATATGCATGGGCAGTATTAGTGGTCGGGGATAAAGAGGGACATAACACAGTTTGTCTCGAAGTGTGCTACTTGCCAGTTAGTGAAGGTATACCAGTAGAGACCATCAGGAATGTTACAACCACTAAAGATTCAAGTGTAGAAGTGGGAGAGCATTTCCATGGATTTCATTATCAAGTTACCGACATCATAAAGAGGCTATGACTCCATTTGGGTGATAATGGATCGGTTGACTAAGGTTGCCCATTTTCTACCGATTCGTATGGATTATGAGACAGACAGTATGCACAATTATTTATTACATAGATAGTGAGGCTACATGGGGTTTCGATAAATATTATGTCCAATTGGGACAAGAGTTTTGTTTCCCATTTTGACCATAGTTTTCGGGACACTAAGGGCACGTATTTACGGTTGAGTACAACGTATCACCCACAGACAGATGGGAAAACTGAGAGAATTAATCATATGCTAGAGGATATGCTAAGGATATGCATACTTGACTTCGGGGGTGGATGGGAGCAGTACTTTGATCACGGACCATAAATAAATTCAGTGTGTGTTCACCCATAAAGATCTTAATATGAGACATAGGAGATGGACAGAGTTCGTGAAAGGAGCTTCGACATGCTGATGAGTTCGCCGGAGCTTGTATGCTCGTTTTAGCTATCACCCCCAGAATTGTTATGCGGGTGGTGAAAGCTCAGGCAGGGGATCAGTGCTGCCTAGCGGGGTTCACCAGTTGTTAATATAGGGGACAAAGTCTTATTTGGTCATTTTCTGAGAGAGGTTGTGCTTCAATGGAAGACTAGTTGTTCTGGAGGATGAGGACTTGAGACATGCAGTGATGTTAGAGTTTCACGGGTCCAGATTTGCAGTACATACCGATGTAGAAAAAATGTACCAGGATATGCATATGCAGTATTAGTGGTCGGGGATAAAGTGGGACATATCACAGTTTGTCTCAAAGTGTGCTACTTGCCAGTTAGTGAAAGTATACAACTAGAGACCATCAGGAATATTGCAACCACTAGAGATTCTAGTGTGGAAGTGGGAGAGAATTTCCATGGGCTTCATTACCGAGTTACCGACATCGTAGAGAGGCCATGACTCCATTTGGGTGATAATGGACCGGTTGACTAAGGTTGCACATTTCTATCAATTCGTACGGATTATGAGACAAGGCGGTATGCGCAACTATTCATTACAGAGATGGTGTGGCTACATGGGGTTCTGATAGATATTATGTCCAATTGGGACAAGATTTTTGTGTCCTATTTCAGGCAGAATTTTCGGGATGCTATGGGCACGGATTTACGATTGAGTACAATGTATCACCCATAAATAGATGGGAAGACTGAGAGAATTAATCCAATGCTAGAGGATTTACTAAGGTTGTGTATAGTTGACTTCGGGGGTGGATGGGAGTAGTACCTTCCTTTGATGTAGTTTACGTATAATAACTCCTAGGAGTTCACCATCAGCATTACACCATTTGAGGTATTGTATGGATGGCCTTGTTGTTCGCCCGCTTGCTAGTTAGAGGTGGGGGACAACAAGTTATTGGGGCTGGAGATGATTCAGGATACTACTACCAAGATTGAGATGATTCGAGGATGTATTTGTATAGCTCAGGACAGATAAAAAATTTACGCTGATGCAGATAAGAGATACATCGAGTTGGATATTGGTGACCAATTCTAGGTACGGGTGTCTCCTATGAAGGGAGTTATGAGGTTCGATAAGAAAGGGAAGCTATCGTCGAGGTATGTGGGACTTTTTTCGATCATTGAGCGAGTGGGACCAGTTGCGAACTTACAATGGATTCATGATGTGTTCCATGTGTCATCGCTGAAGAGATACCAAAGGAGCTAGAGAGCTTTTTGTTATGTTCTATTAGAGGAGATCGACTTACATCCATATATCTCATAGGAGCAGAGACCAGTGGCTATACTTGATCGTAGTGATCATAAGCTCCGGTCTAAGGTGCTACCCTTGGTTAGAGTTCAGTGGGGGCACCACAATATTGACAAGTTGACATGGGAGTGGTAGGATGATATGCGAGAGTAGTATCCAGAGTTATTCATCGCAGATGCGTCCTAATTTCGAGGGCGAATTTCTTTTGTAAGGGGGGAGTATGTAACACCCCGTATTTTTGAGTATTTTTAATTTAATTAATTTTGGGTATTTTTAAATTACACGAGTGCCGTAGTTTAATTGAATTAATTAGTATATGTTTAATAAAATATTAATCGGATGGGATAATGATTAATATTTATGTAATATAATTACTAAGTGAATAGTAAAGGGTTATTTTACGTCATAGCAAGTGATAGTGATGTGTCAGTGTTATATTTCTAACAGAAGTCGCCTGTAGACTATATGAGGTCGAGATATAAAGTTATCATAGAGTGACTCCAATGGAGATTTCGAGGTCATGATTGATTTCGATTAGTCGATATAGTCGGAATAGTGTACCTGGGAGTAGTATTTGGGTCTCGAGACCTTTTTAGTCATAACCGAGCCCATACGAAGGTGTTCGTGTCATTTAGACTTAGCCCATTAGCATAATTTTGGGATTAGAGATATTAAACTTAAGTATGAGAGTTTGGGGCAGCCTTTGTTCATAATCTAAACCCTATAATTGGAGAGAAGAAACAAGGAAGAAATGAGGGGAACTTTAGGAGTCAAATTGAAAGAAGAATTGGGTCTGCGGTCATCTATCCGTCTTCTATGATGCGCAATCAGACCCTACGAACCCAGAAAGGCAATTGATTATCTTGCTTCTGATTTTAACAAAAAAACTCATGTTCATATCGTGGTAGGTGTAGACAAATTCATTTTTGGGAGGGTTGTCACATGTAAAAATGGTTTTTTGGGTATTTGATGTGAAATTGATGTGAAATTAATGATGAGATACTATCATATGGAGTCGAAATCTCTTTAGACTTAAAACCCAGTAATTAGTTTCATTTAATTTGGATTATAAAATCTAATTAAGTGAAGAGATTGAATATAAGTGAGAAAACCTAGTTCATAAATTAATTGATTAAAGTCAAAATCATTGATGTTTAATGATGCTTATGATGATTAGAAAATTTTTAAAGCATGTACTAAATGTTGGGTATGTTTTGGTTGAGAGTTGGGTTAATTTTATGAAGGTTTGGGTAACAAAAATGGAGGAAAAATCATTGGGTAATACGTTGCCTGCGTGGCAAGATCAATCGGTTGATGACCACTAAATTCAGGCAATTTTGCTTATTTAATTTCTAAGCTCTAATTTCATCAGGGCTTATTCTAGGTTTATTTATTTAGTGAAAAATAAAGATGGGGCCTATTACCTAGTGATTATGGGTGAATGTATTCGTTTTTAGAAACGTGGGAAGTGGTGAGAAACTTAAACAACGAATAACGTGAAACAAATTCATAAATGTTTAAATACGGGACGATTCGATGAGTCCGGGTATTTCAGCAAGTGAAGCTACCTTGATTATTTAATGGATGTGAAATTAAATAAATTAAGAGTCGGGGAAATAGACTCAGGTATTATGGGCTAGTGCTAGGGGAGTTATGCACAGATTAGCCAAATTTAATTTAATTATATATGTACAAAATTAGTGATAGTATATATATTGTTGGCCCCTTTCTTCTTCGAACGTGTTTTAAAGATGTTAAAAACAACTTTCTTTTTTAAAAACTTATTCTGAATTTTATACGCACTAAGTATGTGAACCAATTTTTAGTTAAGCCCAATTTTATCTTGTTTAATCCTAAACATGCATCTAGGTGATTGAAGCAAGTAAAATAAATAAGTTCGCAAAAGGGATGCCGGATGTACGAGGAAACCACTAAGGGAAAAAACCTCAGACGACCCAAGCCATACAATCACCACGATTTAGTATTACAAAGTTCAAATAATGGACTTACTCAACGACTCGATTCCCACAAGTCTTGACTCTCTTCTAATCCTTCAATCACTCCTCCACAATGCCCAAGCAGAAGTCCTTCTACAATACCTGTCCACAACATACGCGTCCATGAATACCTCGGTGTCCACCGATACATCTTGGGAAGGTCTACGGATTCAAAATATGAACTCCTTCGTTTCTTCACCACAAAACCCAAAGAAACAAATGTTTAAGTGATGAACACACTCTAATGGTGCAAACTAAGATCTCTATAGCATAAGAATTTGAAATATCAGATCTTGAAACTCTAAGGATGTTTTTAGACTTTGAAAACCTTAGAAAACTTTGTGCAGAAAATGTATTGATTGTAAATTATTTTTCTGGTTCTATACTGTTACGAAATTTTGAGTCAAATAAACCTTAAATTAAAAACTTGAGTCAGTGTAATCGTTCGAACGAGATCACTATGTCGCTCGAACGAAATAGCCATTTCACTCGAACGACATGTTCATGTCTCTTAAACGACACTACAATGTTGTTTGGACGATTGCTAATGTTAATTGATCCTTTTAAACATAAGGGAAGAATCTACACGACTCTAAACAGTAGTTATCTCAGAATTAATGAAGTTAAACCTTTTGAAATCATTTTTAATAATAATGACATCCTAAAAACATTTTCTGAGTCCCATAAACGTTACGCATTCATACCTGAGAGATAGGAATGCAATGAATACGTGAAACATGCACCAAATTAATCTCGGCATAATAAATTTTTGAAACTTGGACGCAACGTCTTTAATAAACTTTATATTATAGACTATGTGGGAATCATGATAATAAAAAATATATCTGACTAAAAAAAACATTTGTGCCGGGAATAAGTCAAATACATACAATGGACTCAATTGAAAATTTTATCCTTACAAATCTCCCCCTTTGACTATTCCGGGACAAAACCGAAACAGTGAAATGCCTAAGCCGGGCCGTCAAGTTGTATGACACCTAAATGCCATCCCATAAAACCCCAAATAAAAAATTACAGGACAAGATGAGTAAATGTTAGTCCGGTAAGTATGAACTGTTTGAATGTTATGTAATCTTGAAATCTTGACTCGCTGAAGAATACCTACACACATGAAACAAACAAATACCTAGTGAAGTATGGAGGAACAAATGATATAAAAATACCAATATGTAAAACAAACCATTTGTTAAACATGTGAGCAAATTATTTTGATACCAATTTTGAAATCAGGATATCAATTTGTAATGCAAGAAAAACTATGTGCTCAGCAAACAAAATAACCTCTCCCCTTACATCACATACATATCTCCCCTTTTTTGTCTCGAATAGACAATAAATGAAAAGGATAAAGAAATATCAAATATCTAGAATGAAATAATCAATAAAGTATATCTAGATAAACATAAACCTCCAGCTAAAAATAATGACAAAGTACCAAATCGTAGCTAGGAAACAAAAGTCACATGAAAGAAATCATCAAAATCCGGAATGATGTGACAAAAATCAATGCAGTATAGATATTCAACATGTATAATAAACATACACTACATATTAAAACCTCATAATCACCAAAACAATATGATATCATCATTAAAATGAAGCAGGTACAAAAGCAGAAGAATCCAAAAATTTCTCCCAGAGGTCGCACAAACGACTATGTACTGTCATTTGAACCATGCATCAGCGACATCAAATAGTGTAAAACAGTAGGCTCTCTCGTGATGAAACCCTTAGCGCGACCTATCTCGCGACCCATACCTGACACTTTTCATTAACTCGCTTGAACCTCGCGAGATCAAAACTTCAAGCGACATGGACTTGTCGCTCGAACGAGGTCCAGATGTCATTTGAACGATATCAAAGTTTTTGCATTCTAGTTCTAAAAATGATGAAGTTTTGTCCAGTGAAAAAATTTCCGAAAAACGTCAACTGGAAATACCAAATAGTAGAAAAAGAGACTCAAAATAGAAAAAAATAAAACAAGTAAAACAATGTGAGTTTCATGCTAACATAATATCAATGTGCTCAAACATGGATATGGAGTGAACAACAACAAATGAATAACAACTCTGACACATTGAAAGGTTCAAGAAGCTCTAATTGATAGCTAAATGTCATCAAATTTAGTTTTAGCCATATGTGACAATTAATATATTGAGCTAAATGAACTAAACAATCAACATGCACACAAATCCAGAATTTTGACAATTCAAATAACGTCATGATACGATTTTCAACATAAATATTCGTGGTGCAAACTCATTTTAATTTTCCAACCAATCTCCCTCATATATATATATATATATTCTTTTCCAAGATCTTTTGAGGTCCTTATTTTTCTCAACTTAGAGAAATCCTATTGGTCCTATTTTGGCATATGATTCTTTTTATTGCCTTAATTTGTTCTTGGTCTTTTTTAAATGGTAGCTTTCACGACGAGTTAATTGTACTCTCACAGCCCTTTCCCATGAATACTTATCATTTTTCAATATATGCAATATTAATCCTCACGGTAAACGGTTCTTACATGTACACCTCTTCCTAAGTCTATTTATGCATAGATGAAAAAATTGAGATAAGAACGTCTCACCAAACTCAAATATGGATGAGATGTCAAGCATTCATATAAACTCGTGCATGTGTGCAAAGATGGCATAATACAAAGTGTAATACGAATTCATATCAACTTCGAAACAACCCCATTAAGACAGTGGTTAAGATCATTCAACGTATAAAAAATTATGACCAAATGTCCTAGCCACATGGATAATGACATGACGGGGGTCCAAGCACACCAATATGCCATATCAAACATGAAAAACTCATGACATAAAAATAAACCAAAAATCTTTTTGTGTTTTTGTAAAAATATTTTTGACCCAAAAATAAAATCTTTTTGTATTTTTTAAAAATAATTTAAACCAAAAATCTTTCTGTCTTTTCAATTTTTTTTCAAAATCAAAATCTTTTTGTATTTTTCAATTAAGACTCAATAAATGAAAAAATATAATACAAATAGATACACATGTCATAACTCTAGCAAAATATAAATCATGATACAATGACTAGCGTATGACAAACATGGAAGCATAATCATCCTTTAGATCTAACATGGGAAGAATCAAGTGCAACCAAGCAAGAACCATGAAGTTTAATTCCTAGAGCCTCTAAGTCGGATTTCCTAACTCAAGTAGGTGTGTAATAACGTATGGGGGTTTTGAGAACCGAAATGAATTTATTCCTTAACTTCCTAGGATTATTTCTAAGGTCATAACAATAACGCCTAAGGTGGACCCTTCCTACCGCAATGATAACAAGTGTAAACACGGCGAGGAATTTGACTTAAATGTGGACCTTTCCTAACGTTCCTAGTTATCTCTCTGACACGATTAGTATTGGCTTTGGAAATGGGAACAACACTATCATCATAGCGTATACCGAACCTATTTCCCTTGATTTAGACGGTGCCTAATATCCTATTAAACTTCTCCGATCTAGCCTCTAAATCAAACTTCACCTTACTCGAGTCTTTCAATCTCTCCTCTAACTCACTAATCCTAGACTCAAGCACACGCCTAGAATCCTCAAACTCTATAACCTCTTTCTTTAAAGCCTCCATCAAACCATGAAGACTATCTTTCTCTTTCTTAACATATTCTCGTTTCTACCTAAGAACCTTCTCCCGTGCCCTAAGAGCCTCAATCAAAACATCATCATTCTCTACGGCACGCTCATTCAACCCAGCTTTCAATTTCAAGTTGGCATTTTTCACCTTTACCGCTTCCTTATATAACTCATTAAAGGCAACTTGTAACTCTCCTACATCAATCTCCTCATCCTCACTAGCTTTACCCTCACTCACTTAGGATTCACACTCAATGGCCTCAGAAGTGTCATTCACATGAGAATCTTCATGGGAATATTTATCATCGTCGCTCATATGACATGACATGAACGCTACAAAGTTACGCTCAATGGAGGAACTCTCTCCCTCTTTCGGTTCACTATCATTTACAGTGGCGTTATATGCTATCAGTTTCTTGCCCTCCTTCTTAAGTCTAATGGGACACTCGATAACCTTGTGGCCGTACCCCTCACACCCAAAACACCTATCCGTCTCATCCCTCTTAACTTTCTCACTCTTATACTTAGGGGAGGGATCGACCTTATTGTTCTTGAATTTCTCAAGTCTTTTAGCATATTTCTATTGATTTTGGAACTTAAGAAAATTTTTGAACTTCTTTTCCAACAAGGCTACATCCTCAAAATCGGAATCGAAATCATCATCCAAAACTTTAGTCTCCTCCTTTCGGGATTTCAAAACAATGCCATATTCTTTCTTTGGCACTTGGTTGGAGGTAAACATATCGAGTTCATAGGTTTGTAGGTCACCTACAATCTCTTTAAGTTTCGTTGATTCAAACATACCCAAGGAGTTCAAAACGGTCACTGTTGATGCAAAAAGCTAGACTGTCCTAATTAATTGATCACAAATAAATATGAATAAAAGAGACAACGAATTAGCAAAGTTGTTCGGCTATAAAAAAGAGCCTACGTCCACTATTGTGTATTGCCTTGGGCTTGTTCAATTGCCTCTTATCTCGTTTTTCTCATGTCCCTTGGTTGTAGGGTTTTAAATGTATTTATAGCCCTTTGAGGGTGTACAAGAGTTGGAATATTAAAGGATGGAATGCCTTTAGAACATAGGAATTTACATCTGTAGAATGTTAATAACGTTTATAACAGTTGATGATTTTCTATCATTGTTGGCCAGTCTTCCTGTTGTTGATCAATCTTCCTAGTGTTGGTCAGTCTTCTTTAACTTGTTGGTCGGCATTGCTTCGGTTGGATTAATACCCATATTGATGACACATGTTCTTATATGATTGGTCCACGTAGCAGGATAATTTTTGGTATCAACAGAAGCCCCCAATGTTTCATGGTTGAGGTTTTTACAAGAGTATGGAACATTTAGCTCTTTAAGTTGCTTGGGCAACAATTTTGAGGCTTGTTCGGTTACCGACTTCCCATACATGTAAATTTAATCACCTTAATTATCGGCACTTAATGTGGATCGTATTTTTGTAATTATCCACAACTTTAGCGAATCCTTTTTGGGTAAATATGTCTTTTTTGTCTTAGCCGCCAACAGTTCAATCGGCGTCTTCGTTTAATCACTACCTTTCCAATTTTTTGAGGCAACCTATAAAGGAGGGAAAAGCCACGATCGTCTCTTACCTCAAAATTTTTGAGTTTTTTCCTACCGTTATGTCTTCAAGCTTTTTCTCTCTCTTGTGCAATCGATCTTTGTTCTTCACTTCTTGCTGAATCCTTAAGTTCTGCAAGAAACTTTTTCTTTTCTCTTTTTCTTCTTCATCAATCATGGTTTATCTTATTACTTCTCTTGATGAATTCAGAAATGAATGGAATATTTCTTCATGGTTAGAATTAGAACATCCCACTTTGCCCACTGATCTTTTTTCATTAGCTGAGGGTCACTGGTCTCCCTCTATTTTTATTGCTGAATGTGGGTTTAACTTTCCCTCAAACCCATTTTGTCTTTAATTTTGCCAATATTTTGGTATCATCGTAGCTAGAGTAGCCCTCAATACCTGGAGGGTAGTTAATGGAGTATATAGATTAAACCAACTCCACGTGACTCATCTAGGGATTGCAAAAATTATGATTTGTTGTAAGTGAGTAACCAGTGATACCACTTTCTATTTGAAAACTAGGATTGTAAACAAAACATTAGTAGTTAACCTTCCTGACTCCAATAGAGATTACTTTGAACATGGAGTAATTTTTCAAAATTGGCAACATGCTCCTTTGACTGGGAATGCTGAGTACCAGGGGCCTAAGTGCCCACCAGGTGGCAATGGGATAAGTTGCATTTATTTTCTTATACTTCTTTGCATAATATGCTAATGGCTAATATTGATGTATATTTTGTTGACTTTTACTTGCAGTTGACCGAAATAGAAAGTGTCCCAAGGAGAGTGACATCAACCTCAAGGAGTTGAAGTTCATTTGGGGCATTCATCAGAAGGTTGGGGAAGAGCATACTAGGTCAACTTCATACTTGTTGCAGTATAGAAATACCATCACCTCCTTTGTTGCTCACCGAAATGTAGCTACACCGTCTCTTTTAATCAAGCTTGACCATGACCCCATCTCCACATCCTCTGCCACTGCATTTGGCAGTGGTGAACCTGCAACAGTTTATTCTTCTTCATATTCAAACCTACCTCTTGCTGCTTCCATGGGGAAGTGAAAGTTTTACAATATTTAAGGTGACATAGCTGCTACTGACTCTTCTAAACAAGCTGCTGATGGAGCCAAAAATAAAGAATATGCTGGGAAGAAGCCTTCATCCAATAAGGAGGACCTTAGGAAGATCTAATAAAGGGGATGTTGGAAAAAAGCTTCCTGCTGAGAAAGCTAATGAAAGTTAGCTCAAGAGGCTAAAAAGAGGACTCCCTTTTAGGTTGGCAAAAGGGTCTTCAGCTAACATCGACCAATAAGAGTTGGTTGATTTATCTGTTTTTGGTTCACTAGTGGCACTTGACCCTGGTTTGGCCAGATAATTATTAAAGTCCGGTACTTTTCCAGACCATAGGGGTGCTACAACTGCATTGCCCCGATCAAGGATTTTTTAAAGGGCTGCTCAAATCCTAGCTTTGGTAATTTTCTTTTCCTTCTTCATCTCATTGTTTGATATTTTTTATATTAACTTGCCTTGTTTTCTTTTTGCAGTTTCTTGTTGACTTTAACAACATGCTGGAGAAGGATGATGCTTTGTGTTCTTCTTCTCAGGAGGTTAAACAAGCTTTTGATGAGCTTAAGAAGTCATTGTTTGACTCCCAATAAGCATTGGCCAATAAGAAGAAAAATGGGGAAAAAATAAATATTGCAGAAGAAGATGCAGTGGTGGCTCGAGGCTATGTTGTTGATCTGCAGAAAGACTTGGATACTGAAAAATCTAAGATCACCAAGTTGCAGAAGGAGATCCACGCCGAGAAGGCTCTATTTGTTACTAAGAAGGCCAAAAGGGATAAGGCTTGGGAGGTTGGCTTCAACAAGGGATGGGACAAAGCCATTGGGGCTGTTTCTTTGCAAATTGAATTTACGAAGAAGAAATGCTTCAAGGATGGTTGGTCGACAGCTTTGGTGGAGGTCGTCGCCCCTCAATATTCTGAACTCTTCCTCAGACATGATCCAGGAGCTCCTCCTAACATAAATGAGGAGATTGAAGATGATGGGGGTTCAAGTGAATCCTTGTTGGTGTTGGATTCTGTCGATTAACACCAGGCTGTTGATTATTCTCCTCCTCCACCTGACAGCCATCCACATCTGCCTGCTCCTACTTCTACTTATATTGAGCCTACGCCAGACATGAAGAAGGTGTAGATCTTTCTGAGAAGCTTTTGTTTTTATTTTCTCCTGCACTTATAATTTTTTCCTTTCTTTTTGCTGATGTTTTTGTACTTAATAACTTATCAATGAAAAGAAATTTTCTTCTTCTTTTTCTTGTATATTCTCCATACTTTATACCCTGTTGTTGACTAGATATTCTTCTTGCTTTTAATAGTTCATGGATAAACTGGAACACTCGTCTTCTACTAATTCTGAGCTACTTCAGAGATGAAATGAACTTTTTAAAGTTGGTCATTTATCTCTAATTGAGGAAGATTTACTGAAGTTACTCGGGGAAGGTGTATCTGAGCAAGCCAAGGAAGCTTATATTCATCTGAAATGCCTTTTTGATCGGGTAGTGGCCAATAATTTTGCCTATTACGACATGATTAAAGATCTACTGGAGGACCATAAAGAGGTCAAGGTTCTTTTGTATGCTGACTATGAGAAGAAGTACAAGGCTTTGAGTGAAGGCTGGGGCTTTGAACAAAAGTTGGAGAAATTTGCTTCTCATTTTCTAAGATAAGAATTTCGGCTCAACTGTGAAGTAGAGGAAGCTAGAGACATTGATGTTGGATGAGGATAATAACAATTTAAGATATGATCTAAATGCTTTGAAGTCTTCTTCTACTGCTGTTGCTACTACCGATGAAGGTCATTCTTTCTTAAAAGCTAAAAATGCTAGATTAATGGAAGAATTAGAGACACTGAAAATAACCAAGTCTGCCTCTTCTTCCCGAGCAAGAAATAGACCTGGACGAGGAACTACAAATGAGGATAAAACTTAATAAACTCTTGCTAACCAAGATTCCCAGCTGAAGGTCCAAAACCAAGCCCTTGCTGAGATGTCCCCAAAACTTTAAACTCAAACTAAGCAACTCACCCCTCAGTCTTCTCAAATGCAAGCTAAGGATGGAGTGCTGAAGAAATTACATCATCAAGTTGAGAGGCTGACCTTCCAATTTCACAAGAAACCTAGAGTGATCTGGATAGAAAGGTATAATGAATCTTTGGGGCATTTTGATGCTAGGTTTAAACAGGCCCAGAATAAAGGTTATAAATGGGGTTGGACCAATTTTCTGACAACGATGAAAGTTGAAGAAAATAGTCCTTTCTGTAAATGGTATGATCCTGGGTTATTAGACCTTGAAGATCCTCCTTTTAGACTAGATGTTAACTGGATTCCTACCAACACAATTCCCCAGACCCTTCTAAATATTTAGGAGACTATGAGTTACACGACGAGCTAAAAATTATCCAAGCTCCTCATTTGTTAGATCAGCCAAGCAGCAGCAATAGGAAAATGCCTCAAGATTTTTATTTAAATAAATTCTCCTTATACTTTAGATGATCCTGTAACTGGCATGGATCCTGTTTCCAAAGCTGAGGGGAAAAACCCTTTTGAATAATGTCATGTATTTATTATGTGAACACAATTATGTAATCATTATTCAAATGAATGAAAAAATATTTGATTAACTTATCTTATTAATCTTTGAATGTGTGAATGGTTTCTTCTTTTTCATTAGTTCTATTGACACACTTAGATTAAAATCTAAATTTAGTATCAATTACCAATGAATACATAGGTTCTACTAGCATACTTAGATTAGAATCTAAATTTGGATCTAGTTACCCATGTGTCTCCAAAGGTTTTACTAATATGCCTAAGTACTTAGGTTTTTCGTATTATTTACCAATGCTGTGACCAGGCGTATGTGGAATATCTGCCTACATTCCTCTTGTGGAATTTTCACAACGTTCTTCCTGCATTTTGCCTAGTAGAATAAATATCTTGTTTTATACTTATACTTGTTGACCATCTTGAGGTCGCAATAACCTGTTTGGTGAGAAACTTATTTCTTATACCGATCAAGTTTTGCTTGTTCCGAGTAACTTATCGCTTATGTCGAGTAACGTGTTGAAGATTTTTTGGAAAATTTTAAGCTTATTCAAGATCAAGTATATAGGTAGTGCATAGCACTAGTACTCCCAAAAAATTTAGAAAAATAGAATTTGGAGGAAAGATAATTTTATTGATACTAGAAATTGATATTGAACTGAGTACACTTGATTACATTACTGGTAATATTTTCTAAGATGCTCAGCGTGCCATTGATTCTTGAATTCTTCCACCTCCAAAGTCTCAATCCTATAAGTTCCAGGGCAGATGACTGTAGAAATACGATAGGGCCCATGCCAGTTGGCTTCAAGCTTATTGTTTTTCTAGAGCACATTCTTTAGTATATAATCTCCTTCCTTTAAGTTGGTCGACTTCATCCTTTTATTGTAAAATCGAGTTGTTCGCTGTTGGTAAGATGCATTTCTCAGAGAAGCGTCTTCTGGCACCTCTTATAATATATCCAAATCCAACCTTCACATTAGATCACTCACATGAGAGTTAAAATTTAAAACTCCATGGGATGGAAGATCCAACTCAGTAGGTACCAATGCTTCAGTCCCAAATGCTAACATGTATGGGGATTCTCCAGTTGCAGTCCTCGGTGTTGTTCGATACGCCCATAAAATAGAATGTAACTCGTTGATCCAGTTTACCTTTGCATCATTAAGCCTTTTCTTCAACCCATTCAGCAAAGTTCTATTTGTAACTTCAGTTTTCCCATTATTCTGAGGGTAATTTTTGGATGTTGGATTGAGCACAATAAGTTGTGAATTCTTCGTTGTCAAACGGCATTCCATGGTCTGTGATGAAGGCATAAGGCAACCCATACCTGTAAATAATGTTCTTCCAAATGAATTGGTAAAGCTTCTCATAAGTCATGTCTATCAATGGTTCTGCTCAACCCACTTTGTAAAGTAATCCACTGCAATAACCAAGTACTTGAATCTTCCTCGGGTGGTTGGCAAGGGTCCGACCAATTCTATTCCCCACATGGGAAATGGCCAAGGTGAAGTGATTGGAGTGAGAGCAGCCTATAGAGTCTTGTAAATGCTTGAATACCTTTGGCACTTATCACACTTTTTATTAAAACCTACACAATTTGCTTGTATAGTTGGCCAGTAGTATCCTTGAGCACTTAATCGCTGCAAAAGTGTTCTTCCTGCAATGTGAGGTCCACAAGATCCTTCATGTACTTCTTGAATTATGTTCTAGGATTCGTCTTGTTCGTTGGTCATTTGTGGCACACGAGCAGGGCTCGTGCAGCTGTAGCAGGGTTTGAATAAGGAATTGATCGTGATTTTGAACTTGTTCTTTTTTATGACCCCTCTTAATTGAGACAGGAGATCCAATACTTAAAGTAGGAAACAAAAGCTGCAAAAAAGATAGCAGTGATACTAATGGAAAAGACAGTTTCAATATTTCCCATACGCAATCCTTTGTATAGACATTGGGGGGGGGGGGGGACGCTAAGTCTAGAACCTTTGCTGGATGAACATAATGCTGTAAATTGATTGTCAATCCTCTCCTGTACAAAACTCATTTATCTAGCACATATCTAACAACTTCATACTTTAATTTTTGGCTTCAACCATATCTGTTGGCAAGTTTCCTTCTTCAATATATGCTCTGATGGGATCCATCCAAAATGGCCCCATGTCTACACCAATAAAATTGATCATTAAATCTTTATCTATACTCCTGTTGGCCAAAATCTTAATAGGAATAGTTTGTCGGAGTTCAACTCTGGTTTTGGAATACGGGAATAAAATTGATCATCATATTTGCTGGAATAAAATTGATCATCAAATCTTCATCTATACACTAATTTTTTGGAATACTGCTCGAGCATTTTCCACTCTTGGAATTCTATTCATCCGAATAACTCATAATTTTGCTATTGCCTCCATTGCTTTGGATAAGTATATGACTGTCAATTAGCCTTTAGCTCTGTATAAGCTCAAGATTTGATTTACTACCAACTGGGAATCACTATATGCTACAACTTTCTCAGTATTCAGTGATTGCGCTAGACTTATGCCCACACTGAGAGCTTCATATTCTGCTTCATTGTTTGAGGCCAAGAATTGAAATCGTAGAGAATATTCAATATCAATATTATAAGGAGTATTAAGTATTATACCTACTCCACTGCCAGTTGCACAAGATGACCCTTCAATGTACAAGTTTTATATTAGGAGATCGTCGACAATGATTGATCTGCCAAAATTCCATAGTGGAATGTTTTTCTCCTTACTTCCTCATACTTCCTCACACTTCCTTAACATATCCTTTTCTCGATAAGAGGAATATGGTAGATCGGCAATGACCTTTTCTGGTAAAAGTACCTCGGGATCTTGACTCTCAATAACCTCTTTCACTTTATTTTCTCCCGATCCTTGCTCGGACTGCTAGTTTTATTACTCGGGTACCTCAGGGTAAGTGAAATCAGCTATGAAATTCGCTACTACTTGGCCCTTTAGATAAGATCTTGGTTCATAAATAATGTTATACTCCCCCAATTCCACTGCCCAATACAAAAATATGGTAGATTTCTCTTGCTTGCGTAAAGTCTGCCTTAGTGGCATATCAGTGTATACTACTATTGAGTTGTGCACTCTAGTTTGTCGTCATCTAACACAATGCTTTCTGTTATCTCTACAATCTGACCCTTTACCATCTTTGTCTCCTCCCTTAGATCTAAGGTTTCAACCTCAGATTCTTCATTAGATTCAGAGGAATCCACTTGGTAAGTAGTTGTTTTCCTCTTTATTTCTTCCAGGTCTTCCTGCTCAACAGATGAGTAGTAGCATCCCCATGCTACTTTCTGATCGCCCTTTACAACTCCTATGCCAAAGTTGGTTGGGAATTTCAAGCATTGATGAATAGTAGAGGGAACTGCCTAAAACTTCTTCAGTCCAACTCTTCCCATAATTACATTATATGCTGAATGGATGCTTTTATCCATTACAAAGAAATGGATTTTCTCTGTTCGACTGGCTGACCATATACCAATCATCACTTCCATGTTGATGGTTCCCAAAGGGAAAACTTTCTCACCTGTAAAACTTATTAGTGGTTGATGATAGGGCTCTAACTGGCTGAGCTTAAAGTTCAAGCTGTTGAAACAAGGATATATCATGATATCTGTCGAGCTGCCATTATCTACTAGCACTCTAGAGACAACGATATTCTCCTTTATGATTTTAATTACCAGAGGATCGTTATGGGGGTATAGTACTCCCGATAGATCATTTTTAGAAAAGCCTATTACTAGCTTGTCTTTATTAATCTTCCTTGATCTATCTTCCTCGCTAAGATTAATCCTCTGTATATATGAGAAAGCTTGAGCCTCCTTGAGGGAAGCTTTTTGCTCTGTTGTATGATCTCCTCCTCCTGCATCTTTACCTGTAATCATTTGGCAATTAAAAGAACCAAAACTGAGTGTGAATACCTCGCGTTCTGGTTATCGGTTTTTTTAGGTAAGTCGGGATCATCATCCCTATCATCTTCATGAGCCATCTTCTTTTCCTATCTAGGTCTTCAAGGATATTTTTATCTATCCCGAGCTCCTTCATTATTCTGCCGATCAATAAACTGATTCAGTTTTCCTCTTTGGATGAATGTTTCAATCTCATTTTGAAGGGAAATGCAATTATTCGTTGTGTGACCATGGTCTCTATGGAATTCACAATACTTATTTTTGACCCTTTTGTTAGGGGAACTTCTCAACTTATCAGGCCAACGTACTTCTTTGTTATGTTTGATCTCCCCCAAGACATGATGAATGCCCATGGTGAGTGGAGCATAGTTGTGATATTTTTTTAGCTTTTCTATAATTCCTTTCTTTTTTGACTCCTTGTGATCCTTGGACTCTTTGTGATCCTTCTTGTCATTTTTGCCCTCAACTTTTACTCCCGAGCTCCTCTTGGCTACTATTGCTTCTTCGGCATTCATGATTTTGGATGCTTTGGCCATCAACTCTGCCATGGTCTTTGGGGGATCTTTAGCAAGTGTATAATAAAGTTTTTCAGGGAGAAATCCACTCATAAGGGCTGTTATAGTAGTTTTTTCTTCATAATCCATGACCTCTAGCTTTTCGTTGTTGAAGCGAGTGATGTAATCCCTGGTGCTCTTTCCCTCCTTTTGTCGTTCGCTAAGCAAATGGGCCACCCTTTTTACAGGTTTGGGTCCAAAATAAAAGTTGCTAATAATTAGCTCGACTAACTGGTGAAAGCTGTAAATCTATCCCCGAGGAAGGCTATTGTACCAGATTTGGGCAGATCCAGTAATTATTCTAGAGAATGCTCTACACCTCATTTCATTGGGAACTGCATAAACATCAGCGAGTTCTTGGTGTTGCTCTATATGGAGGATTGAATCAATTTTCTCATCATATTTGGGTGTAACTACTAGAGATTTGAACTTTGCTCGAATGGGGAAATCCACAATTGATTGCATAAAGGGAGATCCTTTCCAAGCCATCTCTCCTAGCCCGTCCTTCAATTTCTAAATAGAACTTTTCCAAGCGTTGTTACCAGTATCAGACCTATACATTGTTGTTTTGTTGTTCGTCAAACTCTCCTCTTGGGATTATTTATCGGCTCGAGAAGTATGTCGGGCGTCTGATATAGACTTGGCAGAGCCTTCCCTTCGATCAGATGGTCATCGAATGTTTCCTGACATTGCCCGAGGAATATTTTTATTCCCCTGGGTCCTAAACGATCAAAGGGAGAAGCATGGATTAGCCTTTCTAAGGCGCTTAGATTTTATGGAGAGTAAGACTGTGTATTAAAATATTATGTCGCCCTGGAGATTGAATTTGATCCTAGACAATAGGATGTATCCCCTGTTATTCTTAACCTGCCAACTCTTAGTGGTGGTGGTGGCATATTTCCATAGGAAGATAAAGCAGGTTCTCCTTCTTGAAGAGTTTGTGCGAGTTTCTTGATAGTGTCCTGCATTGCTTCTTGGCCTCTTACAAGACTGGCCAGAATTCCAGTTAATTCATTCGTTATTGGTGGGGCAGAAGGGACAGGTAGAATACCTTCGTTCATGAGACTTGATTCAGGAATATCAACTATTTAGCTGTTTGAATGTATGAGAACGATTAGAAATGCGTTCCCACAGACGACGCTAATATGTTGATGCAAAAAACTAGATTGTCCCAATTAATTGATCATATATAAATATGAATAAAAGAGACGACGAATTTTTAAAGTGGTTCGGCTATAAGAAAGATCCTACATCCACTGTTGTGTATTGCCCTGGGAATATTCAATTGCCTCTTGTCTCGTTTTTCTCATGTCCCTTGGTTGTAGGGTTTACAATGTATTTATATCCCTTTGAGGATGTATACACCCCATTCTAATACCCCCTAACCTCTCCTAAGGTCCCTAGCACCTCCCTTTATAACTGCGAACCCAAGTCATACCCCAAGTACTGACCTAAAGGCCATCGAGCACTCCCAGGATCCATTTAACCAAAAGTTAAACTCTTCAGATTGACCGAGAGTGAATGAATCTTTGAAGGGAACTTAATCCCCTTTCCAACGGTCCATCCCGTGCGCGATTCTAACTTACCATGCGAACGAACGACCCATTTTTCTCCGAAACTCGATCAGGAGGTCACCGGACGCTCCCAGGCTCCGTTTGACCAAAGTTAACTCTTCAGCTGGACCGATACTGAATGAATCTTCAAATGGCACTGAAACCCCTTTCCAACGGTCTGCCCCGTGTGCGATTCTGACCTACGGTATGGACGAACGATCCGTTTTACTCTGAAAGATCACCGAACGCTTCTAGGCCCCGATTGACCAAAGTCAACTCCTCGAACTGGGTCAAACTCTTTGGAATGTCTAAGTACATCTTCTAACCTTTCTAACGGTCCGCCTCGTGTGCAATTCTGACTTTCCATGCGGACGAACGATCCTTTTGCGTCCGATAATTCCCCGTCCAAAGGACCGACGAGCGCTTCCAAGCCACATTTGACCCAAAGTCAACTCCCAAACTCGGGAGCCGTCCAAAGGACTTTTGAAGGTATCTAAAATATATTTCCAATGGTTTGCCCCGTGCATGGCTCGAATCAACGGTTCGCTCTCTACGATCGATTTTCTGAAGGAACCTGAAACACACTACCAAACGACAAGTTCCAAGCCCTGCCTATCGACAGTGTGCCTAAACACACCTGCCAATTGGCAGGAGCAGAGCTATGCCAATCGGAAATTCCCTGGACCTATAAAAAGGAGGGCCTAACCTCATTCCAAAAGGAAGAAGAATCAGAGATCCATCACTCTGAGCAAGCTCAGAAAACCCCTCTCGAAGTCAGCGTGATTTCCACATCCAAATCCCTTTTCAACCTTCACCTTCCATAAGCTTTTTCACAAAACTTGGTGAATTAAGTACTCTCCATCATCAACCAAGTGCATGGGTTGCTCTCCAACATCCAAGATCAAGCTCAAAATCTTCAAGAAGGTCCAACTTTCTCCACTCTCTCCTTAAATTCGCCTAAATTCTCATGAGTTTGTTTTGTTACTTAGTACTTTTATTCTCTTATCTCACATATCCTAATATAATTTTTGTCTAGTATTATTGCACATCTCTTATTTTCATATAAATAAAGCCCAAAAAATAAGAAAAAGAGGATTTGCTCAGAAATTCTAAACGGGAATTCTCACACTTTTCTCACAACTAAAACACTTTTTTACACACACATATAAGAGAAGTCCCCGATTGGATTTATGGGATAAATCCCACCCCTCATTTTGCATACGAATTACGTGGACTTTGATGCCTCTATAGGCTACGTAGGCGTCTCGGGGTAAAACCTGAGACTCGAGTCCTTTTTCTACTCTTTTCCTATTTTTCTATATTCTTTAAACTTAATTCTCTCAAATTCTCTCTCTCTCTCTCTCTCTCTCTCTCTCTCTCTATCTCTCTCTCTCTCTCTCTCTCTCTCTATATATATATATATATATATATATATATATATATATATATATATATTTATTTCTTCTAAATGGCGTATTATTCCACATGCGTTATCATTCCCCTATAATGATTGACGCTAGGATAATCACAAAAATATTATTTTCTAATATTACTTTTAGGAACATTCCTATGGATGACTTGCTTTATCTCTTCCATGGTACAAGTCAATGATTCCTATCTCCACTACGTATACACCTGCACACATATCACGGGGAAATAAAGGAAATAACAACAACCCATGAGAGACCGTAAGTGCGGAATGGGTACCTAACACGTTCCAATTTCATAACTTAGCCTTCGGACCCTTTTCGAATTATTTTGGTTTCGTATGTATCAGTATGTCTTTGGATGCTATCCTTCGGGATGGCTCCCTTTTCATTTGTCTTTTTTGAGTAAAATAGACTGGCGATTTTATCGCTCTACATTTTTCACCTCATTCACCGACATCGTCCGAAGCGCTCCCGAGAGGGACGCGCGAGACCTAGAGGGATCCTCTCCCGTCGCGTCGCGAGGGGATATATCCGGGGATGGCCACAGTGGAGACTCTATTGGGGATTTTGATTTTTGAGGGCTAGACTATATTTACATGGGTGTTTTATTTTCTTATATATCCCCCTATTTTCCCCTTTACTATTCATGTGTACCTCATGCTTATACTTCTATTCACACACTTGTAGAAAATTCTCCATGTACACTTCACACCACGTGCACCTAGGATCACATATATCCTCATGTTTCACGCATCACCCATACTTGGTATACCATTGGCACTCATACTTTGCTCCTTGTTGGGCATGATCAAGAAAGATACTCCCATCATAAGATACTAATAAGAGGATCATGCAAGATTAACACGATATCACCAAAGATCATTGTGATTGACCAAAATTTTGTCCAGTAACTGGAGGGTCACTTCGTGATGGGCGCTGGTCCGGCAGGGCGCAGTTTGCCTAAGCGATATGACTCTCACCTTCCATTGAGCAAGTACCTTTGACGTATATCAAATGGTTCCCCCGCATCGTACCGCTTGATCGAAGTCATGACGGGAGGTATATCGCTGGGAACTCGTTCATGTACGCCGAGTATATCGAATTCACTCTCACACGTACCATCCCCATGAGGTATATAGTGAGGCAATTCACGTACACTCAGGAGAATTTAATACAAGTGAGAACATAATAATAATAATAATAATAATAATAATAATAATAATAATAATAATAATAATAATAATAATAATAATAATAATAATAATAATAATGCTGAGACTCTTCTTCCAAAAACACTTCTCCTCTCTTTATCAAAAATCCAAAAACATTTCTCCTTTCTTTACCAAAAATCCAAAAATATTTTATCTTTCAATCTCAAAAAAGAAAAAATCTCAAAAAAAATATCCTTCTTTTTCTCAAAAATAAATCCAATTTTATGCCCTCTCAGGTCGATCGTACACCCTTGGCCTGGCTCCTTATTGGCTTCGGTCTTCAGTTAAGTCACCCCGGAGTTCCGTCCATTCCCCTGCTACCTCTTTCGAGTCTGGTATCCATTCTCTTTCCATGGAGAACACAGATCAAGCACCAGTTGCGCAGCCAGATCTGACGACAGGTTTAGTTCAGCTCGTGTCCAAGATTGACAACCTTCAGACTGAGGTCCGGGAGATGCAACAAAACCAGGTTCCTGTTCCTCAAGAGCCCGAGGCCTTATATCCTCATGCTATGGGTCCACCCGAGCCTATCTGGGTTCCCGAATAATATCAGCACGCCCCCCGTGTCCCTCCTGTTAATGGGTCGTCGCCTGCCCAACTTCCTATGCCAAACCTTGGCCAGCCTGGGGCTAACTTGCCTGCGATCGTTGATATAAAAGAGGAAGAATTAAACAAGGTCAAATAAGATATCTAGATGCTAACTAAGAAGTTCAAACAAGTCCGAATCTCTGGAAATTACATGGACTACACCCACATGTCTCCTTATCCTAAGGCAAGGATACCCGAGAAGTTCAAAATGCCGAATATCAAGAAATTCGGAGGAAGTGGACCACCGATTGTTCATCTTCGCAGTCATCACCATGCTATGACTCTCCTAAGGGCTTATGAAGAAGTGATGGCCCAATTGTTTCAGCAAACTTTGAAGGATAGCTCCCTCTGATGGTTTTTGTCTCTCGAGGAGTCCAGAATCTGTAGCTGGGAGGATGTAGCTCGAGAATTCATGTCCTACTACAAATATAACGAAGAGCTTGAGGTCACCCGATGTGATTTAGAGTTGCTCAAACAGAACTCTAGGGAATCAGTCAGTAACTTCATAGCCCGATGGAGGGAAAAAGTAACTACCATGACTAATCGGCCTTCCGAGGAAGAACAAGTCAACATAATGAAGAATAACTTCTTGCCCCATGTCCGAGCAACCATGGGAGGACAATACTATCCCCACATCGGAGCTCTCAGAGAAGCAGGAGTAGAAATAGAGGAAGATCTTGCTAAAACAGAAGTTTAACCAAAGAAAGTGACCGGATAGTTCACCCCTAGAAAATATGACAAACATATCAGTGCTGCAGTCTCAACCATCAACAACATCTCTCAACCAACCACATCGTGGGCACCAGAGAGCTGCCCTGTCACAGTCCGAAAGGAATACACCGAGCTCCATGCTCCTCTCACTAAATTTTATCAAGCCCTGTTAAGCCGAAACCTTATCAAACCCTTGGACCCCCGTCCATTGCCAAACCCACTTCCAAGAAACTTCAAGGCAAATGCCCATTGCGCCTTTCACCAAACTGCTGGTCATACCACCCACCAATGCTTTCACCTCTGAAACATAATCAAGGTCTAATTGATCGGGGTACCATTGCCCCACCAGCCAATCCTAAGCCAAATACTACTCACAACCCACTCTGAAATCATACCAATGCCATCTTCCTAGAAATGAACCCAAAATTTGATCCCTCAACTCAAATCACATCCATACACTCTCCCAAACCTCTCCAAACTTGCCCATATTTCCTCTTACGCCATGTTATCCTCACTGATCAGGCATTATCACTTCTTACTAGAGCATGCATCGCTGTCCGTACCCATTCTGAAAATGGAAGTATGGAATTATCAGAAGTGTTAAACCAACTCCTAGAGTTCGAGCTGAAATTGCGCTCACAAATGAACATTGATTTCCAAAGGTTCAGTACGCTGTTCTTGGAAGCACGGAAATGGGCCCAAGAGTCAGATAAATGGGTGGTACCAACCGATGAAGTCATCCTGGATGATGTCATCTAGATCATGGTAGAATCATTAAGGCAAACCAACGATATTTGCAATATGAGCGAGTTACTTGATACTCTAAAGTTGCAAGGGAGCCTGGTCCCCTCACCCTCACATATCCCCACAGAATGGGAAGACCTGTATGAAGAAGCCATTGAAGTTGTGGAATGCATCGAATTTACATGGAAAGATAGAATTGTTGCCACCGGATGGGGGGAAGAATTCGAAGATTCGAATGAAGAACAAGCTTTTGAGAAAACTGGCCCGGTAGCCGACATTTGTGGGATGATATAATTTGAGGAGCTCCTCAGAGAAATAAACAAGTTAGAAGAAAAAATTGAGATCGACGAAGAAATAGGGTTCATGTTCTTCCCTTCTTCAATAAATCACATGACCAGATCTGGGAGGCATTGCCAGATCCCAAGCTCACTACTCGAAAATGACAAAGGGAAGGGCGTTGAAAACCTTCCTAGCCAGAAATGACCCTCTAGGAGAGCAAGATCCTCGATTAACTGAAGAAAACTCAAGCTAACATCACTCTATGGGGGCTTTTCATGTCTTCCCAGCTGCACAGAAACGCTTTGATCAAGTTGCTCACTGGACCCATAGTTACTCCCTCTACTACACCAGAAGAAGAAGTAAATTTAGTCGAATCCTTGACCTCTACCCGAATGATATCCTTTTTCGAAGAAGAAATCCCCAGAATTGGGCCAAACCACAATCATGCACTCAACATCTCCGTCAAAGTTATGGGGAAGATCGTACCACTCTCTCTTTTCGATAATGGATCCGACTTGAATGTCTGCCCATTAAGAACCTTCAAATGATTAGGACTAAAAGAAAGTGACCTCTCTCCAACTTCCACTGCTGTATGCGCCTATGATAATACACGTCAGGAGGTGATGGGATCCATAAAACTTGTAATAGGGGCTGGCCCTATAAACCCTGTCATTGAATTACAAGCTACTGACATCCCAGCTTATTTCAACCTGTTGCTCGGACGACCTTGGCTCCACAGTATCAAGGGTGTGTCTTCCTCACTCCATCAGAAATTAAAGTTCTTCACCAACGGACAAGTCATCACCATTTTGGGCGACGATGATAATACCGAGGGTGCAAGCACCAGCAATCCAATCCTTGAGATACAACACGGGTCAAATGATATGCTCCTATCAGGATTCTGAGTTGATCCACTCTTACTCCCATCAGGGGACGATTTCAAAGAAAGGGTTTATCCAGAATACGACCCTCATGGCAATGTCAATGTAATTCAGATGTTCAGATCATGCACTTTATGCCTGGACTGGGGCTAGGACAAAGACAAAAATGGATAATTAAATCCATTGAACTGAAGAAAGCTTTCCCTCCTTGTGGTTTGGGGTATCAACCATCAGAATAAGAGCTCAAAATGATTCACCATTCTTGACCAAAGAGAAGATTAGACTGCATCCAGATTATCCCAGGTGACTCCTTGAATGGACGATTCATCAAAGAGGGTGAGGACTTTACCTTTTACAGCTTTCCAGAACCATGGTATGACCATACAGACAAGAAGATGAAACCCAAAATGGAGATCTTTTTCCAAGACAGCTACCCATGGGCCGAAAGTTCCCAACATCATGTACAACCGCTCATCAAAGATACCGAAGAGATTGAGGAAAGTGACTCCGAGGACTCTTTCAACTTACAAATATTGGGGCTAACACTCTGCATGGTTTATTCAGGCACTACATCACTGGATCCATCCCACCTGATTAAAGCTGCTCACACACCTCTCCTTAACTGGCATGTTGCACCTGTTCTACCCGTTGAAATCCCACCTAACCCTAATATTTACTCCATTTCTTCTTCTGTTGTCTATCCTTGCACAAATGTAATTGAGACCTCCTTTGATGAGGTTCTCAATGCTATTTTTGCTATTAATGAAATAAACGAAGATTTTGAGTACCTTGGTGTGCCTTACATTAATTGTTTAGATTCTAATCAAACTTTTGATGATGATGATTTTGCAAATGAACAATTCTTAACTGATCTAAATAAGGTTAATAACAAACAACATAACCGCGTTCAAGTTAATGAAGAAGAAATTGTTATTATTAACCTCGATTCTAGTAGCCAACTGAGCGAGATTAGGATAGGGGCTACCCTTGACGAGCATGAGTGCGCACAACTCAAAGAATTATTGAAGGAATTTATGGATGTCGTCGCAGGGTCCTATGACAATATGCTCGGCATTGATCCTAAAATTTCTCAGCATGAGATCCCTACTCTTCCAGATTACAAGCCGGTTAAACAAAAGCTGAGAAAGATCTGCAACGAATGATCGCTCAAAGTCAAGGAAGAGGTGGTCAAACAAGTGAACGTCGACTTCATTCGTGTGATCGAATATCCCATATGGCTAGACAACATAGTGCCTGTGCCGAAATCAGGAGGGAAAGTTCGGATGTGTGTAGACTACCGGGACTTGAAAAAAGCCTCTCCAAAGGATGATTACCCACTACCTAATATTGACATGATCGTGGACAACACAGCCAATCATGATCTCAAGTCATTCGTCGACGAATTTGTTGGATACAACCAAATCAAAATGCACCCAGATCATCAAGAAAAAACTGCGTTCATCACCCCATGGGGAACCTTTTGCTACACTATTATGCCATTTGGTCTCAAGAATGACGGGGCTACCTACCAGAGGGTTGCCACAACCATCCTGCACGATCTGATTCACAAATAAGTCGAGGTCTATGTGGATGATATGATTATCGAATCCAAAACTAGATAAGGTCATGTTCCCATTCTCTAAAAGTTCTTCGAACGACTGCGACGATATCAGGTGAGACTCAATCCACAGAAATGTGTCTTCGACATTACAAAGGGAAAACTCTTAGGATTCATGGTCAGTGAAAAAGGGATAGAAGCAGATCCTACCAAGCTAAAAGCCATACTTGAGATGCCACATCCCCGAATGGAGAAAGAGTTCCGAGGTTTCCTTGGGAAATTGTAATACATCAGTCGGTTAATTAACCAGCTCACCTCCATCTGCGAACTTATTTTCAAACTCCTCTGAAAGGATTCAACCAATGTTTGGAACGAGGCCTGCCAAGAAGATTTTGACCGATTCAGAAAATATCTGACCCAGGCTCCGGTACTCATGCCACCACAGCCTGGTCTCCCTTTGCTCCTATACCTAACCATAACCGACACTGTAGCTCGGGCTTTTCTAGACCAATACCTTGAATATTCCCATAAAGAAAGAGCTATCTATTATGCCAGTCATAAATTAGTCGGGAATGCAGTCAATTACACTACTTTGGAAAAAGCATATGTTGCGCTTATTTGGGTCACCCAAAAGTTGCAACACTACATGCTCGCCTTACCCATCAAACTTGTATCCCGAATGGACCCCATCAAGTACCTGCTTGAGAAACTCACCTTATCTAGCTGAATGGATCAATGGCTAATGCTCTTAGCCGAGTTTGATATCGTGTACGTCACACAGAAATCTATGAAAGGAAGAGCTATCTCGGATTACCTCACTGACTACCCCATGGAAGAAGCTGATGTCTGGGTCTCCGAATTCCCAGATGAAAACATCATTTATGCTGCTTAAGACGACCCTCGATGGAAAATGTTCTTTGACGGCGCTGCTAATAAAAAGGGATACGATATTGGGATACTTTTGATCACCCCAGACGACTCCCACACTCCCATCACCATCAAGTTGGATTTCTCCTATACCAACAACATGACTGATTATGAGGTGTGTACGATAGGCCTCCAATATGATCTCAAGAAAGGTATTCAATGCCTAAATGTCTATGGGGATTCCTCCCTCATCATCGGACAAGTGATCATAAAATGGAAAGTTAAGGACGAGAAACTCCAACCCTTCCATGCCCACTTAGAAGAACTAGCCTCCCAAATCCAAGATATCACCTTACACTACCTACCTAGAGCAAAGAATAACCTAGTAGATGCCCTTTCTACCTTGGTCTCCATGGTTGACATGCCCGAGGGAATAACAATGGCCCCTTTCCTAGTCCAAAAGCAAGATAAACCAACCCACTACTACCACATTGAGATCATCACCACAGAAGATCCCGAGCTAGCCAACTGCTGGTATTATGATATCTAAAACCTCCTCAAGCATGGTAGGTATCCCGAGGGTTCCAATAAGAAAGACAGAGCAACCTTCAAAGACAGGCCGCCCAGTACATCATCTGTCACAAAGCACTATTCAAGAGAAACTTCGATGGAACCCATCTACACTGCATCGCAGGGGCTGACATTGAAGAGGTAATGTAGAGAATCCACATCGAGGAATGTGTACCCCACATGAACGGTCACATGCTTGCCAAGAATATCGTCCGATAAGGCTACTACTGGACCACCATGATCCACGATTGCACCGCCTATGTCCGGAGATGCCGCAAATGACAACAGTTCTCCAACCTTCAACACTTGCCTCTGCGAGAATTATACAACATAACTTCTCCCTGGCCATTCTCTATGTGGGGCATAGACATTATAGGGAAGGTTACACCCAAGTCCTTTAATGGGCATGAGTTCATCTTATTCGCCATCGATTACTTCACCAAATGGGTCGAAGCTGAGTCATACGCAGTCCTGAACGCCAAGAAAGTGGCCAAATGCATCAAGAAAAACATCATATGCCGATATGGGGTCCCGCATGAGCTAGCGTCAGATAACGGGTTGCATTTTGAGGCAGAAGTCACAGAAGTGGTCAATGAGTATGGGATTCAGAGACACAAATCTTCTCCTTACCGACCTCAGACCAATGGTGCGGTCGAAGCAAAGCCATCATCAGTAATATGACCGAATGTTGTCGAGATTGGGCCGACCGAATCCCTTATGCCCTTTAGGGCTACCGAACCTCAATCTGAACCTCTACTGGGGCTTCCCCTTACTCTCTAGTCTATGGCATGGAATCAGTCCTACCCATGGGGATGGAAATACTTCGCTATGCGTCATGCTTGAAAGCAAGGTCAGCGAAGAAGATTGGCACCAAAGCCGTCTTTACGAGATGACCCTCCTAGATGAAAGGATATTGAAAGCTTTATACCACATACAAGGGTACCATCATCGAATAGCACGTTCATTTAATAACAGAGTCAAGGACCGCAGCGTCCGAGAAAGGGATTTAGCCCTGAAATAAATAGTAGAGCCCATCTGGGACCCCAGAGGGAAATTCAAGCCCAATTGGAGCGGCTAATACATCGTGAAGAAGATCTTGTCCGGTGGTTCCGCCATGCTCACCGATCTAGATGGAGAAAAGATGGCTCATCCAGTCAACCTGGACCACCTCAAGAAGTTCTACCCCTAGCCCAAAATTTCGGCGTGCTATGACTCTTCTCATCTCCCTTCTATTCTAAAAAAAAAACTCTTCATTTTCCTCTACCCAGAACTATGTGGGCCTGATCCTCTGTAAAAAAATCCATTTTCAGAAAAATTAAAACTTTTCAAAAAAACAGCCAGAGGTACGTAGGCAGCTCATACATCTTACATGAGCACGACCCCTTATTTTTTCACAAAAAACTATTCTTTTCTTATCTCCGAGAATGGCAGTTCACTTTAACATATACTTGAACAAAAGGATTGTGCATGCCTTAGCGATCGGTATAGATAATTCAAAATACAGAATTCGTCAAAAGGCACAGCTAGATGATCAAAAACTTATTTATTTCAATAATAAGAAATTACACTGTAATTACATAAGAAAAGGAACGGATGACTCCCTTCCCCCTACCTTCCTAAAAAGCCAAATAAATTCCCAAATTTATTCCCCATTACAAAACAAACTCTCCAAGAGTCCTACCCACAGCTACCAGACGATCCAACTTCATCGTCATCATCTACATCCTGGGGACCCCAAGCTTCCCCTACCTGAATAGAGTGCCGTAGATGCTCCATGGACTGATAGGCTCGAACCAGCACTGAAAAAACTACCACACCTCCATCCATGGTATCAGATAAGGCAAGGCATCTTTGTCCAGTCTCCACTGCCAACATCTTGCTGACTACTCTTCTCCACAACCACTTCATATAATCCCCAGGGATGTGCAAAACTCTCCCAGCAGACTGAGAGGGACGAGTCGACGGACACCGACTCTCACACAAAGATCCAAGCCGCATGCGCACATGCTCTGTCAGATCTTCTACCGAAAAGAAGTCTAGTGTCCGAGGTGGCACGATCTGCTCCTAGCCAAATTGGAGCAGAAGCCGCCAAGGGAAATAGAAAGAGGTCTGTCTGAGACTAACCAGCCGGACATACGGGTATTCTTTGAGTTCCAGAATAGACAGTAGCTGTCCCCACTAAGGTACTGACCCGTACAGATTTAGAGCCCCATGCTCCACGAACCAGTTCTCCCAGCTCTCAATATCCAGGACAACACTGATGAAATAGAGGGAAAAGAAGTTGCGTACAGCGACAAAGGGTATTCCGGAAGAGTCACCAGGAGAAATCTTTCAGACAACCACGTGAACAGCATCACAGGGCTACCCCTCAGAAAGTTAGAATGACCTTCTCGCTAGGCATCTAAGCCATTCAAAGTCTCTTCCAGTATCATCGTCGCAAGATTGCGACGGTAGGGCATCCATGAAGTAATAGCTGCAAGTTATGGGTCCACCAAAAGCTTCCCAGTCACCAGTAACCATTTTGAAACCAAGCCTAAAATAAGAGCTCCGAAATATCCAGCATCACCCACCTCCTACAAATGCATGGACCGCAACACCGCCGGAAGAGAAATCATACCTCCAGTCACCAGTGATCTACCCGTTGAGGACAAAATACAAAGAAGCCCAACCAACAACTCCCGGGGAGAATGGGAAAACTCAGGCAGAGTCGCATCAATGCCGGGATTTATCCCCAATATAGCAAAAAATTCCTCATAAGTTAGATAGACTTCTTCCAAGCCAAAACAAAATACATGGTCTTCAGGGTACCAGAATTGTACCGCCGCCATCAGCATGTTCCACTCTATGGGCCGATTATGCCATAAAGAAACTCGACGCTAGTTGAAAGCATCGTAGTCGACGTTGTAGGAGCACATTGCCTCCAAAGTCTCGAGGTAGTTGACAAACTCAAAACTACCAGGGAGAGCCATCTCATAGAATAAGAGAAGGAGAATGTGAAGGTGTGATGAAAACACTCCACCCTTACCCCTTTTTATACTTGAAAACCCCCACAAAATACATAACCCCTGCAGAAATTGTTGGAAATCCTGCCCCATAAGGTACCAAAGGCTGAAGAGGGTACCAATCAAAGCTTTGAATTGATGGGACTAGACTGACCTGCCGATAGTCAGGACAAAGTGCCTGCCAATCGGCAACCCCCTACTTTTGGAAATTTTCCTTTTCCCTCTTTTGTCAAAATTCAGAAAACTCAAAATGAATTGATATTCTCAAACAGAATTTCAAAAATCCCCTTTTCATCTTTATATAAATTCTTATTTTAAATAAAACTTTCCTTCAAATCTAAAAAATATGTCTTTTTACGGTCTCAGCAACAAAGTAAAGCGCATGTGCATGCATTCATTCATCATTAACAGAAGATAATAAAAAAACTTCATTGCACTGCATATAAATTTATCTGTGTTACATCATCTTGCAGGAAAGAAAAGCAAAAAAAATAATGGGACTCAGCCCGAACCCACATTCCCCCTCTCTCTCTCACATAATCTTCACCTCTCTCTCTCCTAAGAGCTTCCACCCCTGCGACGCGCTCTCTTTCCCCTGCGGTGAGATAACGTACCATCGCTACCAAAAAATGCCTCGCCGGATGAGGCAGACGGCACCAAGAAAGAAGGAATAGGAACTGCATCCCGAATATAGGCAGTCACCGAAGATATCTAGTCCCTAGTATCCCTCAGCCAGGTGGTGGATACCCAGACGTGGTGTAAGAAAAGGTAAAATGAGTATCAAGCAGAAAAGATCGAAAGAAACCAAAAGTAAGGAAAACAAAAGGACAGAAAAGATATACCTCAGGACGAAGAACCTTCTCTGTCAAGCCCAACTCCTCCAGATTCATCGCATGAGGACAATGCAGTATAGGCACCATCCCTCCATCAGCCCGCCAGATATTGTATGAAGGAGTATGTAGCCACACAAAGGGGACCTCCAAATTCGTCGCCGCTGCAGATGTCGACGGACGGTCACCGATGTAGGAGGACCCCACTGGCTGACTCAAACTCGCAGGAGGGAAGGGCAGTGCACCATATATGCTGGGCGCCATCAGCCAGCTCGTCACAAAGTCCATATAATCATACGACACAACTGTATCAGTATATAGAAGGTAGGACTCGTCAATCATCGCCGCGATCCTCGCATCCTCTGGCAGCAGCCGCTCCCGCCTCATAGACATAGGGGGCCTCGCAGGTGGCACCACCACCTCTCCTTCAGCAATCTGTCGGACCACCCTCTACCTAAGATACCAAGTATGGACAAACTCATGTTCCAACAAATGCCTCATCTGCGCATTTACTCCAGCCAACCCCGTGTTCTGAACAACCATCCCCCAAGGGTAAAAGGTCACCTGAAAAAAAAATCCACAGCAGGTACAAATCAGTGCAGAATCAGAGTACACAAAGACCAAGACTGAAGAAGAAAGAAGTCTTACCCTACCACTGGTCAGGCCATTCAAGACCTGATGCACCGCCTCTAGAGAGAGAGACCTCTTCGACTGCCAATTGGCCTTGCGCCATCGATGCTACTGGTAAAAATCCCCAGCGGTGTCATCCTTCAAAGTAATCAGCTGGGTATTACACCCGCTCACCTCATAGAACCATGTCTGACAAAGACAAAAATTTTGCAATAAACCAGAAACGCATAAGGAAAATGCAAATACATGAAAGGAAAATGCACAAAATTAAAGAATACCTCAAAAAGATACATGGCTCCAGTGAAAGACTGCCGGCAACACCGGCTGAATGCATCCAAGGAAAAATAAAGGGTCGCCACAGTCAGGCTCTCCCAATCATATAGAGGGATGTTCAAAAACATCCTCAGGTATGGTAAAAACCATAAGCGGACAACGTCGCCGCTCGACGCCACCAGAAATCCCCCCAACACCAGTAAAATGAACAACTGGGCCATCTGCCTCACCTGCAGCCCGTCCTCCACATCGATCACTCTGCCTAAGAAAATATCTTTCAGTAGCGATAGACGGATGTAGTCCCCAGACACTATCCTCCCCACATCCCTAAGCGCCGTGCGCAGCGCCTCCGGCCTCACCCACAAAAGTGATCCACCTCTATCTGCTCCCCATCACAATCCAGCCCCAGTAGCTGCTACACATCTATGGGAGTCACAGTCATCTCCCCAAAGCCAAAATGAAAGGTGTGGGTAGTGTCCCACCACCTCTCCCCTAGAGCGTATAAAATAACCGTCGAACGAGGCGTCTCATCTAGAACAGACGCCAACCTTTCAAGGCCTACTGAGGGTACCACCAAATGCACCACAGGGGGGAAGATGCTCCCAGACATCCATAAGCCCTGTCGTCCCGCGGGCACGCATATTCGACAGAGAAATATCAGATTGCCAAAAGAGAAAAACCTTATCAGAATCCAAGAAAAAAGGAAAACCACAAAAAGAGAGAATGCCAAAAGTCATTTTACTTACATAACCGCTAGGGTTCACCACCCTTGAAGAACGATGACGCGATGGCTCCCGCAGCAAGGTTCGCTCATTCGCAACCGGCTTAAATGCGTCAAAAGAATTCTCGCTCCCCAAGGCAAGAGGCGCCCTGGCCCTCCACTCCACTTTGGCATAGTCATCAACAACCATCCATTCCTGGTGTACTGTAGTGCTCACAAAGTGACTTTATTCCATTTAATTTCAGAGAATGTCTCTTCCATGTTAGAAATTGAGGAATTTTAATTGTTCTTGAAAGATGAATGAAAACCCATGTAAATTGGAGTTTAGAACTTGAAAATTTTGAAGAGAATTGCATATAGAATGATAGGTAGATGATTTCTCTCATGATAATTGTGATTAGAAGAAATTAAAACGGATTAAATTCTGGGAATTGATGATGATATAAATCTAGGGTTCATGTTCTTGATAAAAATTGGGGAAAAGTATAAAATCTTGCAATTTAATGATGTTTAGGATGCATTAATGTATTAAACGATGTTAGTATATGACCTTAGCATGTTGTAGTATGATTAGAGGACTTAAAACTATGTTAGAACGAACTTTGGAGAAGGATTGAGGTGTTAAAAATGGTGAGAAACGTAACTTAGAAAATCTGGGAAGAAACTGGCAGCACGTTAGAAGCCCCTACCCAGGTCGTTCGAACGAACTCGTTCGAACGAGCTTCTAACAAGTTGACCAGTCGCTGCTAACGAGAAGGGATCTCGTTTGATATCTCGTTCGAACGAGATATCGTTAGAAGGTACAGTTCATTCGAACGAACTGGAATCTCGTTCGAACACCCTCGTTCGAATGAGACTTCTAACGAGTTGACAGAGGAATCTCGTTCGAACAGTCTCGTTCGAATGAGACTTCTAACGAGTTGACAGTTTGGTCCTTTTTGGACTGTTCTGATTTTTGGAGTCCCGTAAACTGGTTCGAGGGTAGAGTTAACATTCCTTGATGATGTAAGGATAGATTTGGGACTTTTGGATTATTATGAGGAGTAAATTTATATACGAGAGTTATATTCAATGAATCATTTGGGTTGAGACGTGAGTGTCTACTACGACGTGAGGATGAATTATGGCGCGTATAATTACAAACCGGAATAGTATAAATTGTGATAATTATAAGTTAGTACGAGAATGCGATATGTACTACGATTAAACTACGGTATTACTAAGACGTGTGTTTACTTAGTATTGGTATATGAATTGTGTGTATGACATACCTACCATACTTGCTATCACGGGAGGTTTGCGTTCGCTTAGGGCCCTCTAATCCTTGTGTTGCCCGGATTTAGACTGGTTACCTCGATGAACATAGGTCAGAGAAAGACTTATTGGGATGTTAATAAGTCCGCTGATCGTGGGAGCGTAGGTATGTACGTGACCAATGTGATGTGACTGTGTTCGCCTCCACTATTTGTGATTTGTGTTATCTGGACTATTCCTGAGAGATTCGGAATATGTGATCCTTATGTATGTGATGTACCGGGATGGATAGCAGAGTATGTGTGCACCACAGCTTAGTTCTCGGGGTGCTTATATTGTATATTTATGATGTGAATAATATACACTTAATTAATGAGAACCTTCATGTTAATGATGTGAATATAATTACGGTATTGCTTCGAGAAATATAGCAAGTTAACTGATAGAGATATATATATTGCATATTGAGCATCTGAGTTTGCGTTAAACCCCTACTTAATTACGAGCGTTATTATGTTAATAGAACCGAGTAATAAGGGTAAGACCTATGATAGTCTAGCTAGATATGTTGTCACTTAGGTAGTAGTTTGTATCACTCTAGATGGGTACTTACGTTAGGAGTGCACAGTTAGACGAGAGGTGAGAATATCATGTGAGTGCACGTCCTAACATGTACTTTGCATTTAATGTTTTAAATGTTTTTAAAGCACTTGCAGGTTTTTAAAATATAACTCCACATTCGGGCTCTGACCCGTTTGCTTTTTCAAATATTTTTCTTGTAAAACCATTTTAGGTGCCCAGCCACAGGGACACCAAGCATATGATTCTCATTCAGGTGACGAGCTGTAGCTGTTTGTGGAAGTTACAGGGATTTGCTTGTAGACGCTTCTATCTTTTGGATTCCAGAGTCACTATCTATCGGTTGTAGGGCATGTTGCCCATTTCTATTTAGAGACATCTTTTACATTATAGTTTTCAGACTTTGATTTGTATTGTTTTAGCATTCGGTTATTTATTTCAGTATGGGATTGTAGTGAGGAGTTTTCCTCCAGACTTTACTTACACTATGTGATGGTTATTCGTTTTACTTCAGTATGGTGAATGGTGTTACTTATTTCTTCATTACACTGTTGCATGTTAATCAGACTTATATTAAAATTTGGCATCTTACTTTTTAAATACTAGGTGGTTAGTAATCATTAAAATGTTTTCGACAGTGATGCTATTAACTGGACCAACTTGGCATTTTGAATTAATTTAATAAAGGAGTAGCTACCCGGTATTTAATTAGTCGTGGTGTCACACTACCGAATGGCACCCTCCACACCATGCCGATCGGCACCCCCTTAAATTTTCGTACAAAAATTCCCAGAAAATACCAGAAAATCCTAAAAAATCCTCAGAATTTTCATAAAAATTCCGAAAAGGATTTAGAACATGTTCACTAAGAAGATTTCGCACTTCCTTAAACGGAACCCCTATTTCCCCAGCGAAACTCCCAAAAGACAAGTGAATCTCTCCCCAGCGACGTCCCCAGAGGACCTCTAAAGTATCCCAAACTTCAGGATCGTATCTTATTCCCCAAAGGTCTCAAATTTCCCCAAGAAATATGTCCAAACCTTGGACCACCTATTCACTTCCCCAGCATCAGATTGGTTGTTCCCCTGGTACAGTCTCCAAAAAACATAAGGATTTCCCCAACAATCGGCTCCCCAACTAAAAACACGAGGTAATTTTCCCAGCAGAGTTCCCCAAGAACTTCTCACCTTAAGCCCGCAGAATTAGCTTTGACCCGCAGAATTGGTCATTTCAAACTTAAGCCCGCAGAATTGGCTTCGACCCGCTGAATTGGTCACCTCACCTTAAGCCCGCAGAATTGGCATCGACCCGCAAAATTGGTCATCTCACCTTAAGCCCGCAGAATTGGCTTCGACCCACAGAATTGGTCATCTCACCTTAAGCCCGCATAATTGGTCACCTCAGAAATTAGAAATCAAACCAAGGCAAGTGACTTTATTCCATTTAAATTCAGAGAATGTCTTTTCCATGTTAGAAATTGGAGAATTTTGATTGTTCTTGAAAGATTAAATGAAAACCCATGTAGTTGGAGTTTAGAACTTGAAAATTCGGAAGAGAATTGCATGTAGAATGATAGGTAGAGGATTTCTCTCATAATAATTGTGATTAGAAGAAAATAAACGGATTTAATTATGGGATTTGATGATGATATATATCTAGGGTTCATGTTCTTGATAAAATTGGGGAAAAGCATACAATCTTGTGATTTAATGATGTTTAGGATGCATTAATGCCTTAAAAGATGTTAGTTTATGACCTAAGCATGTTTTAGTATGATTAGAGGACTTAAATCATTGTTAGAACGAACTTTGGAGAAGGATTGAGGTGTTAAAAATGGTGAGAAACGTAACTTAGAAAATCTGGGACGAATCTGGCAGCTCGTTAGAAGCCCCTACCCAGGTCGTTCGAACGAACTCGTTCGAACGAGCTTCTAACGAGTTGACCAGTCGCTGCTAACGAGAATGGATTTCGTTCGATATCTCGTTCGAACGAGATATCGTTAGAAGGTACAGTTCGTTCGAACGAGACTTCTAACGAGTTGGCAGAGGAATATCGTTCGAACAGTCTCGTTCGAACGAGACTTCTAACGAGTTGACAGTTTGGTCCTTTTTGGACTGTTTTGACTTTTGGAGTCCCGTAAACTTGTTCGAGGATATAAATGACCTTCCTAAGATGATGTAAGGATATATTTGGGACTTTTGGGTTATTGAGAGGAGTAAATTATATACGAGAGTTATATTAAATGGACGGTTTGGGTTGAGACGTGAGTGTCTATTATGACGTGAGAATGTATTATGGTGCGTATAATTACAAACCGGAGTAAAATAAGATGTGATAATTATAGTTAGTACAAGAGTGCAATATGCACTACGATTAAAATACGGTATTACTAAGATGTGTGTTTACTTAGTATTGGTATATAAATTGTGTGTATGACATACCTACCATACTTGCTATCACGGGAGGTTGCGTTCGCTTAGGACCCTCTAATCCTTGTGTGCCTACGGGGGGGATATAGATTGGTACCTCGATGAACATAGGTCAGAGAAAGACTTATTGGGATGTTAATAAGTCCGCTGATCGTGGGAGCGTAGGTATGTGCGTGACCCATGTGATGTGACTGTGTTCGCCTCCACTATTTATGATTTGTGTTATCTGAACTATTCCTGAGAGATTCGGAATATGTGATCCTTATGTACGTGATGTACCGGGATGGATAGCAGAGTATGTGTGCACCGCAGCTTAGTTCTTGGGGTGCTCGTATTGTATATTTATGATGTGAATAATATACACCTAATTAATGAGAACCTTCATGTTAATGATGAGAATATAATTACGGTATTGTTTCGATAAATAAAATGAGTTAGCTGATAGAGAAATATATTGCATATTGAGCATCTGAGTTTACATTAAATCCCTATCTAATTACGAGCGTTATATGTTAATAGAACCGGGTAATAAGGGTAGAAACTATTACAGTCTAGCTAGTTATGATGTCACTTAGCTAGTGGTTTATATCGTTGTAGATGGGTACTTACGTTAGGAGTGCACAGTTAGACGAGAGGTGAGAATATCATGTGAGTGTACGTCCTAACATGTACTTTGCATTTAATGTTTTAAATGTTTTTAAAGCACTTGCAGGTTTTTAAAATATAACTCCACATTCGGGCTCTGACCCGTTTGCTTTTCAAATCTTTTTCTTGTAAAACCATTTTAGGTGCCCAGCCACAAGGACACCAAGCATAGGATACTCATTCAGGTGACGAGCTGTAGCTGTTTGTGGAGGCTACAGGGATTTGCATGTAGACGCTTCTATCTTTTGGATTCCAGAGTCACTATCTATCAGTTGTAGGGCATGTTGCCCATTTCTATTTAGAGACATCTTTTACATTTCAGTTCTCAGACTTTAGCATGTATTATTTCAGTATTCGGTTATTTATTTCAGTTATGGGATTGTAGTGAGGAGTTTTTCCTCCAGACTTTATTTACTCTATTGTGATGGTTATTCGTTTTACTTCAGTATGGTGTATGGTGTTATTTATTTCTTCATTACACTTGTTGCATATTAATCAGACTTAAATTAAAATTTGGCAAATTACTTTTTAAATACTAGGTGGTTAGTAATTTTTAAATGGCTTTCGACAGTGATGCTATTAACTGAGCCAACTTGGCATTTTGAATTAATTTAATAAAGGAGTAGCTACCCGGTATTTAATTAGTCGGGGTGTCACAGGTGGTATCAGAGCATCAGGTTCTAGTGTCCTTTAGGATCTGTACGGCTATTATGTTTCCGCTACGTTTCTTTGATATAGAGCCCTATATTTTAGGACTGTTGTACTCTTTTGTGTATGCTTTGTTCTTCAGCTATTTTAAGTTTATAAACAGCGAACTTATAAACTTTGTTCTTATTTCAGATGCCTCCACGACGTGCACGACGAGTTCCCAAGGATGCAACGCCCGAACCACAGCCCGCTCCAGTTCAGGGCATGATGAATGCCGCTGAGGTTGCAGCTATAGTAGCCCAAGCGGTAAATGCCGCCATTGCCGTTATTCAGCAGGCACCACCCCAGGCGCCAGTTGTCGCGCCAGTACAGGTTAATGCATTCCCGTCTGCTTGGGAGCGTGTACGTGACGCTTTTCAAAAAGCGCATCCGCCAGAGTTTGCAGGTAGCTCAGATGTGGTAGTTTCGAGCCAATGGAGGAAGGACATGCAGAGGCATTTGAGGATGCATGAGTGCACTGATGTTCAGAAGCAGGTGCTAGCTACTTTAAAGCTAGTTGGATCTGCACTGCAGTGGTGGGAGTCTATTACCACCGAGGAGGAGAGGGATACTCTCACGATTCAGGAGTTCTGGGTGCGGTTTGACCGCAAGTACTTTCCGTCGGCTGTTCATACGGAGATGAGGAGGAAGCTGATGAGTCTGAAGCAGGAAGGCAAGACAGTGGCCGAGTATGAGGCCGAGTTCACTAACCTGTTGAATATCGTTCCAGACGAGATTCCAACAGAGAAGAAGAAGATTGAGAAGTTCACCGATGGGTTGAATGGGAGGATCCGTCAGCATCTGCTAGGGAACCTATCGTTGGCCACGTATTCTGATGTGGTTAACGCTGCATTGTTACACTGCCAGGACCACCGTTTTCATATGGCCGAGGGGAAAAGGTCAGGAGAGTCTAGCCATCAGGGCAGGACTGGAGGACATGGTGCCAGCGGGGCACAATCGGGTCAGGGGCAGAGACAGAATGAGCAGGGCTCCCAGCAGGGGGATAATAAGAGGTTCCGGTCAGGGAACTACAGGCAGGGACAGGGAGGTTTCTGTCAGGGCCATCAGGGTCCAAACGGCCATCAGGGCCAGCAGGGGCAGAATGGGCAGCAGTTTCATCAGGGCCAGCAGGGCCAAGGGAGGAACGGTAACGGCCACCAGGGCCGGGGACAGCAGGGGCAGAAGGGAGGGAACTTCCCAGGGAAGTGCTTTGTTTGTGGCAAGACTGGCCATAAGAAGCAGGATTGTCCTGATAGGGGCAGGGCCCCACAGCAGCAGCAGCAGGGTGCTCGCCAGGAGCCACAGAGGCCTATGTTTCCCGCAGCTCTTCCCGCACCGCCGCAGATGGCAGCATTGCCACCCATTTCAGCAGTCCCAGCTCAGCAGGGGCAGCTACAGTATGGACGTGTCTACAACGTCCACCAGGCTGCAGTTCCACAGGCACCGCCCGCGATCGAGGGTACGTTTCCTATCCATGGCACTATGGGTCGGGTGTTATTTGATACGGGTGCTACACACTGTTTTATAGCTACACACTTCGCGAAAGCTTTAGGATTGTTAGCTACGGCAGAGAGCACAGTGACGTGTGTCGACTCACCATTGGGGAGTGGGTCACTTATTTTCTTTATATGCCGGGGAGTGGGGGTAGAGATCGGTGGTTTGGTATTGCCTGCAGACATGTTAGTGTTAGACATGCATGTTCACGATGTGATCATCGATATGGATTGGCTCGTATCATATAGGGCCATGATTGATTGCTTCAGCGGGAGCATTATTTTTGCCATTCCGGGGCAAGAGATGTTTATAGTGGCGATGCCTCGCCCAGAGGGAGGATCGACCGCTCATCTGTATTACATAAAGGAGGATACCTCTAAGGAGGTTGTGATTCCTTTAGATTCAATTTCGGTTGTCAGGGAGTATTCAGATGTGTTTCAGGAGATACCAGGCTTACCACCCAGTCGAGAGATAGACTTCGTTATAGATTTGCTACCGGGTACGAGACCTATAGCACGCGCACCATACCGTATGGCTCCAGCTGAGATGAGGGAGTTACGGGATCAGATAGAGCAGCTGTTAGGTCAGGGCTTTATTCGCAGGAGTACCTCACCTTGGGGCGCTCCAGTTTTATTTGTGAAGAAGAGGGACGGTTCACTGAGATTGTGTGTGGACTACCGAGAGTTGAATAAGGTCACGATACGGAATAAGTATCCGTTGCCTCGAATCGATGACTTATTCGACCAGTTGAGAGGAGCTTCTTTCTTCTCAAAGATTGATTTGAGATCGGGATACCATCAGTTGCGTATCAGGGAGGAGGATGTCTCGAAGACTGCGTTCTTGTCGAGATATGGTTCTTACGAGTTTCGGGTTATGCCTTTTGGTTTGACCAACGCTCCAGCAGTGTTTATGGACTTGATGAACAAAGTGTTCAGGGATTTCCTAGACCAGTTTGTCATTGTCTTCATTGATGATATTCTGGTTTACTCCCAGACAGAGGAAGAACACGCCGAGCATTTGAGGCAGGTTTTGTAGACACTTCGTCAGAACGAGTTGTATGCAAAATATGAGAAGTGCGGGTTTTGGCTGAAGGAAGTCCAGTTCTTGGGTCACATTATTTCTGACCGGGGAATATCTGTTGATCCGGGGAAGGTGTCAGCGGTGAGGGAGTGGGGACAGCCCACGACACCAACGTAGATTCGTAGTTTCTTGGGTCTAGCAGGATACTACAGGAGGTTTATTCTGGGTTTCTCGGAGATAGCAGGTCCTTTGACACATCTTATTCGTAAGGGTGTGCCATACATCTGGAGTGATGCCTGTCAGTTGGCATTCGATGAATTGAAGGACAAATTGACCTCAGCACCTGTGCTAGCATTGTCGAGACCGGGAGTTGAGTATTTGGTTTACACCGACGCGTCTTTACAAGGACTTGGAGGTGTATTGCAGCAGGAGAGACAGGCCATAGCATATGCTTCCCGTAAGCTTAAGCCTCATGAGAAGAATTACCCCACGCATGATTTGGAGTTGGCAGCAGTGGTATTTGCCCTACGGATTTGGAGGCACTATCTTTTGGGGGAGAAGTTCCAACTGTTCACGGACCACAAGTCCCTACAGTACCTGTTCACGCAGAAAGAGTTGAATATGCGGCAACGTAGGTGGCTTGAGTTTATGAAAGACTACCAGTTCGACATCCAGTACCACCCGGGTAAGGCTAACGTGGTAGCAGACGCGTTGAGCCGTAGGCCAGCAGATGAGGTGGCAGAGGTGTGGAAGGCAAAGTGGAAGGAATTGGGACACCAGGATGCAGTGGCCCGATCTTTCATGTCTGTGATGACCGTTACGCCGCAGATTGTCACGAAGGTAGTACGAGCACAGGCTAATGACTCGTTCTGTCAGGAGCAGATAGTTCGATTACTAGCAGAGGGAGCCGAGTCCTATACCGTCAACTCAGACGGGGGATTACATTTCAATGGGAGATTGGTAGTTCCGGAAGGGGAAGAATTGCGACACGAAGTGATGGCAGAGTCGCACGGCTCACGGTTCGCGGTATATCCAGGAGGGGACAAAATGTACCAAGACATGAGACGGCAGTATTGGTGGAGCGGTATGAAGAGAGATATCGCTGAGTTTGTTTCGAAATGCGCCACTTATCAGCTTGTAAAAGTGGATCATCAAAGACCAGTAGGATTGTTACAGCCGTTGGAAGTCCCGGTGTGGATGTGGGAGAGCATATCCATGGACTTTATCACGGGGTTACCTACGTCGCAGAGGGGTCAAGACTCCGTTTGGGTAATTGTGGACAGGTTGTCCAAGGTCGCTCACTTTTTACCCGTAAGGACTGACTACACCACGGGATAGTATGCCCAACTCTTCACTTCAGAGATTGTGAGACTTCACGGTGTACCCCTAAATATCGTGTCTGACAAAGACAAGATATTTGTTTCGAGGTTTTGGGAGATTTTCCAGGAGGCCATGGGCACGGAATTGCGGTTGAGTACGGCGTATCATCCGCAGACTGATGGGCAGACTGAGCGCACAAATCAAATGTTGGAGGACATGCTACGCATGTGCATTATTGACTTCGGGGGTGGATGGGAGCAGTACCTTCCACTGGTGGAGTTTGCTTACAACAACTCCTATCAGTTCACTATTGGCATGGCTCCGTTTGAGACATTGTACGGTAGGCCTTGTCATTCCCCAACATGTTGGTTAGAGGTGGGGGACAACAAACTGCTTGGACCGGAAGTTATTCAGGATACTTCGGCAAGAATTGAGTTGATTCGGAGTCGCATTCGGGTAGCTCAAGACAGGCAGAAGAGTTATGCTGATGCGAAGAGATATTTCAGGGAGTTCCAATTGGGGGACCAGGTTTTGCTCAGAGTATCTCCTATGAAGGGGATTATGCGTTTCGGGAAGAAGGGGAAGTTGGCACCGAGGTATGTGGGGCCGTTTCCTATTATCGAGCGGATCGGATCGGTTGCGTATAGACTCGGACTACCGGAGCATTTATATCGGATTCACGACGTGTTCCATATTTCCTCGCTGAGGAAATACCTTAGAGATAATTTGGCTCATTCTCACATTGCTGTGGAGGACATCGATCTCCAGCCGGATAGCTCCTACGAGGAGGGGCCGATTACTATTTTGGACCGAAGCGAGAGAAAACTGCGGTCAAAGATAGTTCCGTTAGTGCGTGTTCAGTGGCGACATCACAATGTCAAAGAGTCCACATGGGAGCGCGAGGATGAGATGCGCGAACATTATCCAGAGTTATTTTTAGCAGGTACTTTCTAGTTTCGAATTTCGGGACGAAATTCAGTTATTAAGGGGGAAGTATGTAATACCCCATACTTTTGGCTATATTTATTTTTGGGATTAATTAATTAAATGCGTATTAATTGGAAATTAATCCGGGTTATAAATACTAATGAGATGCGAGTTGGTATTTGATTATTTGCATATATGATTATATATGAATTTGGAATTATGAAACTTGTCGTGAGATTTATATACGACATTTTAGAAATTTTGTTGAGACGCGTGGGACCGCTGCGTCACGGTGTAATATTTTGATAATAAAAGTGAATTTAAAATCTATAAACCATATGGTCGTTTTGAGTGCGCCAACGCGTCCGGAAAGGTCGAGATAGTCAGAAAACACTACCCGGGGGTGTAGTTTGGATTTCGGGGTATTTTTAGGCCATACCGGCAACTTAAAGGGTATTTTGGTAATTTTACATTTTGAGGAATTAAAAGTGACGAAAATTGGTTAATTAAATCTGATGTGGATTTGACCTACTAAGCCCATAACCAACCCATATTAACCTAGAAGGCTACGTAGGTTATCATTTAGGTTTTCTAAGTTTTCCCCAAATCAAACCCTAGCCACCTTAAGCCACCATTGGAGAAGGAGCTTGGAGAGAGGAATTTCTGCAGAAAACTGCATCAAACCTACACAAAAATCAGAAATCAAACCAAGGCAAGTGACTTTATTCCATTTAAATTCAGAGAATGTCTTTTCCATGTTAGAAATTGAAGAATTTTGATTGTTCTTGAAAGATTAAATGAAAACCCATGTAGTTGGAGTTTAGAACTTGAAAATTCGGAAGAGAATTGCATGTAGAATGATAGGTAGAGGATTTCTCTCATAATAATTGTGATTAGAAGAAATTAAACGGATTTAATTCTGGGATTTGATGATGATATATATCTAGGGTTCATGTTCTTGATAAAATTGGGGAAAAGCATACAATCTTGTGATTAAATGATGTTTAGGATGCATTAATGCCTTAAAAGATGTTAGTTTATGACCTAAGCATGTTTTAGTATGATTAGAGGACTTAAATCATTGTTAGAACGAACTTTGGAGAAGGATTGAGGTGTTAAAAATGGTGAGAAACGTAACTTAGAAAATCTGGGACGAATCTGGCAGCTCGTTAGAAGCCCCTACCCAGGTCGTTCGAACGAACTCGTTCGAACGAGCTTCTAACGAGTTGACCAGTCGCTGCTAACGAGAATGGATTTCGTTCGATATCTCGTTCGAACGAGATATCGTTAGAAGGTACAGTTCGTTCGAACGAACTAGGACCTCGTTCGAACAGCCTCATTCGAATGAGACTTCTAACGAGTTGGCAGAGGAATCTCGTTCGAACAGTCTCGTTCGAACGAGACTTCTAACGAGTTGACAGTTTGGTCCTTTTTGGACTGTTTTGACTTTTGGAGTCCCGTAAACTTGTTCGAGGATATAGATGACCTTCCTAAGATGATGTAAGGATAGATTTGGGACTTTTGGGTTATTGAGAGGAGTAAATTATATACGAGAGTTATATTAAATGGACGGTTTGGGTTGAGACGTGAGTGTTTATTATGACGTGAGAATGTATTATGGCGCGTATAATTACAAACCAGAGTAAAATAAGATGTGATAATTATAGTTAGTACGAGAGTGCAATATGCACTACGATTAAAATACGGTATTACTAAGATGTGTTTTTACTTAGTATTGGTATATAAATTGTGTGTATGACATACCTACCATACTTGCTATCACGGGAGGTTGCGTTCGCTTAGGACCCTCTAATCCTTGTGTGCCTACGGGGGGGATATAGACTGGTACCTCGATGAACATAGGTCAGAGAAAGACTTATTGGGATGTTAATAAGTCCGCTGATCGTGGGAGCGTAGGTATGTGCGTGACCCATGTGATGTGACTGTGTTCGCCTCCACTATTTGTGATTTGTGTTATCTGAACTATTCTTGAGAGATTCGGAATATGTGAGCCTTATGTACGTGATGTACCGGGATGGATAGCAGAGTATGTGTGCACCGCAGCTTAGTTCTTGGGGTGCTCGTATTGTATATTTATGATGTGAATAATATACACTTAATTAATGAGAACCTTCATGTTAATGATGAGAATATAATTACGGTATTGTTTCGATAAATAAAATGAGTTAGCTGATAGAGAAATATATTGCATATTGAGCATCTGAGTTTACATTAAATCCCTATCTAATTACGAGCGTTATATGTTAATAGAACCGGGTAATAACGGTAGAAACTATTACAGTCTAGCTAGTTATGATGTCACTTAGCTAGTGGTTTATATCGTTGTAGATGGGTACTTACGTTAGGAGTGCACAGTTAGACGAGAGGTGAGAATATCATGTGAGTGTACGTCCTAACATGTACTTTGCATTTAATGTTTTAAATGTTTTTAAAGCACTTGTAGGTTTTTAAAATATAACTCCACATTCGGGCTCTGACCCGTTTGCTTTTCAAATCTTTTTCTTGTAAAACCATTTTAGGTGCCCAGCCACAAGGACACCAAGCATAGGATACTCATTCAGGTGACGAGCTGTAGCTGTTTGTGGAGGCTACAGGGATTTGCATGTAGACGCTTCTATCTTTTGGATTCCAGAGTCACTATCTATCAGTTGTAGGGCATGTTGCCCATTTCTATTTAGAGACATCTTTTACATTTCAGTTCTCAGACTTTAGCATGTATTATTTCAGTATTCGGTTATTTATTTCAGTTATGGGATTGTAGTGAGGAGTTTTTCCTCCAGACTTTATTTACTCTATTGTGATGGTTATTCGTTTTACTTCAGTATGGTGTATGGTGTTATTTATTTCTTCATTACACTTGTTACATATTAATCAGACTTAAATTAAAATTTGGCAACTTACTTTTTAAATACTATGTGGTTAGTAATTTTTAAATGGTTTTCGACAGTGATGCTATTAACTGAGCCAACTTGGCATTTTGAATTAATTTAATAAAGGAGTAGCTACCCGGTATTTAATTAGTCGGGGTGTCACAGGCCACAGAATTGTTAATCTCACCTTAAGCCCGTAAAAATAGCTTCGACCCACAGAATTGGTCATCCCTAACTTAAGCCCGCAAAATTATCTTCGACCCAAAGAATGGGTCATCACAACCTAAGCCCTCATAAATGGATTTGACCCGCAGAACTGGTCATCCCCATCATCACTGTAAGTCCTCGGAATTGACCAAAAATTTTCCTTTAAGACCATCCCTATCATGCCCCTTTAAGCCCACAAAAATTGGCTTCGACCCGTAGAATTGGTCCGCCTCACCTTTAAGCCCGCAGAATTGGCTTCGACTGGCAGAATCGGTCACCCTCATCTTCAAGCCCTCAGAATTGGCTTCGAACCGTAGAATCGGTCACCCTCATCTTTAAGCCCTCAGAATTGCCTTTAGCCCGCATAATCGATCACCGTCATCCTTAGGTCCTCAAAATCGACCTCAACCCTCCAGTCATCCTCTTTCAAAGGCATCATGTGGTGTCTATTCGACAACTATCGTTTGTTCCAAACTCACCCATCGAGGGGCTCTGTAGACACCCCATTCTAATACCCCCTAACCTCTCCTAAGGCCCTAGCACCTCCCTGCATCATTGCAAACCCAAGTCATATCCTAGGTACTGAGCTAAAGGCCATCGGGCACTCCCAGGCTCAGTTTGAGCAAAATTCAAACTCTTCAGCTAAACCAACACTGAATAAATCTTCTAAGGGCACTAAATCCCCTTTCCAACGGTCCATCCCGTGCACGATTCTGACTTACCATGCGGACGAACGATCCGTTTTTCTCTAAAACTCAATCAGGAGGTCACCAGATGCTCCCAGGTTCCGTTTGAATAAAGTCAACTCTTCATCTCGACCAATACTGAATGAATCTTCAAAGGGTACTGAAACCCCTTTACAACGGTCCGCCCCGTGCACGATTCTGGCCTACGGTACGGACGAATGATCCGTTTTACTCTGAAAGGTCACCGAACACTTCCAGGCCCCGGTTGACCAAAGTCAACTCCCTGAACTGGTTCAAACTCTTTGGAATATCGAAGAAGATCTCCTAACCTTTCTAACGGTCCTCCCCGTGCGCGATTCTGACTTACCATGCGAACGAACGATCCATTTGCGTCCGATAATTCCCCGTCCAAAGGACCGACGAGCGCTTCCCAACCACATTTGACCCAAAGTCAACTCCCAAACTTGCGAGAAGTATTAAGGACTTTCAAAGGTCTCTGAAATACCTTTCCAATTGTTTGCCCCGTGCGCGATTTGGATCAACATTTCGCACTCTACGACCGATTTTTTGAAGGAACCTGAAACTACACTGGCAAACTGCAGGTTCCAAGCCCTGCCTATCGGCAGTGTGCCTAAACACACCTGTCGATTGGCAGGAGTAGGGCTATGCCAATCGGTAATTCCCTGGGCCTTTAAAAATAAGGGCGAAACCTCATTCCAAAAGGAAGAAGAATCAAAGACCCATCAATCTCAGCAAGCTCAGAAAACCCCTCTCGAAGACAGCGTGATTTCCACATCCAAATCCCTTTTCAACCTTCACCTTTCATCACCCTTTTCACCAAACATGGTTAATTAAGTACTCTCCATCATCATCCAAGTGCAAGGGCTGCTCTCCAACATCCAAGATCAAGCTCAAGATCTTCAAGAAGGTCCAACTTTATCCACTCTCTCCTTAAATTCGCCTAAATTCTCATTAGTTTGTTTTGTTACTTAGTACTTTTATTCTCTTATCTCACATATCCTAATATACTTTTTATCTAGTATTATTTCACATCTCTTATTTTCATATAAATAAAACCCAAAAAATAAGAAAAAGTGGATTTGCTCATAAATTCCAAACGGGAATTCTCACACTTTTTTCACAACTAAAACACTTTTTTACACACACACACACACACACACATATAAGAGAAGTCCCCGATTGGATTTCTGGGATAAATCCCACCCCTCATTTTTCATACGAACTACGTGGACTTTGATGCCTCTATAGGCTACGTAGGCGTCTCAAGGTAAAACCCGAGACTCGAGTCCTTTTTCTACTTTTTTCCTATTTTTCTATATTCTTTAAACTTAATTCTCAGAAATTCTCTCTCTCTCTCTCTCTCTCTATATATATATATATATATATATATATATATATTTCTTCTCAATGGCGTATTATTCCACGTGCGTTATCATTCCCTTATAATGATCGACGCTAGGATAATCGCATAAATCATATTTTGTAATATTACTTTTAGGATCAATCCTATGGATAACTCGCTTTATCTCTTCCATGATACAAGTCAATGATTCCTATCTCCACTACATATACACATGCTCATATATCACGGGGAAATAAAAGAAATAGCAACAACCCCTGAGAGACCGTAAGGGCGAAATGGGTACCTAACACCTTCTCATTTCGTAACTTAGCCTCCGGACCCTTTTCGAATCATTTTGGTTTCGTATGTATCAGTATGTCTTTGGATGGTGTCCTCCGGGATGGCTCCCTTTTCTTTTGTCTATTTTGAGTAAAATAGACTGGAGACTCTATCTCTCTACATTTTTCACCTCATTCACTGACGCCGGCCGAAGCGCTCCCGAGAGGGACGCGCGAGACCTAGAGGGATCCTCTCCCGTCGCGCCGCGAGGGGATATATCCGTGGATAGCCACAGAGGATGTACAAGAGTTGGAATATTAAGGGATGAAATGCCTTTAGAACATAGGTATTCACATATGTACACTGTTAATAACGTTTACAACTGTTGATGATTTGCTGTCATTATTGGTCGGTCTTCCTGGTAGTGTACGGTCTTCTTAGTGTTGGTCGGTCTTTCTTAACTTGTTGGTCGGCATTCCTTCAGTTGGTCGGTAAATTGCCCTTGATGTTTTGGATTAATACCCAGATGGATAATATGTGTTCATATATGATTGGTGCATGTAACAGGATAATTTTTGGTATCAACAATCATTTTTGCATCAAATATACTCGACGATGACCTTAAGATTTTCTTTATGATTCGGTTGTTGGGTTTTTTCTCTCCCTAATTAAAAGACGAGTTGAAAATGTTCGATAATCTAGCATAAAACTCATCAAAATACTCACTCTCTAGCATCTTAATTGTCTCAAAGGGTGTAGTGAGTTTTTGAAGTTTAGACAACCTAACCGTGCTAGTGACCTCGTGAGTAAATGCAATTATATCCCAAGTCTCTTTCGAAGTTTCACACGTCATGATTCTATTATACTCATTCGGTGTGACATGTGAGAAAATACTGTGAAGACCTTTAGAGTTGTAAAGTGAAAATCTACATTCGGCTTCGGTCCATGACTCACCGGGTTTCAAATTAATAGCCTCACCCTCTCGTGTGACTGGTGGAGTCTAACCCTTTTTAACTACTAACCACACATGCTCGTCAATTGATTTTAAAGTACTTCTCATTCGCATTTGCCAGTAAGCATAATTTGTGCCATAAAAAACAGGAGCTCTAAAACTTTCAAAATTACCAAAATTCATCCTTAAAAACACAAGGGCTCAACACAAAAAAAAATGTTTCTAGCTCTGATACCAATTTGTAGGCCCCCTTTTATTCGGAATGTGTTTTAAAGATGTTAAATCAACTTTCTTTTTTAAAAACTTTTTCCAAATTTTATAAGCACCAAGTATGTGAACCAATTTTTAGTTAAGCCCAATTTTATCTTGTTTAATCCTAAACATGCATCTAGGTGATTAAAGAAAGTAAAATAAATAAGTTCATGAAAGCGACGCCTAATGTACGAGGAAACTACTAAGGTAAAAACCTCGGATGACCCAAGCCAGACAATCACTATGATTTGGTATTACAAAGTAAAGACGATAGACTTACTCAACGACTTGATCCCCATAAGTCTTGACGTTCTTCTAATCCTTTAACCACTCCTACATAGTGCCCATGCAGGAGTCCTTCTACAATAATTGTCCACAGCACACGCGTCCACGAATATCTCGGTGTCCACCGATACAGCTTGGCAAAGTCTACGGATTCAGAACACGAACTCCTTCATTTCTTCACCGCAAAACCAAATATATGTTCAAGTGATGATCACACTCCAATGGGTAAAACCAAGATCTCTATAGCATAATAATATGGAAGCTCGGATCGTGAAACTCTAAGAATTTTTTAGACTTTAAAAACCTTAGAAAACTTTGTGCAGAAAATGTACTGATTGGAAACTTTTTTCTGGTTCTGCACTCTTACGAAATTCTGAGTGAAACAAGCCTTGAATAGAAAACTTGAGTCGATGTAATTTCTCGAATGAGATCACTATGTCGCTCGAATGAAATGGCCATGTCGCTCAAATGACATGTTCATCACGCTTGAACGTCACTACAATTTCGTTTGATCCTTCTAAACACAAGGGAAGAATATACACGACCCTAAATACTAGTTATCTCAGAATAAACGAAGTTAATTTTTTTAATTTTTTAATTAAAACTACATCCTAAAAATATTTTCTGAGTCCCATAAACATTACACATTCATACCTGAGAAATCGAAATGTAATGAAGACGTGAAACGCGCACCAAATTAATCTAGGCATAATAAATCTTTGAAGCTTGGTCGCAATGCCTTCAATAAACTTTATGTCATAGACTGTGTGGGAATCATGACAATAAAAAATCTATCTATGACTCAAAAACAATTTTTTATCCCGGGAATAAATCAAACACATACAATAGACTCAGTTGGAAATTTTATCATTACAAATATATATACTTGTATGCTTTGTAAATATTGGTATTAGATATTTATGTGAATACATACCCCTCTAGTGCTATTATAGGAGGTTGCAGGATGTGGGTGAATCCTCTGGCTAGTGAATGCAGGGAGAGTATAATCCCCAGGTCATGGCATCTGGTATTTTATTATATCATTTATTTTCAAGGTGAGACGTCTTGGGTATGATTTGGTTTCACTCTCGGGGAACTATGATCGCCTTCACTATGCTTACGATTTTATTACCTAATTCGGTGTGAGTTAACCGTCTTATGGTATCCGGGTGGGACTGAGTATACCTGGGGTGACAACATTTTAGAGAAAGCATCTGATGAGTTATTACTCAGGAGGATGGTTATTATACACGACATGTGTGTGATTGTTGTAGTATACTAGTACATATATAATACGAGTAAATAATTATATATGGGATAAATACATAAAGTGTGAGTGTATTTCTTATATAACTGTTGTGAATATTATATGATTAATTTAAATTGAAATGATTAAATAAGTTAATGAGTAGAATATATTATAAATAAAAGTAAGAAATACCCGGGTTCGAGTAGTATGATAGAAAGGAGTGTAACGAGGCTAGTTAAGTGGGGTAGCATAACTAGTTGGGTTAGGAGGCAAGCGATAGGTGTGCATAATAGTTGAGGGGTGAGCAATATCTCAAGAGAGTGCGATGCCAGCTTAAATATGGAAAGTGTTCATGCATATTTAAATTGTTTCATTTTAATTGTTTCTAAATATTTTCAAAAGGTTTTGGGCTCTGACCCTTGTCAAAAATATTTTCCAAAATATTTTAGGTGTCCAGCCACAGGGACGTCTTACTTGATTATTCATTCCAGGGGTGCGTAGCTGCAAAACTTGTGGAGGCTTGCATGATTGATTTAGACGCTTTAGTTATTCATTCCTAGATTATGAGTTACGTTTCAGTATTTCATTTGGGCATGTTGCCCCTTCAGACGATTCAGTATTTCAGTTTTTATTTATTAGATCATGTGTGGATTCATTTTATTCCTTTAGACTTGTATTTGGATTTTGTTTTAAGAACCGATGTTTTATTCGATATTATTTATTTATCTGTCGATCGTGTGATTGTTTAGACTATTATTTTCTTAGATGGTTTGGTTATTATAATTATGTTTCGCATGTTGTTATAATAACGAAAGATAAAATTTGGCACCAACTAATTTTAACATAGGTGAATAGTAATTTTAAAAAATTTCCACAATGATGCTAAGAATGAACTAAATGAGATTCTTAGTTATTTTGATAAAGGACTGATTACACGTGGTTGAAATTGACAGGGCATCACATCGTTCCCATATATGGCGCCAAAATAGTTGGTATTGAAATTATAAGAGACCTCAAACCCAATAGGTTCTCCCCTCAGGATCTTAGACAAGTTTGGGGGAGGTGTGTCAAAGTAATAAACAAGTATGTAAAGTGGCTTGAACCTCAACTGAGGATCCTATGCCCACTATCAAAGGGTGTTTCACTATTTGTTGGATTATAAAATGGTTGTTACAATCAAATAAACCTCTTAATTTTTGGTCAAGGAGACAGGAGGTCTCTGCGGTCTTTGTTATTGATACCAAGTACCTTAGGAAGTAACTTGTGAACTTGTCTAAGGGTTACTAAGTATTAATTTATGACTAAACATGATGTACAAAAAGTAAAATAATTGGAAGTGATCCAAGATATGATAAAACACTCGCAAAAATGGGTCGAGAGCCTGCATAATAATGAGTAAAATGCTTGTTCTACTTTTCGTGGTGAATTGATCTTTTGTTTGATCAAATACCATGTGTATGATGATTTATACATTCTTTCAACCTTTCACAAGACTCCCATTTATATACATTCTCTCATAGAGAGAATATGTGAATTGTAGCAATATGGTTGAGGCTCTTTATGAAGTGTGATGGCTACATTACTAGGTGGAATGTGGAAGAAAGTCTTGTAGGTGGTTTAAGGAAGCGGATCGGTCTATTTAATGCAGATGGGAGTCATTAAGGAAAGTGGATATGAGTGGTGGCGATAGGTGAAATAGTGTCGTCCTTTTTACCTTCCCTCCAAACAATTTTTTGGAGTTCTACCAGATGTCTAGAAGTTATATAATCATCATTGGTTCACCATTATGTGATCCTAAGTAAATTGTAATAGTAATTTTCCTGGGATAAGGGTTACATGATGTCTGGAGTACATTTATCTTCGGATTGAGGTCCGATGTGTACATCAGAGGTAGTGGGATTCCGATACTTATGTATCTGAGCTGGGTTACAGAGATGTGCTGGAATGACTGAGCATTATGGGTGATTGAGTGGGCAACTAAGGCCCATGACATTATCGTGGCCCGTTTTTATGAGATTTGTGGTCTTGAGATCTTGGTATAGGTCTAGAAGGGGTTAGAGGTTAACCTTAAGACCTCTGCTCTTGCGCCAATGGGGTTGATGGTTTGAGGAACCACTGATTAATAATTAAATATGGTATAATTAATTCTCATATATATATATATATATATATATGTGTGTGTGTGTGTGTGTGTGTTAGGAAAGATAAAATTTGAGTAATGTTTGTACAATGTTTATTTAATCTGTGTTGAAATCAAAATTGGGGTATTTGCTCACTTGATTAATTAATCAGATTAAAATGAAAATTTGGTGATCCAATAAGCACTTTCAAATTTACTACATCGATACTGTGTGATATTCTCGTAACTTTAGAGCATTGACTCAAATTATATAAAAATGTTTGTCAGACATTTATAGGTGGGAGCAACAGGGCTAATGAGATTCAGACTTTCACATCATTACTTTTCAGTTATTCGATTGATTCATAACTTCTAGTTGATGCTACTTAGAGATTGTATGGATAATGTTAGTTTTGTTATTTATTTAGTTATATTTATTTTTTAGAATTGAGATTATTTCATATATTTATGTTAGATGTTGAGATATTGAGTTTTTCAATATTGATTATTTTATTGTTGTCAGATGTTGTGGTTAGTTTAAATTCACTTTAGTTATTATTTATTATTTTTATGCTGAGAATGATATAAAATTAGTAGCACGCCCTATCTTCGGTGTATCGGAATGGCCAACTGGCACGTGATAAAATACATAGTGTTATAATTTCCTTAACCCTAATGTTCTTAGGATTATGATAGTATTTGACCCGTCTATGATATAAAAGAAGAAATAGGGGATGTTGATGATACCAAGTATAAACATAAACTTAAACCTTGGAAAATGGTCCCAACTCTTCAGTATAGGTCCAAATATAGAAGGAAAGACCTCATACCTCCTCTCTATAACTCCACTTAAAGGTCAGAACCCTTTATCTAGGAACAATTACTTTAAAGGCTTCCCTGTAAAGAGTATCAAGTTTCTTAAAACATCAATATACCTTAACTCTTAATTACAGTCTCTATATTGTGTAATAAGAACCTCAAGAGTCATTCCTAAACACTCATTCGGGTACATGAAGGTTATCAAAGAGCTTTGGGAATCCCAAGATGGTCCCCCACCTCGTCATAGTAATAGCAAAGTTTCAATAAGGCCTCTCCCTGACAGAACACACGTTAGATGTGTCCCTCATACCATAACAAAGATTGCGGCCCATCATACATGATCAAAATATCCTTGACACCTCACATCTACAACCTTAAGACTAAGAATCCTCGCAAATGGGCTGGTTAACGCTTCTCTGATAATTCTAGTGAGTTGGTAGAAATAAGACCCACTTTCAAAAGAAGATAATCTAACCTTGATATTTTATTGTAAATCAACTTACCGTAACTAATATTTTGGTATCCAATTATAAATCGGTGATATCTATGAATTCAACCAGACATATTGTTATCATTCACATCAAATAAATATCATCAGCCAGTGGCGGATCTAGGAATTTGTGTCAAGTGGGGCAAAAATTTCTAATGAAGTCAGGGGGTTCGACGACGGGAGCCCCCGAGCCGATTTTTTTGGGTTGTTTTTACTATTTTTTTTGCAATTTTAAACCTTAAAAATGTTTGAGGTAGTATTTAACTAAATTTGGATTCCTACTTTGTTTGTGATTTTTTTTTAATATTTCAACATAATATTACCCTAACTGGTTTGTGTGTTGTCTCCTCTTTTACGTTTAAAAAATTTCTCCATGACTTGACTTCTTATATTTACAACAAATTTCAACACAAAAATTTAACAAATTTCAACCAATTTCAAACTATTTTAAGCGCAAATTTCAACAAATACGAGGGGAACATGAGTTATTCATTATAAATTTAAGCACATATTATAAACAAACACATAAATAATATGCACAAATAAATAAACACATAAAAAATAAACACATTTAAAAACAAACACCTACAAACAGATTACAACATATCTCCGCAAATAAACAAAAACAAGCCTACAAACAGACCCAACACAAATAGGATCCAAGACAAAATCCAAAACCCACACTAACAGGCCGAAACATAAGCCAAACTCTCAACCCACGACACAAAACAAACAACAAAAAAAGACCCAGCCCAACACCCGACTAACCAAACCAAACTCTCCGCCCATAGACAACAAAACCACAAACTACAAAACCACTTGCATGAGCAAACACGTGTAAAGGGATAAACCTATCAAACTAGAGAAACTTACCCATCTCAACTCAGACGAAGAGAAACACTCTACCATGGAAACAATGTCACAAAAGAAAACCCAAAAATACATACATCAAACCCAAAAAACCCTATTTATTTTAATTTGAACTGGGGAGGCCGCCCCACCTCGGCCTGGGGTGGATCCGCCCCTGTTGCTCAGTAAGGTAATCAAAATCTTAAGAATCCTTTAAAAATATTAAGTGGATTTGAAAATATGAAACTATAGTTTTGGTACATACCATTCCTTAATTTTTGCTTAAGCTGGATGCTAATAACTAAAAGACTTAATATGTTGGATAGTATGTGGAAAAGTTTATTATATAATCAAATACAATAAATAAGGTGGCTCCTCTGGTGTTTATCAGGTTGTTTGCTCATATATAAGGGTGCCAACTTTAGAAATGACAAAAAATCATGATACAAAATTGATCCAAAATTGACATGATATGTTGTGTTCGTGTCAGAACCTTTTTACACAAAATTGTGTCATGTTGTGATCATGTTAAAACCGTTATTCATGTTAATCATGTTTGTAATTGTGATATCATCTCTATTTATGTTTAAATGTGCGTATATTTTGGGAATCACGAAGTCGTATTATTTCTCATTTTAAATGGGTTGTGTTTGTGTCGAATAAAAAAAAATATGAAGTTTTGTTTTCGTGTTAAAAATAAGATGTCGAATCAACCCAAAAAGAAGACCAAAACCCAAAATTTCCTCCCCTACTCACATCTAAAGTCTACATCTTCTTTAAGCTTAACAAAAAGAAATAAGTAAACACCGTTTTACACGTTCATTTATTTACATTATCTACATTACAACTACAAAGAAAAAAGTAAACATCATTATATCCTTTACTAGCTTAGCATTCCTTTTTTTAATCAAATATTACCTTTTAAACGGTTAATCTACACTAACAAAAATCATTCATTAATACACTTGTTACATAAATGAAATGTTTCTAAATTCATTATATACATATTAATAAAGGAGAGGAAGAATAAGAGACCTTAATATAATTTTTTAAAACATTTCAAGTAAAACATTGATTAGAAAAGATGGATCCATGTGAATTGCATCGAATTATATAATTATTTGGGAAAGGAGACGGTACAATCATACGAATTTTCATATCATGTTCATAACATTTATTAATATTCTTATAATTTGAATCCAACGAACGATATAGACCAAATCATGAAACAATCTCACCATTAAAATCAACCAATAAAACGTGTTTGATAAATTGTAAATTATATATCTGTGCATGTGACTGGTATGAACCAATTTGTGAGTTATACATATTTAAATTCATATGCGAGGTTTGGAGTTTGAGGTTTATTCATTCTTATACTTTGGATGCGTTTGTTTTTTCATCTGAATCAAAGTGTAATTCTAAAAAAATATTTTTTTTGTATTTGAATTAACCTCTGAATGAATGTATTAACACATATTCAGATTCAAAGGTAATTTTATCTCTTAACCATTCAGAGAAAAATACAGCCGTTGACCTCTTAATCATTTAAAAAATAAATAATATTTGGTACTTCTAAAGTCTGAATGGTTCAAATTCGAACTTAAGAGGAAAAAACAAGCAACCTCTTTGTTTACACTAAAAATATTTAATGAATAGGAAGAGAGAGGTAGAGGGGGTTGCGATGTGTATCGATTGATGGTGAAATGAGGGGTTACAAGTGAATTGAGAGAGAAGTGGGTACTTCAATTGAGAGGGGTAGTGAGATACATGGGGAGTTAACAGAATGTTTTAGAGAGAGATAAAGATTCAACACATGTACAAAAAAAGAAATATCACGTAGGTTAGAAAGAGAGATATAATAGACGTCGAGTTAGTAATCATTCAATTACCTAAGTCACTTTTATAAGGACTAGACATTTTCATTTCCTAATCCAATTCTTATCATTATGTTAATTAGTAAAATTTATCCTTTTTTTAATCTACATTTATATTGTCAAACCTATTTTCATTTATGATATAAATTCAAAATGGGGTTTATATTGTATTTGACAATATAATGATGTTTTAGACCTAATTTTCTTCTCAAAAAATGATTTTAAAACTCTGTGTTCACAAATACCTCACAAGAACCCCTAAATTACATATATAATGCACATCCACTTTTTAAAATCCATTTTAAACTATGTGAGCTTTGATATCTCTTTGCAAGGGTACGTAGGCTGATTTTCAAATCTACTCCAAATCCGACTTCAATTTCGTATATATTTCTTCCCCTTTTTCTTTATTTATTTATGACCTTTTAACACTTCATCTATTTTTTAAACTTAGCGGCTTACTTGTGTGTGCTCACTTTCTTATTTTGATGTCACAACAAATATAAACTCGCTCACTTTTATTTATCTATTTTTTATGTTTGTGCTAATCTTTTTCTATGATGCTGTCATAATATGCCCATGCTATACTCACACAAAAGCCTTTTATTTATGTGATTGTTTGTAAACTTTACACACACCATTACTTTCTTGTACACTTATATTACACACTCTCAGTAGCAATCACACACAGAAAAGCAAGAGATAATATATGTTGTTTTGACCCACAAGATGTCGAAAGGGCGGATGAGTTATCTAACACCTTTCATGTCCATAACATAGTCCCCAATCCACTTTCTTTGGTTATCATTTTCCTTATAACTCTATTTTGGGGTTATTTGTTTTATTTTACGTGTTTTTGATAAAATAAGTTGGCGACTTTTACATTATCATTCACCTCCCTATAATGACTTGGATATATCCTATTTCACCCTTGTCTTTGAGGAGGAAAGCTCTTTAGGGTCCACACGCCACCTTTAGAAAGCACATCTACGGGTCCATATATTCACTATAAAAACATGTGGATATGAATTTTACTTATGAATATTAGGAAATTCGGTTTCTGATTTCAAAGGTGGTTGGAACGAAATATCATTGCAACTCGCCTCTCATCAGTTAACAGTCAACAAGGGCCAAATCCATCCTTTTTATTATATCCTTAAGGATATATCGACTTTGTGGTGCTTCATGTTCAACTACGTTGATCTATTTTCATCTATGATGTTAATTACTAAAACAAACCATAAAGTGGAATGAGAATTGGAGAATTATAATTCCTAATATTCATAACGAACACATTATTGTAGTATCCTTACCAATCTTGAGCATGCTACTTGAATAAAAAGAAAACGAAAAAGATTAATATAAAAATACAGAGATACGCAATAAAAGAATGTTTTGGCATGCATTTGATTTCTGGCACATCGCGGAAGAACATCAGTCAGATATCTTTTCACATTGCTTAATCAAATCAGAGTAAATCGAGCACTTCTTGTGATCCAAAGACTCTTCTTTCATACACTACGTAGTAGAAAAAAAGGTTAGTAGTTAAACCCTTCAATAACTTGGACATGTAGCAAAAATGTCAAACTTCATGAAATTAGTAAAGAATACAACAAAATAATAATCTTGATTAATGTCCTCAATATTGGAAAGGATCAGTCTCTTTTATCATTTCATTAATGTTCGGAATATTAATGTGATAAAATGGGAATTGCATAATTGAAATACATTCTCTAAAGTAAATATAATATGGGTGAAGATTAGTTGTAGAAAATTATTTTCTTTCCTCATTTCAATTTTCACCTACATTTCTATTTTTCATTTGATATGAAACTTTAAAATAATAAAGCAAGCTTAATTTGGTTTGAGATTATATAATTTCACAGAAGTAGTAATTATAGAAGCGAAAAAGTACTTTATCAACTTTAATTTGTTTATTATATTTTATAAAATGACATAATTATTGCATGTTCACTTTACTTAATTTTACATGAAAAAATTTCATAAATTTAAATAGCAAAAAAAATGGCTATATTATTTTTAGGTTGAGTGAAAAGTATTTAGCTCCAAGTGCCTAAAAGACTATATAGAAAGATAAATTGTATCATACTCACAATGCATCATGTGTCCGTCTTTTGCTAAACACTAATCAAAACACGATATGGGGTAGTCCCCCATGTTTGCCATTATAAAACAAAACGTTAAAAGTGTATCGAAACTTCAATTTCTTGCCTTATCATTGACAATTTTTTTTTTTATTTATACCCGTATCATGTCTTGATTATTGTTACACATGATACAACTAACTTGTAAGGATGACCAATCATGTATCACCAACTAGTGGAACAAAGACAATATACATACATATATGAAGGCGTCATTTATACGGTTGCAAGGAAACTGAACAACACTTTGTTGTTTGGGAACACCCAGTTTGTATTTTGCTGTTATATCCTGAACAAAAAGAGCTGACATCCAAAATCCAGTGCCAAGAGCAAAACCTTCAAAGGAAAAACACAACACTAATGGATAAATAAAATAGAAAACGAAACAGTAACAAAAAAGAAGCATAAATAAAGTAGTAGCTATGAATTCAACACTTTTATTATCCCCAAGTGGAGATCTTAAACACATAAACATCTAGATTCATCTATTGTTAGTACATTAATTTAACTGGAAGAAAAAATATCTAGCTCCATGATTCCTTTGATCACTTAGAGAAGTATCATCATACAAATAAAATCCTCTACTAGAAATTAAGGAGGACTAACAAAAGTATTTTTATGAACTCATTGAAATCTTGATTCCTTATGGAAATATTATAATATGGCATCACTCTTCACTACTACATGATTGATTGAGTAAATAAAGGAAACTAAATAACTTTTTGTCTCATTTATCGTATCATGCTACCACATATTCATGCTCAATATTAATAAGTACATAATACAAATGTAACATGTATCCCACATATTTCCCAGTGCAAAGACATAAATTTAAAATGTAGATCTACGTACTTAATTATTCCTTGATTTCTATGTGAAACTTGCATAGGTGCATAAAAACATCAATCAACACGTTAATCATACATGAAGAATGTAGTTTTAAAAAGTCGATAAAGTTAGTCAGTTTAAAATTGCTCTCAGATTTTGTGGTATTTGGAAATCTAAATTAGTAAATTCATAAAATTTAATAATTAGGAAAGAAGAGTAAATTTACATGTAAAAATTGAGTATTAGGAAGGATATTAACATTATGTGGTTCATGTTAGAAATGAGTTTGGAAATAAACAACGAAGGAGCAACATTAAGCTCAATTTAATGTGAAACGCACACTCCGATTTAGTCGGGATCATGAATAAATATTCTCCTCCGTGAGGAGTAAAATGTAATATATTTTTTTATCCAAAATCATTAAATAATGAATGAGAAATATATTTCAAAAATGACCCATTTGAATTAATGAAACTTAGTAAAATTGCGTACATAAACTACTTGTTTCACATTGGAACTTTGTAGGAAATGTGAAGTGTTTATATACAAATATTTTGTCCTAAGAGTTGGGATCAAGGGCACCTTAATTTTGTGAAAGGGAGAGGAATTAGATGCATGTGAGTTAATAACCCGTCTATCAGGCCGGATCGGATCGGTTCGGGCTTAGACTTATCCTTCCTTTTTGGTCCAAATTAATTAAGATTTTGAATCGGTTTTAACCCAATTTTTTAACTTGTTTAGACCCAACAATTACAATTGTTTTGTCCAAACAGTAAACTATGAAACTTTATAAATAGATCAACCCTCTTCATTTTGCAAACACGAAAAAATTATAATTCTCTCATGTTTTTCCTTTGCATTCCATAATGGTCAGTTCGAGTAAAAACACAATTTGAATTCACTAGGGCTTCAAGATTGAAGTGTTACTTCTTCAAACTCATAATTCGTTCTATCTTCGGAGACGATAATTCATAACCTTAAGTACCGTAAAGGGAATTAAATCGTCGTAAGTACATTGTGAGTATCATAGGGTTCGGGTTATTTATGGTTTATTTACTGTTTATTATTAGAATAAAAAGTAAGTTTCTTGTGTTCAATTTGTTATTCTTTTTAATCTATACAAAAGTGAGTATCACACCATTGGGCTTATGGGCTTTGCGTGTGTTTAATTAAGAGCGTAGGAAGGTTTGTATAATAAGGAGTTCGAATAAAAGACTCTCTCTCTCTCTCTCCATATATATATATATATATATATATATATAAACGGACCCGTCCGCATTTTAACAGTGCGGACTGGACATGTGTCACCTAGCAGTGAGCCCAGAAAAGATAGAGAGTGTGCCTATAATTTAGACGATAATTTCTAGACGCACCGTTAGGTGACACATGTCCAGTCCATATTTTTAAAATGCAGATTGGTCCACACAAGAACATTATTATATATATATATATATAGAGAGAGAGAGAGAGTGCTACGGACGGATCCGTCCGAAATTTGTCTTTTTTCTAACGTGGTCCCTTTGTCGTCCCAAAATCAAATTTGTTATTTTACCCAAGTGGTCCCCTCTTGTCTTATAGCGAAATATTACTTCAAGACTATATTTATAATAGATTTATATTTTTTACCACGAAAATTTAATAAAGTAGAATGAATCATCAGAGCTTTAGAAAGAGAAATCTGAATTCTGACCCAACCCAATCTGGTATCAGCGACAAGACGCTCCTTTCAATCCTACATTGGTAAAAGACTTTAATGCCCTTGGAATTAATCCCCCGCGTTTACAAAGATATTTTTAGAACCCATCCAGACTACCAACCCATCCCTATAACTGATTTAGACCCAGAATGTTGTTTAACCACACACATAAATGGTTGTTCACATGTTGAACACATCTCAGCCAAACAAGCAAACAATAGGCAAGTTACAGCCAACGCTATTAATTGCATATTAGACCAAAATAAGTATATCCTACTTATTTTAAAACAATTATTTAAAGACATCCAAACCCTAGAAATAGAAATAAAAAATATCTCTAAACAAATACAAGAAATAGATAGCCAAATCCCATAGACCTTGTACATGTATTATAAGATATAAATACTAAAACTAGTTACATAGATTTCTTAACAAGGAAATTTCATAACTTAAGACTCTAACCAAAAACCAAGAAAGTGAGTTAGTCAAACTCATTAAAGAACAAGCTAAACTTATTCCTAAATTATACAATTATCTTCATAATGGAAATAGTTAGATCGAACTAGAATGAGATTCCTGGAAACCTCTCCATTCAGACTTTGTAAGATTTTTACTAAAAAATTCTAGAAAAGATAAATGATGAAATAATTTATTATCAAATAAATGAAAATCAGATTGCTAATGCTGCTAAGGCATCTAGACTTATACTTGAGGGATTAAACTTAATATTAACAACTATAGCTGCGACACAAGACTATAAGAGTAGTTTTGTTAAAGACTTACAATTATATTTAAAAGATAAGACAAAAGGGTTAACCACCTTCTATACAGACTTCGTTAAATTTCAACAGAATTTGACCAATTATCTTAACCATATAGAAAGCCATAACCTATCCAGAATGGATAGTATTGTTAATGAAGTTAGACTTAATATAGCTCAATCAGAAGAAAAATATGAAGAAATTATGAAGGGAATTAAGTTTATATATAATAAACCTTCCCAAGAAGAATTAAACTCTCCACTTATTCTAAGGGTCCGTTTGATAGCACAAAAATTCCAAGGTAAATTCCCAAAAGTTGGAAAATTCTGGTATTTTTCAGCTTTTAGGCTGTTTGATAGCCTTAATTTGCCCTGGAATTTGTTTTCTATGTACAACACCCCTTAAGCACAATTTGCCACCCTAGGGTGGAATTCAATTCTTTGGGGGGGGGGGGGGGGGGGGGTCAGGTTTTTGTTTGCCACCTTTGGGTGGCAAATCACTTGAAACCAATTTTTTTTTTATAACTCTATATATTTCATAAATATATAAATATTTATTGGTAATAAATATATAAATATATATATTTCGTATATTTTATATATTTTAGCACATATATGTATATTGCGTATATTTCGTATATTTATATATATTTCATATATTTCGTACATTTATATAATTTATATAATAGATATATTTTAATATATATTTATATTTCATAAATTTTGTATATTTCATATATTTCATATATTCCTTATATTTAATATATATTATTTACAAAATATATACATATATATTATGTATATGTATATTATATTCTGTATATATACATATATATTATATTGTATATGTATATATACAGACATATTATATTGTATATGTATATACAGACATATAATATTGTATATGTATATAATATGTCTGTATATATACATATATGTAATATGTATATACAGACATATTATATTGTATATGTATATAATATGTCTGTATATATATAATATACATATATATAATATACATATAAAATATAATATACACATATACAATATACATATACAATATGAATATATATACAGAATAATGTATATATACACATATATAATATACATATAAAATATAATATACACATATACAATATGAATATATATACAGAATAATGTATATATACACATATATAATATACATTATTCTGTATATTATATATGTATATTATAATGTATATATTATAATATACATATATACAGAATAATGTATATATATAATATACATTATTCTGTATATATGTATATTATAATATATACATTATAATATACATATATAATATACAGAATAATGTATATTATATATGTGTATATATACATTATTCTGTATATATATTCATATTGTATATGTATATTATATATGTGTATATTATATTGTATATGTATATTATATATATGTATATATACAGACATATTATATTGTATACGTATATTATATATATGTATATATTCATAAATACATAATATATATGTATATATTCTGTAAATAATATATATTTAGTATATATATAATTTACATATACACAGAATATAATATTATGTATATATTCTATAAATAATATATATTTAGTATATTCAGTATATAATATAATATATATTCATATATTCCGTAAATAATATATTATATTTTCATAAATTTTTTATATTTAATAATATAAAAATCTATTATATTTAATAATATAATAGATTTTTATATTATTAAATGTACAAAATCTATGAAAATATAATATTTTATTTACGAAATATATTCATATATTAAATATATTATTATATTTAATATATGAATATATGAACATATATTATATTATTTACGAAATATATATATTTCGTAAATTATTATTAATTTCCAGAAAAATATACAAAATATATGAATATTCCGAAAATTAATAATAATTTACGGAATGTATATATTCCGCAAATTATATTAATTTTCGGAATATATATTCCGCAAATAATATAATATATATTCATATATTTTGTATATATGGAATATATATATTCCGCAAATAATATAATATATATTCATATATTTTGTATATTTAATAATATATATATATATATATATATATATATATATATATATATTCCGTAAACAAATTTTCCACTTTTATATCTATTTTCCAGCTTTTGCGTTTGATAGAAAATGTGGAAAATTGATGATTTTCCAACTTGTATCAAACAGACACAAGTTGGAAAATATTCATTTGCCTTGGAATTGTTTGCCCTGGAATCAAATGTCCTGGAATCATTTGCATTTTTCCAGTTTTCTATCAAACGGACCCTAACATGTTTAGATAAAGTATAAAAATCTGTAGAATCTATAGAAGTGAGAATGACATAGGAATATGTGCAACAACAAGAAAAAGATGATGAAATAAAAGACTATATTGCAAAAGTTGCTAAATCTCTTGCTAAGCATAATGAAGAAATTGATGAAAATGCAAGAAGAGAAAATAAGCTCTTTTAAGAAGAAATTCTTAGTCAGATAAAAAGACAAAAAAATTATTCAGACTCTATAGAAAGAATTGAAAAAAGACTTGAACAAAAACACGTCATCATCTGTAAATTTAAAGAATCCCCTTATATAGAAACTTAGGATGGAAAAATCATATCTAGAAGAATCATAAACGATGGACTAGATAAGACAAGTAGGATAGCTAGTCCTATCCCAAATATTAGACATAATAATTTTATGCTCCAAAGACTTAAAGACTTATCCTTCAATGTTAGAACATGGTGGAAAGAAAAAAACTTTACCAACACTCTTCAATGGAAAGAGTGGGATGAAATTGACTAGAAGATTGTAGAAGATTCCATACATAATGGACAACTTCTGGAAATTAGATACACAGACTTGTTTAAAGAAGGAACCACTCCCAAGAATCCTAATTATAACATGACTTATCGTTGTAGAAATCACGTGTCAGACAAGTCCTATATTGAGCTTCAAGTTTTTTACTTAGAGTGGCTAAAATCAAGAAGAACATATAGAAAATTTCGGTTCCTAACCTTTGGACTCTTTCAAGAAAGAAACCAAGTTTTGCATAGACCTCAAAATAATATCAACATATTATGTTGCTTAATAGATAAAAGATGGAAAGATTTTGAGAAAAGCCTCATTGGGATAGCGCAATTAGAAATGTCAGATAATATATGATACTTTAATGTCGTTCCGACATTTACAGTAACCGTAGATACAACCAAACATTTTAAGTTAATCTTATATGCAAGTGGCTATGAAGACTATATTATTCCAGGCGCTAATATCGATATAGAATTCCAAAGCTATGTGAAATTATCTGAACTCCCCTATGAAGGAATGCAACCGGGAATTATTGGTGGTAGACTTAACGAAGAAATATTGATTAGAACTAATAGTTCGGACTACAACCATACTTACAGTATCAGAAATATCGGACCAATGAAAGAAAAAATCAAGACTCTTTGGCAATTGACATGATTTCAAGAGACTAAGATTATACAAAATAAACCCTTATTTATAAATCAAGACGATGTAATCGAAAATATTACTATCCAGTTTGGTCCTCCCAAGACTACTATTAAAAGTCTCCAGACTGAAGAAATTAGATTTAGAAATATGGGAGAAGCAATACTTAGTGATCCCTAAGGAGAATGTAGTAGTAAGGCTAGATCTAACTTATTAAGACAAGCTCTAGTAATTATACTTAGAATATCATTTGAACAAAAAGATTTAGTTAAAGAGAAAGCTAGGATCCAGAATTTTGGGTATGAACCTTCATAATTAGACATGAAACATTTAAAGAACATCTTAAAAGAAGTCATTCTGTTAGATTCCAAGACAAGGATATATTTAATATGCTATCCCAAGACTATATATTAAAATTAAAAGAATCAAAGAATACCAAAGAACTTCTTAGAAACCTTAGATTAATGGAACAAGGAGAAGACAAATTAATGCCAGCTATAAGTAATTCCTGTTAACTAAGAAATTGGAACCAGTAGTAGGCTGAATGATGATCCTAGACTCTTTAGTAAACATATATGAATAAATATTCCTATTTATTCAAATACTTTAATAAAGACCAAACCTGATTATATAAAAGATTTTCCAACTAGTGATAAGAGTTTTGCTCTAGTTAAGACTATGGCCAGTCAAGCCATAAACCCAGTTGGAATATATCTCAATTTAGATAATGTTCAAGATATAAATAAAGCCTTAAATGAATGGCATAATCAAATGAACATGTGTTTTACATCTAATGAACAATGGGACGCAAGTTCATATAAATAATACGCTGAGCAATCCATTAGAAGAATTGTTAAGAATTTTTAGACAGCCTTAGACAAGCTACAGATGCAGAATCCATAGCTAAGGTTGAAGAATTGAAAGAACATCAAGAAGAAAGATCAATTGAAGAATATATTCAATTATTTACAACTAAATTCATTGGAGCTTGACATCTAGCTCAAATAAATGAACATGACTTAGCAAAAACTAAGCTAGATTTTATTAGTATTTGCAAACTAGACAAGATTAATGAATATAGCAATAATTATGAACAAATATATTGCCAAATTAAAGAATTTGGAGAGATTTTAAAAGATGAATATTTTAGAAAAATACCATCCATAGGACGAATCTTAATTAATGAATATAGGAATTGTCGAGGGGTTGCTGGAACAACTCCCTTGGTGAAAGAATTAATTTCACCAAAGACTATATTATATATAAAAGATGAGATATAACTCAAGGAAAGTTAATTGAAGAAACTTTCAAACAGATTCCTCCAATTAAAGACGAAAGAGGCATTGCTCAAATCCAATGGGGATGTGGAAATGAAACTAAAGAAAAGAAATTAAAAAAGAATAAACCATGTTAGAAACAAAAGGCTAAGCCATTAAATTCTAAAGAAATATAGAGACCATCTACTACCTTTAGAGAAAGGAATTTCAGAGCTAAGAAAAATAGATTTAACCAAAGATGATATTTTAAGAAGAATACCAATAAACATAAGAAGGTTCCTAATTATAGGAAAGAAAAAGAAGTAACTCGGTCTAAGACTCCTACTAAAGAATGTTGGACTTGCCAAAGAAGGACACTTTGATAAAGATTGTCCTAACAAGAAAGATGAAGAAAGTATTAAGATTGTTAATATAATATTAGACTTTGCAAATCAAGAAGAATTAGATAAACTATATGCTATAGAAATATGAGACATAGAAAATGATGACAAATCCAGTATCTATAGTGCATATACAGATAGTGATTCAGAAGATTATAGTACTGATACCAGTGAGTATGAAGACTCTCAATATACTCTAGACTTATATATGATGCAAATTGATCAAGAAGATGATTACATAGATTTTGAAGAAACTTGGTATAAATGCATATTAAGCTTTTCTTTAAAGAAAAGATGGACAGTTAGTAATCCCGAGTTACTAACATATATACCTAAATGTTAGTACGATGAAGAAAATGATTGCATATTCAAAATGAAATGTAGCAAGAAAGGCTTTAATTGTGTTGAATGTTTTGAGACTATACAAACATAACTATTTATGATTTTTGTAATTTGTCAACTACACTACCATGAAAATTGTTGGAGAACTAGATTTAGGGAAATCTATACTACCCAGTATGATGCTCAAATAGACCAAGATATTCATCTCTATTATCAAGACATTGATAAAAATGTAGCAAAGAGATTACAAAAAAACGAAGACCCAAAAGGAAAGGGAATTTCCTATGATCTAAAAGAAAGATACTCAGAAAGAAGTATCGAATACTTAACATTAATAAATACTATAGATAAACCTTAGAAAGGAATATCTATCCTAAAGAAATAATTTAATAATTTCTACTAAACCTAATGCTTGTTTTGTAGAATTATTTATACAAAATAAAGATCATACTAAAAAACTTTCAGCCTTTATAGATACAGGATGCTCGCAGAGTATTTGCAAGGTTATTGCGTTCCCTGAAGAATATTTTCTAAATAATAATCAAGAGATCCATGGTAAGGTAGCTAATGGAGAACCGTTTACCTTATATTTCAGACTATTCGTATATATTTTTAACTAGGAAATCAGACAAACAAAACTGTAAATTATCAGTTTTGGATTATGGATTCTCGTCCTAGTTTGACTTTATTACTAAATACCATCCTTATACTCAGTATAATGGTAAGATATTACTCAGTGATTAAGAGGAGTTTAATATTAAAGGTCCTCTAATTGATCACAAGACTGTCTTGGACCTTATGCAGGTCAAACCTAATTATAGACCAATAACCCATCAGAGTTGTCCAACTGAGCATGGTGGACCTAGACCTACAAATAAAAAAGAAGCCAAAGAAACAACTAAACCTTACAAAAGGAATGTAAGTGTCCACACCAAAAGTGTTATAAGCATATAACACTTATACAACAAAAAATTATAGATCAATCCCAACAAGCCTTATTAAAGGTCCAAACTATATCCAAACAAAAGAAAATGGATATACAAGCTGAAAAGGAAAAGATTAGGCAACTAGAAGAGCCTATTTTAGAAGAAAATCCCATTACTAAGTGGGATAAGGACTAAAGCTATTGTGAAATTATCCTTATTAACCAAATGCCACTACTAATGGTGGAACTTGCAAGAAAGGATATTCACAACAAGATAAAGAAGAATTCAAGAAAGACATAAATGAAATGCTTAAACTAGGCATTGTTAGAGAAAAAAGTAGACATAATAGAATTGCCTTCTACATTCAAAATGAGTCTGAACGAAACAGAGGAAAAAGACGAATGATCATAGACTATAGACATCTTAATAAGAATTGTGAATTTGATTCTTATAAGATACCAGAAAAGAATAATTTAATCAATGTAATTGAAAACAAAATTATATTCAGTAAGTTTGATTGCAAGTCAGGCTTCTGACAAATTAATATGCATCCAGACAGTAAAACTTGGACGGCCTTAAGTATTTCCCTAAATTATTTCAAAGAAGAATGGATAATATTTTTAGTCCTTATTCAGCATTATGTCTTGTGTACATAGATGATATTCTTGTACCTAGCAAGACTGAAGTACAACATGTAGACCATCTTAAAAAGATTATCTTAGAATTAGATAAACATGAAATTGATATTTCTGAGAAGAAAATGCAATTATTCCAGACTGAAATAGACTTTATGGGAATGCATATTAATAAAATAAAATTACCCTTAGCATAACACATAACTAAGAAGATTCTTGAATTTTCAGACCAACTTAGAGATAGAAAATGATTACAATCATTTTTAGGATTGCTTAATTGTGTTGCAGATTTGATTAAGGACATTTCTTCAAAAAGACAAAGCTTAACATTCAAATTAAAAGGAACAGATAAGACTAACCCTTTTAAATAGACTAATTTTGAAGTTATAGGAAAAATCAAATAAGCAGTCAAGAATATTCCTTTACTTGAATTGCCTAATATTGAAGATAAATTTATAGTAGATTCAGATGCCTCTGATAAATAATAGGGAGCAGTGTACTTTGCCATTGATCATCAGACTAAAAAGAAAAAACTTTGTAGACATAGTTCTGGAATGTTTACTGATCCATAAACAAGATATGCTATCCACAAAAAAGAAGTTTTAGCCATAGTAAGGGCTATAGAAAAATATATGCTTTTTCTTAGACCAAAATTTTTTACTATCTATATCGATTCATCTTATGCGGTAAAATTCAGAGACTTAGACTTATCAAAATCAAGAACTAATATACTAATGAGATGGCAACAAGTGCTTAATGGATATGACTTCTCTGTTATATATATATATATTAAGGGAAGTAAAAATACCATTCCAGACATCATATCTAGAGAACCCATGTTTGTTAATACTAATATTATTTCTTGTTTTATGATGCAAACAGAAAACCTAGACACCATGAGTTCCTCAAGACTGAACAAAGAAGACGTTACAGACTATCTTAGGCGCGTAAAACCAAATGCTGGTAAAGCGCGAAAACAGACTCATATCCAAGACAATCAAGAAAGAAAAAATCTGGAGAACTTCAATGACATTCTTGCTCCTCCTAAAAAATCAAAAAATGAAATTGCTGCTCATAATAGACTTATTGGAAAAATATATTTTCCCCAATATATATCGGATCAAAGATATTCAGACTTAATAAAATATAGACGAGAATTTTCAGATGATGAAAATACTCTATGCCATATGGTGGAACATGAAAATAAACTATGGGTAGAATTCAAACAGAATTTAGTGGTTGCTGCTAGATTCATGAGAACCCAAAAACTTACAGTTACCGAACTCAGTGATATTGCTATTCCTAGACCTCAGACTCAGACATATGCTCAGACACTTGGAGAAACCTCCAAAGCAAGACCCATTGATAATTTCTATTATCATAAAAAAAAATTAAGACTAAGATTGTTATACCATTTGATAATAATAATCTTCCAATTTTAGAAGACTATCAAAAAGAGAATGATGACATTATTGAGCATTTCAATATGTTATTATTCGAGATTAATGGAGATGCCTTAATAATTAGTGTCTTCTTCAAAGAAGTTCCAAAAATATATCTTTTGGAGAAATATAAATGACACATATAGCTCTTGCAGATTATGGGTTCATCGGACTCATCCATATACAGACTGTAGAAGACGCTATGACTCTTGGAAAAACTGTCCATGAGTATGCCAAGAAGATAAAAGACTTATTTTCTCTAATTTTCGAAAATTTATCTGATTCCTCCAAATTATTGTAGGGGAAAAGGGGTTGAAGGATTTAGACTCGTTAGATTTTCATCCTTTAGATTTGAAGACTTTGAGATCCTTTCTCAAGACGATACCAAAAACTTATCTATATACAAGTTCAAATTTCAGACTGCCCAAGCCATGGAAATAATCCAGATTATGGAACTTTTAACGAGACAAGATGATGGTATACTGTATACCATAATGTAGACTTAATCATTAAAGCTTATGATCCAGTCAACGAAAGGCTCAGAAAAGAATCTAAAGAAGTGGTAGAGGTAGCTTTACAATCCAGCATTAGAGTGGTGGGCATCATTGATAAATAATTTAGCAACAATAATGCTCCACCAAATAAAGACAAAACACAAAAGACAGAAGAAGACAAAGATGGGACAGAGAAGGGTCCCTCTTTATTCGAAAAATCATTAAAGACTAAGATCCGTGACATAAAAAGATAAGTTTGATTTTCGTGAAAAACTGGACCTAACCAGCAAGGACCACCAGACTGAATTATTACAAAGACAACAAAGCTTGAAAAGCAAAAATAGACTCGAATAAAGACTCGACCAGAATTATTGAAATATGACATATTTGCTTTATGTAAAGTAAATTATTAAAGACTTTAATAACTATTTTTCTTTCACCGGTTTTACTTTTCGCCGCCGGTAGTTAGTTGTATGTATATTCCCATCATCTATAAAATGGAGAGTGGGTATGTTGTAAAGGCATCCGAAAAAAATATTAAGAAGTTTAACAAGGAGTGAGAGAGAAGTAGTAAGAGAGAGTAATGTGTATATGAGTGAGTAAACCTCTTACAGTTAAGGGAGATGTTAGAGTTGTATTTACCAATAAACACGTAGACCAGATTATTGAATGGTTAATACGCAAAGTACCTAGAATTGAAATAATTAGAACAGAGATTCATGATCTCTTCAAGCAAGACTTAAGGACTGTAGAATTTGCAGAAGAACTTTCAGAACGAGAAAAATATCAAGAATATACTAGAATACTTAGAGATATTATAGACGTACTGAAATACATTAGAAGAAAATGATTAGTTGAACAAGAACTATCTTGATTAGATCACGAGGAGTTCATTCAATGCTTAAATTCGTGGAAACTACATCTACTGTAACGTATCAAAGATTTTTATCATCCTACGGTGACAGTGAATTAGACAAATTCATAGAAAATGACCTAATATATATTATAAAGAAAATATATAAAGAGACTAGACAGATAAAACCTTAATATCATAATAAGTGTTTAAAACTCGATTATTTTTCTTTCAAACTGCTTGAAATTTCTAGACATCTTGAGGAAAATATGTTGATAGACAATCCCCACTTTTCTTAAATACAGTATAATAGTGATGGAGAAAGCTTAAGAGGTAGCCCAAACCATTCTACGCTTAGGCACTCCTCGATAGTTAGATTTTAAGATAAGCTTAAATAGACTCTAGAAATTATTGGGGTAGAAATTTATATTCCAGGAAACCTTAGAAAGAAAAGGTGGTACATAAAAAATAAAAGTGGTCCCAAGACCTTTTGAGAGGTAGCTAATCCCCATACTTAAATCCACACAGGATCATGACTATATATATATATATATATATATATATATATATATATATATATATATATATATATAACAGTTTAAACACTTAACATGAATTAAAAGACTTCACATATGAAATTACCAATCCAAAATTCTGGAAAATCATCATCACTTGAACCAAAGAAGCATGAAATTGGGGTCCCAAAATAAATCTTATAATAGTATTAGGATGGCAGTGAAAAATTATTCAACTTACCCATAGGGAAATTACGACAAAAACGCACGAGAAAGGAACCACCATTTTGATTGTTGTATGCTGCAGTGAGAAATTCATATCTACGTAAGTTATAACTTCATAACTAACATATTTCAGTAACATATCAAATCTCTCTGCCTCTCTCTCTTTGTATATATATATAAACATGATAACTATGCATGCATCAACAACAACAGCAAAAATGGAAAACAAAAACTGTTCCCCGACCCTATAAGTTAAAGTATAGCTCTAATACGCCCTTGTGTTATAAATTTGAGGGTGTTTGTTTTGATATATTGCTAGTGGAAACCCCTGATAGCTCCAATTTTACTTAAATTGTGAATTATATTTATAAATGGAACCGCCGTATGACACCCTCTAGAATAAAATGTGGTGTGAGGTGTAATTTTGTAGACCGTGTTGTTTAAATGAGTTGACCTACTTTTAGATATTAGGGTTGGTAAAAGAATTCAATCATTTGAAAACTTAAAATATCATTAAGATACGCGCAAGTTTCCATTTCACATTTGGAGCTATGTGCATGGAATAATTCACGTTAAAATTCAACTAAGAATATCCTAAGTTACGTTTTCCAGATAGGTTGAGCTTTTTTCAAATTTCTCTTGTAATCCCTAAAATATTTGTTAGTAAAATCTAATGCATCACAAACTAAGAAGTACCAAATTTCTCTTAGATTTCGGCATGCAGTATATTTAGGGATGTAGTCAAGATTTTCGATAGTAAGGCTAATTTAATGATAATTTTCGAGAACCCTAAAACCTAATTTTTTGAGATTATTTTTGAGTATTTATCAAATAATTACTAAAATATATATTTAATTTAATGAAAAGAGAAAAAAACTTAACAACAAAAAAATTTAGTTCATTACTATCCCCGAAAAAAATTAATAGCATAATATAGCATCAATATCCCCTAAAGTTAATAGCATAATATGAAAAAATTATTAGTATCAATACGCGCAAAAATCAATATGCCTAAAAATCACTAGTGTAACAAATTTCTGTTAAGTGATTACTATTCCTTGAACCTAGCTCATTCTATAGTTAGGCTTCGTTAGAAGCTACCAAAAAATACTAGTCATAGTATTTGATTCTCTCTCCTGATGTAACAAGTCTGGTATTTTTTATTTTTATTTTTTTAAATTGACTAAACAAGTGTGGTAGTTTGAAGGGTGTCTTATAGCACGACAAAAGTTGCAGAGGAAAACTTATTGTCCTTTTACACTTTTATGTCTGTTATGAAATACATTTTTTTGCAAGAACAATTACTTGACCTCAAAGCCGCAGTTTAAATCTGAACAGCTCCAACTAGTTAGAAAGCCGAGAAATATTCTATGATATAAAACCCTTAATTTGCTTAATTGTTTACTAGCAGGATTTTCCATTATCGTTTTTCTTCAACTCCTACTCGCCACGAACATGGTTTCTAGGTGCCTTATCTAATAATTTTAACCCTTTTGCAAGCGTCTTTAATTAAGAGACTCATTTAAAAATCAATGTATGCAAATGAATTTAAAAAAATCAGGAATGACACAGCTTGCATGCCAACTAATGAATATTTTTTAATAACTTTTATATATAATTACATATATTTTACACTTAAAACACACAAAAAAAAATAGTAGTAGAATGCACTTATCTAAAGTTATAAACTAACTATATCATGTAATTCATATAAACATTTAAATCATAAGTCTTAAATCCATTTTAAACATTTAACATAATTTCTTCAAAAAAATAATAATAACACGAGCAGAAAATAACAAAATAAATTCTTTTCTTACGAAAAATAAATAATGTCTAAATTTTTATTAGATTTCTCCAAACTAATAATAAATTTGTTATGAAAATTAAAATACATTTGTTTTGAGGTGGGTGACTTTGAAACCCTATGATATGAGAGGGGGTGATGACATAGTTTAGTAAACCATGAAAAAAAGGAACATATATCAAATAGTCCCTCAAACATTTTTTAATACTCATTTAGTCCAAGCCTTTTTATTTTGCCTCAAAAAGTCCTTTGCCACATATTTTGGAAAGGGAGTGCCGCTGGCGCGGGCGGACCTCTAAGAATAAGAGAATATTGAGTGCTTGAGGGACTAAATGGGTTAAACTAAAAATATGTGTCCTTTTTAAAAAAATTATATTTATAGTAAGGACTATTAAATAATTGACCCCAAAAAAACCTATTTTCTTAAATTGGCTCCCATTATTTGGATCTTTTTTATTTTTTTAGCTCGGTTGTGCCACCCGCGTGTCCTTTTCGTATACTCGTCATATCCCCGCGTGTTCTATTTATAATGATTTATTTGTCACCACTCCTATGTTTTTATTTTTTTAGTTGTTAGTCTTATATGAGACAAGTGTCATTGTCTACAAAAAGAATGATGAATAGTTACAAGAAAATTATAGGCAATTTTGGGTAGTTGTGGGACTTTTTACAATTTTAAAAACACATGGGACTGAAGCCTAAATACATTTTTGTATATGGGACTTAATCTAAAAAAACCTAAAAAAAACTTTGATATGAAGTAAAAATGAGAATAAAGTTATGGGGATCAAAGTGTAATTAACTTTAAATATATATTATGCGTAAATCAAACCTATTATTATGTAGATTCGTATTAGATGTTTAAACTTTAATGCACAAGACAATTTAAAGATAATATAATATACTCCGAGCATCAAATAGGAATGGGTTTAGATGATAGTATCATCATTTTAGCTTTATAGAGTTGATTATAGAATCTGTTACTTGTAAAAGCTCATAATAACATCGGTTAGCCAATAGAATAAGCGTAAAACTGCAACTTAGGGCTTGTTATCATCTGGTTTTTCCGTGAGACATTTTGTGGAGCGCTTTACATACCAAGTGTTTCATGAAAAATAAAGAATCACTATAATGTTTCTAATGTATAGTTATAAAAGCACATATTACTACAGTGTTTCATGAAAGATAACGAATACCTGCCATGATCTGTGATCTCTATTTCGAGGGCTTTGAAGAGAAGCGAAGCGGTGTAGGGTAAAATGAAGATTTGATTTAGAACTTTGAGATTATAATTTAAACCCACAAAAGAAACGGATTGAAACGGGATACGGAAATAGAGGAGAGTCAGATCGTGCTAAGACTCTTCTTATCCAACATTACGACTCTTGTTTAAAGCCCAATATGTAATCCGCCGGATGCGTGAGTCTTTTATAAAAAAAGTTTGCTTACAATTTATTTTATACTAAGGATGGGCTATTCCCACTCCAACAAAAGTTTTTAGCACTCTACTTTGCTTCATAAAATAAAAGAAAGACAAAAGGAAAATGTTATTCTTATCGGGAGTTAGCACCGGGCTAGTACCGAATGCGCTTTATATGGCTTGTACTATGATGTGCGTTCCGCCAGGATACAAGCCATATAAAACGCATTCGGTATTAACCCGGTGCTAACTCCCGGTAAAAGTATCATTACTCAAGACAAAAATGTCCTTACTCTCCAACTCATCCATACTTTAGTTAACTAGCATTTTAATAGAAACAAATTAAATAAGTTTTTTTTTAATAAAAAGATGATTTTTTTTAATAAAAAAATAACAAAACAATTTTTTAAACTTAAATAACGAGACATTTTAAAAAAAAAAACATTTTAATTAAAAAAAACTAGTAAGTTTTTTTTAATAAATAACATAATATTTTTTATAAATAAAAATCTGACTTTTTATGATTTTTATTTTTCAGAATATTAAAATTTTAATTTTCTAGAATATTAGGACTTTTTTATTCGAAATATTATGCTTTTTTAGTTCCAGAATACTATATTTTTTTAATAACGTCCTTTTATAAACAGGATTAATAATTTTTTTTATAAGTAACAAAATGTTTTTGATAAATTGGTGTTTTTGATTTTTCAAATCTTATTCCAAATGCACAACTTATTCAAAATCAAAAATTAAGGTTTTCCAAAAAAATAAAAAATGCAAGTCAGAAATGGGAATTTGATTTCACATATAGTTAAAAACTAAATAAATTAAAATCTAAGTCAAAAATGCGTTTTATATGCGTTGTGCCGTGTCGTGTTTCAACTCGATCGTGTTTGTGTTTGGCAAAAAAAGATTTCGTGTCATGTTGCTTTTATTTGCGTCGTGTTAGTATTAGGTAAAATAACTATAGGGAACGTCTATTTTCACACTTCAAAAAGTCTTTCCCCACACTCTTTCTAATAATTAAACACTAAATGACCAACAGGCCATCAATAAATATTTGATTGGAGCAAATATAATCTTTTGTTCAAAAATTTATTACTTAAAAAAAACATAATATTTTGACAAAAAATAAAAACATAAATTTTGAATATAAAAAATCATAATATTCTGAAAAATTAAAATTTTGATATTCAGAAAATATAAAATCATAAAAAAATAAAAAACTGAATTTTATGATTTTATATTTTCAGAATATTAAAATCTTAATTTTTCAGAATATTATGATTTTTTATATTCAAAATTTATGTTTTTATTTTTTTCAAAATATTATGTTTTTTTGTTGAAGTAACAAAAGACGTTTTAATTAAAATACGACACAAAATTATGTTGTGTTTTAAATGGGTGATTTCATGTTTTAACCGGATCATATTGTGTTAGATAAAATAATTTGATTTTATGTTTTTTGAATCGCGTTCGTGTTAGGTAAAATAATACGACTTCATGCCGCGTTGCATTTTATTTGAACAATGTCCATGTTAGTTAAAAATAATTTGCATCGTATTTTAATTGGACCGTCTTTTTGTTGGTAAAAAAAGACGTTTTCATATTGAGACTCGTTTTATTTGGTTCGTGTTAGTTTTTTTTATAAAAAAATTACATGCCGTGTCCCGTTTCAACTAGGTCGTGTCCGTGTCAAGTTAAAATAATTTAACTTTATATCATGACTAATTTTAGTTTGCTCGTATTCCTGTTATGTAAAATAATTTTTATATTAATATAAATGCCTTGAGAGGCTCTCAATTCTGCACTCCCACTAATTTTATTTAATTTAATAAAATATTTTGCCAATTCCTATCAAACTAAAAATGATTTTAAATGCCAATGATTTTATTACCATAGAAAGAGAGAGTATAACAATAATGAATTATTAAAATGCAAGATGTGAAGAGAAGTTTCTCAGGTGAGGGTTTATTGATATATGGGCGAGGATGTTAATGTCATTTGCATGTAAGGTTGGATAAAAATGGAGCGTCAGGGTATAAGGGAGGAGCGCGAATAGCCCTACCCTTATATGAAATAGTTGTCATAAAATAAAGGGTACCGCTAATCCAACTCCACCATTATATTAAGGCAGTCCAAAATATTATAACATGACCAAAAACTCTTGAACACCTTTACAAATATTTTAATTTTTCAAGCAATAAAATTATATATACATAATAAGGGACTAATTAAAAATAAAAATAAAATATTAAAAGTAGAAATTTAATTGCAATACTAAGGGCTGATGAAAATAAAAATAAATTTTTGATTAACAGTAATTAAAAAGTTGAAGTATGATAATAATTATAAAAAAGGAGTAATGCAAAAAAAATACAAACTTGTGTCGTGTCATACGCGTTTATGTCCAAAAAAACTCTTGTATTATCATCTCGTGCCGACCCAAAAAAATTATTTTGGACACTAACGCAACACGGCACAAGTTTGTATATTTTTATCCGACACGAACACGAACCATTTAAAACTCGACATGAAATGACTAACATTATGTTAAGTGTTTTAAATAAAGTTTTGTGAAGTTTCGCGTGCTAGTTCATGTCGTGTTGCTTATTTTTTTAGGTCATATTGGTGTTAGGTAAAAAAAATATGAGATTTCGAATCGTGTCGTGTCATGTTGCGTTTTTTAGAACATCGAATAATGCAAGAGTTTTTTAGATACAAACGTGACACAACACGACACAAGTTTGTATTTTCTTTTTGCATTACTCTTTTTTCGAATTATTGTCATACATGCACTTTTTAATTAGTTTTAATCAAATGATTATTTTTATTTTTAATCAGTCCCTTAGAATTGTCAATTAAACTGCTACTTTTAATATTTTATTTTTATTTTTAATCATTCCCTTATTACGTATAAAATGTTAACATAAATTATTTTTTTCATCATAATTTGGAAAAAAAGTTATTTATGTTCTAGGCACACACACACACACACACACACACACACACACACATATATATATATATATATATAATTTATAATTATTAAATATATGTAAATTAATTTTTTCCTTTTTTGTTCTAAACTTCAAGAACCGTATATTTAATTTTCTGTCGTGTCGTGTCGTGAATTAATTGGATCGTGTCATATCACATTTTATTTCAGTCGTTTTTGTGTTAGGTAAAAAATGAGATTTCATGGCATATAACATTTTAATTGGGTTGTGTTCGTATCTTATTTTTTTTTAAATATTCTGTGTAATGTCGTATTGTGTCTTGTTCCATGTACCTTGTCTCTTTTTAATTGAGTTGTGACCGCCTTTGGTTAAAAAAGTTGGTTTCGTATCATGTCGCTTTTATTTGGGTCATTCGTCCGTGTTAGATATAAAAAATAGGATTTTGTGTCGTGTCTTAATAAAGATGTGTTCGTGTTAAGTAAAAATAATAAAAATCTCGTGTCGTATCGTATCGTGTCTCTTTTATTTGGATGACGTTCGTATTAGATAAAAAAAAATTAAGATTTTGTATTGTTTGATGTTGTGTCACGGTTTATTAAGTCATTTTTGTATTTATATGTATTAAATATTTATTAATATAAAATGAATATATATGTATAGTCCTTGCTTTTTTTTAATAGTTCATTTTTTAAAATTATGTGTATAATTTTTGGGATAAAGAATAAGTTTATTTCTCTTTGTGAGTGAGAGAGAAATAATGGAAGGGATTAATTATAAGGGTATAAGGGTCTTTAACTTTTATTTGAAAAAAAAGTGGAGTGTTAGAGTATTTTGGTGGAGTGAGAATAGCATTACCCAAAATAAATAGACAATAACTATAGCATTTGTAAATATGTTGTGTTTAATATTGTATGGTGAATATTTAATTAGTTGGTACTTAGTTACTTCAGCAATAATGACAGTGAACTATTGTTTATAATACGAAATTCCTAAAAGTTAAAAATGAAAATCTAAAAAGAGCCTCTTCAATGAACTCAACATTTGTTGAGCAAAAATCACTAAAGACATTAATATAAAAAATAATGACTAAAGACATTTGTTGACATATTTGTTGGGTATATTGGTATATATATTTATTTTGAATGAACTAAATAAGTAGGGGTAAGTGGTCTAGTGGTAAGTTTATGGGATTTGGTGCTTGAGGTCATGGGTTCAATTCCTAGGAAGGGCACTAAACATTAATAGTCTTTGATTGGGGCTTGGAGCTTGGGGCTTCTCTTGGTTCAATCCCTAGGAGGGGCACTAAAAGTTAATAGGACTCTTTGGGGCTTTGGGCTTCTCTTGAGTGCGCAGAATTTTTACCCTTTTATTAATTCGTTTTTAATTTTTGACCTAGTCTCATATTCTAAGTAAACTACCCGTTAGTGGAGATATTAGTGGGTTAGTTGGCTAAAATCTCTACCCATGTTTTTTACCATTTTTTTGTATAAAATATAGGCTACAACTTTGAAAAAACATACAGAAAATTTTTATCTCTCTCACTTTCTCTGCAAAAATAATTTTGCTACTTTCTACTTTTCGTTGTTTTTTTGGGAGTGTTGGAGTATTCTGAGAATTCAAAGATTTAATACAAAGCTGGTGTGTAAATCTGATCGTTGAATCCTGAGAGGTGTATGTTCACGAGGCTGACATCTACAAATATCAGCGAGCAATTTCACCTTTAGGACTTTGTGTCAAACACAAACCTCGATCGATAAGTCCTTCTAATTTTATCTATTTCGAATTTGGGTTTTTTCGTTTATTCTGCATATATTATTTCCTTCAATAGCATGGTATTTCACTACTTCAAAACCAACTTGAATATCCAAAGAAAGGGGGGGGGGGGGGGGGGGGGGTTAGTAAATATTAGTATGTACCCGCGCGATGCGCGAACGCAATTGTATATTACGAATGTTGGCTTAAACAAATATAATATTTCATTACACTTGAAAATTTGTATTATTTCGTTATGTGTAAATGACCCATAAGTTTGCAAATATTATTATAGTTCAAGTGGAAGGGGTGGTGAGAAAAAGTTGGGGGTCATAAATACACGGGGGTAATAGGAGACACATATGGTGTTTTATAAATTTAAAATAAGGTAGTTTCATAAAAGAAACTTGTAGGAAAATAAATATTTTTAAAATTTGAAAATTATAAAAAAATATTTTTAAAATCAGAAAATCACAAAACAATTTAGGAATTATAAAAATTGAAAAAAAATAGAAATATTGAAAATTACATAATATTAAATAAATTGAAAAATACAGAAAATTTGAAATAAAATAAAAAAAGTGAAAATTACAGTAAATTAAAAGATTGAAAATCACAGAAAATTAAAAATTGGAAATTACAGAACATTAAAATTCTGAACTTGATGAAACATAATGAAAAAACTTAAAAATTATAGAAAATACTGAATTTTATTTTAAATTATGAAAATAATATAAAAAATAATTTAAAAGTTTGAAAAAAATGAAAAACAATTATAATCGAAAATTATTAAAAAAATACTTTTAAAAAATATAAAATATTGAAAAAAAACACATGTTGCCAAAAAGAAATAGTGCTCCTCGGAAAAAAAATTTATTTCCAACCAAAAAATCTATTTATCTAAAAAAACATATTTCACTATTTTCAGAAAAACTAAACTTTCTGGGAAAAAAAAACATTTTCATGCTACAAAAACATATTGTCACAAAAAAGAACACTCATTTTCGGAGCTGGGAACAATTTATTTTTGGCCAAAAAACATATTTAGAGAATAAAAAAATCAAAATCTCAAAAAATTATAACTACAAAAACCGAATCTAAACCACAAATAAATAAAAAATAATTATGTACACCACCAAACTATATATAATGGAGAAAGTTTTATTATACATGCTACAACTTTATTAGAGGATACTTGAATCCTTTAGCGTTAAAAATCTTCACAAACAATCTCTATTTGCTACGAAATCTTTTAGAGAAAGAGATTACCTCGGTTTAGTTGAAACTCTTTTTTCTTTGGCCTTTAAAATATTTGAGGAGTCCTGTTGTTAGATTGGAACAAAAGTTATGTTGATTCTCTAGATAATCCTTGTGGGTATCGGGGGTAGGATATGCCTGTATATGATAAATATGGAAGTGAAGAGGTAGAGAAGTAAACAGATGAAAATAGGAAAGTGAAGAGGTAGATATAGAGGTAAGTAGAGAAAACGATATAGATATATAAATCTGGGAGAGGTGGTTGAAGTTTGGAAGCATTAATTATCATTTATACCTCTAATACTATTGCATTAGAGGTATATTGCATTTATTATTGTTGTACATTATTATCTTTAACCAGCTTGAAACCCGCGCAATGCGTGGGCTATACAACAAAGGCAAACTTAAACCTGAGGAATTGCTATACACGTAAAACATGCGACATTAATATATAAATTTGATAAAAAAAAGACTCAGATTATTTGTGATCTGAAAACATCTCACACACTAACTGCAATCTTCATGGCCTTGCAGCGGCCCTTCTTTTGGTCGAACAACGAACTTTAATTACCATATTTTTTCTACAACAACATATGCAAACCAAACTCAATTAGTTTCAATTTTTTTAATAAAAAAAAGATGATATCTAATACAAAACATATTACTTGCTTTCTTTGGGGAAATCCTTGCCATGAAAATAAAAGAACAAATGAATGTTATGTGGTAATATCGGAAGTGTCCTACATTTTAGAATCCAATACTCAAATTTTACATGAGCAGTAAAAAATATTAGAAAATTATTAATGACAAAGGATAAAATCGAAAATCAATTACTTGAAGGCTCTGTAAGACTGTAACCAATACAATCATTTACATAAGCCTAAAAAATAAACATCTAATTTGCATGCAAAAAATAAACCTCAGTAGACTCTACAAATATGCTTGCAAAAATTTGATAAACAATTAAATTAATATTCTTCCATTGAATGAAATGTACAATAGGGGAAAGGGATAAAAATATTTCACCCACTCTTGAACCACCTGTTAAAAGTTTCTTATATTGTTTAAGGAAACAAGTAATTTATGGATTTTAAATTCAAACTTGTCGTAGGAGTACAAAGAATTTATAGTGAACTTAATTGTTCAATTGTATAACGAAAAGATTTCAAATAATAAGAATGACATGAAATTTTCAATATTTATATGAGAGAGATTAGAAAATAAAAACATATCAATAAGATTCACAGTAGTAGTAAACGTAATTATTTAATTTATGTATAGGGAAAATAAGTTATATGTAGTATCTTAACAGTAAACATATCGACGAAGGGTATACTGCATTTAACCATGATAACAGGAAGAAAGGGTGGCGAAGGTTGAGGAAAAAAGGGAGGTGGGGAAGCGGCTGATTCAGGAGGAGGTGAGTTGGAGGCAAAAGTTTAGGGCTCTTTGGCTTAGGGAAGGGGACAACAACATCAAATTTTTTTCATAAAGTGGATAACTCCCAACGCCGATTTAACCATATCAGGAAGGTAGTAGTAAGGGGGAATGGAGTTCGCCGAAGAGAGTGAGATTCGTAGGGAGATCAGTCGGTTTTTCGAGCAGTTGTATACGGAGGAGGAGCCATGGCGACCAAAGATGGATGGGCTTCCAATGGAGAGCATCTCTGGGGACGAGGTGGTTCAGTTGGAGAGGATGTTCACAAAGGAGGAGGTTTTCCAAGCCCTGACGTCAATGTGCGGTGATAAGGCACCTAGTCTGGATGGGTTCACTATGGCATTTTACTAAAACTGTTGGGAGATTCTCAGGGTGGATGTGATGGCTGTTGTAACACCCCGTATTTCTGTGCATGTAATAATTAATTAATTCGGAATATTTTAAATTACTTGTGTGTCGTAATTTAATTGAATTAATTATGGTAATATTTATTTAAATATTAATCGGAGAGTGAATGGTTAATATTTAGGAAAATTTAATTACTAAGTGAATAGTAATAATTTATTTATGTCATAACGTGTATTAGTGACGTGTCATTTATTTATCTCAGTCGGGAGTCGGTATAGACTAATTTGGGTGTGAGATAAGGATTTTTATAAATTAATTCGGATGTTGATTTTGAGTGCACAGTTGAGGCCGAACGGATCACGGGGTATTTTTAGGCATAATCGGGCCCACACGGGGCTATTTGAGTCACTTGGGCTTGGCCCATTAGGCTAAAAATGGGATTAGTGTTTTAAGACCTAAATCTAAGAGTGGGGAACGACAGACAAACATAAACCTAAATCCAAGAAATTGGGGAGAAAGTGAGAGGGAGCAATTACAGCCAATTTGGGGATCTTTTGAAGAGAAAACAAGGAACGGATTGGGTTCTCATCATCAAGCTTGCCTCTACACCAACGGATCAGACCCAACGAACCCCAAAAGGCAAGTGGTTAACTTGTTGTGATGTTTATTTATGATATCCAAATCATATTTTTGTGATGAGTAAATAAAAATTCGTTTTGGGTGTAAAGGGTAAAAAAAAAAGGTTTTTGTATATAGAACACTTGAATGAAATTAATGGAAAATTAATGTGGGAATTTATTGTGTTACATAGTTCTGAGATAATTTATTCAGTTGTGAAAACCCAGTAGAAATTTATGAACAAATTTGGGATAAACAGATGATATTGGGACTGAACGAGTAAAGACCTGAAAATTCCCCGAATTCGAAAAAGTAGAGATTTGTGAAAATTAATTCGTGTTTAAGGTTCTAGGGGAGGTCCTAATCACGTTCCCATATGATAAAAATATTGTGTGTGCTTGAGATGAACCATAGACGAGTTTGGAGGTTAGAGGAATTCGTTAATGGTAGAAACAGAAAGACGGAGAAGATGGGGACCTGTTCGATTGATCGATCGATCGTTGGGAATTTTTGATAGTTTGACCTTGGGATTTTTAGGTGGGATTTCTTTTAGTTTAATTACCACAAAGTCTAATTAAGGGAGAAAATTTAATTAAGTGTAACACTTATGTATGAATTTTGAGAATAAATTCTGAGAAATAAAATAACGAACTGGGTGAATAAGTTCGGGTATAGTAGTAGGGCGACACTACTCACTTAAATTAATTATTGATGAAAAAATAATTAATTTGGATTCGGGGATTAGAATCGGGTGTTATATTAATTTCGGTCCACAAGAGCGAGCCCGAGTATATTGGTTGGGTGACACCAATAATAATTTAATTAATTAATGTGCAAATTAATTAATAATCAGAGTTGGACCATAAACTCGAGATACTAAGTATAGGCTAGTGTTACGGACTCAGTACACGGTAAAGCCAGGATATTTTATATTTATATATATACGGTGTGCGATAGTATATATATGGCGTGTGCATATAAATATCAGTGATTAAATATTATTAATATATATACTCTAGTGCTATCGGAAGAGGTTGCGTGATGTGGGTGAATTCCCTAGCTTGAGGAGTAGGGCGAGTATATCCCCAGGTCATAGCGTCCGTTATATGGGTGAGAGGCTTATCTCACTTTCAAGGAAGGAATATGACCGCCTCCATTATGTTCATGTTTTATTTGGCCAAGTTAGTGAGCGATTCGGACTTGGGGTAACTAGGTTATGCGAGTACACCTAGTGTGATAACACTTTAGGGAATACATCCAGTGAGTTATTACTCGGGAGGATGGGTTATATTTATATTCAATATATGTGTGAATGTTGTAATATGGTTCTACGTATATAATGGGATAAATAGGTATATATGGGTCATTAAATACATGAAGTGAATTGTATTAATTATATATGGGTTATATTCACATTCAACATCTGTGATTGTTGTAAGATAACTGTACGTACATAATGGGGTGAATAATTATATACGGAAAATTTAAATACATGGAGAAAAGTGTATTAATTATATAACTAGTGAATGTTATATGGCTTTCAAGGAAAGATGATTAACTAAGTTAAGGCGATAAATAGCTTATAAGTCATACATTAAAATACTCGGGATTGAGTAGGGCGGTTGACAAGAGTTATATCAAGTATCTAGTTTCGGGGTAGAGGACTAGGTGGGATATGAAGAAGGCGTTAGGTGTGAACATTTGTTGAGGGGTGAGTCTGTCCTCAAGGGAGTGCGACACTAACTAAAATATGAAGAGCATTCATGCATATTTTATTACTGCAAGTTAATCATTTGCTAAATGTTTTCAAAATGTTTTGGGTTCTAACCCTTGCTATAAATTATTTTCAAAACCTTTTATGTGTCCAGCCACAGGGACGCCAGGCTTGATTCATTCTAGGGATTCACTGCTGTAGCATATATGGATGTTACAGGATTTGGATAGGCGCCTCTATTCCTTCTATTCCTAGTGTAGGGATTTTCTATCAGATATTCGAGCATTTTGCTCACGATTTTATTTAGTATTTATTTCAGATACTTCAAATCCATTATTATCTGTATTTACATATGTGTTGGATTTTAGCCAATGGTTTATTCGTCCAGTTTCTTATTTATATGTGATGGTTGAATTCAGTTAGCTTGTGATTGTTAATGATTTATTTATGCATGAGTATTTCGCGGAATTAATGAAAGATAAAACTTGGCACCAGTCTAATTTCACTTAGGCGGTTAGTAATTAAAAAGTTTCGACAGTGATGCTAAGAATGAACCAACTGATAAACTTGTTCTAATTTTATTTAGGACTGGTCACCCGGGGTTTAATTAAGCGGGGTGTCATAGTTATTTTCAGCGAGTTCTATGATAGGGGTTACTTTCTGAGGAGTGTGAACGCCACATTCATTACTTTGGTTCCTAAGAAAGGGGGGGGGGGGGGGGCAACGGATGTGAGGGATTTTAGGCCTATTAGTTTGGTTGGTAGCGTGTATAAGCTCATCTATAAGGTCTTGTCGGTTAGACTTAGAAATGTGATTGATCCTCTTATTTTCGATGCTTAGAGCGCATTTGTGGGTGGTCGCCAGATCTATGATGCTGTGCTAGTAGCGAATGAGTGTATCGAATCCAGGTTGAGAGATGGGGATCCTGGTATTATTTGCAAGCTTGATATGGAGAAGGCGTACGATCACGTGAGTTGGAAGTTTCTTCTTTATCTGCTTAGGAGGATAGGGTTTGGGAAGCGTTGGTGCAGGTGGATGAAGTGGTGTATTTCCTCTATCAACTTCTCTATTCTTGTTAATGGGGTGCCTACGGGGTTCTTCTCTAGTTCATGGGGTGTTAGGAAGGGTAACTCGTTGTCCCTTTTCTCATTATCCTGGTTATGGAGACATTTTCTCGGATGATGAGTCGTACGGTGGAGGGTGGTATGGTATCGAATTTTTTGATCGGGAGCTCTGCTACCCATCCAATTGCGGTCTTTCACCTTCTGTTTGCAAATGATACTATTATTTTTTGTGGGCCGACTGTGGATGAGGTGAGGTCATTGCGGTTACTTCTAGTGTGTTTTTAGGCTATTTCGGATTTACGGATCAACATCAGGAAGAGTGAGATGATTTCCGTGGGTGAGGTGAGAAATGTGGGCTTTTTAGCAAGCGTTCTTGGTTATCTGGTCGGTCCTCTACCTACTACTTATCTTGGACTTCCTCTTGGGGCTAAGTTTAAGTCCTCTTCGATGTGGGATTCGATTCTTGAAAGGGTGCAACGAAGGTTAACAGGTTAGAAGCATAGTTATCTGTCCAAAGGTGGTCGGTTGACCCTGATTAAAATTATTTTATCTAGCCTTCCAACATATTTTATGTATGTTATCCCATTACGTGGATCTGTTGGCGATAGGCTTGACCAGCTAATGAGGGACTTTCTGTGGAAAGGGAATGATGATCAATTCAAGTATTTCTTGGTGAGTTGGGATGAGGTGTGAAGGCCTCCCATTTCAATAAGGCTTTACTAGGGAAGTGGTTGTGGCGCTTTAATAGGGAATGAGACGCATTGTGGAGGAAAGTGGTGGTTGGTAGGCATGGGGCGGGTCCATATGGTTTGGGTCCTATTTTGGGGTGCTCTGCTCATGAGGTGGGGTGGTGGAAGCATATTACGCTTAGGTGGGGGAGGTTCACTTTGCTCACCTCCTTCCAGCTCGGGAGTGGGAGCCGTATTAGGTTCTGGAAGGATAAATGGGGTGCGGGGGGATCTTTGAAGGATATCTTTTCGAGGATGTTTTGTATTTCGAATGATAAAGAGGGGTTAGTTGAGGATCATAGGCGAAAGGTAGGGGCTGGTGGGGTGTGGGATCCGAAGTTTAGGAGGGGACTCCGGGATTGGGAGCTAGAGAAGGTGTAGGAGTTCTTTGAATGGCTAGGATTGGCACCAACTCTGACTTTGGGGGAAGATGGGTTTATGTGGTCGAGATCTCAGAATGGTCTATTTTCAGTTAAGAGTCATTATCATAGGTTAAGGGGTCGTGGGGGCGCTTCTTTTTCGTGGAAGGCAATTTGGAAGAGTCAAGCACCTCCCAAGGTTAGATTTTTTGGGTGGACCGCTACGAGGAAGGCCATCTTGACTATTGAGGGGCTTCAAAATAGAGGTAGGAGGATGGATAGTAGGTGTTGGTTATGTAAGAAAGAGGAGGAGACATACAATCACCTTCTTCTACACTACCAGGTGACTAGGGGACTTTGGGATGTGATTTTTTCTTTATGTCATATTGTTTGGGTTATGCCCCGTACGATGTGCGAGGTGATGGCAGCTTGGAGGAGTCCTAGGGGTTGAACTGGCCCGCGGGTGGTCTGGATGATGGGCCCTCATGGTATTTTTTCAACTATCTGGCAGGAGAGGAACAGGAGATGTTTCGAGGGGGTCGAGCTCGATCCTTCTCGGGTTCGGCACAGATTTCTGAGCCATCTTCTTACTTGGTACAGGAAAAGGTATGATCCATCGTTGTCACTCTTCTTTCAGTTTTTGGAGGAGTTCCAGGGGCTTTCCTAGTCTATTTTGGGTTTCTCCCCTTCGCGTATTTGCTTTGTATACTTCCTGTATACGGGATTCCGCCCCCTTAGGAGGGTTTGTCTTATTGAATCATTTACTTATAAAAAAATATTAAACATATAAATTAAATATTCTCTAAAGAAATAACTAATAAATCAAGCGATTTGAACATATCCTTTACAATCTACACCAGACCAAACATCCAAAAACATTAAAAGACCATAATAACCCCAAATAAAAAAGTAGATTTTTTTTTTTACCACAAACTGTTGTATGTCGGGCTAAGACTTCTTTGAGAACCGCTTAATAGCCACAACCCGATTACTCCTTAATTTGCCTCTGTAAAAACATTAGGAGCCTTCTCTCCCCTCTCCGATACTATCAACTCGCTACTAAACCCATTTGTTGTCGTTCGGAGATCCGTTAAATCAAACTCTTTAAATATTGTTACTTGATCTTCACCCATCTGCTCCATTTTAACTTCAAACACATTCAAACAAAATTTATATTTATCTCTAAACTTAAAAATATCAAAAAAGAAGAAATGTAAAAATTGAAACCCACCTAGATCAGGTTGAGGTAGAGGAAGGAGTTGTTTGTCTAGGGATTGAACGTTGGCGATTTTGGACTGAAAACAACCCATGTTTTTATTTTACATATACAACAACAACAAAAAAGTGTTTTTTAGCTCAATGAGTTTGTGTGTATTTATGTCCCTAGATTTGGCCAAGAAACTAGATGCGGGGCCTCGTGCCTCTAATGCTTGCACCGATTTTAAGGCCCATGAAGAAAAATTAGTGTGATCCTAATAATCCTTTCAAAAAAGGAATATAAGGACTCAAAAATATTAGAGATATGAACCGATGGTGCTTTGGGGAGATATAAACAAGTGCATTGAAACAACTAAGTTAATTAGGAAGAGGAGGGGTTGTGTGAGGAAGATAAAAGGAGTCATGGTAGTCTCAAGATAGAGGCGTTGGCAATGAATTTTTGGGAAGAGAGAGAGAGAGACAGATATAAAGTAAAAGAAAGAAATGATATAGCGTTTGTACGTAAGAAATGAGAGGAGAGAGAAAGGAGGCTAAATGGATAACCTGATTGAAAAGGAGACTTAAATGTTGTAAAGCATTTTAGAATAGTATAAAGACTAATATGTAGGCCACACGATGCGTGGCCGAATTTATCTAAACCGTATTGTGTTGTTGTATGAAAATTTAGTGTGTTTCACCTAATATATCCCATGAATGAAAGAATAATGAATTTTAAATTAACATCAAAAGTCGTATGAATGACTTTCAATAAGTGAAACTGATATTATTAACTTTGAGACCACTAAATTTTCTTTATGTTGTAACTCAATTTTCATTATGTTTTATGACCATTAAATAAAGAAAATAATCATTGAAGTAGTTTAATATAATAATTAAAACAATAAATCATTTTTAGAACTAAAATTATGAGACAAAAATGGCTAATTAGGTACTTATAAATACATGAAGAACACCAAGTTTTAGCATTTAAATTTTAAAGTCCAAATGAATAGGCTAAACGTTCTCTAAAAGAACGTAGGTTTATATCAAAATCAACCCCTAACTTATGAAAAGTTGAAAATACATCATTAAAATAAACGTAAGATGGAAAGTGCAAGTGATTTAAATGGTAGGAGTATTTAAATAAAATAATTTTATATACCAACAAATCTAATAGGGCATGAATAGTTCATGCGGCGTGTCATATAGTTTTTATTTTATTTTGGAATATTAGGAACTAAAATAAAGAATTCCAAATATCAATAAGGACATAAATAGTGTTTTGAACATATTGAGAATTGATATTTTAGTGCATAAAGTGAAACAATAGCAAATGAATTAGAAAAATAATCCAAAGCACCATTTATAAAGTGATTATAAATTATGTTAAACATATGATATTAGGATGTTAAGATATTCAACTGAGTGAGACAAAAATCAATGCTTTTAACAACACCTTGTAAAAAATCACAATATATTAAAGTTAAATTAAATCAAATGTTGTTCAATTAAAATTACCCCTATTTTCATCCGCATAAATTGGATTAATAATAGTGAGTATATTCTGAACATGTACACAACCTCTCTGAAATGGATAGAAATTTTATAATTGGAGATAAGATTAAAAAATTATAATCAAATTCTTAATCAACTAAGCACACCTCAAAACTTTATCTTGGTGTCATTTGTAATATTAATAATATAATAGACATATCCAATAAACAACATTACCCATTTTGATAAAAAAAAAAAGAAATCGGAGGAATAATAAAATAGTTTGTAATCTGCAAAAATATCAAAAACATATCTAATAAATAATAATACCCATTGTGATAAAAAGAAAAAGAAATCAGAACGGGAATAAATTTGGCTTCTAATCTGAATAAGAGCCACTGGGATCAGCAGAATATAAAAAGGAGAAAATCATCCAAATGAATGTATCAAAAAAATTATTACAAGGGCCTCCAAAAAGAACCAAGTGAATGATCAAGTTTGTAGGATGAGGAAACAAAAACCCTTACATTGTAAAATCAAGAAAGTCCGGATATAAGATAAGAGAGAAAATGAGAGAAGAAAAGATTGGAGAAGAGAGAGAATACGAAACATTTTAGAAGATCGATTAATCTAGTCTTTTATAAGAAAAAATATACGGACACATAAAGATATACATACACCTTAGATACAAACTAAAAAAAGACTACAGTCTCCACTAACCAAAAGGGATAAAAAAAAGGAACACTTACTTTTCAATAGATTGATTGAATATGAAAATTTTATAACTGTAATTTTTTTATTAACCATAAAAAGATTTTTTGTTGTCTGTTAAAACTTTTATTTTTATTTTTTATTAGCCGTAAAATTTATTTTCTAACATTATAGAGTTACTTAATGTTATTAACCATTCATGAATTTTTTGTATCTTGTTTGTTCCTTGTGTTAATAATTTACTTTACAAGTCCTGATTTTTTAATGGAGAAATTTTATTTATTAATTAGATTACATAGATGGGGAAAATTTGATGTATTAGATTCGCGATTGGTTATTTCGCTCGCGCGGACCCAAATTCATTAAATGATATGGGGTGCGCCACCGACACTTATCAATTGCAAATCTAAGACATAAAATTAAACAGTTTTTTTTAATTTAAATTAAAAAATATTTTTTTTATAAATAAAAAAACTATGTTTACTATTACAAAAAAAGCTTTTTTTAGTTAAAGAAATTATTTTATAGCTTTTTTATTAATGAAATTATTTATTTAAAAACTATTTTCTTATAATAAAAGATTTTTTTATAGAAAATTGCTTTTATTATAAACAACTCTACATTATTAGACTATTTTTATTACAAAATACCGTGCGAACTAAAAAACTGTAATATATTTATTATTTTAACAAACAGTTTTTCATTTATTTTAATAAAAGAGCTATTTTTTTAAGGAATAAAAAAAATTATTTTCTTGAAAAAAATAAGGTTTCAACAATTTATTAAATGTTTTTTTTGGATTCAGAAATAGCAAGGTCATTTTTGTATTGTGATATTAAGATTATTTTTGTAATATGGGAGAGTGTATCTAGCTCATGTGTCTAAAATCGTGTATTCGTGTAGAAAAACTCCTCTGATAATAATATTAAAAAAAGAGGAAAAACGTGAAATATTAAAGAAAAATAGGAAGAACAAGGGGCGTTTAGACATTTATGATATGCCATGTGGCAAGTTAAGTTACTTCCACGCTACAGTTATATATATACATAGATGTATGGGCTAGTACTCTTTTCTTCTCTCAAAACAATCGGATGGATATACAAAAGTGGACTTATTTGAAAATATTTTATTTAATTGGGGGGCCACTTGTACAGTTTGAAACTACCTTAAAAAAGTTTTAACACACAAAATAAAAAAATTAAGACGTTTGAGGGGACATGGTCCTTTGGCCATGCACTTCTTTCATCCCTGCCACCCAAGCAAACTGTTTTTGTTAAAGAACAAATAGCTGCTGGAAATAAATTGCAAGTGAAATCGACTGTTTTTGGTTTTGGGGTGGGCTTTTCATTATCGTGGGACTTTGATACTTAAGAAATTGAAGAAAAAAATTGAGTCCTAGTTGCTAGTTTTCAAAATTATTGTTAGTTGATTATTAAAGTTGTTAATATTATATTTATTGTTATGCATTTTTTTATTAGTTCTTTTTAGGCTTTGTAAATATTAAAATGAATTAGTTGTATAGATGTATATTAGCTATTATTAATCTAGTTGTTACTTAGCTCTTGTACGAAGACTTCAATCAATAAAGAAACAAATATTTTCTCATCTCTTTTCTATATGTTATTACTATGAACTATGTGGTTAGGCGATTGTGATACTAAATTCGCATTTAAATTATTTAATTGGGGTCGTTGATATTCTTATATTTGTAGTAATAAATAATTACAACTAACAACTTGTAGCGTTATAATATATTGTAATTCCTAACCAATTGTTGCAAAAAATTTATTTTAACATGAAACATGCTTTAGAGCAATTAAAATGTATAACGTTTACATATTCTAAGGGAGTGTAAAACTTAAACATTCACAGTGACTTTTATTCGTAGTCTTTATTTTGTTCAAATCTTAATTGGTTGGTATTTATGCAGAAGCGATAAGTTTTCATGTCAAGTTTCTTCGTTGGAGCTCACGTTCCTCGATTTGAGTAAAGAAAATTACCATCACATCTAACCAATCTCCCTTAAAACTAAATACCACATGACAATCATTTCAAATAAATATTTACTCCTAGGTAATAGAAAAGTGTATTAAATTAGTAAAAAGTTCAGATGGAGGTTTTGACATACTAAATGGAAATTCTCTCAACAAGCCAACATGGATTGGAAAGTCAAAGCTATTGGTTTTTTTACCTTAGATTTGAAGAAAATCATGATGGAGATCAAAGGTGCTACAATGGGAATCCAACATAAGAAATAATGCTTGCTATGCTACAAATATAGAATATAATTTCGGATTTCAAACTTAATTATTCAAACAAATATACAATATATCAGAAAACTCTACATAAAACATAAAAATATAACTAAATAGATATTTTATCAGATATTGTGTGCATATATGCATAGATGGGTATATAGAATAATGTAAGATTAAATAACACTTTCACAAATAGTGTAACTAATGCTTATGACATTTTATGGTTAAAAATACTTTTTAAAATGTTATACAAAAGAAAATAGAGTAGATGTTTGACACTTTGAGAACCAATATAACATATGTGATTGTTGACCAAACTTTCTGGGTATTTCAAAGAAACTAAAAGAAAACATTATTCAATAAAAAATGGATGGCAAAAGGAATTGAAAATCCTCCTAATTTAAAAAAGTGGCCCAACTACCTTGTCTTTCTCCTTCTTCTGCAACACTTGTCGTGATCCTGTTCAATCGTCGGCGATGTACTGAATTGAAGGTAAGTTAGTGGCGACGAAAAAGAAACACATATCTCTCACTCTCTCCGCTCTAAACAAATTTCTAGACAAATCCATGGAAGTGTTCTAAATAACAACACGAATAATATAAAACATTAAAAATACATCGAAACTTAAAAAGAAATTAAAAACACCCAAATAATCTTCCTCTTCTAGAGAAAATGTCCCTTTATATAGAGTTTGATAAAGAGAACAACCTACATTTAACAATAGAATGAAGGTGGAAATGAGGCAAAAAGGAGTAGTCCACTTTATAATATCTATCATTGAAATTTTTTCTCTGGTATATAGAACATTAGAAATTTAATAAAATTTAATGACCTTGTAGTTATAAAACAATGAGATGTAAGGAAGCAATTAGACCCAAATGTATATAGGGAAACTTAATAGAAAACATTGCGCTTGGAGATTTGTATAGGGTGGATGCAAGGGGAGAGAATAAAGAGGAACGAACAAATTTGGGAAAAAGGACGAATAGGTCTCCGCTTTATAAATATGCCACATGGATAGCCTTGAGTTTGAGGCTCTTAAATGCTCGTATAGCATTTTTGAGTATTATAGAGATATACTACCATATAATCGTGGAATTCACTAGCTATGTACAATAAATAAATATAATTATAGTTATAAAAGTTAGTAAATATCTTATTTTAAAGTCATTATAAAATGTTAGTTTTTTCATACATAAAATTTGTTTACTATTCTTAAATGTTTTTATTATATAAAAACTATTTTGTATAAATAACAATTTTCAAAACAATGGTACGTATTTTATATAAAAAAATATACAAATTTTTATTTGTTCTTATTTTAAAAAACTTTATGTCATTTGTAAATAAAAACTTAAAGTTTTTTTTATAGATACAACGTTAAAAATGTCTTTATAACCAAAAACTTTTCTTATTTATATAAAAAATAATTTTAAAATTTTAAAAACATTTTCAACTTTTTTCTAGAAATAAAATAGGTATATAGATGTAGTAGTATTAGTAACATTGTGTAATGTAATTTGAGTGGAGAATGATGAAAAGAGGTTAATTGAATCTAGATTGTGTTGGATTGAAAGATTAATTAATGAAGTCTAGAATGTATCATCTTTTTAGTTTTCAAGAGACTTTTTATTTATTCATTTTTTTATAGATATTTTTAATTGATATGGTTTCAAATAACACAATGTCCAAGATGAGAGAGAGAGAGAGAGAGAGAGAGAGAGAGAGAGGTAGTAAGTATTAAACGCCCATTACCTCCTCTAATACTATTAGAGGTATAATACATATATATATATATATATATATATATATATAGGGAGAGGTTCAAAAGTGAACCAAAATAATGAACTTTTTAATGAACCTACTAAGACATTAAAAAATTGATCCTTAATTTCTTGTTATAATTGGTCCGCGCTAGCGGCAATGAATAATTTTTCAATCACCCCGCTGGCGCGGACCAATTACAACAAGAAATTAAGAATCAATTTTTAATATCTTAATAGGTTCATTAAAAAGTTCACTCTTTTGATTCACTTTTGAATCTCTCCCTATATATATATATATATATGTGTGTGTGTGTGTGTGTGTGTGTGTGTGTGTATGTTCAGACATGTTGAAGTTGCATTTTAAGTGGTAATAAGTTGAAACATATGAAATTTTTCCTATTATTATTACTTTTTAAAATTGTAACATCCATACTCTCTATCAATCATAACTAGTTACCTATACAAGTCAGATATACCATAAATCGTCTTCTACCCGTTTAAATTTAAATGGATCGGGTCTTATTTGATTACCTGACAAGTATTTAAATAGTTGAATGTCATGGCATGATTGGATGACATTTTCTCAGTATTTAATCAAGCAAGTGAGCACAAAATTTAAGAAAATAAAATAACCGCGAGGCCTATGCGTCCCAACTAAGGCACGTCGCCGATATTCACTTTACATTTATTCAAACTATATGCATATATTATCATATATGCATGGGAGATTATCACTAACTAAGTGATAATTGATAAGCGGGAGTCCATCTCAAAGAGGAAACTAGTATAATGTAGTATAAATATAGTATGCCCCCTTAAGGTGAGTCATGTTATTTTCATATACTCAAACCTCAACCCAAATTGTACACTTGAACTTTTAAAAATATGTCTCCTCGTGGACATAGGTAATTTATCGAATCCCGTACATATTATGCTACCTATTATATGTGTTTGGATGTAATTATTTTTCTCTTTATTATTGGTTTGTCTTGTTTGATTATATAGCCATAATTTGTAAATTTTGTGCAATTAATTGGCACTGTCTGTGTGAATATGAGTTTTTTTTATCTCATTAGACAAAACCTAATCACGAGCGCTATTCTGTGGACAATACCTATGAGGATCATGATATATACCATGATGTCTATGAGAATTGAAATGCCCATACCCATTATGAGGGTGAGATACATTATTCACTCTTAGCATGGCGATCGACCGTGAGATAACTAGTCCAATAAAGGTTATGGAAGTCACCACCCTAGCTAATTTTTCAGGATGATCAATGCCTATGAACATCGTCTACGCTAGTAGGAGATATTTGTTTAATAAACAGACGAGGATAATTAATATCTCTATCAATGATTGTATATAACAAATTGTGATCTCTAGCGAGAAAAGTGTCTTCATTAGAAGATTGCTCGTACCTCTATCCCATAGCGATCTGTAACACCCCGTACTTATGAGCATATAGAATTTAATTAATTTGGTGATTTATGATTTAAATTATTTAGAGGATTTAATTAAATTAGTGGATTGGGATTTAATTAATTCGGGTTATTTTTAAAAATTTTATGTGTCGTCATTTAAGGTCGAGATTGGAAAATTTTAGTAAAGTAACTCGGATGGCAATTCTGAGTGCACGATTTTCCGAATAGGCCAAGATAGTCGAAAAAGATTACCTGGAGGTAGTAGTTGGGTTTCGAGGCGTTTTTAGGCATAACCGGGCTCACACGGGGGTGTTCGGGTTATTTGGGCTTGGTCCATAGGCTTAATTTCGGAATTAGTAATATAAAACCTACATTATGGAGTTTGTGGCAGACACAACTCAATACGAAAACCCTAGTTTTGCAGAGGAGAAAAGAGGGAGAAATTGAGAGAGCTTTTGGGAGCCAAACCAAGAAGATGGGCATGTTCTTCGTCAAATCTTTGTCTACATCGAAGGAAATCCGACCCTACAAATTTATTCAGGCAAGTAGTTAAACTTGCTTTTAATTTAATTGCAATATTTCGATTCATATCATAGTGGGTGTGATAAAGAATGCGTTTTGGGCGTGGGTTCTCACATGACAAAACGGGTTTTGAACGAATCAAATGTGTTGGGTAGATTAGAGGTCTAATTGATAGTGCTATTGATTCAATGTTGTGGAAATCGATTAAAAATACGATCCTAGAAATTTTTGCTATTTAACTCAGATTAGAGAGATTAATTATGCATGAAATTGCATGAAAACTGTGAAGAACCCATTTTGGGATTTAGGGATTTTAATGGAGATCGGAGTTGTTGTAAAGACTGAACTTGGTTTAAATCGTGAAAATATATGTTAAGAGTGAATTATTAAAGTTGGAAACTTAAGGCTGAAAGCCAGGGAAGTAAACAATGTCGGAAGAAACGTCTGGGAAGATGAAGAACTGCTGGGGAGTCATTCTAACAACAGGGGAAGTCATTCGAATGACCCATGGTATCGTTCGAACGACAGTGGGGATTTTGGTTTCCTATCGGCTTCTACCTGAGATTACTGTTGGGACTTTATTTTAGAGGATTTATATGGGTGAAAATAAAAGGGAGGACAATTATTAAGGGTCTTGAGAGATGGAAACTTAGGAATATTTAAACTTATTAAAGGGGGTTTAACCTAATAGTGGGAATTTATGTAATAAAGTTTAAAAAGGAGAAATACTTAGGGCCTTGGGAGTTGGATATTAAAATATGTCTTATTTAGATAGAGTGTCAATCTAAATAGTTGTTTGGTGAAATAAATTCAAGAGGTTAAAATTCGAATCAAGTTAAGGAGTCTGAGAATTATGGCCGAGTAACACCACTTGGATAAAATTAATTGAGGTGAAAAACTAACTAAATTTAGGGTCAGGGAGTTGACTCGGATATTTCTCAGGTTAGTGTTAAATAAGTTAGGCACAGGATAACTGGTTTAATTTTTACAGGGATATGTAATAAATTATCAAATATAAAATTTAACGAGAGGTGTTAACCTTAATAGTGGAATTTTGTGTAGTAAATTCTAAGAGATGAAGATACAGACCAAATGAGTAAGTATGGGTATTGTAGTTGGGTGACACAAATGGAATGAAAAAAATAATTAATGTTTGATTAATTAAATTACGAGTCGGGATATAGACTTGGGTATTCTTGGGCTAGTTCTACGGGTGTTAGGCACAGGTCAACCAGACTTTATTAAATATATGTATACAGTTATGTGTGATAATATATATATATATATATATATATATATATGTGTGTGTGTGTGTGTGTGTGTGTGTGTGTGTGCTCTATAGATATAGGTGTGAATCATATTTATAGGAATACATACCATTCTAGTGCTATCATAGGAGGTTGCGCGATATGGGTGAATCCCCTGGCTTGAGGAGAAATGAGAGTATAATCCTCATGTCATAGCGTCTAGTATTTATATGTTTAATTATTTTCGGGGTGAGACGTCTTGGGTATGATTCTGTCTCACACCCGGGGAACTATGGCCGCCTCCACCATGTTTATTTATTTTTCTCAAGCTCGAGAGTGAGTCCGACTTAAGGTAGCCGGGTTAGAGTGAGCATGCCTGGAACATGATAGCATTTTGGAGAAAGCATTCGGTGAGTTATTAATTGGGAACGGATCATTATCATACTTGACATGTGTGTGAGTATTGTAGTATACTAGTACGTATATAATATGAGTAGATAACTATATACGCCATTAATACATAAGTGTAAATGTATTTCTTATATAACTAGTGTGAAAGTTATATGATTTAAAAAGGGGATTCCTTATTGTGGTGACAATTATGTTCAACATAAGTTCACAAGAAAAGACAATCACCAAAGCAAATAAAGAATGTAATGAATGCCAATCACACAACACAGTATGTACGTGGTTCAGCAAGAATGCCTACGTCCACGGTGGTTCTCTCAGTATTATTTCTCTATACTCCGGGGAGTGTTTTACAGAAAATACAATGCGTGCATTTTACCCCAGGCCTAGGGTTTGTTATATACATCTCTGTTTCCGGGGAGTGGGGATGTTGGACTTACCCACGTCAATCCATACTCCTAGAATATCTCCTTGCGAGATTTTAGGAATAAACTAAGTCATAACTGATTTTGGTTGGGATGCAAGGCTCCCAGACTTTGGGCCTTTACTGGGCTACTCGTCTGGGCCTGTAGTGACAAATCGAGATACCCACAATTTCCCCTAAAATTGTTGGGCCACAATTTGGGCCCAATAATTTTAAATGATTTGTCATAATGGCTTCCTTGTAAATTGTGCAACTCTTCCCAAGATTGAAAACTGATTTAGACGGCAGCCTGCTTCGTGTCCTGTGCGTTATGATTGGAAACGTTTAAAAGTCTTTCGGAGCAGTGTTTCCCTGTTGTCGTTTCAAGCTTCTTCAAAATTTCTCATCTTCTCTAAGATCCCGCTGTTGCGTTCTCGTTCCCAGGTCTTCATCTTTCAATCTCAATCTCCTCCATCGCCTTTCTTGTGACTTCGCATCGTCCCAAGCTAAGTTTTAATTTCGTAAGTTCTTCTTGCTCTCTTTTTGTGATTTTTTCTATTGCAATCTCCTCGCATTTGTAGTTAGGATTTTGTAAATGGAAAAAATAGGCAATAGGTAGGTAACTAAATTTAGGAAGTATTACAACATCCTAGATTGGGTAGACATTGAGTGTCCCCCTGTCCCTAAAAATGTTAGAAAAATAGAGGGCGCTCACTGGATTCACGTTCTTTTACTGTCCCAAGGGGGTCTCACTTTTCCTCCAAGTAATTTAATTTTGCATTTCTTTGGTTACTTCAATATTGTTCCCGCACAGTGTTTGCCAAACGTCTGGAAGATTGCTAATGGTGTCCATAGAATAAACCAGCTCTATGTCACCAATTTAGGGCTTGTTGAGATATGCTTCTGTTATTCTTTCTCGCGAACAAGTTCTGATCTTCTTTACCTCAAGTCCAGGAGTCCTGACAGGGTATTGGTAGTAAATCTACCTGATTCCCACAAGGATTATTGGCAAGAGGGTTTTCTTGCTAGAAATTGGCAATTCCCTCCCCATACTGAGGGGTCGAGGTCTGACAGGTTCATGGTCCCCTTTTATGGGGAGGAGTACATATGTAGGCTTAATTTTTACTCTGATCTTCGACCTTCTTGTTAATGTATGATTTCTCTGATATTCTTCTCTCTTTTCAGTGAGGACAAAGAACTTGGAACCTGCTATCAGCGAGGTTCGAGTTGTTGAGTTGGTCAAGGCCTTGAATATCAGGGATCTCTTGGCTGACGGTGACCATCCTCAATTAGTGGGTTTCCTCTTGGAGTACAAGAACGTTGGGTCTAGTTTTATTGCGCGACCTATAGACAGCATCCCTGATCTAGACATCACTGAAGAGGTTGCTACAGATCCTATCCAATTGGATGAGGAAGGGAGCAACTCTGGTGAGGATAGCGAAGGTGATAGCGGGGACGATGATGAAGGTGGTTCCAGAGAGGAGAGCTCAAGTGGTGTGTGACAACCCACCTAATAAAATACCGGGCGATCACTCCTATATCAAATTAAAACAGGAGTCGCATATGGATCATTCTCAGCATCACTGTCGAAAACCCAATTAATTACTAATAACCTATTAGGTTGGTGTCAAAATTTTATTTAACTAATCTTTTTAAAAAAACTATACAATTAAAACATCCACACAGTTTATATAAATGAAACTGGAAAGAGATAAAATAACCGAACACTCAGTTAAAATATGATACAACAAAATCGAATGCCGCACAGAAAGGCGGTAAAAGAATAAATAAATACAATTTGGGACTTCGGCCCGAAAGTAACTACAATGCTTCCTATATAGGTCACAAGAATAGAAACGTCTAAAAATAAACCTGCATGCATCCACAGCTGCTGCAACAGACGTCTGACTCGAAAGGATCATCATCTAGGCGTCCTTGTGTCTAGACACCTATATATATACAATATATAACAAGAGAGGAAAAATATAGAAACGGGCCAGATCCCGAGTTGTAAAAATATTTAGCAAGTGCATAAATGCTTTATTTTTAAAAATATGTTTTATCTCATAATTAAATTGGTATCGCACTCCCATGAGATACCCCTCACTTATCTTCTAATAGTGCACACCTAGCGTATCCCGCTAAACATCCTAGTCAAGCCACACTGTCTAACTAATCCGTCACCCCCAACTCTAAAAATCCTAAATAACCCAAGTACTAAGGGCTTAATTTCTCCCCAGTCTCAACGCTATGCCATATTCGTGCGTGGGGTGTCTTGCAAAGCGAAATCCAAACAAGGAACCCCCCCGATACACTACTACTTGGCAAGGTTGATCGTCGAGATCCATTAGACCCTCAGCACATGACGTAAATATAAGACTCATATAATATATATATATATATATATATATATATATATATATATATATGTATATATATATATATATGTATATATATATATATATATATATATATATGTATATATATATATATATATGTATATATATATATATATGTATATATATATACTACAGCTTTATATTCATTATCATACTCATCTTTAACTTTCATACTGAGTTTTACATACGTATCATGTTACACTTTCGGATATATCTCCCGGAATGAGAATTCATTCTTTTTCATTTCATATTCATTTTATCTCCTTATTCTCATAGAGATATTATATCTTGTTCTCATACACAAATAATGTACTATCACACAAGTACAATAACCATCCCAACGAGCTAAACTCGAGGATGCGGTCTCTCAATGCTATCATCTTCCAGGGCATCACTCATATATCATCCTGGGGACCACCGGTAGGACTAAATATCACCTACTTCGTGGTCAAAACCAAATCACAATATCTGGGAAGAGGTCATAGTTCCTCCCCGGTAATGAGACGAAACATACCCACCACATCTCATCCCTAATAAAATCACATAATATAATAATGGACGCTATGACCTAGGGAATATCCACACCCTGCTCCTCGATCCAGGGTGCTCACCCTCATCGCGCAACTTCCCAATGATAGCATTAGAAGGGGTATGCTTCACATATATATATACCATCCACACACACACACACACACACACACATATATATATATATATATACTTTATTCACATAGTATATATATAATCCACATAATTCCTTACACAAATATAAATGCCCATAATTGCCAATCACACATAGCGATGACCAATAATCCCAAATATTTTCATAATTAATAATATTCGAGTATTCGTACACTCACATTACTAAACCCAAAAGTATTCCTAAGCATTCATTGAATCCATACCCTAGATCGTACACTAAATTAATCCGAGGTTCCTTCTTTCATCCCGAGATTTACTCACCCTCAATACCATTATCTAGGAGTCCTAATAACATATCTAGAATCCCCAATAATAATCCCCCAAACCATAGTTTAAATCTCCCTAAACTTAAAGGAGAAAACCTCAAAAATCTCCCAGAACCGAATCGATTCGGCCTGTCCGAATCGATTCGCTGGCCACCGAATCGATTCGTCCTATCCGAATTGATTAGAAATGGTTCTACTTTCTTACTGTCTCATACCGAATCGATTCGGCTTGTCCAAATCGATTCGGCTGGTCCGAAATCTCCAAATCTTCTTAGGTTTTATATATATCCCAAAAACCCAAAACTCAATCCAATATCCATTTAAATTATAACTCGGATATATTTCAACGAACCCAAAATTTTCATATCTCCTCAAGTACTTTAGAGGTCCTAACACTCTATTTGAGAACCCCTAATATTTATCTCCAAATAATTCTAGCCTTAACTTCTGACTAACTATTTTGATATCGGACAGCTTTCCGTAGAAAAATCAGTATAAATCCAAAAAAAATCAGAAAAATACGCGGTTGACGCCCACACGACCATATCGAAAAGTTCTACAATTTTAATTTTTTTTACCAAGAGCCGAATCGATTCGGTAATAACGCTGTCTCACTATTCATCATCTTCTCCAACTCCAAATTGAACCAACACCAAATCAATCCAAGATGTGTGGTTTTCCACTTCACCAACCAACAATATAATCATCTAAACATCTATTTTTAACCAACACAACATTAATTTCATGGGATTCATCAAACCACTCATGAATCTAACCCTAACTCCATTAAATTCATTTCTCACAAAAATTACACCATTTTCATCCGTTCAAGCTTAGATTTCTTATGAGGCAATTACTACATCAATTTCTATGACTTCATTTCACAAAAACCCATTTTTATTCAATTATCCCAACCCAAACTCATATATTTCGTTACCTACTATGATATGAGATACACACAAATGAATAAAGCAAGTAAACACTTGCCTCGTGGATAAAATTCGACGACTCCGAGTCGAATCCCGCGGAGGTTGGCTGAAAATCTCCTTTTCTCTCTTCTTTTCTCTCCTTTCTTCTCTTCTCTCTCTTTTTCTTCTTTTCTCCCACTTTCCTTCTTTATATAGGGGAGAATAAGGGTTTACCCCTTTAAAACCCAAAAATGACTCGTTTACTCAATTACGAGTCCCTACGGGTCCAAAAATTCTTGAAACTCAACTTCTTCCCCCGGATACTCTATTCAGACTATCTCGGCCATTCCGAGACCAACCACACAATCAAAATCTCCATCTGAGGTACTTGACCGCAAATCATTAATTTAACCCCCACACAACTTAATGTGGTATTTCCATTAAAATATTATCCTTTGTTGCTTTACCCAACTGCGACATATAATAAAAATACTCCAACTCATTTACTTAACCCCAAAAGTAAAATATAACACCCATCGAAAATCATTAAATCCTTGAAAACCTCAAAAATTACTATTCACGGTAATTTCTGAAATTCCCAATTTGCACTTAATTATTAGATTTAATTTTCCATAAAAGTGCGGGGTAACACATAGTGAAGGATCTTCCAGCTCGAAAGAGGTTTCAAAAGCTCCAGCATCTTCCAGTGAATCGAGCAGTCCCAGCAAGGAAGATATGGCTCCTCCTAGGAAGAATCTGATCAGGGATGATGATGATGATGATGGTCTTATCTCTAGGCGGTTGAAGAAGAAAAAATCCAACAGTGGGGAAGTTGCCAGTGGTTCTCAGCCTGCTGCCATCAAGCAGGAAAAGAAGAGGAGGGAGGAAGAGCAGTTGAGAGAGAGAGAAAGAAGGAGGAGGAGGAGGAGAATAAGGTGGAAGAGAGGAAGAAGGTGGAGAAGAGGATAAGAGTTGAAAAGGAGAAGAAAGAGGGGGAAGAGGAGAGAAGGAGAGAGGAGAGGAGGACGAAAGCATGGCAAGCTTTAGTGACCGTGTCTGCTTTGCCTTAGGGGGCCTCTGTTTCCCTCTCTGCTCAGTTGGCCCCTTTATTGCTCGAAAGAGCAATTTTGCCTACTGATCGTCAGAAGGCAATGGGGACCGACCAGTTAGATCTGGAGGCGAATCAGAGGCTAGCCTTGGAAAGTCCTCTTTTGCTCCTTTGTGTTTACAATATTATGTTTAGTCCTTCTCCATGCTTGCAACATTCTGTTTAATGATTCTCTTCTTTGCAGTTTGTGACTGATTTTGCCGTCCTCTACCATACTCGCGACGAGTTGGTGAGGGGGAAGGTCGATCTGGAAAAGAAGAATACTAAGATGAAGGGGAAGAATGTCGAGTTGGAGGCCAGCTTGAAGGCTGCCAATCAGGCCCAGAAGTCCTCCGATCTCACCCTCGCTGAAGCCAGCAAAGCGAAGGAGGCGGTGACCAAGGAGCTCAATGAGTTGAGGCAGTCCTATGACCTAGTCTGCAGGAGCAAGCTTGCTGTGGTGGAGGAAAATAAGGTGCTAGCAGTGAAGGTGCAAAAGGTGGAGTCTGAGGCTTCCACCCTCAAGGAGAGCGCTTACAATGCCAGTTGGGCCTCTGCGTATGAAGATGCCGATGTTCAGATTGGCTACATCAGCTGGTTGAACTTCAAGAAGGGCTGGAATAAGGCTCTTCTGGCTGCTGGAGTGGACATCGATTCTCCTTTATTTGACGAGCATGATTTAGGTCCGAAGCCCGTTGTGGATGATGCACCTTCCCTAGCCATTGATAGTGGTGTTCATGCATCTCATACCGATCCTGCTGATACTCCCTCTGTTCAGGGAATAATAGTTGCTCCATCTGAGGGAGGTGCTCCTGCTACTGTTGATAAGGGAAAGCAACCAGTGACCTCTGAAAAAGCTAAGGTTGCTAGCTAGCCTATTCTTAGGACTTCATTTGTATTTTTTGCTTTATTTGTACTGCTCTTTTTAATTACCGATGTACTTGGACCTCTTTATTTTAATGAAATGCAAACACTTTCCTTTTCGCGTACTGATTCTTTTGCTCTTTAATGCATGTATGGCTTGTAGTTGATTGATGTAGATGAGTATATACCTGCCACCTCTCAACTGGGAAGGATCCTTAGTCCTAATGCGAGCAATCAAGTTCGCCAAGCCTTCGTTAGGATTTACAAGTCACTCAGGTCAAGGAATAAGAGCTTTAAAGATCAATCTGATCTTGTCGCCAAACTGAAGGATAGACTTCAGGAGATGGAGGAGGTTGGTGCCTCTATCCAAGAAGAAGTGAAAACTTTGAGAGATAAACTTCTAGATGCCTCTGAAATCAATCAAGTCGAAGAAGTTCTTCAACAGGAGAATGAGATTCTGTGAGAGAGGTGTCACGACTCAGGGAGCATGCACCGAGCATTGCACCTCAAGTTTTGCAAGGTTCATCTTCATCGGATGGTCCGCGAGCTGGTATAGCGCCAAGCGCCATTCCTCAGGCTTTGTGAGGGTCCTCTTCGTCGACTGGTTCATGAGATGGTGTAGGTCTCGGGGGTCCAACTAGGGAGATGGACGAGCTTCGAGGAGATGTTCGTCGAGCTTATGTGATAGCTGCTGGGCTTCAAAGAGATGTCACGCGACTGAGGCATCTGTTTAAGAAAGGACCTCGGCGAGTGTGGGCTGATGGTTATGACCAAGGTTGGACAGATGCTTTGACAAGACTGGCGGAGGTTGAAGAACTGTCCTTCATTAGGGGATGGTTGAGTTCCCTCAGGGAGCTGCAGGTCCTCAGGAACTTAGTGCTCTGGTATCGTCACGAGATCTCTCCTTCAATGCTGAGGCCTAATCCTTTTAGGAGGGAAGACCAGTGGGTCCCTATAGATGCTATCCCCAGGCAGCTATTGGAGCCAGATGCGAATGAAGTCAAGGAAGAATTAGCTCCTCATCCGGATGACGGTCGAAGAGCTCAAGTGGCTGATTATCTTGCTCAGAGGCCTAATCCTCATTAGGATTTTAATGTAACTCTTTTATAAATATAATGAAGTAATGGAATATTTATGTTTTGGGCAATTCGCCGACTAAACATGTGTTGTGTGTTTTCTACTTCATTAATTTTTTGTTTAATCATCTTGGTCTGTTCGTAGCCGACTAGATTGGGTGGAGTTATTTTGTTTTGTGAGTGTCCTCCCAGTCCAGTATGCTTATGGGATACCATTCTGCCCCACTTTACCTTTTAGGTCATGTCGTCACACTACCTTAGGCCTAAGTGTGGCAATGGCGAGGACACAGCCGGTATTGGATATTCTATCCGATCAGGTTTTCTGGGCCAAGCATTATTTGGCGACCAATTCGATTTGGCCGAGTTGCCTAAGGTCCCCTGTAGGGCTTCATATATTGCTGGGGAAATTCTAGGAGGTTGTTCGTGTTTCATAATGAAATCCTGAGGAGGGTAACACCCTACTTTTATACTTTGAGTAAGGTGCCTATCGCTTGAAAAAGATGTGCAAGTTATAAAGTTCCTAATAAAAAATTAACACTTCATAAAATGCCATTGCCAAACAATCTTTAATTAATCAAAAGCAATTAAAAAATGAGTTGCCAATTCCAACAATGCGATAAAAGATTTAATGAAGAAAAAACTAGAAATAGAATTTTTTTCAGATTGGCTGCGTTCCACGCTCGGGGTATCTCTCTACCCTCCAGCGTTTCCAGGTGATAGGCTCGTTGTAGGTCGTATCTTGTTACCTTGAATGGTCCCTCCCAGTTTGGACCCATCTTGCCATCAGATGATTTTACTGCGCTGCCAAGGACTTTCCTTAGGACGTAGTCTCCAACCTGGAATGCCCTTGGATTGACCTTTTTGTTATAGTGCTTCGTGAGCTGTTGCTGATAGCTCGCTAGTCTTACCAGGGCTAGCTCTCTGCGTTCATCAGTTAGGTCAAGTTCTGCAAGTAATGCTGCATCATTCTGGCCCTGGTCGACCAAGGTGGATCTCATGGTTTGGAGGCCAGCTTCTAGAGGGATAATTGCTTCCATTATATATGTTAGTGCGAATGGAGTTTCCCCAGTTGCTCGTCGTGGGGTAGTGCGGTAAGCCCACAGAATATGTAGCAGCTCGCTCACCCATGCGCCTTTGGCTCACTCAAGTCGTTTCTTCAATCCATCGATCACTATTTTATTGGAAGCTTCAGCTTGGTCATTGCTCTAGGGGTAGGCAACTAAGATAAAATGATGCCTGATCCCGTGGTCGTTGTAGAAGCTCTGGAAGGGGCCGCTCTCGAACTACGTTTCATTGTCAGTGATGATGGTTTTGGGGATTCCAAAGCGGGTAATTATGTTTTTCCTTATGAATCTCATCATATCTACATCTCTGATGTTCGCCAATGGCTCTACTTCGATCCATTTGGTGAAGTAGTCTGTCGCGACTAACAGATACTTGCGATTGCTGGCAGCGGTAGGAAGAGGGCCTACGATGTCCATTCCCCACTAGGCGAAAGGCTAGGGGCTGGTAAGTGGTCTGAGGTCACTGGCAGGTTGTGGACCGTAGGTGCATGCAATTGACATTTCTCGCACTTGCGAGCATATATCCCAGAATCTCTCTGCATGTATGGCCACTAGTAGCCTTCCTTCATTGCTAAAAAATCTAGCGATCTGCCTCTAATATGGCACCCACAGATTCCTTTATGAAGCTTGCGTAGAACTTGCTCGACATCCTTTGGGTGAACACATTAAAGGTAAGGGCTGGTGAATTATTTCTTATACAGCTTGCCCTCAGGAGATAAGTGAAAGTATGCAACTTTGACTCTTATCTGATGATCTGCCTTCTTATCATCTGGTAATGCACCATCCTTCAAATAGTCCCTCAGGGGGTCCATCCAACTGGGTGTTGATTTAATCTGGAGAATATATCCCATGTCTGGCAGCTCGTCGCACTGTTTGATGATCGGCTGGGCGAGGAAGTCGATAGGAATTGTTATCTTTAAGTCGGAGTCAATTGCTTAACTTAGGACTTCTAGGACATCAGGATGGCTGTTCTGTCCTCTGGGAAACTATTGGACACTGACTTCCTCAAAGTTGTACATTAACTTCTTTACCAGGGCGAGGTAGGCTGCCATTATTTCGTCTCTTGCGTTGAAGTCCCCACTTATCTAACTGGAAACCAATTATGAGTTCCCGAATACTTGTAACTATTTTCTCCCAACACATGTGCCTTTGCAGGCCTGCTATCAAAGCCTCATATTCCACCTCGTTATTGGAGGCTTCAAATCCAAGCCTGATTCCCTGCTCGAGGATTGTATCTTCTGGAGTAACGAGCACAATGACTGCTCCTGCCCTCTTTCAGTTAGAGGCTCCATCAATAAAAATTCGCCAAACTCCTCCAGTTGAGTGATTTTCCCTCTAATACATGGGTTGAAGTTGGTCGCGAGGCTGCTCACCTGTGAATTCCTCGATGAAGTCGGCGAGGACCTGCCCCTTGATTGCATTCCTTGGTTGAAATTGGATGCTAAATCGTTCGAGCTCGACTGACCACTTGGATAGTCTACCAGACAGATTCGCTTTTCGCAGGACTGCTTTAAGGGGGTGTGATGTAAGGACGATGATAGTGTGAGCTTCGAAGTCGTGCTTCAATTTCCTCAAGGATACCATTAGTGCAAAGGCGATTTTTTCCAGTGGTAGGTACCGCTACTCGGCGTCCAATAGGGTCTTTCTCGCGTAGTAGACTGGATATTGGATTCTTACTTTTTCGCACACCAGTGCAGAACTGACGGCGTGGCTAGAGACGGTAAGGTATAAGTACAAGGAATCATTTTCTTGAGGTATTATAAGCAAGGGTGGTGTGATGAGATAAGCCTTCAGCTCTTCCAATGGTGTCGAGCAATCTTGGTTCCACTCCACAGTTTTACTTCTTTTCAATAGCTAGAAAAATGGCTGGCATTTTTTGGAGGACTTTGAGATGAATCGATTTAAGGCAGCGAGCATGCCCGTGAGCTTCTGTACGTATCGTATCGTGCGAGGAGGCTGTACCTTGTTGATCGCATCAATCTGGTCCGGGTTGGCTTTAATGCCTCTCTCGCTAACCAAGTATCTGAGAAATTTTCCTGACTGGATACCGAAGGAACATTTGCTCGCGTTGAGTTCATTCAGTACTTCCTAAGGATTTCGAAGGTCCTTGATAGGTTTGAGAGGTGGTCTTCTTTGTGCCTTCTTTTGATGAGCATATCGTCGATGTAGACTTCAATGGTATCACCCATTTGGTCTTTAAACATCTTGGTGACCAGCCGCTGGTAGGATGCTCCTGCATTTTTTAGCCCAAAGGGCATAACTTTGTAACAATATAATTTGATGGTCGTGATGAATGCAGTTTTTTCTTGGTTTGGTGCATATAGAGGAATCTGGTGATACTCCGAATATGCGTCTAGAAAAATCATTCTCTCATTTTCTGTTGTAGCGTCCACCAATTGGTCGATCTTTGGGAGGGGGAAACTGTCCTTAGGGCATGCCCTGTTAAGGTCAGTGAAATCGATACAAACTCTCCATTTTCCATTGTTCTTAGGAACCACTACGGTGGAATTGAACTTCCTGTATGGATCCTACATCCAGCAGCTTCTCTACTTCCTTCTTTACAGCTTTGGCCTTATCTGGCGCAGTTCACCGTGCCTTCTGCGCGATAGGCCTGAAAGTGGGGTCGACATGCAACCGATGGCAAACCACATTGGGATTAATTCCAGGTAGCTCGTACGGTTCCCACGCGAAAACATCTAGGTTGTTCCTTAATAGCACCGTCAATTATTTCTTCTATTGATCTGTGAGAGATGTCTTAATCAAGAAACTCGTATCCCTTTTGTTACCACCGGTTGTGACTTCTTCCAAGTTTTCAACGACCCGCTCAGAGGGGAGGAGCCTGGTCTCCTCCACTTCGTGTTTTCCATACTTTAGCTGCTAGTTTGAAGGTATCAAACCTTCTTGCTCCTCGACCTTCTCTTTGGCCTTCTTCTCTATTTCAGGCGGATGGCTACTGATAGACTAGGTTTTGTCGCGGTTCGAGAGTCACCTACGCGTCGGTCGTTTTATGTTCGGCTCACTTGAACTATACAAAAACCTAAATTACGACTACACTCAACTAGTGAGTATAGAGGTAAGTCGGGTATCGAAAATCCACAGAGACGAGTTGCTAGAATTTATATGATTTAATATTCTCAAATAAAAGTGTAAAAGGTGATTACAAACTAAAAGGAAAAAGATGCATAAGAGGGAAATATTAATCTAGGCAAGTGTATTGAAACTAGATTAAGAAAGCGAGTAAAACTATAGGTTGCGTCGAATATCCCTCACCCAAGTTAATTTGTATAAAATGGACACATGGGTCGACGAGTTATTTAGAATGCGTCTCGTTTCGACAGTTATTTAAACCAAGGGTTGTCATGCCCTGAAATTCACATAAAATCCTAATATGATTTTGGCATCAACAAATACCCCAAAAATTACGCACGAAAGGTCGTAAGCACGGGACATACATGATATGCCCCGTTAAATCTCCTAGGCATAATAACTAGGACAACGCACCCGAAATAGACCCGTAAACACCATCACAAAAGCAAAGCAACGCGTCAACTCGAGTGAGTTCCATTCAAACACAACCTAATTTAAATTAGCTAGAAAGCATCATAAAAACGCGGTAAATAAACGCGATAAATGAAACGCGATAAAACTTACACTAAAAAGCAATTAAAGAAAGCATATAAAGAAAGCGTGTAAACTATTTAGGAAAGCATGTAAATTATCTAGAAAGAAATAATTAATGGAAAATAACTATATTAAATGGTAGGGAAGATGAATAGTGCACACTTACAAACCGAAAATGGGTGTCAAACCAAGAGAGGAAGAAGCATGAGCTCTCCACCTCCAAACCCTAGCTAAACCTATCTACCCTCTAAAAATATCTAAGTATATCTGAAAATAGAAATAAAATTCCTTTATATAGTAAGTTGCAAAAGAAATAAAGGAAAAAGAAAAGAAAAAGGAAGAAGAGCAAAATATCTGGCATAACCGGTCGACCGGTCGCAGGGGCGCGGTCGACCGGTCCCTTAAGAAAAATCCCACTGTCTCCTTTCGTAGGAAAAAAGCCAAACCACGGTTGACCGGTCCTAGGGACGTGGTCGTCCGGTACTCTGTTTTCTGCACTTGTTTGGTCCATGATGAGGGGGAAAAGGTCTAAAACGGAAACGGTCCTATCTTCTTCGTCCGAACTCCAAACGACACACCATTTGCTGCCACGCGATGCTAACTCAACGAACTACTCATCTGTGGAATTTTCATGAGCTAGAAAAGAAATGTGAATTGACTAAAATGCCCTTGAAGTAGCGCCCGACGACAGAACTTCTCCGAAATGCAACGGATCCTCTCTTTTAGCGTTCCAATACCTACAAAAGCACAATTAACCCCTACAAAATGTTTATATATCCAAATCCAAGGTTATCTGGTTAATGAGCATAAATATAGGCATTTAGGACCGTAAAAGCGCTAGAATGCATAAAGATATAGGGGAGAAATATGCAATATTTGATACGAATCACACCCCCTAACTTAAATATTGTTAGTCCCTAGTAATGAAACAAACAAAACCTGACCACAGAGGGCGGTACAAGACGTATATATGCATTAAAATATAAATGCCACGTTCGTAGGGAACACGATTGCATTTAGCATATGCAATAAGACGTTAAACCCCTAGGTTACCCTAGTGGACGAGTGTCGTCTCGTGAGGATTTTCAGGGATGGTACCCATAAACATCACATGGTTTCCTCAAAATATGCCCAAACCAACATGCGACAAGCCCAACAATAACGAAAAGGATTTCATACGCGTTATTAGAAAAGTGAATGAATTCAAACAAAAGTCCAAATCATTAATATTATATAATGCACCTCATAGAATTGAAACCTTAAAATGTGGGAGGGGAACGAGCACATGCAAAGTGTTATTTGGCAAAAACTTATATAAACCGGATACTAATCAAAACAAGCATACATTCAATCCTCACGGGCATTACACTCATCGAGCGAATTCACTCGAAACAGGGAGGTAGCAAACGGAACATGCCGGCATAAAGAGTAAATATAAATGGAAACTAGGCCGCGCACATGTCACAAATGAAGAACGCTATATACAAAATGAATAACATAATCTCAATGAAAGGATACCGCACATTAAAAGAGGCGAAATGCATTTTCATAGATTATCAAAACTATTTCAACTTTTAAATTAAATGCACCCTAAGATCACATAGGACTTGTATAGGGTTATAATGTAGGTCAGGGCTAGTGTACGAAACGAAAGGAATGTATGTATGACTTCAAAGTGTTCAGAAATGAAAACTTGGAATAATGGAAAAAAATGGGTCATAATCAAAATTGGAAAACAAGTTCCAAACAAGAATTATATATATCAATTGGAGAGTAGTCAAAGCTTATTGAACTATACACACAACATTTACAACTTTCTCTTTTCTTTTTCTTTTCTTCTTTTTATCACTTTTCTCTTTTGTTTTCTTTTGCTTTTCACTTTCTGTTTTTCTCTTTTTTCACCTCACTTTTTCTTACTTTTCTCACTCTCATATGCCTAAATTCCAACCAACATCATAACAACAACATTCAATCCCAAGAAACATTCCAAACAAAGGTATAGAAAGTGTATATATGGGCTAAAACTCCAATTTATAGTTGGTTATGGAATTCGGGCTATGAAATGAAAGGCTAATATTTAGGCTCAAAGGGGTTGACTAGGGAACATATAAAAGGTGAGGTCAATGTCATATGGTGATATAAAAAGATAGCCTATGATCATTTCAAAAAGTATAGGAAATTCTCAAGTCAAAACAACATATGAAAATCATGCTCAAGTAACACATTTCAAGTATGAACTCAATTAATGAACGGTCAAATGAAAGAATGGAGAGATTACCAACGACTATAACGTTTTCAAAGAGGAAAGAATAGTGTATAACACTCACAAACGACGAAAGGTACAAAGCTTACTCGGTGTAAGTATATACAATGCAACAAAAGATTACCGAGTTATAAAAATCTTAAACCAAATCAGTGTAACAAGGAAAGTGCATGTGCTCATGGGATTAAAGTTTAATTCATGAAGTTATTCATAATATCAATAATCGAGACTAAAGTCTAATAACTTCTAAAATATAGAACATGCATCATTGAGTTGTCAATTGGATCGGGCAATTATTGAAATGTATCATCGGAAACAAAGGCAAAATGCCCAATAAAGGAGAAAAACGAAATAAAATCTTTTGAAAATTTTTAATTTTTCTAAGAAAAGCATACTAAGTAACTAATATGTGAGAAAAAACATGGACTAAAATAAGAAATGGATAGAATATCCCACACCCCCTAACTTAAAACTTGACATTGTCCTCAATGTGAATTAAGAACCAAGTCAAAGAGAGGAAAATAGTGATATTACCCAAAATTGGAGCGATCCCAAAAGAACAAGTCCAAAGCTTCTAAAAAACACGTTAGTAATGAGCATAGCAAAAACAAATAATAAAAAGTTAACCAATTACAAGAGACTAAATTAAAAAGGAAAGAAAAAATAAAGAAAGAAATAATAAAAGGCTAACTATATACAACCTATTATTTAGGCTTCACACTAACTGTACACTAGAAGTCTAAATAGGTGAGGGTCCACCATAAGAACAATTTGACTTTGGAGGATAGCCGGTGTACCCTCACTCTCAAGCATGCCTTCCAAAAAATATGAATTCCGTTTGAACAACGAAAGGCATGTGTAAGGCGGAAGAAATGAACCATCGTCGATTAAAAGTTTTGGAGGGACGATGGGGGGTTTGGATTGAATGGGTGACAAAAACATGTGGGGACCGAGAAAAACTGAATATCCTCCCAAAGATTTAGCAAGCGGAATGGGAGGCGGTGCACACGAAGGCAAAGATGCGATCGTGGAGGGCGACTCGAGCAAGTACTCCTCATCGGCGAAAAGGTTTAAAACATTAAAGTTTGAAACCGAATCATCGGGTACTTTTGACGGTGTGATAACAGAGAATGAAAATGGGGATGAAAGAAATTCAAACTCATGAGAGGAATCATCATCACATGAAGTTTGAGTTTCGAAGGAAATAATATCATTTTCAATTAAATGTTCTTCTTTGGGGGACAAAGAAGAAATCATTTCATTGAAAATAGATATTACATCATTTTCATCCTCACTTTCAATATCTATTATGAAATGGAAAAAGTCTAGAATGGTTTGTTCCAAAGTAGGCACAAAGTCCTCATTTGGTTCAAAACATTCCTCGACTTCAAAAGTCTCGGAAGAAAAATCGTCGTCGGATTCTAATAATAAATCCAAGTCTTACTCCCAACAATGATTTTCTTCCCGATAACGATTTTCAATTTTCTCATTTTCAAGCATACGCAAACCCTCACCGAATGTCATAGGTCGAGGTGCGGATGCATGAAAATGGGAACTTTGAAAATTACCATCGGACTTAAACTTAAACTCATTATTATAGGAATTTTGAAAACTATTCGAATTCGTTTCAAAATTCCTATTATAAGGAGGTAAAGGTCCAAAATCATTATCATCATCATCAAAATTCCAATAACCCAAATTTTGGCTTTCGTTATACTCGCCCAAATTCATATTTGAATTTGTAAATTTTTGGGATTCTAAGTATTCACCGAAAGTCATAGGTTTTCGGGAATTTTGAGAATTATAACAATGATTACCGAAAGAATTGGAATAAGACATGCTTACCCCAAAAATGGTTCGAAGTGGCGAATTCCACAAAGTAGTTGCGTGCAGAAGAAATTCGAGCGTTTCTAAGTGCTCAAATGTGGAAATCCTGCAAAAATATTAGCAAATAATACAAATAGAAAGAAAATACTATGAAATACTAAATCAAATAAAGTCTAAAACAAACTCATCCCCGGCAACGGCGCCATTTTGATAGACTGGGTTTTGCCACGGTGCGAGAGTCACCTATGTGCCGGTCGTTTTATGTTCGACTCACCTTAAATATACAAAAACCTAAATTACGACTACACTCAACTGGTGAGTATAGCGGTAAGTCGGGTATCAAAAATCCACAGAGACGAGTTGCTAGAATTTATATGATTTAATATTTCAAAATAAAAGTGTAAAAGGTGATTACAAACTAAAAGGAAAAAGATGCATAAAAGAAAAATATTAATCTAGGCAAGTGTATTGAAACTAGATTAAGAAAGCGAGTAAAACTATAGGTTGCGTCGAATATCCCTCACTCGAGTTATTTATATAAAATGGACACATGGGTCAACGAGTTATTTAGAATGCGTCTCATTTCGACCGTTATTTGAACCAAGGGTTGTCACGCCCCGAAATTCACATAAAAACCTAATATGATTTTGGCGTCAACAAATACCCCGAAAATTACGCACGAAAGGTCGTAAGCACAGGACATACATGATATGCCCTGTCAAATCTCCTAGGTGTAATAACTAGGACATCGCACCCGAAATAGACCCGTAAAAACCATCACCAAAGCAAAGCAACGCGTCAACTCGAGTGAGTTCCATTCAAACACAACCTAATTTAAATTAGCTAGAAAGCATCGTAAAAACGCGGTAAATAAACGCGATAAAACTTACACTAAAAAGAAATTAAAGAAAGCGTATAAAGAAAGCATGTAAACTATTTAGGAAAGCATGTAAATTATCTAGAAAGAAAGAATTAATGGAAAATAACTATATTAAATGGTAGGGAAGCTGAATAGTGCACACTTACAAACCGAAAATGGGTGTCAAACCAAGAGAGGAAGAAGCATGAGCTCTCCACCTCCAAACCCTAGCTAAACCTATCTACCCTCTAATAATATCTAAGTATATCTGAAAATAGAAACAAAATTCCTTTATATAGTAAGTTGCAAAAGAAATAAAAGAAAAAGAAAAGAAAAAGGAAGAAGAGCAAAATATCTGGCATAACCGGTCGACTGGTCGCAGGGGCGCGGTCGACCGGTCCCTTAAGCAAAAGCCCACTGTCTCCTTTCCTAGGAAAAAAGCCAAACCGTGGACGACCGGTCCCAGGGATGCGGTCGACCAGTACTCTGTTTTCTGCACTTGTTTGGTCCATGATGAGGGGGAAAAGGTCCAAAACGAAAACGAACCTATCTTCTTCGTCCGAACTCCAAACGATGCACCGTTTGCGGCCACGCAATGCTAACTCAACGAACTACTCATCCGTGGAATTTCCATAATTTGGAAAAGAAATGTGAACTGACTAAAATGCCCTTGAAGTAGCGTCCAATGATGAAACTTCTTCAAAATGCAACGGATACTCACTTTTAGCGTTCCAATACCTACAAAAGCACAATTAATCCCTACAAACATGTATATATCCAAATCCAAGGTTATTTGGTTAATGAGCATAAATATAGGCATTTAGGATCGTAAAAGCGCTAGAATGCATAAAGATATAGGGGAGAAATATGCAATATTTTATACGAATCAGCTACTATGAAGCACCTTCTTGCCATAGCTTGATCTCCGTGGATCTCCATCACTCCTCGCTTAGTCACGTATTTGAGTTTCTGATGGTAGGTCGACGGGACTGCCATCATTTCATGTAGCCAACCTCTACCGAGGATAGCTTGGTATGGCGAGTCAATGTCGAATACCAGAAACTCGATCATCTTGGAGACACTTCCTGCCCTTACTGGCAACACGATCTTTCCCATTGGGATAGTTACTTTCCCAGTGAAGCCAACTAGAGGGACAGTGGCTTCATTCAAGTCGACAACGCTTAACTTTAATTTTCTGAACAAGTCGAGATACATTACCTCGGATGAACTTCCCTGGTCGACGAGCAACTTATCGACGTCATAGTTGCCTATCCTGAGGGTAATAATCAAGGTGTCATGATGTGGGGTTCTTTCCCCCACTAGATCTTCATCCGTGAACACGATTTGTTTGCTGTAATCGATGTCATCTGCTCGCCGATGCTTTCCTGATTGTGTCTTCCCTGGATCGATCTGAAAAGCTTGCATTACTGCTGTAAGCTTTTTCACTTCCATTCGAGCTGAATTCCATTGAATCTTCTTCATATCAGTTGCCCTAAGAATTACTATAAATTCATGGCCAGCATCATCCTCGAGTACGTTATCGGGCCTTGTGTCTCCATTGGCAGCAACCTTATCTACCATCTTCTCCACAAACTCGTTCAGGTGCCCCGTCTGGGCCAACTCTTCAAGGTGAGACTTAAGAGCCTTGCAGTGCTCAGTCTTATGTCCTCCCTCTTTGGGAAAAGCGCATCTCAGCGCGTTGTTTCTCTTTGAGGGATCTCCTCCCATCTTTCTGGGCCACTTAATAAATGGCTCGTCTTTGATTTTCTCTAGGATCTTGTATATTGGTTCTTTGAAGAAAGTGTTTACTGCCTGAAATGCTTTCGAATCATCGTTCTTGCCTTCATGCTTGGATCCACCCTTGCCCCCATTCTTGCCTCCTTTCTTCTGGTTTTTGGCCTTATCGTTGCCCTTGGCAACGAGCTTAGCTCGACCATTTTCCCCTACACTGAGGCGGGTCACATCCTCAACTTTATCATACTTCTCGATGCGAGCCATCAGGTCATCGATGGTTATGGCCTCCTTCTTCGTCAGGGATTGGTGTAGAAAGCATGAGTTGGGTAGGCCAATATTAAAAGAGGCCACTACTACCTGTTCCGAGCAATCCTCGACCTCGTTGAACAACTCCCAGTACCTATTTGCGTAGTCCCGGAGGTTCTCCTGAGGCGTCTTCTTTATTGTTAGCAAAGAATCCATCCTATTTGGATGGGAGCTGCTGGTAATAAAGTGAGCCGTGAAGAGCTCGGCCAGGGACTCAAAGCTCCTGATGGATCTATGAGGGATCCTCTCGAACCACTTCTGGGCCACATCATGTAGAGTCGTGGGAAAAATTCAGCACATTAGTGCATCCCTGTGGTTTCAGAGAGTCATGGCCTACTTGTACTACCTAACGTGATCGATAGGGTCAGTCTTTCCGTCATAGATCTTATATCTCGAAATTACGAACTTTTGGGGGGCTTCTTCTTCTTCTATTTCCCTTGAGAAAGGGGATTTCATTTGGGTCCTGAGAGCTCGCCGAGCAAGCTCTCTGGTCGATCTGGCATCCCAATGTGTTGGGTGCTGGTCCATTTCTCTTCGAACCAAATTTCGTATATCCTTATCTCCTCGAGTCGGGCTCCAATAACGGAGAATTGGTTGATGTTGCTCGAGCATGTCATTATCAGACTCGTGCTTCTCACTTCTTTGGGATCCGCGTCAAGGGCTCCTTCCTCGGTTGCGATACTTGCTCGCCTGAGGGCTAGGAGTGCGGTATGGACGCCGCCTAGTGCTGCGATGGAGTTCTTTCTCCATCCTTTCCAATCTCCTTTTGAGGCGAGCATTTTCAGGATCCTGCTTGCGAGCGGCCTCCCCTTGCTCTTGGAGCCTTGCCTCATAGGCATCGATCAACCTGGAGATTTGTGTGGACCTCACTGGTCCCTAACTTTCTTATAAGGCTTTCCATTCTGGGCGACCCCTTTGATCTGAATGCCAAAATTTAGATCTGATCCTGCGAGGGGCAGGCTGTTCTTGGATATCCCATGCTTGAGGGGCGTTGCTTCTGTGACCAGACATTCCAGATTCTTTGTTGGTGAGGGCTTTCTTGAAGGAAGACAAACGTTCCCACAGACGACGCCAATTGCGGTGACAATTATGTTCAACACAAGTTCACAAGAAAAGACAATCACCAAAGAAAATAAAGAATGTAATGAATGCCAATCACATTACAAAGTATGTACGTGGTTCAGCAAGAATGCATACGTCCACGGTGGTGCTCTCAGTATTATTTCTCTATACTCCGGGGAGTGTTTTACAAAAAATACAATGCTTGCCTTTTGCCCCAGGCCTAGGGTTTGTTATATACATCTCTGTTTCCGGGGAGTGGGGATGCTGGACTTCCCTACGTCAATCCATACTCCTAGAATATCTCCTTACGAGATTTTAGGAATAGACTAAGTCGTAACTGATTTTGGTTAGGATGCAAGGCTCCCAGACTTTGGGCCCTTACTGGGCTACTTGTCTGGGCCCGTGGTGACAAATCGAGGTACCCACACTTATATAACTAGTGTGAAAGTATTTGATTTAAAAAGGGGATTCCTTATATAACTAGTGTGAACGTTATTTGATTTAATATAGTTGAACCGATTAATAAGTTAATGAGTAGATATCTTAATAATAAAAGTAAAAGTACTCGAGTTAGAGTAGTATGGTAGAAAGAGGTGTGATATGGCTAGTTAAGCGGGGTAGCATAACTAGGAAGGTTGGAAGGAAAGCGTTAGGTGTGGACATTAGATGAGGGGTGAGTTATACCTCAAGAGAGAGTGCGACACTAGCTTAAATATGAAGAGTGTGCATGCATATTTAATTATTACAATTTAATTGCTTGCTAAATATTTTCAAAAATTCTACTTAGGCTCTGACCCGTGTCAAAATCTTTTTCAAAATATTTTAGGTGTCCAGCCACAAGGACGCCCAGCTTGAGGATTCTTTCTGGGGATGCGTAGCTTCATCTCATGTAGAAGTTATAGGACTTTGCTATAGACGCTTCTTTCATTTATTCTTAGTTGTAACACCCCGCCCGCCAGGGAAGAGCAAACGGAGCGCTACTGTCGATAAAACTAACCAATTTCATAATATAACAAGGTATAGAGCATCTAATTCCCACAACAACAAAAGAGAAACCACTAATATCAATCTCTTCAAATACAAATACAAATACAACCAAGTCTCTCGAATAAATACAACATCTAACTCGAAATAAAATAAATCTCCAATGCTCTATACATCAAAATAAATAAATACAAGTCTTCTCATCTTGTATTAATAATCCTTCCCAATAATAATCCGCGCTAAAATACATCTCCAAAATAAATCCAAAGCGCCCAAAATCCGCGCTGACTTGCCATTAAAAGAAAATATGGGGAAGCACACAATATGACAGGAAAGATGCTCAATAAATATGTTAGCGTTGAATAAAACGTCACAATACGAATATTCAAATCAAATGTGAATCTCATAAGCAATTATATCACTATAATTTCTCAACAACACATTAACCAGGTCACCAAGCCTCACCACCGTACCGCGCCTATGCATTTTTTTTAGCATTTTCGAAAAAAGTAATATTGGCGGGGGCCCAACTTTCGTGCCATATTAAAATCTTCATGACAACATACTCAACACCAAAAATAACACAACATCAATCAAAATTAGATTCCAACAAATATTTTCAGATTTCCAAAAGAATTTAACAATTCAAATATGAGTCAATAATCACATGAAATCAAATGGATTAACACTCGCGAGATTAAGGAGCATATTGTGTAAAACCCCATACCTCAAAATTATGACATGAATCATCACATAATTTCATCCTCAAAATCTAAACACACCATCACGTTCCTCTCGTAAAAATTAGCAAAGAAGTGTTCTTGAATCAATCTTAATTAAACCCCAAATAAGCCTTCAAATCTAGTGACAAAACCTTGATTATGTTGGAGGTTGATGATTATGGTTGAGAGAAAATATTTTTAGCAGTGTTCTCTGGTGAAAAACTTGAGAAAAAGTGATTATGAGAAGTCCCCCCACGAATTAGAGTCATTATATAGTCATTAAGAAACCTAATCCTAATAGAACTCTAATAAGATACAAACACTAAAAATTTTATTCCGGACGATCGGACCGTTGGAATTAGATGAAATTTTACAGAGAATTTGCTGAAGATGAGGGAAAGCTACAGAAAAAATTTTAGCTCGATCGGACCGTTCTATATTTTTAAATATTTTTTTTTGCTAGAGAGTTTTATGTTTCGAGGACTCTTAGAGAGTTTTTTGTTTTGAGGACTCTTCTATATAATAAAAATTCAATTAAAACTCCATTTTAATTTCGATTTCGAAACCATTTAAAATTCTCGCCTTTAAAAATAATAACCAACATATTTGAGCAATAAAAATAATTTTATCTCAAAATTTAATTTTCCTCTATTTTTTGAAAATACCCCAAAATTATGCGGGTTGTTACATTAGTGTAGGGGCTTTACTTCAGTACTCATTTGGGCATGTCTCCCTCATATTTAGTATTCAGTTTATTTATATGACCATGTGTATACAGGTTATGATAACAGTTTACGATGGTATTTTATTGTTAAACCGATAGTTGATTCGGTCATCTTTATTTATATTATTCATCCGTCTTGGATTCAGTTACCAGTTTGTGTTGTTGTTTAATTATTATTTTTCTTCTGCATGTTGTTTATTAATGAAAGATAAAATTTAACACCAGTCCAATTAAATTACTAGGTGGTTAGTAACTTAAAAAAAGTTTTCGAAAGTGATGCTAAGAATGAGCCATATATGACCAACGTTTTATTTTGATCACGGGCTGGCCATCTAGTATTTTAGTAGACGGGGTGTCACACGATCAAAAATCGCAACCAAAAAGCAGTTCGTAGTGTTATAGTGAGTATTAATCAAATTAGCCAATAACAAGTTCCTAATACACAAAAGCAGACAAGATAAATGTTGAAGTAAAAAATTATCCATCTACGTGGACTAATGAGAAATGGACACATGTTCTCCTACGTGATAATATTCACATTAATTACTCACTTGGTCGGCTTAGAAGACAGTTGGTCGGCTCACCGACCGAGCAACTAACCTAAAGAATATGAACCATAAGAATATCAAAGGCTATTGGTGTAGACTCATTGTATACCCGTAAATATAAAGTGTTACATTTATTGTGTACATATATAAATGCCTGAATATATAAAGATATTCCATCTCTTGGGTTCCTAACAACCCCTATATATACATGTTCTCCCTTAGCTAAAGGGACAACCCAATCATTCTCAGCACACCATGTTGTGATATTGTAAACCCGAGGGAATAAAATAACAGTTGATGTAAGCTTTCCTTACAGTTGAAGCACTTTTAAAATCGTTGTCTCTTATATGTTTGATGGGATTGTTTATCTTTATTTCATCTTCAATTTCATGTGCATTCCTTCACTCTATCTGCTGTTGACGCCTTTAAAATAATATGTACCATTTTTAGTTTTCAACGGATTGACGCAGTCTGTGGGAATCAGCATGAAAAAACCTTTCCTTCTTATAAAAAGAGATGAAGATTTATATTCTCAAGACAATGATTTATATATGGCATCATCAAAAGCTAAGTCTTTCTGTTTTGACATATGAACGATTAAGTTTCATATGCATATTATTTCATTCGATTATAAATATCGTGTATTTAAATTCACGAGCAATATATTTTTGAGAATCCACTGTTATTTTGAAAAGTAGTTCTACTATAATCGAATTTTTGACATAATTTATGCCGGCTTAATGACGTGTCGACTTGTTATTGATTGATTTTGGAATCCCACTGGCGTGAACCCCATAAGCCAACCAATGGCAAATCGACACATCATTAAGTCGACAAAAATTATGTCAAAAATTCGATTACAGTAGGATTTTTGTATTTTGAATAAAGTGGGCAATAGTAGATATTGACTTCTAGAATATTTGGATTCTATAATTACAATAATTTGCCGTATTACTTTAGGATCAAATATCAAAAATTCCTTGCAACATTTTTTAATACACATTTACTCCAAGCGTTTTATTTTGTACTAGTCCCTTATTTTTTTATCTTTAAAGGTCCGCGCCAGCGGCATGGTAAAACGTTTTTGACATGGTGAAGGATTTTTTGGTGCAAAATAAAAAAGTTTGACCCAAACGTGTATTAAAAAAAATTCGAGTGACTATTTGATGTAGCCCCCATTATTTTATATGTAATCTGATAAGAGGAGATACAGATCCTCTTTATCTCGATAAGAGGTTTCATCTTGACACACGAGCAACAATTTAAAAATGGCGATTTGTATCCAGCAATGTATTGAGAGATATAATCGGATCAATAATCAATTATGTTCACCAACAATCTTGAACAGATAAAATTTCCAAATCTTCTACAATCTCCAGTTTCTTCCTCCGGTCATCTTGTAGCCGACCAGCGATCTCCGGTTATTTTCATCCTGCGATTTGGGAACTGTCATCCGCCTGAGCAACCCGCTCATCTCTCAACAAATTGTCAGCAGAATCATAACTCTGGTAATCACGACTCGGTGTGAAATCAATAACAAATTTTCAATCACCTGTTACATAAAGACATAACGGATTAAAAGCAAATCATTATCCCACTCTTCTTTTAAATTTATTACTTTGCGTTCGGCACGAAATTTATTATTTCGGGTGATGCAAATTTCTTCACTGTATTAAAATCACCGTTTGGTGTTTAAAAGTTTTTGATGTATTACACTAACTCTATACACTTTAAAACCTCATGTATAATGTTTTGAAAACAACTTATACTGAGGTATTTATTGGAGTTCAAATAACTTTGCAAAAATCTGAATTAAATTCATATCGTTACGTCCGATATATACTTTTGACAAAAATCTTCACACATTTGCCACAAAACGTATTATTTCATGTTTTGAAATTTTTATTATCCAATGTTCGAGCATATGCATATCATTTATTATTTAGCTGAATAACTCAATCTCATGTTAATTTTTATGTGATTTAGCCTCGACATATGTTCAAGCAACTTATTAAATTCCACAGGTACAAGATTCAGTCTCGACGAACGCTCAACCACAATCTCAAGCTCTTGAAAATATTATTAATGCTCGACACTATACAATTTTGCCTCGACATATCAGTCAGGAACTATTTATCTTCTTAATCCTGCGACATATATGCTCGAGCACTAATTATTCTATATATCCATTCGTTTGGTTATGCATATTTTATATTCATCTCGGCAGAAGCTCAACAAAATATTTATTATCACATATTCAGTCTCGAAGAGATCTGCCACACTTATTATATTTTACCCCCAACGGACAGTTGGTCGGGATAATTCTTATCTATATTCAGTCTCGACAGAAGGTTAGCATATGCGATCGATAATCGACATTGCATTTATTATTGTTATTCAATTGAATGGTATGGAAATCTATTTTTCTCTAACAATGCAGGATCATTCGGTATCCTCATGCATTATTTAAAGGCCCAGACATATGGTCGACCCTTTCATTATTTATTTGGGTGGATTTCTCATTAGCTTCGATGGATATTCAATGAAAATTATATATATTATGTGAATCATCACAATTTAGCCCCAACGGACTGTTGGGCATTACTATTCTTATTTAATACAACTAATGGCTACATCAGCATTATATTGGAGATTCAGTCCATATGCTAGGGCATGCCTATTATTCAATCCTTTCAAACAATAATTGGCAATATATCACAAAAAAGTCCCGACGGGTGATCGGGAGGCATTATTAATCTTATTCAGTCTTCTATTCAAAAATGGGGGCTCTATCCATTTACCCAGAAACATATTTCAGTATAGAATTTGTATATGAAGAAAAGCAGCCGAGCAGACTTCCCAGGAAGAGAGCTTAGCATCAAAGCAGCTGAGCAGACTTATCCGAAAGATAACTCAATGATTCAAGATAGACTAGCATACTTCTCCTGAAGAGTTCTCACAGTTCAAGAAAATTGATCAAACTTCTTTGGAAGAGATCTCACAGTTCACCTTGACGAGCATACTTCCATGGGAGATATCTCAATAAATTCAAATTACACCTCATTTGAATCAAGTTCCCAACGCCTGCTTCCCTAATGATCACTACTTCATGTATGACTTTAGGTCACGAACAATAAGGGCCTAATAAACAATACTTCATGTATGACTTCGTCTTTGACAAGTCAAGAACAAAAGGTCCGTAAAACTTCATATATAACTCAAACAATTAAAAATAAGCTTTACCCGGATGAGTTAAATGTAGGACGACATGTATACATTACTAACCAATGGAATACATATATATATACCTCATACACTTGGTCGCCATTAATAACTAATGCTACAACTTTGATTAATAAAACTATTTACAGTCTTATCTAAGAACAATATTAGTAGAATCTAAGGCATTAAAATCATCACTGACCTGACTAACTAGTCTTCATATATTACTCAGTCGAAAATTATATAATAATAACATTCATCATTTAAGAAGGTTACCTAGCTGACAAGATCGATTAATTAATCACAAGCTTAAATAAACATTTATTAAGCTGAAATATTCCAACGCATATGGCTTCAACAAGACAATACAACCACAGGAAAAATCATTACAAGGAAAAAACAAAGCTCTTAGGAGTCATTTCATGGAGCAGTTTTCTTCAGCCTTATTTATCCTAACAAGAGAAACATCAAGGGAAGAAAAAAAAACAAAGTACTTTTTGGCAATTTGCAGTTTTTCAAACTACCCTTAAAAATGCCACTAATAATGAAATATTCAACATAGTTCAGTAGCTCGGATGCCAACCACCAGCATACTTAAAGGCTAAGAAAGTATTCAAAGCTCATATTCCATTCGTGGGGGCTTTGTTCATGTTGCTAAGAAATTACGAGGAGCGTATTATAGAAAGCAAAATTGATGACATCACCAGCCAAGCATCAGATTCAGCTCCAGATCATAACATGGTCGGTGCATTGGCCAATCATTATCCACGAGTTATTTTTGTTGTTGAAGATCAAGAGTCACATTCAGTATGTACATCACTTGGATCACCACTACTGCTGTTCCGACCAACACTGGGTAAGAAGTTGTACTTATACTTAGATGTTTCAAAATATGCTACTATCTCAATGTATATCAGACTGGAGAATGGGGTTCAAAAGCCAGTGTATTACACTAGCAAGACATTCAGAGGAGAAGAAATAAGGTATCCATGCTTAAAAAGAAAAATTGACTTTGGCTCTCATTGAAGCATCAAGCAAGATGAAACCCTACTCCCAGGCACACATCATCGTAGTATGCACTGATTTACTTCTTCGACAAGCACTCCACAAACTAGAAGAATCGGGCAGGTTAATGTGTTGGGCCGTAAAGTTTGAAGATTATGATATCATTTATGAGCCGAGAACTGCGAACTATGACAAATTTCATTGTTGAATTCACATACCCAGAGGCGATTCATAACTCAAGTTTGCATACCGAACAGACTTCCTTGGAAGAGGGCTCAGCCCCAAATCAAATCAAAATTATCGATCCGCCTAGATCATCTATTATCCAGGAGATAGCCCACCAATCTGCTGAACAAAGCAAGAAGACAGTCCCTCACTCCACATGTGTTTTAGAAGGCTAATAGTCTCATTTATTATGTACGGGTGCCGAGCAACTTTTCAGAATAAATACTCCATCCTCTCAGTAAATCATCAAGCATGGAGCATTGGGAGCTTCTATTGATGCAAAAAATTATCCATCTACATGGACTAATGAGAAATGGACACCTATTCTCCTACGTGGCAATATTCACATTAATTACTCACTTGGTCAGCTCAGAAGACAGTTGGTCGGCTCACCGGCCGACCAACCAACCTAAAGAATATGAACCATTAAGAATATCAAAGGCTATTGGTGTAGAATTATTATATACCCGTGAATATCAAGAGTTACATTTATTGTATACAGATGTAAATGTCTAAATATATAAAGGCATTCCATCTATTAGGTTCCTAACAACCCTATAAATACATGTTCTCCCTTAGCTAAAGGCACAACTCAATCATTCTCAGCACACCATGTTGTGCTATTGTAAACCCCAAGGAATAAAATAACAGTGTACATAGGCTTTCCTTATAGCCGAACCACTTTAAAAATATTTATCTCTTATATGTTTGATGGGATTGTTTATCTTCAGTTTCATCTTCATACCTTCACTTTATCTGCTAAATATAAAATATAAATATTCATACAAAGGGATTTAGAGGGACATGTGACACAGACTTAAACCCAAACCATAAGAGATATGGCACGTAAAGATCTTGTGAATTAGATAAAATCTACATTCATCTATGTGGTATATATAAGGTTGAAAATATCATAAAGTTTGCATCACCAAAATTTACGATCTATAATGCAAGAATGGATCCTATGGACCTCAAGAAGTTTGCTAAAGCCTTTACAAGAAGGTTCGTTACCATCCTTTCCCTTCAAGTTCGGTGATGTTAATAAAAATGGTTTAATAATTTACATATTGGATAGATCAAAAACCTCAAGAAGCTGGTTAAAGACATTAAATAGGAGATTCATTACCAGCAGTTTGCACCCCAAAAAAATGGACACTCTACTCTTGATCAAGAAAGAATCCACAAGAACCAATCAAAGAATTTTTTTTAGCGGTATTGGGAAGTTTACAACCAGGTAAACCATTTTTATAAGCCGATCTTCATGACTTCCTTCAAGATAGGCATGTCCAGTAATTCTATATTGTATTAGACCTTGGCTAAGAATGAGACGATCGCAATTTCCAATCTTATATATAGACTTGATAAGTATGCGAAGGTGGATTTCTTATTGTCGATTGTGACCAAACTATAAATAGATCAACGTTGAATAATATTGACACTAATCGAACAACTTCAAGGAAAGTATTCGGGAAATAAATTGATGCTCGAAAGAATAGGGACAAAACAGATGTGACCAAAGCTAGTATGGTGATCAAAATAATTTTTAAGGAGACATTCTACAAGGTCATCTCCAATATCAAAGGAAACAAGTTATTTTCAATGTCCAAGGAAGATGGTCGTAGACCCCGTAAAGTTAAATACTTCCTTGAGATACTCTTACCATAAAAAATCATGGGCAAAAAATAAAAACTGCATATCTTTCAAGTCTCATTTATAAGAGTGGGTTTAGACTGGTCCCCTAGAATATTATGTCTAGAAGAAGCATGGCAAGGACAAAGTATAATCCGACCAATGTTAAGATAATGTTTTTGGGTGATGCAGTGGAAAGACACATCACCATAGTCCATGATGCCTCCACCTAGACCAGATTAAAGGAATTTCGTCAAAATGGAAATAAAGAAGATAACCATTGTCATAGAGGATTTCCAAATTAACCCTTGTAGTTCCACAATTAAAAATCTTCGTCAACTAAAAGAGGTGGGCTATAGTAGGCATATCATCTTCACCGAATAATAGCTAGTACGGGTGGGAACCCCCCATCATGACACATAGGTTAATATGCTATAAATATGTAACTAGGAAATTGGTAAGGATTTGGTCGATCAAGGAAGATCCTTTAAAATCACGTACCTCATTTTTTTCAACCAACTCAACCTACGCGTGGAAAACCTTAAGAAGGATATTATTCCATCTGTAGGATTCATACGAAAGATGGACATACCCTTTGGAAAGGTGGTCCAACCCATCAGAGTAGGAGTAATTTCAAAGTTGATTGAGTTCCTTATTTTAGATATTGATTCATCATACAATTCAATCTAAGGGAGAGCATATCCTCCCTCCAAAAGGGTTACACGATCCACGCATCACCATAAGTTTAAATGCATTAACAATCGGGGAGTGATGGAAATATGGGATATAACCAAGCTTATTCTCATCAACGCAATATCGCGTCAATTAAACCAATCAAGAAAATAAGAAAGAAATTTTGGATGAAGCGGTCCCGCAAAATAACAACTAAATCATGGACAACCTGAGGTAGAGGAGACTAGGGATGCCCCAACTTTGTTTGTCATTTGGTAACATATCATTGACAATCCTGGTGTGTCTAGATGCTTGATTTTCTTACATAAATTTTTCCACGGTTGATCACGTTTGAATTACACCTCTTCATTTGATTCAGAGACTGGGCGGGACTTTTGGTCAACTAATAGATATTTTCAGATATGGTATATGACATTGACACACCATAGGTTTTCCTCACTTTTTCCACATTTTATGAACTTGTTTATATCCTCAAATGTCATACTTCTCAAACATGTGCAAAATGAAACTTCCGAAATCATTCACCTTAAAATTCTATCAAAAATGTGTTTTTTTATGTTTTCAAGAGTGCACATGAAAAGGGTTTGGCGCCATGCGCATGGAACCAACTTTTCGAAAGCCTATTTTGTCTTTTTAAAGCCCAATTTAAATCCCGCGTGATAGACTAGGTTTGTGCCCATAGTTTATTAAGAGCATAAAAATAATTATTTTACCATAAAAATGCACCTTTACTCCATTTTTCATTTAGAATCCTTATTTGCATTTCCTAGAAATTTATAGATCTGAGAGCTTATACTTATCTCTTTAGACCATATATGAGATTTATTTTTCCTCATTTTAATAAGATATTTTACATGATATTTTTTAGCGAAAATCAACCTTTATAAATCTATCATTCTTTATTTATCAACGAAGATCTCTAGTTCATAGTTTAATAATGAGGAATAAATAAATAATTGGAGTTATGTTTTAAAAGTCAGATGTGTGAAAGCTAATAGGAGTGTAACCATTATTGGGTAGAACATTAGAGATTGGATCATAATAAGAGCTTGTAAAGAAATTTAAGTTAGATTCATGTTTGATCACTTATAACATTTTTATTTTTTTAGTGGATTAGTTATATCTGATTCGTTTCGAATATTGCACATATATACCCTATATACTTATGCATTTCCGTCCCCTTGGGTACTTTAATTCCTATAATTATGCTCGATAACCAGACAACCTCTGTTTTATATGTTAACATGTTATATGAGGTAGTATTGAGCTTTTATGGGTATTACGGTGCTTAGTGTGAAGTTTGGTTACATTTCGATAAAGTTTCACTGACAATCGCACGTTCAGGGGCAAATCAGTTATTTTACACTTTGGGATTTTTACCCAAAGTCTTCATGGAAGTTAAATCCCTTAGAATATGCTTCTTGAAGATGCAAACGGTGCGTGAATTTGAGTTGTAACGAAGAGGTTACGAGCCTTTAAGCGGAGGGGGAAATATAAGAAAATTCTCAAAACAAAATAACGTAATAAATAACCAACATCTCCTGCCCCCAAATTGCAGCAAGCAGGTCTAAGACGATAGCAGAGAGTCTTTGGCCAAGACCAATTTGAGTTGGTTTTCTCTATAACCAAATGAAGCTTTGTTGTTAGCAACAAAATTGTAAGCAGCTCCAGCTCTACCGGTCGACCGCCCCTGGCCACCGGTCGACCGACCCTTCTGTTTTTTGTCTTCGACACAAGAAGTAATCCTCATATCTTACCCCCGATCGACCATCCCGGGGCCACCGATCGATCGGTCCTCTGTTATTTTGGATCTTTTTCTTTTCTTTTTTATTTATTTATTTCCTAACTTAGTATAAATAGGAACACTTATTTTATTTTAAAAAGTATCTTTATTATCTCTTTTTTTAGTTTAGAACCTAGGGTTAGAAACATTTGGGGATTTTTTGTGGAGTTTCCCCTCTCCTCCATTATCTTGTTGGGTTTTCACCCACTAATGTAAGTGGTTACTATTCACATTCTTCCTTATTGTATTTAATTTTTATTCCTTTATTTTCTTGCTTCATTAATTATTTCCACACCTAGATATTTTGTTGTAGTTAATTTATGTCTTGTTTGCTTTTGTTAATTATTTGTTTTAGCTTAGTTTAATTATGCTTAGTAGCTAACTTAAATTAGTTTGTGATTAATGTAACTCACCTTGGTTTTAATGGGTTGCTTTGCTATGGTGATGGGTTTTATGCATTTAATTCGATTGGGTTGTTCTTGTTATTACGCCTAGGAAATTTAATGGGGTATATCATGTATGATCTATATTTACGACCTTGCGTGTGTAATTTTCAGGGTATTTGTTGACGCCAAAATCATATTAGGCTTTTATGCAAATGTAGGGGGTGAGAACTCTAGATTTAATTGATTGTTGAAATGACATTCAATCTTACTAAATTTGTAGTCCCATGTAACCATTTATACGCATTAAACTGAGGTGAGGGATATTAGTCACAACCTATAGTTTTATTACCTTTTGTAATCGTAGTTTAAATACACATGCCTAAATTATCTTTTTCTTTTTGTTAACATTTATCTTTTACACTTTATTGAGAAGTATTAAATCAACATAATTCTAACAACTAGTCTCTGTGGATTTTCGATACCCGAACTGACCATTATACTCCCTTCAAAGAGTGTAGTCAATAGTCTAGGTTGTTGCATAGCGGTGGGAGCCGAGCATAATGACCGACATATATCTTTATACACTTGCGCCGTGGTTTTCTCCTGCTATCAAAATGGAGGCATTACCGGGGACTTGTTTGTTTTAGAATTTAATTGATTTAGTATTTTGTAGTATTTTCTTTCTATTTATATTTTTTTGTTAACTATTGTTGTAGGACTTCTACATTTGAGCGCCAAGAAACTTTTGAATTTTTCGGACGCACATCATTTCATGGAATTTTCTATCTTGAGATATTTTTGGGTTAAGCACGTCTTATTCTAATTTTTTTCAGTCATCGTACTGATAATTCTCAAACCCCCATAAACCTATGACTTTTGATGAATAATCGCAAGCCCGAAAAATTGAAACATCTAAAATATCTTTGGGTGAGTATTACCAAAGTCAGGTTATGGATTATGGGAATTTTGAGAATGATTATTTCGATTTTGGGCCTCAAGATCCTTATGATAAGAATGTTGAAATGATTTGCAATATATTTCAAAATTCTTATGATAATGATTTTGATAGTTGTTCCGAGGATAGTTTCCACACTTTTCATTATCAAGAATCGGCACGTCTAACTATGACCTTGCGCGATGGCTTGCATTCCTTTAAAATGAAAAATTTAAAAATCGTTATCGGGAAGAAAATCATTGTTGGGAGCATGAGTTGGATATATTATTTGACTATAACGACGATTTTTTCTTCCAAGATTTTTGAAGTCGAGGAATGTTTTGAACCAAATGAGGATTTTGTGCCTACTTTAGAATAAACCATTCTTGACTTGGCTCATGGTATAATAGAGAATGAAAATGAGGAATAAATGGACGTAGTATCCATTTGCAATGAAATGATTTCTTCTTTGGCCCCAAAAAAGGAATATTTCATCAAAAATGATCTTATTTTCTTCGAAACTCAATCTTCAAGCGATGATGAGTCATCTCTTGAGTTTGAATTTCTTTTGTCCCCATCTTTAATATATATTATCGAATTGATACAAATATCTAATGAATTGGTTCCGAACTTTAAAACGTTTAACCCTTTTCACTAATGAGGAGTACTTGCTCGAGTTGCTTTCTATGAAGGAAATTTTGCCTCTATGTGCACCACCTCCCATTCTAATTGTAAAACCATTGGGTGGAATTTTTTTTTATTTCACCTGTTTTTGTCACCCATTTTATCCAAACCCCCCATCATCCCTCCAGAAATTTTAATTAACGATGGTTCATTTCTTTCGCCTTACACATGTCTTCTGTTATTTGAACGAAATTTCTATTTTACAGAATGTATGCATGAAAAGGAGGGTCCCCCGTTGATCCTCCAAAGTCAAATCGTATTTTGGGTGGACCCTCAAAAATTTCAACTTCTAGTATACAGTTAGTTAGAATTTAAATTGTAGGTTGTAAAATAGTTAGTTATGTTTTAGTTTTCTTATTTTTTTCTTTATTCTTACTTATTGTCTAGTGTAGTTAGTTAATTTTTGTTATTTGTTTTTTTCTATGCTTGGTACTAACATGATTTGCAGAATCATTGGTCTTGCACTTTTCGGAGATCTCTCCATTATGGGTAATATCACTCTTTTCCCCTCTTAAGCTTGGTTCTTAATGCACATTGAGGACAATGTCAAGTTTTAAGTTAGGGGGTGTGGGATATTCTATCCATTCATTGGTAGTTTCTTTGATTTGATTATATGTTCTTCCTAAGCATGCTTTTCTTGTAAAAAATTAATAATTTCATAAAGATTTTCTTTCTTTTTTTCTCCGTTATTGGGCATTTTGCCTTTATTTCTAATGATAAATTTTAATAATTGCCCGATCCATTAGACAATTCAATAAGGCATGTTCTCGATTTTAGAAGTTATTAGACTTTGGTCCTCAATTATTAATATTATGAATAACTTCACGAATTAAACTGTAATCCCATGAGCACAAGCGCTTCTCTTGTTTAAATGATTCGGCTGAAGATTTTTATGCCTCGGGAATCTTTTATTGCGGTGTATATACTTACACCTAGTGAGCTTTGGGTTTTTCTTCATTTGTGAGTGTTATACACTTCTCTTACCTCTTTGAAATGTTACAGTTATTGGTAATCTCACTATTCTTTCATTGATCGTTCATTAATTGAGTTTATATCTTGAAATGTGTTACTTGAGCATGATTTTCAAAGGTGTTTTCACTCGAAAATTACGTAAACTTTAGGAAATTATCACATTACATCTTTGTTATATCACTCATATTGACCTTGACCTCATCTTAAATATTTTCCCTTGTCAACCCTGTTGAGCCTTAATATAGCCTTTCGTTTCATAACCTACAATCCCATAGCCAACTACACATTGGAGTTTTAAACCATACATATTACCTTCCGCACCTCTTTTTGGAATGATACTTGGGATTGAATGATGTTCGCGTTATGTGGTTGCAATTAAGCATGTGAGAGTGAAAAGAAAGAAGTGAAAAAGAGAAGAAAAAGAGAAAGTAGAAAACAAAAGAAAAAGAGACAAAAAGAAGAAAAGAAAAGAAAGTGAAATTTGCATATGTTGTGTATAGTGTTCATTAAGATTTGTTTACTCTCTCCATTGTTATATTCAATGCTTGTTTTGGAATCATATTCCAAATTTTGTATTTGCCCACATTTTCCATTATCCCAAGTTTCATCTTCGAACACTTTGAATCCGTACATATTTCCTTCATTTCGTAACCCCGACCTAAGCTACATTACAACCCTATAAAGTCCTATGTGATCGTAGGGTCGATTCAATTCAAAAGGTTAAATAGTTTGATTATCTATGAAAATTAATTTTGACTTTTTTAATGAGCGGTATCTTTCATTGAGATTACAAGTTTTTATTTTCTATACAGCGTTCTTCATTAATGACATGTGCGCGACCTAGTTTCCATTTTCATTTACTCTTTATGTCTTCATATCCCGTGTATTACCTCCCTTTCATAGTGATTTCATTTGTTGAGTGTAATGCCCGGTAAGGATTGACTTTTATGCACACTTTAATATTTATTATCCGATTTATATAAGTTTTTTTCCAAATCATACTTTGCATGCGCTTGTTCCCCTCCCACTTTTAAGGTTTCAATTTTATGAAGTTCGTTTTATAATGTTAACTGCATACTTTTGAGTGAATTCGTTCACTATGCTAATAACGTGTTTGGAATCTTTTTCTTTATTGTTGGGCTTGTCACATAGCATATTTTGAGGAAACTTTTATGTTTGTGGGTTTCATTTCGGAAAACACTCACGAGACGACACTCGTGCCTAAGGTAACCTAGGGGTTTAATAACTTATTGCATATGATAAATGAATTACGCCCGCGAAAATGGCTTTTATCTCTTTTGTATATATAAATATCATGTCTTGTGGTTTTCTTATAGTTCTTCTTGCTTTGAATTTCATAGCTAGGGACTAGAAATGTGTAAGTTAGGGGGTGCGATTCGTCCCGAATATTGCAAATTTATACCCTCTATACTTATGCATTTCAGGGGGGCCTTGGGTACTTTAATTCCTATAATTATGTTCGATAAACAGAAAACCTCTGTTTTCTAAGTTAACATGTTATATGAGGTATTATGGTGTATAGTGTGAAGTTTGGTTGCATTCCGGTAAAGTTCAGTAAAAAATTGCACGTTCAGGGGAAAATTAGTCATTTCACACTTAAGGGCTTTTGCCCAAAGTCTTCACGGAAGTTGAGACCCTTAGAATATACTTCGCGTGGCCGCAAATGATGCACGAATTCGAGTCCTAACTAAGAGGTTATGGGCCTTTAAGCGGAGTGGGAAATATAAGGAAATTCTCAAAACAAAATAATTTAATAAATGACCAACACGTCATGGACATAAATTGCAGTAAGAAGGTCTAAAATGATAGCAGCAGGTCTTTGGCCATAACCAATTTGATCTAGTCTTGGCTATAACCAAATGAATCTTTATTGTTAGCAATAAAATTGCAATCAGGTCCACCTCTACTAGTCAATCGACCCTTGGCCACCAGTCGACCGACCCTTCTATTTTTTGTCTTCGATGCAAGCAGTGGCCTCATCTCTTACCCCCGGTCGACCGCCCCCTGGCCATTGGTCCTCTGTTATTTCCGGCAATAGTTGTGTCCTTTTTCTTTTCTTTTTGATTTATTTATTTCCCAACTTAGTATAAATAAGAAGACTAGTTTTATTTTAAAAAGGTATTGTTTTGTTTTAAAAAGGTATCTTTATTATCTTTTTTTAGTTTAGAACCTAGGGTTTGAAACACGTGGGGATTTTTATGAAGTTTCCCCTCTCCTCCATTTTCTTGTTGGGTCTTCACCCATTAATGTAAGTTATTACTATTCACCTTCTTCCTTCTTGTATTTAAGCTTTTTTTTCTTTATTATCTTGCTTCATTATTTATTTCCATGCATAAATAATTTATTGTAGTTAATTTACGTCTTGTTTGCTTTTTTTAATTAGTTTCTTTAGCTTATTATCATTATGTTTAGTAGCTAACTTAAATTAGGTTGTGATTAATGGAACTTACCTTAGTTTCAATGTGTTGTTTTTCTACGGTGATGGGTTTTACGCATATAATTCGATTGAGTTGTTCTTGTTATAATGCCCAGGAGATTTAACGAGGTATATCATGTATGCTCCGTATTTACGACCTTGCGTGTGTAATTTACAAGTATTTGTTAACGCCAAAATCATATTGGGCTTTTATGCGAATTTAGGGGATGAGAACTCTAGATTTAATTAATTATTGAAATGAGATTCAATCTTACTAAATTTGTAGTCCAATGTAACCATTTATAAGCAATAAACTGAGGTGAAGGATATTAGTCACAACCTATGGCTTTATTCCTTTTTTTAATCATAGTTTAAATACATATGCCTAGATTATCTTTTCTTTTTGCTAACACTTATCTTTATCACTTTTATTGAGAAGTATTAAATCAATATAAATCTAACAACTAGTCTCTGTGGATTTTCGATACCCGGACTGGCCGATGTACTCCTTTAAAAGAGTGTAGTCAAAAGTATTAGTTTTTGCATAGCGGTGGGAGCCGAGCATAACGACAGGCATATATCTTTATACACTTGTGCCGCGGTGTTCTCCTGCTAGCAGTAGCCTCACGAGTATTTTTTTTCTTAAGTGAATTTTTTCCTCGTATATCTTCGTGTTGTGCTCAACTCTACACTTACTTTCATTCACAACACATTACCTCACACAATTTCATATTTTCACTCGATTCAAGTTATTAGATGTTTATATCTCATATAATTGCGATTGTTTGAACTAATTTGGCTAATCTCATATTATCTTGAATTTGTGTCTAATTGAATGTAGTTTTAGATTTCTCATGAGAATTGAATTGTAATTGGAGTCAAATTCATTTGAAATTTGGTTTCAATATTAGCATAGTAATTTTCATAAACTAAAATTGGATCTCACCATTTTAAGGTAAGTGTTTGATAATTTTTTTAAGTGAGTATGAGTTTGAATTTCGTTGTGCAAATCAAACATCACTGTTAAAATTCATTTTAAATTTGTTCTGATTCCATAAATATAATTTAATGTCATTCAAGTCTATTTTAGAAATATTTAATAAGTGTTTGCAAGTTTTTTATTAAGTTAGAATTCGCTCAACCAATTATAACAAGCAAAATTTTAATAAACAAGTAATTATGTGTATGTTTTATTCATCCTTCCTCTAGGACATAGCATATCGTATTTCACGCTTTTTGAAATCTTTTTAAAAGATTAATAACATCGATGAAAAATTAAAATAATGGGCTAAAATGAAGTTTGGGATCTCTTTGAACTACCTAATGGACACAATAAAGTTCGGTGTAAGTGGGTTACACAATACCAAAAAGGCCAAATTGTTACCTTTGAATTGGCCAGCCTTGTCACGGTCATTGGAAATGACAAAACAACACATCTTTTTTGTCACGGTCATTGATCGTGACAAGTCTATGACAACGTTTTGTCACAATCATTGACCGTGACAAGGCCATGACAAGTACATTTGTCACAGACTTATCATGGTCAATAACCGTGATAATTTTAAAGAGTTTTCACGGTCAAAGATCTTGAGAGGTCCGTGACAAGTCTTATAATTAAAACCCTAGACGCCTCTTTTTTCCCACTGTTTCCTTTCCCTCCATTTTATCTCTCTAGCTCGAGCAACGGTTCTCTCTCTCTCTCTCTTTCAGGTTATTTTTTTCTCTCTCTCTTTCCTTTGTGTGTGTGTGTGTGTGTGTGTGTGTGCGTGTGGGGGTGTAGGTATGTGGGGGTGAGAGGGTCGGGGGGGAGTGGGGGTTGGCAGTGGTGGAGCAGGGGAGGGAGTGGGGGTAGTGTGCATGTGTGTGTGTGTGTGTGTATAGGTGTGTGGGGGTGGGGGTGGTGTGTGTGTGTGTGTGTGTTTGTGTGTGCATATGTATATGTTTTTTGAGAGTAAAGTCCATGTGTGTGTGTGCGTATGTTTGAATTATATAAATCACAACTTTTTCTTGATATTGAATTGTATTGGTATTGATATTTTTATATTGAATTGAATTGAGTTGGACAAGTTAAATGTAATTGGTATTGATATTTAAATTAAATGGTCTTAACAACTATCTTATCTAAATGAAAGGGTATCGTGTTGGGGCCCGGGGGGGGGGGGGGGGGGGGGGGTCATTGTTTGGATTTCACTTCCGTTAGACATTCCACGCACGAACCTAAATATGAAATGCTCCTTATGAAATGGACTAAAACATATGAAATGCTCTAAACATTAATAACATTTTTAATTTGTATACATTGTTATTCTATAGTTATTATGCGTACTTTAAATTAATTGAAACATACTTTAAATTACATAATTAAATGAAATCTCTTGAATTGTGATAAGACATAATTAAATGAAACATACTTTAAATTACATATAGTGCGCATAGATACCAGCCCTCTAGTTTTTATGCGTACGCATTCAATAGCCCTTAGAATCGTTCAAGAGTCATTACCCCTGTAATGAGATATCTCGAATTGTCCCGTTTGGACAGTTTGGGACTGCATAATTTCTGTATAATAATATTCTTGGTGGCTTAAACTTATTACTTTTGGGGGAAGCTCTGCAGTCGTATCTTAATGTTCTATGGGTACACACTAGATGATGTGATGTTAAGTGTTATTTCAATTGATAAATTTAAATAACCCTCACACTTGCGAATCTATGTCGTGTACTTGGAGAGCTATGGGGATATGCTGCCAAATTTTCCTCAAATTGGAACAATGTGCATGAGTTGTTAAGTATATTACAGAAATATGCGATCTTGAATGGGATATGACCACTCACCCTTTAAAGGAGATGGAGGAAATAAGAATTAATATTATAAATTGAATTTTAATTTTAATTTCAAATTAAAATTGAATTTGAATTTGGATGCAAGAATAAATTTACGCATATAAACTAGCCTTCTAGTTGTTATGCGTACGCATTCAGTAAGTGAATTTTTATACTAATGGGAACTAAATATACACACTTTTGTTTATGCTTATCCACGAATATACACTCTTACCCATAATAGGTGATTATTTGTAGTAGCTGTGATGGGATATCCTAAATACAAAGAGTGGATGGGTGAGACAAATAGATTAGGGGATGTGTTTCGCAGAGGTGCTAATGAATTTGTGAAATACGCAAAGAGATGTCATAATGATGAAGAGTTTTCGTGTCCGTGTGCTAGGTGTAATAATGTTAAGTTTTTGAGTGGAAAATAGTTGAACTACATTTGTTAAGATGGGGTATGCAAGATAGTTATCGAATTTAGGTTTTTCACAAGGAATCAAAAGTTCCAAGAAACCTTCACAACAACCTTCAAAAATTAGGATAGATGTACAAGGGGAGGATGAAAATGTAGATTAATATGCTAAAGGATTTAGTTGATGACGCGTATGGAGTTCATGAAGTGGAAGATAATGTAATACCCCGTATTTTTATGCTACATTAATTTGGGGATTTATTAAATTTAATATGTATTAATTATTTAATAAAAAATCCGAAAATTAATTATGTTATAATTATTAACGTGATGAGAGTTAGTAATTATGGGAAACTTTGTTTAATATTACTAATGAGCAAAGTAATATATAATAGTGGTCATATTAAATGTCACGAGTGAATAAAATGACAATTTTAGAAATTTGAGTCGGGACGCGCCCGTGTCGCGTCGGGACTAAATATTGATAAATAAAAGTAAATATTTTATAAGTTGTCCGTATGGTCGTTTTGAGTGCGCCAACGCGTCCGGAAGGGTCGAGATAGTCAGAAAAGTATACCCGGGGGTTTGATTTGGGTCTCGGGGTATTTTTAGGCCTAATTAGTACCCCGGGAGGGCATTTTAGTCATTTTGTATTTTTGGGTAATTAAACCCACGAAAATTAAAGGGGTTATATCAGATGTTTAGGTTATCTCCTAGGGTTAAATAACTCAAAACACTAGAACGGCCATTGGAGAGGAGAGGAGAGAGCTCTCAAGGCATTCCAAGGCTCAAAACTCAACCGTTTGCACCGCCGCCACCGCCAACGCGTAGATCGCGAGACGGGGAACGCAAGCACACCAAATTCAACACCAAACTAGATTTCTGAAAATCCCAGGCAAGTGTTTATCTTGCTTATTTCGTTGATGCATCTTTCATATTGGTTTAGGAATGATTAGGATGAATTGTATGGAAGAAAAACCCAATTTGAGATAGGAAATTGCATGTAGTGATGACTTAAATGATATTCTAGAAACCTTTTTGTGATGTAGAGGATTAAACCACGAAATTTTGATGTTGTATAAGAAGGAAACCTTAGAGCCAATCAGAATAAAGGAGGCAAATTCGCGCATCAGGCCCCCCGAACCGGTTCGCATGTACCCCGAACCGGTTCGCCCCCCAAATCGGTTCGCCCCTGGGTTCGCGAATGTTTGCTGGTCTGGGGTGCTTTTTCTTCCATTCAACACTTAGAATTTTTTTCTTGTTTCTTTCCTTTCTTCCTTGGATTTTTCTTCAACTTCAACGGGTCATAACTCATCAACCGTAGCTCGGATTTGGGTGCCGTTTCTTCCAGTGTTCTCGTTGTTCCGAGCTCTTCAACTTTCCAGTTGACTCCTCCTTTGGGATCTGGCTGCAGAATTACCAAAATGCCCTTGAACTTGCCTTCTTAACTTTTCTTTCATTGTCTCGCTTTCTCTTTTGCGCTGCTTGCATAATTAACCTGTAAAACCAATAAGAGAAGCACGAAACACGAAATACTTGCCAACGACGATTAGTAGCATAAATGTGCATCAAATCCATATAGGTTACATCACTCGGGTTCACAAATGCACTGAAATTAGGGGAATAAATATACAATATTTATGTCCAATCACGTAGTAAGTTGGAAAAACCCTTCGAATTAAAGTTAGAAACGAACCATTATACTTGATATATAATAATGGGAAAATAAGGATAAATGTTGTGAATGTGGGTTATGGGATAAACCTAAATTGATATAATAAAAGTGGTATATTTATATGATTGTGTATGCATATATTATATACTTGTGAAAATCATGCCCGTGCCACTTGCTATCCCTGAGGTTTCTGCACTGGGACGATCTTATCTCGTGTGCCTTACGGGGGATATTGACTCGTACCCTAAAAGATAGAAATCCTAGGTACAGGCTATCGAATCGGTAGTCACGGTCCTAAGAGATGTGAGGGTATGTACTGACCTCTTGGACTTGGAAACTATGCTTCGCCTCAATATTGTTTGTGTATGTATTTATACAGTCCGAGAGTGATTCCGAACTTGTATTCCCTTTAGTACGATTGATAGGGGGATTGGATAACAGAGTATGCCCGCACCATAATTTTTATGTGGGGTGCTGTTAGAATATATATATTATACGAGTATTTAATATATATATATATATATATATATATATATATATATATATATGAACTTCTGAAATTTGGGAAACTGCCTACTGTGTTATGGTAACTAAGACATGTGAAATGACTCAAATTGGAAATACTTGTTTTGAAAAGTATAATATGATATTGAAAAACTTTATGAATCAATAAAGTTAAAATGAGCGTTTTGTATTAAATGAAATTATCCTTTTAAACCATGATGTTGTTAAATCATAAATCTTGAGAGTCACCTAAGATAAGTTAAATCCTTGGGGGAAGATAGTGTGATATATGATGATATAAACCATTGGGAAGGTTAGTGCGCTAGGAGTGCACATTAGAAGAGAGGTGAGAATTTCTCAAGAGAGTGTCGCACTAATATGTTGTTGCATTGGCCTGTATCAATTTAAATACTTGCTAAACGAATTTTTAAATCATATACACTATCGGGCTCTGACCCGTTTCTATTCCTATTTCTCTCTTGTATATATATGTATATATTACAGGTGCCCAGCCACAGGGGCGTCTTGCTTAGGATCCCTTGGAAGGAACGTGCTGCAGTTTAGGTGGGAGTTGCAAGCCACTTGATTAGACGATTTTATTTACTTGATTCCACTTCTATCATTCTCAGTTATTGGGGCATGTGTCGCCCTTTCCACTATTTAGCTATTTTATTGGGACAATTGTATTTTAGTTATTTCTAGTATTGTTACTTTGGGATTTATTCAGCATGCATGTTTTACTTTAAGTTTTAAATGCTTGGATTTAGTTGTTGAATGTTTAAATTAATTGGATTTTATGTTCCAAGATTATTGTGGTGTGATTCTTTAAATATTAAATTGTTGTAGATAATTAAATCTTTATTTTCAAAATAAAATTTGGAAAGAAATGTTTAAAATTGGTTTTAACACTTATCTTAATTAAATAGGGTGTTAAATTTGGAAAATTTATTTTTACGACAGTGATGCTAAGAATGCACCAACTGTTCAACTTGATTTTAATTTAATGAAGGAGTGATCGCCCGATATTTAATTAGGCGGGGTGTCACAGATAATGAGATCATTGATGATGTACAAGGTACATGTGCTCATGGAGATATCGGGATAAACCTCGACGATGACTACCAAAGTTTAAAATTTAAGGCGAGTAGAATTTATACTCTGGCTGTGAGAAAGATAAAATAAGTTTACATGCCATGGTTGGTTTGCATAGTTTGAAGACCTAATAAGGTTTGTCTGGCAATAGCATGACATGAATTTAAAATTGGGTGAAGGGCTTGCTACTATGAAAAAAAGTTTGAAAGGTTTGGGAATGAAGTATAAATCAATTCATGCTTGCGTGTATGACTGCATACTATACTGAAAGGAGTATGATGAACCTATATATATCCAATCTATTGGCAAAGAAGGCACAAGCTCAAAAGTGCCTCAAAAAGTGTTGAAATATGTTCCCGTTGGGCCTAGATTGAAGCGATTTTTAACAGTACCATGGATAGCGGAGGCAATGACTTGGCATGTTAGGCAAGAAGCAGGAGAAAATCTCATGCGCCATTTTATTGATTCTACAGCTTGGAAGAGGATGAGTTTTGAGTATCCCAATTTTGCTCGACAACAGTGTGACATTCGTTTAGCAATATTTGTAGATGATTTCAATCCATTTGGAAATCTAACCGCCAATCAGAGTGTATAGACAGTGATCCTAGCCCCACTCAATCTCCCTCATTTACAGTGTATGAGACCTGAATTTTTGAAGTTGTCTTTGTTGATCCCTGGGCCAAAGACACAAAGTGATGACATCGATGTCTACCTGGATCCTCTGGTAGAAGACTTAAATGAGTTGTGGGAAGAGGGTGTTCAAGCATTTGACTCTTTTAAAAAAGAAGAGTTTACGTTGAAAGCTATGTTGATGTAGGCAATTCAGGATTTTCAAGCTTATGGGACATTATCCGATTGTGTAATACATGGTTATTTGGGGTGTCCTATATGTGTAGAGGATACTGAATATCTTTATCTCCCCACTTGCTCAAAAAATTTATACCATTGTCATAGGAGGTTTTTGTAATACCCCGCACTTTTATGGGAAATTAAATTTAATAATTAAGTGCAATTTAGAAATTTAAGAAATTATTATGAATAGTAATTTTTGAGGTTTTCAAGGATTAAATGATTTTGGATGTATGTTATATTTACTTTTAGGATTAAGTAAATGAGTCGGAGTATTTTATTATATGTCGCCATTGGGTAAAGCGACAAAGGGTAATATTTTTATTAGAAAACCGCATTAAGTTGAGTCGGGTTAAAATAGTGAATTACGGTCAAGTACCTGGGATGGAGATTTCGATTACGCGGTTAGTCTCGGAATGGTCGAGATAGTTAGAATAGAGTATCCGGGGGTCAAAAATGAGTTTCGGAAATTTTTTGACCCGTAGGGACTCGTAATTGAGTAAACGAGTCATTTTTCGGTTAATAAGGGACAAACCCTTATTTTCTCCCTTATAAGGCACAAGAGAGTAAGAAAGAAAGAAAGAAAGAAAGAAGGAAGGAAGGAAAAGGAGAAAATAAGAGAGAGATGGGGGATTTCTGCCAAACTCCGTCGCATTCGGCTCGAGGTCGTCGAATTTCATCCTCCAGGCAAGTGTGTACTTGCTTTACTTCATTTTGGGCATAAATCTCATATTATAGTTGGTAAACTATATGATTTTGGGTTAGAACCCTTAAAATAAATTTGGAAAATTTTGAATAGGAGTTTACATATTGATGTAATGTAAACTCTTAATGATTTCTAGTGTTAAATCCATGTAGATGGAGTGAAGAAATGGATTGAATGGGTTAAAATGATAAGTTGGGTTTTTTTTATGATTTTAGGGTTTAAATCTAAGAGAAATGGTTTCATACCCCAAATTAATTGACGTGTTAGTTGTAAAACATAGATGAGATGTTTATGGAGTTGTGGATGAGAATAGAAACAACAAAAATGGAGAAAAATGGAGGTTTGAATTTTTGGAGAAGAAGGTGAATAGTGATCAGCGTCACTTCCGAATCGATTCGTCTAGGAAGAGAATCGATTCGGCTCTTGGTCAAAAAATGAAAATTGTAGATCTTTTTGATACGGTAGCGTGGACGCCGACCGCATATTTTTATGATTGTTTTTGGATTTATAGCGATTTTTCTACGGAATATTGTCCGAGATCGAAATCGTTAGTCAGAAATCCAACCTAACTTTATGAGAAAAATAAAATGTATTGATGTGTTGTTAGAATTCATTGTGTAGATGTTTGTGATGATATTATTGTATATTAGAAACCATGAAAATGGAATTTGGGTTGTTGGATGGAAAATTTGGAGAACTGATTTTCGAGGATCTGGTATGATCGGTCGATCGCGCCCCTATGGTCGGTCGATCGCGTCAAGGAAGAATGGCCTACTGGTTGGTTTCTTAGGCTTATTTTCAAACCTCGGTCGATCGGGGGTTCAGGGCCGGTCGACCGAAATTCTATTTTCATCCCAAGGTTTTGGAGATTTTTATTCCCTCTCCTCTTTAACTTTAATGCTTAGGGGATTTCTAAATTAGAGTATTATAGAAGATTATGATCTAAAGGACTTGAGGAGTTGTGAATTGACTTTGGGTCATTTACAAGGTTGATTAGGGATATGAAACTGTCAAAAGTCTAAGAAGAGAGAGACTACTTTGGGATTTAGTACCGTGAGTGTGCGAATATTTGAATGTTATTACGAGTGAAAACATTTGGGGTTATTGGCCATCGTTATGTGAGATTGGCAATTATGCCCACACACACACACATATATATATATATATATATATATATATATATATTTGAGGAATGATGTAGATTATATATACGATATGATTACAGTATATATATAAAATGATATGAATATGTATATATATCTATGTGTGAATGGTATATATATTTATGTGAAGCATACCCCCTCTTACTATCATGGGAAGTTGGGCGATGTGGGTGAGGCCCCTGGCTTGAGGAGAAGGGAGCGTATAGTCCCCAGGTCATAGCGTCCATTTTTATATTGTGTGATTTTTATTAGGGGTGAGACGTGGTGGGTATGTTTCGTCTCACTTTCGGGGAGGAACTATGACCGCTTCCCATACGTTTTGATTTATTTTATTACTATGGCGGTGTGATAATAGTCCAACATATGGTAACCTGGGATAAAGTGAGTAATTCCTGGAAGATGATAGCATTGAGTGACTACATCCTCAAGTTATATCTCGTTGGTATGGTTGTTATACTTGTGTGTATAGTATATTACTTGTGTATAAGAACAAGATATTATATATATCTCTAATAAGTGTAAAGAGATAAATGAAAAAGGATTTATTCTCATTCCGGGAGACTTTATCCGGACTTAAATTGTGATATGAAAAATAAAATGAGTATGTTATGTTTGTGTATTTATATGGGTATATGTATACGTTATGTGTTGAGGGCCTAATGGATCTCGATGATCGACATTTCTAAGTAGTAGTGTATCGGGGGGTTCCTTGTTTGGATTTCTCTTCGCGAGACACCCCACGCACGAACATGGCACAGTGTTGAGACTGGGGAGAAGTTTAGCCCTTAGTACTCGAGTTAATTAGGATTTTTAGAGTTTTAATGAAACGAATTAGTTAGGCAAGGTAGCTTAACTAGGTTATGTAGGAGATATGCGTCAGATGTGCACCATTAGAAGAGAGGTGAGGGGTATCTCATGGGAGTGCAATACCAATTTAAATATGAGATAAAATATATTTTTCATAAATAAAGTATTTATGCACTTGCTAAATATTTTCACAAATCGGGCTCTGGCCCGTATATCTATGCTTCCTCTCTTTTGCTATATATATATATAGGTGTCCAGACACAAGGACGCCTAAATGACGATTGCTTCGAGTCAGACGTCTACTGTAGCATCTGTGGATGAATGCAGGTTTACTGTAGATGCGTTTATCCTTGTAATCTAGACATGAGGTATTGTAGAACACTTGGATCAAAATCTCAATTATATTTATTTATTCTTTTACCGCCTTTTATGCGGATTCGATTTGGTTGTATATTGTTAAACCCAATGTTCGGTTATTTTTATTTCATCTCAGTTTCATTTATACATAAACTGTGTGAATGTTTTAATTGATTAATTTGTTAAAATATTAGTTAAATAAAATTTTGACACCAGCCTAATAGGTTATTAGTAATTAATTTGATTTTCGATAGTAATGCTAAGAATAAACCATATGCGACTCCTGTTTTAATTTGGTAAAGGAGTGATCACCCGGTATTTTATTAGGCGGGGTGTCACGGATGGTATCAGAGCATCAAGTTCTAGTGTCCTTAGGAATCTGTGCGAACGTACTATGCTTTTAGCGTTGCTCTCGATTTGATATAGAGACTTAGGATTAGGATCGTTGATTACTCTTGTGAGTTTACGCTCTCCTGCTATTATAAAAAACTATAGTAAATCCTTTGTATGCTCGTTTGAGATTTGTGTGCTGATCGACGAAGAGAGACCACCAACAGCCGTGATGAAGGCAACAGAAGATGGGGCTTAGTTGGAGCTATAAATTGTAGTTGGGAATGAGGACCGCAGTAGAGGTCACTTCCCTTTGTGGCATTGTCAAGGATTGTTGTAATGACTACTAAAGTATAGTAGTTATAATCGTTCCAGTATCACTGTTGTAGAGAGTGGTTCTAAAGTTAAATTACCTAGTGAAGTAAATTAGGAATAAGGTCTTTGATAAGGACCATACGTTGAAGTGAGTTGTGCGGAGTAAATGTATCATTACTTAGTAGAAATAAAAGGCTCAGAAGCTTTAACTTAAAGTGGGGTATGGAAATACCCATTTGTGAAAATTTGAGGAAAATTTTTCACTCGTGGGAGAAATACTTAAATGGAGGGATCTTACGGATGGATATAATCGTTAGTTCCTTTGGTTTACTCGGAGTAGCTTGAATTATTCACATAAGAATCGATCAGAGGCTGACATGGAATAAAGAGTGATATGGAGAATTTGGTTTCGTAGAACCCCGCTGGTGGACATCCACCCGGGGAATTCATTCAACCAAAGCTGTTGAAGCTGGTAGTGGAGTTTCCTTTTGACGATTTTCAGGATCGAGACTGTAGAGTCTGAGATACTAATAACCTTAAGATGGTCAGGGTGTCCAGAAATGGGGAAAGTTGTAATGTGGAGTGTAGAATCACATGATTAGTCTTTACCAAGTAGGAGTAAAAGGACAAGAGTCGAGTGCCTAAATGGGCCATGGATTAAAGTAGTTTGGCTCATTTAGGGAAAGTGTAATATGTATGAAAACCAATTAGAGAGGTCTTGAAGATTAGCGAAGTTATTGTTATGAATTTTACCTCGGATGAAGGAGGTATATTCTGTGTGACAAGATTTGGGTCACAATATTTTGTTAGCCTTAGATTAGTGTGTGATTCGAGTTTACTGGCGGTATCGATAACATTATATAGCGTGCATATATATGTATTTCCGTGGTAGCGGGATCCTATTTTATATTTATATCTGGTTTGTACTACTCGTTTTATATGTATTATACGAGTATAGTACTATAGTAAGAATAATATTATGGTATTATTGGAACGATAGCAGGCTAAGGATGGAAAGACTATTGTATTTTTGGTTCCAGGATGGAACAGGTCATTGTTGCGATATATCACCTGGATACAAGTTGAGTTCGCCTTTATTATTATGGGTATATGAAATTTCAGTGAGTAGAGGTTTCATTATCATGCTTTGAGTGAGTGGCGACCTTATAGATATAATTTAAGGTATGCAGGATTTATTGTTGAGCTGTGAGTTTAAGTTCCTTGTTGTTGCGCAAGGATATAGTGTTATAAAGAGCACTTGGTGGTGTGGCTCGTGGAGAGAAGTGGGAGTTCTGACCACACCTTGTCAATAGGAGAATCGGGATTTTTTCCAGTGGTATATTTTGAACTAACGGACCTCCATAACCGACAAAGTTAAGTAGTAGTGTATAGGAGGGGTTCCTTATTTGTATTTCTCTTACGAGACGCTCCACGCACGAACCTTAATGACATCGGGAGTGGAGAGATGTTATGGAATGCGAGGATGTTGGTTTTGATGATAAGTCACCTAATGCAGAGAAAAACAATATAGACCGAGAGTTGTTTGATGATTGTATGTTTATAGAGATATAAGTGTTATGGAGAAGCACTGAAATTATTCTCTCACCGCAAGTATATGGGTGAGGTAAGGTAAAGGAAATCGACGAGAGACTTATAACCAGGCCTTGATGAAAAGGCACATTTTGGAGGTAAAATGTTTTGAAGTGTGATGTTTGTAATCTATTTGAAGAGAATAAGCGCCTCAATTAGTTAGGCTTTCCATTTTGCCAAGATTGAAGTATAGAGTAGTAGAGGTACGTTAGTAGGTTAGTGATGTAGGATTCAGGACGTCTCGCTAGTGTTCCTTAGATCGTTATATCTCGATGACCGACGACGCGATGGAGTAGTGTAACGGAGGGGTTCCTTATTTGGATTTCGCTTTGTGAGACGTCCCACGCATGAAACTGAGCAAATGTCGAAAGTTGAGAGAGGTCTTAGGCACTAGGGACACAATTTAGGATAGTACTATTTTACGTAAGTAGGAAACGCTTTGATCTTAGAATTATTGGGAAGTAAGGCTAGTAGGACTAGTGGCGTTGATATCAAAAAATTATTGGAAGTTAACCACAAGAAGATTAATTGGTTAACCTTGAGAAGGATTGGATTTCCAAGTATAGGAAGAATTGAATTTTGCGGGTTAGGAAAACCCATGTGTGAGTATTACCCCGAAGAAATAAGGCCCGTTGTTTAGAGATAGGGTACATGTATGACATTTACAATAGTTATGCAGAGAAGCATGGGTTATAAGGTGTGTGGGCACCCTAGTAAGGTTGTTTTATATACCACCTGAAATAGAAAGGCGTAGTATATAAATTTGAAGCTTATACCGTGAGGCAGTCATAATGGATTTGGAATGTGTTGGATGGATTGTCGTAAGAGGTACGCGATAATCCAATTATTGCATAGGGCAATAAGAGGTAGCATGCTTAAGATAAGCGATGAGACTGATGGGAATAGTCAAGCATTAGAGTAATTTCCTTTTTAAGGGAAATTAGATATCCTGATGTAGATGAGTGGACGCTTAGAATCATGATTCTACGGTGAGATTTATATGTTAGAGCAGCAGCTATAGGCTCGTTTTCTCTATATGTGGTGCAAGAAACGATGGGTGCGATGTGACGTTATTAGAGTCAACCTTACGACCGAGATAACAGTATAGCATATGTAGATATAGGTAAGGTAGTAGTATAGTATAAACCTTGATAGAGGTGAGTGCTAAATGAGTGTATGGTTGAGAGCCATCGGGTTAGTACCATTCCACTTTGAGGCATTAGGATGTGGAGTGATTCACGATCCTAGGTTAGTGTAGGTAGTATCAGTTGTATTCGAATTTCGAGGGAGAAATTATGTTGTAAGGGGGGAAGTATGTAATACCCCCCACTTTTATGGGAAATTAAATTTAATAATTAAGTGCAATTTGTAAATTTAAGAAATTATCGTGAATAGTAATTTTTGAGGTTTTCAAGTATTAAATGATTTTGGATGTATGTTATATTTACTTTTGGGATTAAGTAAATGAGTCAGAGTATTTTATTATATGTCGTCGTTGGGTAAAGCGACAAAGGGTAATATTTTTATTGGAAAACCGCATTAAGTTGTGCCGGGTTAAAATAGTGAATTGTGGTCAAGTACCTCGGATGGAGATTTCGATTGCGCGTTTAGTCTTGGAATGGCCGAGATAGTCAGAATAGAGTATTCGGGGGTCGAAATTGAGTTTTAGGAATTTTTGGACCCGTAGGGACTCGTAATTGAGTAAACGAGTCATTTTTGGGTTAATAAGGGACAAACCCTTATTTTTCTCCCTTATAAGGCACGAGAGATTAATAAAGAAAGAAAGAAAGAAAGAAAGAAAGAAAGAAAGAAAGAAAGAAAGAAAGAAAGAGAGAAGGAAGGAAGGAAGGAAGGAAAAGGAGAAAAGAAGAGAGAGATGGGGGATTTTGGCCAAACTCCGCCGCATTCGACTCGAGTTCGTCGAATTTCATCCTCCAGGCAAGTGTGTACTTGTTTATTTCATTTTATGCAAAAATCTCATATTATAGTTGGTAAACTATATGATTTTGGGTTAGAACCCTGAAAATAAATTTGGAAAAATTTGAATATGAGTTTACATATTAATGTAATGTAAACTCTTAATGATTTCTAGTGTTAAATCCATGTAAATGGAGTGAAGAAATGGATTGAAATGGGTTAAAATGATAAGTTGGTTTTTTTATGGTTTTAAGGTTTAAATCTAAGAGAAATGGTTTGATACCCCAAATTAATTGATGTGTTAGTTGTAAAACATAGATTAGATGTTTATGGAGTTGTTGTATGAGATTAGAAACAACAAAAATGGAGAAAAATAGAGGTTTGGATTTTTGGAGAAGAAGGTGAATAGTGACCAGCGTCACATCCAAATCGATTCGGCTAGGAAGAGAATCAATTCGGCTCTTGGTAAAAAAATGAAAATTGTAGATATTTTCGATATGATCGCGTGGACGCTGATCGCGTATTTTTATTGTTTTTTTGGATTTATAGTGATTTTTCTACGGAATGCTGTCCAAGATCGAAATCATTAGTCAGAAATCCAACCTAACTTTGAAAGAAAAATAAAATGTATTGATGTGTTGTTAGAATTCATTGTATAGATGTTTGTGATGATATTAGTGTATATTAGAAACCATGAAAATGGAATTTGGGTTGTTGGATGGAAAATTTGGAGAACTGATTTTCGAGGATCTAGTATGACCGGTCGACCTCACCCCTATGGACGGTCGATCGCGTCAAGGAAGAATGGCCTACTGGTTGGTTTCTTAGGCTTATTTGCAAACCGCAGTCGACCGGGGGTCCATGGCCGGTCGATCGAAATTCTGTTTCCAACCCAAGGTTTTGGAGATTTTTATTCCCTCTCCTCTTTGAGTTTAATGCTTAGGGGCTTTCTGAATTAGAGTATTATAGAAGATTATGATCTAAATGACTTGAGGAGTTGTGAATTGAATTTGGGTCATTTGAGAGGTTGATTCGGGATATAGAGCTGTCGAAACTCTAAGAAGAGAGAGACTACTTTGGGATTTAGTACCGTGAGTGCGAGAATATTTAAATGTTATTACGAGTGAAAACATTTGGGATTATTGGCCATCGTTATGTGAGATTGGCAATTATGGCCACATATATATATTTGAGGAATGATGTAGATTATATATACGATGTGATTACAGTATATATATAAAATGATATGAATATATATATATATATATATATGTGTGTGTGTGTGTGTGTGTGTGTGAATGGTATATATATTTATGTGAAGCATACCCCCTCTTGCTATCATGGGAAGTTGCGCGATGTGGGTGAGGCCCCTGGCTTGAGGAGCAGGGAGCGTATAGTCCCCAGGTCATAGCGTCCATTTTTATATTGTGTGATTTTTATTAGGGGTGAGACGTGGTGGGTATGTTTCGTCTCACTTTCGGGGAGGAACTATGACCGCTTCCCATACGTTTTGATTTATTTTATTACTATGGCGGTGTGATAATAGTCCAACATATGGTAACCTGGGATAAAGTGAGTAATTCCTGGAAGATGATAGCATTGAGTGACTACATCCTCAAGTTATATCTCGTTGGTATGGTTGTTATACTTGTGTGTATAGTATATTACTTGTGTATAAGAACAAGATATTATATATATCTCTAATAAGTGTAAAGAGATAAATGAAAAAGGATTTATTCTCATTCCGGGAGACTTTATCCGGACTTAAATTGTGATATGAAAAATAAAATGAGTATGTTATGTTTGTGTATTTATATGGGTATATGTATACGTTATGTGTTGAGGGCCTAATGGATCTCGATGATCGACATTTCTAAGTAGTAGTGTATCGGGGGGTTCCTTGTTTGGATTTCTCTTCGCGAGACACCCCACGCACGAACATGGCACAGTGTTGAGACTGGGGAGAAGTTTAGCCCTTAGTACTCGAGTTAATTAGGATTTTTAGAGTTTTAATGAAACGAATTAGTTAGGCAAGGTAGCTTAACTAGGTTATGTAGGAGATATGCGTCAGATGTGCACCATTAGAAGAGAGGTGAGGGGTATCTCATGGGAGTGCAATACCAATTTAAATATGAGATAAAATATATTTTTCATAAATAAAGTATTTATGCACTTGCTAAATATTTTCACAAATCGGGCTCTGGCCCGTATATCTATGCTTCCTCTCTTTTGCTATATATATATATAGGTGTCCAGACACAAGGACGCCTAAATGACGATTGCTTCGAGTCAGACGTCTACTGTAGCATCTGTGGATGAATGCAGGTTTACTGTAGATGCGTTTATCCTTGTAATCTAGACATGAGGTATTGTAGAACACTTGGATCAAAATCTCAATTATATTTATTTATTCTTTTACCGCCTTTTATGCGGATTCGATTTGGTTTATGTTTATGTATTTATAAAATGAGTATGTTATGTTTATGTATTTATAAGGGTATATATATATATATATATATATATGTATGTATATGTATATGTTATGTATTGAGGGCTTAATGGATCTCGATGATCGACATTTCCAAGTAGTAGTGTATTAGGGAGGTTCCTTGTTTGAATTTCGCTTCGCGAGACACCCCACGCACGAACATGGCATAGTGTTGAGACTGGGGAGAAGTTTAGCCCTTAGTACTCGAGTTAATTAGGATTTTTAGAGTTTTAATGAAACGAATTAATTAAGCAGGGTAGCTTAACTAGGTTAGGTAGGAGATATGCGTCAGATGTGCACTATTAGAAGAGAGGTGAGGGGTATCTTATGGGAGTGCGATACCAATTTAGATATAAGATAAAACATATTTTTCATAAATAAAGTATTTATGCACTTGCTAAATATTTTCACAAATCGGGATCTGACCCGAATATCTATTTTTCCTCTCTTTTGCTATATATATATAGGTGTCCAGACACAAGGACGCCTGGATGGCGATTCCTTCGAGTCAGACGTCTGCTGCAGTAGCTGTGGATGCATGCAAGTTTACTGTAGACGCTTCTATCCTTGTAATCTAGACATGAGGTATTGTAAAACACTCGGGCCAAAAGCACAATTGTATTTATTTATTCTTCTACTACCTTTTATGCGGATTTGATTTTGTTGTATATTGTTAAACCGAGTGTTTGGTTATTTTTATTTCATCTCAGTTTCATTTATACATAAACCGTGTGAATGTTTTAATTGATTAATTTGTTAAAAGATTAGTTAAATAAAATTTGGATGCCAGCCTAATAGGTTATTAGTAATTAATTTGGTTTTCGACAGTGATGCTAATAATGAACCATATGCGAATCCTGTTTTAATTTGGTACATGAGTGATCGCCCGGTATTTTATTAGGCAGAGTGTCAAAGTTTTTACCCCCCGCTCATAGTTTTAGATTTGAGAAAGGTGCCAATTTTTTACTAGGTGGGGTTAAACATAGGCTACGACCGAGAAAACTTTCAGGCTTAAAAATTAAAAGTAAATCTTCTGATTGTGGCCCTAATATGCTAGGTAAGAATCATAAATTTAAGAATGTCAAGCATTAGAAGAGCCCAACTGGGAATGAAACTAAGACAATAAAGGCATGGTCGAGGAGGTCAATTTTATTTGACTTGCCTTATTAGAAGAATAACTCGGTGCACCATATATTGGATGTGATGTGCGCATAGAAGAACATCGTTGAACATATTTTGGGCAAATGCCTTGGGGGGAGTCATTCGAAGGATGGAGAAAATGCGCGAAAAAACCTTAAAGCGTTGAAACTTAAGCCACAACTATCGTTGAAAGAAGATAGTAAGGGAATGACAATAATTTGTCCTGGTGCGTTTACTTTGATGAGTGAGAAAATAAAGGTTCTTTAAGACACAATATATAATTTGAAAGTTCCATCTAATTTTTCGTCCAACTTGCGAAGGATTGTGAATTATGATACCCATGATTTGCATAAGTGTAAGTCCCACGATTGGCGTGTGATCGTACAATTGGTTCCTATATTATTTAAGCACTGTTTCTCCAAGCACAAGGATTTATGGAGGGATATTATCCAAATTTGTATCTACTTCTCACTTTTATGTGATAAGGTAGTCAATCGAGATCACATAGTGGCCGCAAAATTGATGGTGAACGAAGCAATTTGTGTCTTGGACATAAGTGTTTACATATTAGTCCACTTACGCGACGTGACACTTCTTTGCGGCCCAGTTAGATATCGGTAGATGTATTCGTTTGAAATATTGGCATCTCGCCAATTAAGGTGGGACAACCGGGAAAAAAAGTTGTACGTACACTACTCCGGGTGGATGTCTTATGCCAAGGTGGAGCACAGGATGTTAAGTTTTTATTTTTCTTTAATTTTAGTTATTCTAATTAGCATTACTTTGCGTTACTTTTTAATTATGTATTATTTTATTACAAGACATGGGGAGTGGCCCTGGGGGTAGGCCACATTGGCTCGACGCTTATGTGGAAATTCGAACGAAAAAGGGCGAGGACAAGGAGGTGGCCCCGAGCGTCGCAACCACCATTGTAAGTTATAAGTGTTTAATTTTTTTAATTATGTTATAATTTTTTTATTCACTTAATTAACTAATTGTGTACTTTTTATCTTTTCAGGCAAAGATTAAGGAAGTGCATGACTCGCAGTTTGATGCCGACAAAGCATCTTTGGCTACGGACGCACTTAGCCAAGTTCTCGAGGTCAATCGCAAGGGGAGGACTAAGGGTGAGCTATAGGATCATCGGAATGGAGACGACCAACAGCGGGTTGGAACATAAGGTGGACACCCATGATGATAAGCTATCAAGGTTGGAGGCGATGGTCTTAGATATATTTGCCTTCATGAAGCGTCAGTTGGGCAAGGCTAAGGGCAAGGGGAAGGAGAAGGAGGTATAGGTAGACGAGGACGAGGATGATGATTCCACTGCTTCATCGCCGATACGCACGGACTCGATGCCATATGATGATCCATTTCCCATTGTAACCCCCACCGAGCGGCCTATGTCAACAATTGGTTGGTCGAACGTGTTTTTACTCGACATTTATTGTGGGGAGCCGATAGAAAGGGGGTTGAGTAATCTGAGCTTCCTCCTGGTTATGCTAGTTTATGGACGTCCCCTCCAAGACATCGAGGCAAGAGTGCGCGTCACACATGTGGTGGAGGGAAATGGGAACTAACCTTTGTGGTTGTACGAACAATGCGACTTTCGGCATATTGTGGGGTGTCTCAATTCATATGTCGTGTGACCTTCCTTCCTTCTTCGACCTTCTCCTTCTTCATGACATTATTTCTATCTTTTTATTTGGATATTGGATTGTATTTGTATTTTTTTGAATTCGGTACATGTTGGTTTGGATATGGATATGTGCATTTCTATTTTATTTGGATATATGTTATTTGGACAGGTACAATTTTGCTATAACATTTACAAATATACTGTTGGGCAGTGGTAGTGGCCATACTGCACATTAATTTTTTTTAATTCTACCCAGAATTTTCAGGGTAGAAACTATAACAAGTCTGTGATAAAGAAACTTGTCATGGTCTTTGATCGTGACAAGTTTTTTGTTTTGTCATGGGATTGTCATGGGCTTTGACCGTGACAAAACTTGTCAAGGTCAAAGACCGTGATAGGACTGTGACAAGTATAATGAACTTGTCATGATCTTTGACCGTGACAAGTTCGTGACAAAGACAGTTTTCACCCCAGACTTGTCACGGTCAAAGACCGTGACAAGACGGCTGTTTTGGTGAAGTGTTATTAAGACCAAATGTGACTCTTATGATAATCAAATAGTATAAATCCAACTTGTCAAACATTTCACTCATTTTCAATGAGAGGTACATTTAGTAATTGTGAAAATTACATTGCTTATGGAAATTTAGGAAATTATTTGTGTAAACTTAAGAATGATTATATTAACTTAACTAAGTATTGTAAGAAAATTATGGATATAGACAATGAATCAACAAATTTTGTATAAATAATCGTACATATTAAGATTATGGATTTATGGTATTCTCTTTTTCAAAACCATTAGCCGAAACTGTAAGTGGAAACACAGAAAAAGAAATCTAGAAAACTATTATAATGTCTGATTTTATATAGCTTAGCTTAAAATTTTCTATTATTTTTCTTCTGATTATTCAACCCTTTTGTGGTCCTATGCAATTAGAATATGACATGAGTTATAAATATGCAACACATAATGCACACCTGCCATGATCTCTTATCGAAGAGCTTTTGTTAAAACGTAGATATTTGGATAAGCACGTGAGATATGTATATGTAGCTCGTCTAACTACTAAGATGAGATAGATTATGCAACTCATGAACCTTATCGCTATTTCTAAATATAATAATGAACTAGTTGTTTGCTCTAATATGGTTACTCATTCTGGCCAATTAATCGATTTAGGTGGTTTGGGTCGTTGGCTTCTAATTAATGCAAGTAATGGCATGGTTTTTTTAGATTAATAACGGGGCCCGGCCCCCCAATATTAGGATTCTCAGTTGGGCCAAGCATGCTCGAAAAGTGATTGTTCGATTCATTAAATTCGGATTGAACTCTAATTAAGTTCGAGCATAATCTAATTTTAGCCAAAAAATTACATTCGAATTCAATCCAGAGCTTAAACCAAGCACCCTTAAACCCAAATTAGGTTCGCCCTAATATATTTTGTTCTGATAAATAAATGATATTATAAACCCATCGGTAAGGGATTGAACCCGTATACAGAAAGTATACAAATCAGTAAACCTGCTAAAATGAAAAAACCAAACAAACCCCGACAAACAGATTACTATGCTACAATACAGTGTGGAGCTCCTCGACGAACGCAAGAAACTCTTGGGTCATGATGTCCAGGCTCTCCTAATACCAACTAACAAGCGTGCTAAAAAAATAGATAACGAAGTCTCGAAGGCGCAGTCTCGACGTCATCAAAACATCTTGCATTCCTCTCCTTCCAAACCGTCCAAAAAATGCAGTGAGGAACTAAATGCCATATACTCCTGTCCCCCAACCACCCCACGGGGGTCTCCACCCCTCTAAGAGCGCCCTCACAGACCCAGGCATAACCCAAGCAGTCCTAGTAAGGGAAAGGAACATGTCCCACTAGCCTCTCGTCACCTTACAGTGAAGGAGAAGATGATTGGTCTTCTTCTCATCCTCCTTACATAACCAACAACGACTAGCCAGGTGATAACTTCTCTTCTGTAGAACCTCAAGCATCAGAATGGCCTGTCTAGCCCCTATCCACACAAAGAAATGGACCTTCGGTGGCGCTTTGACCTTCCAAATATGCTTCCAAGGGAAACAGTCTCTGGAATTCCCACTACTGCTCATAATGGAATAGTAGCCTCTGACCCAGAACACCCCAGATCCACCCCCTTCCAACTAAAGAATCTTTTCTATCCACCGGACGGGGGGTCGAGCCCAACCACTCGTAGGGCACGTCCGCCCCCTGAAGCTCCCAGTCCCAAAGCCTTCTTCTGAGCTGCGGATTCCAAGTCATGCTCCCCACTAACAGGAATATGGTCAGCCACCAAACCTTCCTGATCCCCACTTAGGTTTAACATCTCGGGGAATAGTTCCTGAATCGACCCCTGCTCTCCCCACCTGTCCTTCCAAAATCTGATCATGTCATCTCTCCCCAAAATAAACTCTGTGTGTTTGAAAAAATCCACCCACTCCCTTGCAATATGCTTCCACAACCCCATGCCATGACCACCATTCCCCACCACCGACCCCCATCCCTACTGAGTGTTGCCTCCTTGCCCCTACAACTCTTCTCGACAACCTGTGTTCCTCCCGAGGAAACCTCCACAACCATTTTCCCAACAAAGCTCTATTAAAATTATCCAGGTTTCTCACACCCCGCCCATCCTTCCTTAATTGGCTTACATACCCCCTCCCATCCCACAAGACAATGTTTAAAACTTTCCTCAGTGCCTATCCATAAAAAGTCTCACATGATCTTCTCCATTTTTTTACGAACAACTATAGGCAAAGGCAGTGTGGACATGAAGTAAGAAGGAAGGGTAGACAAAGTACTCTTTATTAGAGTCAACCTCCCCCCTTTTGAAAGAAACCCATTCTTTCACCCTGCCAGTCTCCTACACATTTTCTCCAAGACCGGGTCCCAAATCGATGTAGACTTATACTTAGCTCCAAGAGGAAGACTAAGATAAGTATTAGGGAAGGAATCAAGCTTACAACCCAGGAAGTCGTCTAACCCAACCACAACGCCCTCACCCCCATTCAGAATCAACTCGCACTTCCCCGCATTAATTCGGAGGCCCGGCACCGCCTCTAAACAAATGAAGAGAAACTTCAGAGCATGAACTTCCCTTCGAGCAGCGTCACAGAAGACAATTGCATCATCCGCAAATAGTAGATGAGAAACCATAACCCTACTAGACCCGAAGTCCCAAAAGTGAAACCCCTAATCCACCCAGCCTCGACCACCCTCCACGTCATCTGACTAAACGCCTCCATGACCAGGATGAAAAAGAAAGAGGATAATGGGTCACCCTTTCGGAGGGCACGAGAACTCAAAAAAATCCCTCAGGCACCCCATTGATCAGAACGGAGAACCTGATCGTCAAAACACACTTCCTCATCCACCTACACCATCGATCACCGAACCTTATCCTCCTCAATAAGTACATAAGAAAAGTCCAATTCACATGATCATACGCCTTCTCAATGTCGAGTTTACACGCTTAACTAGGAGTCCTGCTCCTCAACCTGGATTCCAGGCATTCATTAGCCACCAAGACTGCATCGAGAATCTGCCTTCCTCCAACAAAAATGTTTTTAGACTCAGAAATTAAAGGGTTAATGAACTTCCTAAGCCTAACCGATAATACCTTGGCGAGAAGTTTATACATATTCCCAATCAAGATGATGGGTCTGAAATTTCTGATATCAAAAGATCCACCCTTCTTAGGTATCAAGGTGATGAAAGTCACATTCAACCTAGGCACAAAATAGCCCCTGTCATGTAACTCATCAAAGAAGGCCATCACATCACTCTTAACAATAGGCCAACAATGCTGAAAAAAGGCCATAAAGAATCTGTCAGGACCAGGAGCCTTATCACCACTCATCGACTTAAGAACCAACACCACCTACTCCTCGGTGAAGATGCCCTCGATACCTTCTGCCTCGAAAGAGGAAATACTCCCAAAATCGGACCCATCAAGAGAGGGTTTCCACTCCTCCTCTTTCCCGATAGATCCTCATAAAATTGAGAAATCCCCCCCCCACCCACCTCTCTATCATCTTCAAACACCTCCCCCCTACCTCGATTTTCCTAATGTGATTTCCACGCCTGTGCGAGCTGGCAACAGAGTGGAATAACTTGGTATTCAAATCACCCTCTCTCAGCCACAACGCCCTAGATTTTTGCCTCCAACAAATCTCTTCCTGAATGAGTATACTCCTAATTTCCCCCTCCTATCCTCCCTAACTCTCTTTTCCTCCTCCGATTGATGAGTTCTGAGGAAAGTTCGAGGGAAAATATTTTCCACCGGTAATGAAATATGATATAAGAAGAAATTTCATGGACCTTAAGCAGGAAGGTCGCATAATAGCTGAGTACGAGTAGGAGTTTATCGCATTGTACAATTTTACTGGGATGAGGTAAACACTAAAGAGAAAAAGATGGAGAAGTTTGTGTCGGGGAAAGTCTGGCACAACATGAAGTCTTTACTTGGCGATTTGACTTTCACCCCATATACTTAGATGCTGAATTACGCTTCACTGCATTGCCAGGATTACAGAGAATTCTAGGGAAAAAAAGGGGACAGAAGAGAATCTATTCAGAGATATCGAACCAATAAGGTAAGACAAATGGGAGCAGTAGTTAGGGGTCCCAACAGTTTAGGGGGACACAATTTGGTGATCAACACAAGATATTTAAAGGTTTCGATGCTCGGAACGGGAAGGGCCAATAGGGCATGGTCCGGTAGAAGAGGGGCCACCAGGGCCAAGGGCAACAGGGTCGAGGCCATTAGGGTCGATAGCCAGATTAACATCCGTTTCATAGGAATTGCTACAGTTATGGAAAGTGGGGTCATACGTCGAAGAGGTGTCCTTGGCGTAATCAGGGATGATGGGAGTAGGGTAAACAACAAGGGTATTCGGGACCACCGGGGCAGTGTCAGCAGTTCCCAGTCCCACAGATTATAGTGCCAGCTCTATCAGCTCTAGTCGCCCCACCTTAGGATCAACAACCACAGTTATAATATGGGCGGGTGTACCATATCGCGTCGGGTGAGGGACCAGTGCCAGTTCAAGAAGTCGAGAGTAGGGGCATGTGGGTTATATTTTATTTTCCATGGGTGCATCACTTTGATTCGTTAATACTAGATTTGTACACGAGTAAGGGATAATAAATTTTCATCTAATATTGAACCTCATATTGATTCACTCGCGGGTAGAGGGGCACCCATACGTTCAGTATGCAGAGATATAGTGATTGAGATTGGGAGACTTTTATTTGTGGCAGACTTATTGGTATTAGATATTTTTGAGTATGATGTTATCTTAGGGATAGATTGGCTAACTACGTACAGATCATGTGTTGATTATTATGGTTGGTCCATCGTCTTTGCCATTCCGGGGTAAGAGATGTACCTGGTTGCCATGCCTCACTTCGGGTGTGGGTCGAGCACACACTTGTATTATATTGAGGAGGAGACTTACTCGAAGGTCATTATTTTGATAGATTACATCCCAATAGTTAGTGAGTTTACTAGTGTACTTAGGGAGATCCCAGGGTTTCCTCCTGGCAAGGAGATAGACTTTGTGATTGATTTGATCCTGAGTACGAGACCCATCTCCCGTACTCTATATTGGATAGATCCCCTAGAGATGAGGGATCTTAGGGACCAGATTCAGCAGTTACTGGGTCAAGGGTTTATTCGGAGGAGGACTTCATCGTGGGGTGCTCCAGTTCTGTTCGTTAAGAAGAAATAAAAATCTGTGAGACTTTGTATCGATTACCGAGATATGAACAAGGTCAACATACAAAATAAGTATTTGTTGCCCCATGTCAATGACTTATTCGACCAACTGAGGGGTGTTGCATACTTTTCTAAGATCGATTTGAGATCAGGAAATCATCAGATGAGGGTTTGGGAGTAGGATGTCCCCAAGACAGCGTTTCTGATGAGATATGGGTCGTATAAGTTTTGGATTATGCCTTTTAGGATGACCAATGCACCGGTTGTGTTTATGGACCTGGTGAATAGGGTATTTAGGGATTTTTAGAGAAGGTCATCATTGGTTTCATAAATGTGATATTGATTTATTCTCAGACTACTGAGGAGCACGCAAAGCATTTTTGGGTAGTCTTAAAGATATTAAGAGACCATCATCTTTATGCTAAGTTTGAGAAATGTGATTTTTAATTATGGGGGGTTAAGTTCTTGGGCCACATCATATCTGAGAGGAGGATATCATTGGATCTAAGAAAAGTTTCTGCAGTTATGGAGTGGGGACTTACCACTACACCCACGAAGGTGTGAAATTTTCTGGGATTCGTAGGGGATTACCATCAGTTCATTTAAGGGTTCTTGAAGATAGTCGGGCCCCTAAAGAACTTAACGAGGAAGGGTGTGCCATTTATATGGGATGATGCGTGTTAGTAGGACTTTAATGACCTGATGGATGGATTAACTTCGGCTCCAGTACTTGCATCGCCTTGAGGAGGGATAGAGTATGAAGTTTTCACAGATGCATCCTTGCGAGGACTTTTAGAGGTGTTAATGCAAGAGGAGAGGCTAATAAATTATTCTTCCTATAAGCTAAAGCCTCATTAGGGATATTAACCTACCCATTACTTGGAGTTAGTAGTCGTTGTTGATGTAAAAAACTAGATCACTCTAATTTCTCAATCACAGATAAATAAATAAGACAAAGATTTTTAAAGTGGTTCGGCTAGGAATAAAGCCTACGTCCACTGTTATGTTATTGCTGAGTGTTTGTGGAATTCTTGATTACAAGTTCTCTCAAGAAATTCCGGTCCCCTTGAATGGGATTGATACAAGGTATTTATAGCCTCAAGGCTGTACATGAAAGGTCCAATACATTAAATGATATACATATGAATGGGTAATACATTTAATGCAGCGTGTGCGTCAAGAATCTAATGAATAGTTGAACAGTTGTCCGTCTGATAATTGATGACACGGCCGAGGTGCAGTTCGGACCGCCTTAGTTGCTCGTTAATAAAGAGTTCCTCGGAGTGCTTAGAGTATCTCGGGATGATGGAATTCCTCGGATGGAGTTCCTCGGTATGATAGAGTTCCTCGGTGTATTCTCGTTGCTCGGAAAGAAGCATGGTTGGTCGGGAAATGATCTTCCTCGCTGTTATTGTGCCACGTAGATTGACGAGTGTCTTCATACTATTCGTCCACATCAACATATTAATTTTGGTATCAACAGAAGCCCCCAATGTTTCATATTTCGAACTTTGAGGAGTATGGGACATTCTTTCTCGGTATATGGTAATATTAAATGACCTTCCTGAGTTTCAGGAACATTGTATTCAAATTTCCTTCTCATTTCGCAGTTTCCGCCTTTTTTATAAGCGCTTCGATCTTCGTGCAACTTTTGTCTTTTTAGCCGCCGGAAGTTCAGTAGTTTCTTTTTAGTAATCATTTCTTTCGCCGCTTCCCAATGCAAAGTATTTAAACTCCTTTGGTAACCATACCGTCGTCTACACTTTTCAATTTTCTGCATTCAAGTTTTCTATTCTCTTCCTCTCTCTTGTGTGTTCATCATTGTTTCCGTTCGTTGTCAACATATCTCCTTTCTTTCTGTAAGATCTTCTTCCTTTCTTCTGCATCTTTTTTATTCAATATGGTTTATATTGTTGAATCTGCTGAGAAATTTCGTTCTGACTTTTCCATTCCTTCTTGGGTAACTCTAGAGGTTCTTTCTGAGCCTTTAGATTACTTTCGATTGGCTGAGGGACATTGGTTCCCCAGTCTTTTTGTTGCTGAATGCGGTTTTTCTTTTCCACCAAACCCATTATGTCTTGAGTTTTGTCAATATTTCGATCTTGTTCCTGCAAAAATAGCCCCCAATTCATGGAGAATAATTAACGGGGTGCATAAGTTAAATCTAACTCATGGGACTCGTATAGGGATCCCAGAAATCATGTACTGCTATAAATGGGCCACTTTAGATAATGTTTATTATTTAAGAACTAGGTTTTTAAATAGAGCCCTTGTAGTTAACCTCCCTGATTCAAATAGAGATTATTTTGAGCATGGGTTGGTCATAAAAAATTGGCAACACGCGCCTTTATCTGGGAATGAAGTATACAACGGTCCCAGATGCCCCCCATACGGCAATGGGATAGGTTTATTTTTCATTTTATTTTACTTATGAAATTGCGTTTTTATCATGTTTGACAAAATGTATGACTGAGATTTATGTATTTATTTGCAGTTGATAGTAAAAGAAAAACTCCAAAAGAGTCGAAAGTGAATATCAAGCATTTAAAACTTATCTGGAATTTGCATAAGACAATTGCAGACGAGCATATTAGGTCTGCATCATATTTGCTGCAGTATAAGAGCTACACAACCTCTTATACTGCTCGCCCTGTTGAACCAGCCTCAACACCAGAAAGTTCATCTTCAGATTCTCATATTCCCCTACCTCAGAGAATGGGCAAGAAAAGAGCTCCTCCTGCTCTATTTGGTGAAATTTCTTCTGCTGTTGGAGCACAGAAAGGCAAAATTGATGTCCCAGAGGGGACTAAAAAAGTAGATGCTAGTTCCTCCAAAGTTGCCGAGAAGCCCCCAGTGGCCCCGAGCAAGAAAAGTGCTAGTGCTGATGTAATTACAATATCTCCGACCAAGACTTCTTCCTTGGTTGATGCTGCTGACCCTCCTTTGAAGAGATTGAGGAAATCATCCTCGGTTAATCTTGATGGAACTGCATCTTCTCTACCCGCTGGTGGTAGTAGTGTTTCAAAAATCCTTCTTCCGAGTTCTTCAACGAGCTCAGTTATACCTGAGGTTCTCGGGGTTGATGAAAAGATTCCTAGGGATACACTGACATCCCTAGCTGCTCGCCATCTTTCTTCAGTAAATTTCTCATACCTTTGGTCTTTCTTTCTTTTTCTTGAATTCTTGCATTTGTATTGACTTTATTGTTTTTCTCATCTTTCAGTTGGTGAACTGCTTCAATACCATCGTGAAGAAAGATCAAGCTATTAAAGCTTCCAGTTCCGCGTCCGATGTTGACGATGCCCTCTTGGGTTTAGCCCAATCTGTGAAAGAATCTCGCCAGCAGTACGTCGAGGAGAAAGCTGCCTGGGAGAAAAAATTGGCTGCAGCTGAGGCTGATAAGATGAAGATGGCTGAAACCTCCAAGAATTTGGAGGAGAAGGTGAAAAGCTTAGAGGTCAATCAGCAAAAATGCGATGACCAACTGAAGAATGCAGAAGAAGAACTGTCTATCCTGCGAGACATCAAAATCCATAAAGAACAATTGGATGTCAAACTCTCCTCGGAGAAGTTGAAAAGAAAAGCTGTAGTCAAGAAACATTTCAGTGCTGGTTGGGAGAAAGGATGGGATAAAGGGATTGTTGCTATGACATCCCAAGTCCAATATGGGGAGTTGAAATACTTCCATGACGGTTGGGTAGCTGCTCTACAAGAGCTAAAAATCCAAGACGATTCTGAGCTATTCCAAAGGCATCTCCCTGGTCCTCCTCCACCAATTGTGGAAGAAGAAGAAGATGAACCTGCTTCAGATGAGTCTTCCATGGCTGTGGATGTCCCAATCTCTGCTTCTCAACCCTCTGTCATCGAGGATATTTCTTCTATGCCTCCTCCTGCCGAGAAGATTTCTGCCGATCAAGCTGTTGTTATCACCGAGCAACCGAGCTCCTCGTCCCAGCCTCCCGAGAAAGTCTTGGGAGACAAGGAAAAGGTGTGAAGTTGTTCGGTATCATTTCTATCTTTCATCATTTGTAATCGAACAATGTAATCCTTTTATGATCTAATAAAATACTTCTTTACTCATCGCTGTTATTGATGATTCTTTGTTGATTGTTGTCTTTTTCTTGTCTTTAGTTTGTTGCTAGAATGGAATTAATCTCTTCTCATGATACCGAGCTGATGCAGCAATGTCACCAATACTATAGGGCTGGTCACACAGACCTTAGTTCTTCTGAAATTGCTGACATTCTTGGTCATGATGCTTCAGAACAGGCGACTGAGGCTTATCGGTACTTGAAAGATTTACTCGACCGAGCTGTAGCTAACAATGTCGCTTATTATGACTTGATTGAAGAGCTGCATTGTTCCTTAGAGGATCTCCAAGGTCAGCACAATGAATCGATGGCTTCATTACACAAGGAATATGAAAATAGATATCAACAACTTTCCTCTGATACAGGTCATAAAAAGATCATTGCTGCATATGACATTAGGGAAAGGACCCTAAAAGGTGAAGTTGAAGCCTGCCGACAAATTGCCGAGATCCTGGAACAAGAAAATAATAGTCTGCAGAAAAGATTGGCTCAATATGAATCCGCTGCCTCCTCTTCTACTGCATTAGTACCAGTTACTGATGAAGGTTTTTCGTTTCTAGAGGTTGAAAACGCCAAACTAAGGCAAGAGTTGGACGACTTGAAAAAGTCTATTATTCCTGTGACTGCTCGGGGACGAGGAAGGAGTTCTCGGGGACGAGGAAGAATCGTCGAGGAGCAAAATTCTCCAGTTGCTTCTCGGAGCCGATCAAGAGTTCTTAGCCGCAGTGTTGAAGAATCTCGCACCCAATCTACTTTGGAAACTCAAGCATTCCAACTGAATGTTAAGGATCGTGCTCTGTCTGATTTGTCTAAGAAAAACTTATCTTTAGAGGATCAACTGGATGCGATGAAGTCTGCTCTGAATAATAAAAATGCTCTTATCAAGAACTTTCTCGAGCAAGTAGATAGATTAACTTTCCAATTCCATAAACAGCCTCGGGAGTTCTGGAATGCAGGCTATAATGAAGCTCTTTATCATTTGGATGCTCGCATTGAAAATGCTAACAACGAAGGTTATAAGCAGGGATGGTTGAACGCCCTGGGTGTATTAAAATTGGAACGAGGTCATTATTTATGGGATTATCATGCTCCTGGATTGCTAGACTTGCCTGTTCCTCCCTATAAATTGGATATGGCATGGATTCCTGCTCGTTCCATTCCTCGGAGTTTGATCTCTAAATATCTTGGTGATTATAACCTTCATTCTCAAGTTGAAGTATCTCGTCCTGAGCACCTGTTGGACACTCCTACAATAATGAATGTCAGAATGCTGAAGGACATGAACTTTATTAATTCTCCTCTTTGTCTAGAGGATCCTCCTGCTGGCGAGGAACCTGTCTCAAAAGATAAAGGAAAGAAACCAATAGAGTAGGAATCTTTAATGTAATAGTTAGCACATACATGTAACATGTAATACATTTTTATCTTAATGAAAGAATTTCATTTTCTGTTTTGCCAATAGCTATTTTTCTGTTTGCAAATTATATGGTTCATCAACCAACTTAGAATTTATAATAAGCATAAATTGTTCAAAATTGTTTCCAACCAACCAAGGTGGATAAATAATGTTTGTCGACCAACCACAGTTGATGGGTTTCTATCCCCGACCAGCCATACTTGGTTCAATTTCAAATATAAACATGTGTCCGACCAACTAAGGTCCATACTTTTGTCCTCGTCGACCAACTACAGTTAGTGGGTTTTTATCCCCGACCAACCATACTTGGTACAGTTTGGAATATTTTGTTCTTTAAAGAACTTTTTGTAATAATGTTACCTCCCGACCAACATAAGCTGTAATGCGAGAGTATATAAAGTTTTACCAACCGTAGTTGATCATGCTGATGTACACCTCCTAATCAAAGGAGTAGTAGGGTTCTTTCGAACTTTTTGGCTCCTTGGAGCATGTCCTCCTAACCAAAGGAGGTTGGCTACTTATAGCACTTTTGCTCCGTAGAGCTTGGCTCCGTAGAGCATGTCCTCCTAACCAAAGGAGGTTGGCTACTTATAGCACTTTTGCTCCGTAGAGCATGTCCTCCTAACCAAAGGAGGTTGGCTACTTATAGCACTTTTGCTCCGTAGAGCTTGGCTCCGTAGAGCATGTCCTCCTAACCAAAGGAGGTTGGCTACTTATAGCACTTTTGCTCCGTAGAGCTTGGCTCCGTAGAGCATGGCTCCGTAGAGCATGGCTCCGTAGAGCATGGCTCCGTAGAGCAGTCTTCTTCTTGTTATCAAGCAGTGTAGTGTTCAACACTAGTATTCCCCGAAAAACTTTCAACAGAAAGAAAATGTTGAACCATCCTCATTTTATTCATCGTTTTATTCATAATGAAGGAAATACTTTACATTTTACATCACTGATAATACTTGCGCAGGTGTTCAGCATTCCATTCATTCTTAAATTCCTCTCCTTCTAGAGTTGCTATTCTGTAAGTTCCAGGTCGAACAATCTCTGTAACTCGGTAAGGTCCATGCCAGTTTGCTTCCAGTTTATTCTGTTTCTGAATGACTTTCTTCAGCACATAATCACCCTCCTTCAAATCGCATTTCTTCACCCTTTTGTTGTAGAACAGAGCTGTTCGTTGTTGATAAGCAGCATTCCTAATGGCTGCCTCTTCTCTTACTTCTTCGAGCATATCCAAATCCATTCTTCTCATCAAGTCACTGATCGGAGAGTTGAAATTCAGCACTCTATGCGTTGGGAGACCCAACTCGGCCGGTATCACAGCCTCACTTCCAAATGCTAGCATATATGGTGATTCTCCAGTTGCTGCTCGGGGAGTTGTTCGGTAGGCCCATAATACTGATTGGAGCTCATTAATCCAATTTGCTTTAGCTTCACTTAGCCTCTTTTTCAACCCGTTTAGTAATGTTCTATTCGTCACTTCAGTCTGTCCATTGCTTTGGGGATGGCCTGGTGCTGAATGAAACTTCAAAACGTTCGACTGATGACAATAGGCAGCAAATTCTTCATTATCAAATTGTGTTCCATGATCTGTGATGAAAGCATGAGGGAGACCATATCGGCAAATGATATTCTTCCATACAAACTGGTATACCTTCTCGTACGTCATATTGATAAGAGGCTCAGCTTCCACCCACTTAGTAAAATAGTCCACTGCAACTACGAGATACTTGAATCTTCCTCGGGTGGTCGGCAGTGGTCCAACCAAATCAATTCCCCACATGGCAAATGGCCAAGGGGAAGTTATTGGTGTTAGCAATGCTTGTGGAGTTCGTCGGATGGAGGAAAAACGTTGGCACTTGTCACATTTCTTGGCATAGGCTATACAATCAGCCCTCATTGTCGGCCAGTAATATCCCTGTGTCATCACTCTTTGTAAAAGTGTTCGACCTGCTACATGAGCTCCACAAGATCCTTCATGGATTTCTTCAATCAATTCTTTCACCTCGGTGGGATGTACACATCTCTGCAAACCTGCCATAATTCCTCGTCTATACAAAATACCATTAGTTAATACATACCGAGCAGCTTTATACTTCAGTTTCTTGGCAGCGAGTTTGTCCTCCGGCAATCCACCCTCTTCAACATATTTCCTGATTGGATCCATCCAAGATGGTCCTAAATCAAGGGTAATCACATTCATTGTCAGATCTTCATCTATGCTCCGACCTTCTAATACTTCAATCGGTATGGTTCTTCGCATCTCGGTACGAGTAGCTGATGCTAGTCGGGCCAGTGCGTCTGCTTGTACATTCTCCATCCTTGGTATTCTCATCAATTGAATGGCATCAAATTCTGTCAACAACTTCATCACCTTTGCATGATATTTGATCATTAAATCTCCTTTAACCGCATATATTCCCATCATCTGATTCAAAATTAATTGAGAATCACTGAATACCATCACTTGTTGTGCTTCCATAGTCTTTGCTAGATTAAGACCTGCTATCATGGCCTCATACTCCGCTTCATTATTAGAGGCTTTGAATTGGAATCGCAAAGCATATTCCATATCAATCTCGTCTGGAGTGATCAAAATAATTCCTGCTCCACAACCAGCTGTGCAGGATGATCCGTCTACATATAATCTCCATGTAGGTATTTCGTCTTCAAATTTCTTATCTGTCAGAGTTCCTCGATAAAATATCTGTTGTTTTCTTCCATCATCCCCCGGTATCTTTCGCTCCTCGTCAATCATATGTTCGTACCCTTTTACCAACCTTGGTTGGTCTGGGTTTGAATATAATGATTTCTCTACATCCACAAGTCCTTTTACCAACCTTGGTTGGTTTGGACCTGTTTCTGCTGATCCTGTATCGTCCACAGGTAGGTCAGCAAATATTTCTGTTGATCCTGTATCGTCCACAGGTAGATCAGCAGGCACCTTTTGCTCCTCGGGGGTATCAGGGTATGTGAACTCTGCTATAAAATCTGCTACAGCTTGCCCCTTCAATGATGATCTGGGCTCATACACAATATCATATTCACCAAGTTCTACTGCCCAGTACATCAGTCTCCCCGATTTTTCTGGCTTATGGAGGGCTTGTCTCAATGGCATATCAGTATAAATGATGATGGTATGGGCTTGGAAATATGGCCTCATTCTTCTACTTGCTTCAATTAGTGCCAATGCCAATTTTTCTAGCTTTGGGTACCTGATTTCTGCACCTCGGAAAGCCTTACTTGTGTAATAAATTGGCTTCTGGACTCCATTCTCCAATCTGATCAACGCTGAACTGACTGCATTCTCTGATACTGCCAAATACAAATACAATTTTTCTCCTGTTATTGGTCTGGACAACAGTGGAGGTGCTCCCAAGTATTTCTTCAAGTCTTGAAAGGCTTTTTCACATTCCTTATTCCACTCAAAGGTTTTTCGAAGTGTTTTGAAGAATGGTATGCATTTATCAGTTGCTCGAGATACAAATCTGTTGAGCGCTGCAACTCGTCCGGTAAGACTCTGCACTTCTTTCTTCGTCGTCGGGGATCGCAGCCCTAGAAGAGCTTTGATCTTATCTGGATTTGCCTCAATACCTCGCTGATTGACGATGTATCCGAGGAACATTCCTTCTCGTACTCCAAAGGTGCACTTCGTCGGGTTAAGCTTCATTTGGTATTTATCCAATTGATCAAAAGTTTGACTCAAGTCAACCAAATGATCAGCAGCTTTCTTGCTTTTAGTGAGCATGTCATCGACATAGACCTCCATGTTGCGGCTGATTTGTTCGGTAAAAACCTTGTTCATCAACCGCTGATATGTTGCACCTGCATTTTTTAAACCAAAAGGCATAACATTATAACAATAAGTTCCCCTAGGGGTAATAAAAGAAGTACTTTCCCTGTCTTCAGGTTTCATTTTGATCTGGTTGTAGCCAGAGTAAGCATCCATGAAGCTGAGTAGCTCGTGTCCCGAGGTAGCATCCACCAGTTGATCAATTCTGGGCAATGGAAAGTGATCCTTGGGGCATGCCTTATTGAGATCGGTGAAATCGACACACATTCTCCATTTGTTGTTTTTCTTCTTTACCATCACCACATTTTCCAACCAATCTGGATATTTTACATCTTCAATGAATTGGGCTTTCTGGAGTTTCTCGACTTCCTCTTGTATGGCCTGGTTCTTCTCGGGACTAAACACTCTTCTCCTCTGCTTCACAGGCTTGATCTCCTTATTCACATTGAGCTCGTGACATAAGAAGTTTGGATCTATTCCTGGCATGTCTTCATGACTCCAAGCAAAAGTATTTTTCCTGTTTCTCAAGAAATTTATCAATTCCTGTTTTATTGAAACATCCAACGACGATCCTATCTGGGTTATTCGTTCAGGATGCTCGTCGTCCAGAATAACATTTTCTGTAGATTCCACCACCTGTCCTTTTACAAGTTGAGATTCATCCCTGGGATCAAGAGTTTCAATTTCTGTACCTTCCTCCACCTGGTAAGTAGTAGTCTTTTTCCTGGACTCTTCAAGCTCCTCTTTCTCGGCAGACGAATAATAACATTCCCTAGCTACTTTTTGATCACCTTTCACAACTCCAACCCCAAAATTCGTTGGGAATTTCAAACATTGATGAACTGTAGATGGAACTGCTTCGAACTTCTTCAATCCAACTCGTCCCATGATGATGTTGTAGGCTGACTGCACATTCTTATCCATCACAAAGAAGCGTATTCTTTCTGTTCGACAAGCAGGCCAAGTTCCAATGAGTATATCCAACTTGATTGTCCCAAGTGGAAAAACTTTTTCGCCAGCAAAACCCAGAAGGGGTCTGTGATAAGGTTCCAATTGAGATAATTTCAAATTCAAGCTATCAAAGCATGAATAATACATGATATCTGCCGAACTACCATTGTCTACTAACACCCTTGAAATGACCACATCCTTCATTCTCATTTTGATCACCAAAGGATCATCATGAGGGTAAAGAACACCTGCCAGGTCGTTTTTTGAAAAACCAATCACTAGCTTTTCTTTGTTTACCTTCCTCGGGCGATCATCCTCAGCCAGGTTTATTCGCTGAATGTATGAACAAGCTTGAGCCTCTCCGAGGTAAGCTTTTCTTTCTGCAGTAAGGTCTCCTCCTCCTGCATCTCCCCCTGTAATAACGTTACAATGAAATGATCCAAAACGTATGGAAAATACCTCTCGTTCAGGTTTCCTTGGCTTCTTGGGAAGATCGGGGTCATCATCTGGATCCTCTTCATGGTCCCTCCTCTTTTTCTCCTCTGCACGACGAGGAGATCTAGATCTCTCTCTAGTTCTATCATCATTCTTCCTTTCACTTCTGCGATCTACATACTTTGATAATTTTCCTCTTCGAATGAGTGTTTCAATCTCGTTCTGAAGGGCTATACAATTTTTGGTCATATGGCCATGATCTTTGTGAAACTCGCAATATTTGGCCTTATTCCTCATGTCGGGATCTGTCTTCAGTTTCTCTGGCCATTTGATTTCCTCGTTATTCCTGATCTCTTCTAAAACATGATTAATACCCATTTTCAATGGAGTATAATTATCATACTTCTTTAGGGCTTCCAACTTTATCCTGTTATTCCTGGAATGTTTGTCACCACCATTACCTTTCTGATCTTTCTTCTTAGAGTTGTCGACCTCCACTTTAACTTCTTTATCCATATTCTTCTTCGCAGTCATAGCCTCCTCGGCATTCATGATTTTGGCCGCCTTTGCCATCAATTCCGACATATTTTTAGGCCGATCTTTGGCCAGAGTATAGTATAGCTTGTTAGGCAGCAAACCACTCATCAAAGCAGTGATTGCTGTCTTTTCTTCATAATCTATGACTTCCAACTTCTCGTTATTGAAACGAGTTATGTAATCTCTAGTACTTTCTCCTGATTTTTGTCTAACACTTAGCAAGTGCGCTACTCGCTTTACCGGCTTTGCTCCAAAACAAAAATTGCCAATAAACAGCTCGGCTAACTGAACAAAAGTTGAAATCTTACCCCGAGGAAGATTATTGTACCATATCTGTGCAGATCCGGTAAGAGTTCCCGAGAATGCTCTACACCTCATCTCGTCGGGGACAGCGTAGATATCTGCAGCAGCCTGGTACTGTTCTATATGAAGTACGGGATCTGTCTTTCCATCGTACCTGGGGGTTACTACAGGTGCTTTGAATTTCGACGGTGTAGGGAAATCCACAATGGCTTGCACAAATGGTGTCCCTTGAACAAAAGTTCTTTGTAAGGGGTTCCTCGCCTTAGCCATTTCTCCCAGTCTATCCTCCAACCGTTGAATGGAACCTTTCCATACTTCATTCCCTTCCTCAGGCCGCTTAGTCCGAGCAACTGATTGCTCTGACGTAGCTTCCTGAGTTTTATCTCGACGTGTAGTTGGTCGTGATTGTGCAGATCCTTCTCTCAAACCTGGTGGTGGTCGAAAACTTCTTGATGGAGCCCTAGGTGGACTCATGTTCCTCCTTGGTCCTAACCGGCTGAAAGGAGACACCCTGCTTAATCTTTCCAAAGCGCTAGTTCTCTCCAGAGAAAGAGAAATATGTTGATTTGTATCCGTAGCCCGTATTGATGAAGTTCGCCCAGGTTGATAAGAAGAATCGTTGGATTCTCCACTGCGATATGACCCAGTACGTCTGGATCGTGGTTGCCCATGATCAGTCCTTTGCCCTGAATAAGTAGGTACACCGCCTTGAAGAGTTTGAAGGAGTTGCCTCATAGATTCTTGCATGGCGGTTTGTCCTTGAGCCAGATTCGTCATAATTCCGGCTAGATCTGGAGATGCAGATGGATTTGGAAGATTTCCAGTATTTCCAGCATTTCGATTACTGGACTATGGGTTATCTGCCATTGGTGATAAATGATTTTTATGAAAAACGATAATAACAGTCGTTTCCCACAGACGGCGCCAATCTGTTGATGTAAAAAACTAGATCACTCTAATTTCTCAATCACAGATAAATAAATAAGACAAAGATTTTTAAAGTGGTTCGGCTAGGAATAAAGCCTACGTCCACTGTTATGTTATTGCTGAGTGTTTGTGGAATTCTTGATTACAAGTTCTCTCAAGAAATTCCGGTCCCCTTGAATGGGATTGATACAAGGTATTTATAGCCTCAAGGCTGTACATGAAAGGTCCAATACATTAAATGATATACATATGAATGGGTAATACATTTAATGCAGCGTGTGCGTCAAGAATCTAATGAATAGTTGAACAGTTGTCCGTCTGATAATTGATGACACGGCCGAGGTGCAGTTCGGACCGCCTTAGTTGCTCGTTAATAAAGAGTTCCTCGGAGTGCTTAGAGTATCTCGGGATGATGGAGTTCCTCGGTATGATAGAGTTCCTCGGTGTATTCTCGTTGCTCGGAAAGAAGCATGGTTGGTCGGGAAATGATCTTCCTCGCTGTTATTGTGCCACGTAGATTGACGCGTGTCTTCATACTATTCGTCCACATCAGCATATTAATTTTGGTATCAACAGTCGTAGTATTTGCTTTATGTATATAGAGGAATTATCTCCTCGAGAAATTTTTTTAGCTATTCACAGACCATAAGAGCCTACAGTACTTGTTCACATAGAGAGAGTTGAACATGAGACAACGGAGATGGCTAGAGTTTGTGAAAGATTACCAGTTCTCTATTTAGTACCACCTCGAGAAGGTAAATGTAGTGGTGGATGCTTTGAGACGCAAGTCGGTAGTGGAGTTAGCAATAGTATGGAAGACGAAATGGAAATCTCTTTATGATGATGATGAGCTGATATGTGCGTTTGTGGAAGTTCTCACCATCACACTCGAGATCATTATTTGGGTCATGAAGGCACAGACAGTAGATCGTATTTTTTAGGATAGGGTAAAGAAATTATTAGCCAAAGGGGAAGAGCACTACTCAATTATCTCAGATGGTGAATTGAGACTTCAGGGTAGGTTAGTTGTTCCAGAGGATGAGGAGTTGAGATGAGCCATTATGATTGAGGCTCATGGGTCACATTTCATGGTACATCCTGGTGGGAATAAGATGTACCAGTATATAAGGCACTAGTATTAGTGGGGGCATGAAGAAGGACATAGCAGTTTTTGTGTCCAAGTGTGCCACGTACCAGTTGGTGAAAGTTGACCATCAACGTCCCGTGGGTGTCCTACAGCCTCTTCAAATGCCGATGTTGAAATAGAAGAGCATTTCCATAGATGTTATCATGGTCTACCTACATCTTATCAGGGGCACAATTCTATTTGGGTGATCATTGGCCAATTAACAAAGGTGGCTCATTTTTTATTGGCCCGGACAAACTACACGTTAAAGCAGTATGCTAGGCTTTTCCTTGTAAAAACTATGAAATTGCATGGGGTACCGCCCAATATTATATCGAATAGGGACAAGATGATTGTGTACCACTTTTGGAGGAGTTTCTAGCAGGTCTTAGGGGCAGAGTTGAGGTTGAGCACCTCCTACCACCCATAGACAGATGGTTAGATGGTGAGGGTAAATTTTATGCTGGAGGATATATTGCGGATGTGCATCCTAGACTTTAAGGCCAGTTGGGAGCAGTACTTTCCTTTGGAGGAGTTTGCTTACAACAATAGCTATCAGTTTACTACTGGGATAACATCTTTTGAGGCATTATATGGCATACCTTGTCGTTCACCCTCATGTTGGTTGGAGGTGGAGGGGGGGGGGATAAACTTATCATACCAAAGTTCATTCAGGACACCTCGAAGAAGGATAGAGGTTCGAGTTAGGATTCGAATTGCCCAGGATAAGCAAAAGCTTTATATGGATGCGGACTGGAGGCACTTGGATTTTGAGGTCAAGGATAAGGTGTTAATTTAGGTGTCTCCCATGAAGGGAGTGATAACATTTGGGAAGAAGGGGAAATTGGCTCATCAGTATGTAAGACCATTCCCTATTATTGAGAGGATTGGACTTGTGGCGTATCGGTTGGAATTACTGGAACACTTACAATGGATGCACGATGTCTTTGATACTTTTCTATTACGAAGGTTTTTGATCGAGGAGGTTTCTTACTAACATATAGATATCAACGAGATATAGCTCCAGCCTGACGCGACTTACAAGGAGAGACCCGTAGTTATATTAGATCGGATGGAGCATAGAGTTAATTTCAAGGTGATTCCTTTAGTACGTGTGCAGTGGAGACACCACAATGAGGACAAGTCGACGTGGGAGAGAGAGTACAATATACAAGATAAATATTCAAAACTCTTCTAGTCAGGTACGTTCCAAATTTCGAGGACAAAATTCCGTTACAAGGGGGAGAATGTAATACTTCGTATTTTTATAATAAAATAAAATTGGTAGAAATTAAATTAAATCGGTAGAATTTAATTAAATAAGTCATGAATAAATTGATTATTTGTAATTTCATGTGTTTGTAGATTTATCTATGTATGTTAAAATTTCTCGTAGAAAATAATTGCATGTTTATTAAATAATTGATATGTGGTGTTCAATCAAATTGGAAAAATGTGTATGTTGGGTAAAAATAGTTTGGACACATTCTGGAATGATTTGGGGACTCATTTAGGTGTTTTAGACGCATAAAACTAGGCTTGGGGTATAGGTATACTATTTGGGGGAGTCGTTGGGCCAATCTGATTATGGGTTCAGATTCATTTAGGGACCCAAATATAGAGGTTACGGGGTAACTCATGATTAGCACCCATTATAAGTTAATTGGGTGTTAATAAGACTCATTTCATTCACCAAAACTTAACCTAGCAACCCCACATCCATAGAGATAATTTACCAAGGCTAAGAGAGGGAATAAGATTAAGGATCCAAGAGGAGAAGCAGCCAATCTTCAACATAAGGTAAGAATTCTCTTTCTAAGATTAACTTTCAATATGTTTTCTTAATTTAATTATGTATTTTTCCATCCAAATTTGCATTGAGAATTGATAAATTGATGAAAATCTCAAAATCTTAATGATCATATTCATTAGGAGAGAAACCTTATAATCTCATGTCGTGGGAATGATAAATCTTATGTAAATCATTAAGAAAGAAGGGTTATTGAATGGGTAAAATGAGAAAAGGTTCAATCTCAAAAACTAGGGTTTTTACTTTGTATAATGATATGGCTAATACAATCCCTACTGCCGCGAAGTATTCAACAAGTGTCATTGCCTGGGCTCAGACAGGCCGCGGCACCATATAGTTAGCCTTGGCTTGAATTAGCTACTACCTGGCCTCGGACAGGCCGCAACATCCCTTTAACATGGCCATTGCCTCGGATCAAATAGGTCGCGAAACCCTTCAGATTAGCTACTGTCTGGGTTCAAATAGGTCGCAACCCTTACTCTTATGACATGCCAATTGTCCATCTTCTATTAGGATTCCTCATTCTTTAGATTTATACATACGTCACGTGTCCTAAGCATATGAAACTACCTTTATATCTCCTATAAAAAGAGGTGCTCACCCCATTATTAAGTAAAGGGAGAAGACAATTACCCGATGGAGCCCTGCCAAACTCTCAGCTCTCTCTCTCTCTTTCTCTCTCTCTAGAGACCACTACACTTAGGGGCTCCCATTCTCTGCAGCCGCAGTAGGATCAACCTCTGGCAGGCATTATCCTTGGTTGTTTGTCTATCCAGTTACATGTACTCTTCTCTATTATCTCTCTTGTACGACTCTTATATCATTGTAAACTTTTATGACACTACATACATAATAAGAGTGAAGCACCAAGTGGATGTAGGCTCATTTTTATAGCCGAACCACTCTATATTTTTTGTTCTTTCCTTTAATGCATGATTTATCTTTATTCTACACTTGATAGGATGCATGAGAACGACTTGTGTTCGATTTCTCGTATTATTATTTTGGCACCGTCTGTGGAAAACGAGGTATTTCTATCTTATTTCTTCTTATTTAGGGTTCCAAATGCCTTATTTCATCCACATGGACCCCCGGGGGTCATGATCCCTTGGGTGACATTTTGGTTCTTGGGCCCTTATGTTTGTGTACAACCTGGTGAGGGGATTATTCTATTTCAGATTTGTTAACTGATCTTCCTTTTTATGACCATATATCTGTTTTATATACCCCGGTGATGTTACCTTACCTATATAGTGTTGAAAAACACAAGAGGCAGTGGCTAAATAAAGTTGGGTGACTAGGGAAGAGTTATATTCACTCATTTCTATCTTTTACACTATGATCTTGGGCTTATTACCAAGTTGGTACTAATTTCACACCTGAAGGTTGTTTTGCCCTTGGTAAATTCCTAGTCGACATATTCTGTATATATTCTATTAATTGATCTCAGGTCTTGAGCCTATTTTTGGTATCACACCCTTCGTCGTCACCTGAGGGATGCTGCCAGGCAGTTTTTTTGCCAGATTATTGAAGCATTCCTAAGGAAGTTGGGTCTTTATAGCTTCTATAGTTCACCTGGAAAATTCTCCTTTATGTGACCACGGTAATACTAGCATATGTACCTCAGGCCGCGACTGCGGCAGAATAACATTGTATAGGGGGTCCCCAACAAAGGGTGGTTAACTTAGTCAAACAGATTGATTGGTTCATGAAGAACGAGAAGGGAGGTTTCCCTATGGACGCACCTCGAAGATCCTTCACAGAAGTGGCTCGAAGGATCCACCCCGAAGATTCTTCACAGAAGTGGCTCGAAGGACCCAGCTCGAAGATTCTCCAATTCACCTAATTTGAAGGATCCAATTCATAGATCAAAGTCACCTGGATAATAATAGTTTGTAATAAGTAATAGAATATTGTGTCATTAATTTTATCTTATAAATGTATGTTGAGTGAGGTTGTTTGGTACCCACGAGGGACCATGCCTGGCAGGGCATGGGAGGGCTAACATGCTCTATCGAGCAACCTCCTCTTGGTAACCATGCAGGGACATGGTTTGGAGGATTAAGAATAAGGAAACATTGGGAATACAGTTACTAACCCTCTTGGCACACTTGGGCAAAACTTCATTCATAACAAATGGTCACTCGAGCCAAAAATAATCGATCCACCTTAACACTTACATGTTCGAAGGAACCTCCTCGAGATACTTATGTCTTACACCTTGGCCCCAAAATAACTCTTAACTAACAAATATATGCCAAGACACTCGGTCCATCTATCAGCCGAGCAACCTCAAAACAGATACTAGCCAGCCTGACCGATGTGACCAGATACCTGGCAGAGTTACTATTTAAACCACTTTTTGACGTCATAATGTCGGGTATTTAAGGACTCAAAAATGTGGCACTCAAGTCGGTTTATTCTTAGGATAGCAGGCCTAGTTCACCAAACCTGACCATTTAGCCATCCTCAAGTAAGCCTCAAGGTGACATATCATGTCCCTCATTAATGCCCACAATACTTCCAGCCAATAGAATGGCTTCCCGCAAAAATCATGAGATCCCATGAATTTAATGCAATATATTGTGCATTTAATACACCTAATCAGACCGATCGCAGGCAAGCTTACTCGACTAGCCTTTCCCCCTATATACACATCAGATGAACAAGTTAGAGTAGAGAGTATTTTCTGAGCCTAGAATTTCTACCCAAATTCCTCCACGATTGAGAACCACCGAGAGAGCATTAACTCCCCACACCCATCTAATACACTCATCATTGATCACTAACTGAGCTTAAAGTTCCTGTGTTGCCTTCATTATGCCCAGAGTGCTTGTTCTTTCTCCCTCCGACCATGATCCCTATTAGTCTCATCTATTTATTATGCTTGTCATGCATCCCTTGTGTCAATATGTTATTTAATATAAGTCTGAATATTGAGTTCTCTCGTCTCTGACTCACCTGTGGCCACTGCCAGCATTTAACACTTAACGGTGTTAATCCCGATCTTGATAAGGAGTTACGCCTCACTTAATACTAATTGTATTTAAAGAACCCACATCTTATATTTGGCAACTATGTTGGGGAGGCATTATCTTTTGAAAGATGCCAGGGGATAACACCGCTAGAGTCATCGACTTTGACGCCATACAGTAAGAAGAAGCGGCGAATAACTCTACGTCGCCTGATAGGGCGAGAGTGGAAAGGACGAAGTCAGGCATGCCCAGTGTTGGCATTACGGATATGATCTCCACACGGGAGGGAATAGGTCCCGATGGTGAGGATCAAGAGGCACCCTCGAACGATGAACATACATGTGGACACCTATACAACCATCGCACAGAAAATTACCTTTGATGGGGAATCAACTATGGTACGAATAACGAAGAGAATGGCCCCCTCGATGGTGTCAAAAATTCTACCCTTAGAGGACAAAGATGATTGGAGGGGTGAAATCAGAAAGCAGCTGGAGAGGGGTGAAGGGTCACTCAACTTAGCCGATTTAGCGCAGTACTTTATTACCAGAGGCAACTTGTATTACAAGAATAAAGGAGGTTGGTTGTCCCGTTGTGTAAATCCTGAAGAAACCAAAAGAAGAATGATCGAGGTGCACGAAGATAGTAGTGAAACCACATAGATCCCTTTATATAGGAGGATACAATAGGCAGGGTACTTCTGGCTCTCGATGAGACAAGAAGCTGCCAAAGTACAAAGGGAGTGCTCAAAGTGTTTCATGTTCCATCAGGCAGCAAAATGAAATTTCATTGGCTAGCCGCAAAACTGGAGACAACCCTATATAGATTTCTTGATAGACAAAGTGATGTAGACAGACAAAGAGGATGCTACCAAAATAAAAAAGCGAGCACTGAGGTACTTCGTACAAGACGCGCAGCTGTACCGGTGAGGCTATCATGACAGGCCCCTAAGGTGTATAAGAGGAGAAGAGGCCGAAGAAGTATTGAAGCGAGCTCACGAACCGGTGCCAAACTTTATGATCAACTAACGACCTTAGGTTATTACTGGCCTTCAATGGAGAAATATTTGGCAGAGTTCATTTGAAAGTGCAAGGCTTGTTATCTACATGGGAATATGATTCATTCTCCTTTAGTGGACCTGCACTCCCTCTCTACACCATATCCATTTCATACTTAGGCGTTTGATTTGGTAGGGGACATAAACCCTTCATCGCGAGGAAAGATCTGGATTTTAGTAGCCATGAAATGTTTCACAAAGTGGGCAGAAGCAATACATCTTAAGTAAAGGAGTACATTATCTGCCATTTCAGCATCCCGAAGGTGTTTTTGTCAGATAATTGTACCCCCTTCGTGAACAGTGAGGTGCGTATACTAACAGAACAATACTCTATCATCCATCACAAGTCAACAGTAGCATACCCGAAGTGAAATGGGCAGGCAGAGGCCACCAACAAAACTTTAGTAAATATTATAGCAAAAATGTTAGAGGACTTTTTGGGCACATGGTATAACAAGATCCCCGAAGTTCTATGGGCCTATCGAACGAAGAAACAGAAACCAACGGGATACACACCATTTTCCTTAGTATTTATGGAAGAAGTTGTGTTACCGGTCGAACTTGAGGTACCTTCTGCTCGCTACAACTTGCGAAGTGCCATGCTCCCCCACAGTTTTCATGTATAACTCGAATCCCTAGAATAGCACAGGGACAATGCCGCGAGGCACTTCGAGATATACAGAAAGCAGTTTTCGAGATCCTATGACCATCTGGTGAGGTTGAGGAAGTTTAAAGAGGGGGACTTGGTTCTGAAAGCATACATAAGGCATCTTATGGGTTTGTCATTAACCAAGTTCGAGTCCAACTGGGAAGGATCTTAGGTCGTTCTTACAGTCCACGATTCGAGTTACTGGTAGATATCTAAGCTAGAAGACAATGTTACTTTCAAATTGAACAAGAAGTGGCTGAAGATATACTACATTTAAAATGTATGTTTGGGTCAAAACTTTTGTTCATTATGTTGTGCCTTGTCAATTGTTTTCTTTTTTTGTTGTTAAAAGAAAAGAGGGACATATGTCTTTAAAAAAATTGGGTTTGTTTGTTTAATATAGCTCAAAGCAATGTTCATGTGGAAAATGTTACGCCACTACTTTATATATATATATATATATATATATATATATATATATATATATATACAACGACTGTTGTTTCTCTTATCATGAATGATATGGTTTGTATTGATGTAATAAGTTTAGCCAGTGTCAAAAGAAAACAAAGGAAATGGAAGAAGACACCAAAGTCACCAATGTTTCTTTATTCAATAAAAGATATAGTTGTGGTTACACGCAAGTAAGGAAATCCAAAATCCCACAAATGAAAAACATCAACAATAAAAACATTGAGCAAAGGAGCTAGGGGTTGTCCATGATAAAATAAAGGTTCGCTAATCCAAAAACCTATGATGATGTTAGGGAAGAATTTGCATATGGTTGTTTTGGTCTGAAATAAGATCAGCCAAATATTTCTAGCGAAGGTCCATCGTCTGATGAATGGACTCCAATTCCTTCTCTTTCTTGATTAGCTCGGCCTCCGCATGAGCAACGGCCTCACGGGCCTCCTGCACATCATGTTTAGATACCACCAACTTGGTCTCCAGGCTTACGAGCTCTTCTGAAATGGCCACCTCCGAGCGATGTGAACTTTAGAGCTAATAGTAGAGGGCGGGAAGGTCAGCCTTATTAAATCTACAAAGCAGCTCCACTAATCAGGACATGGAAAATCCATCATTTTTTAGCACATTAATTCTTCCCAGTAAAGTTTTAATTGTATTAGGGCTAAGATATTTGAGGGGAGTATTGAGGATTTCCTCCAAAACCATGGTGAGCCCAAGCAAGCGACATTCCATCATTCCAAGAATAGGTTGAAGGAAGCGGGTGGTAAATGTTGAAGGAAAATGGACCAATAGCTTCTCGATTAGTAAGCGAGGACCCTCAGTCTAAATATAAGGGAAATTGGCCAAAGTTTGTCTCACAACCACCTCGGGGGCTACCTCAGGAGGATATATGCTGAAAACGCTATCACTTGCAGAAGGGCATTGAGTATGTAAGCGCTATCACTTGCCTGAACCTGAGGAGCAACCACTTTGGGCACATCACCATCCCAAGGGGCCACCTTTTGGGCCCGTGAAGTAGGGTCCCCTCCTAAAGAAGCAACTTAGGCTAAGGTCCTCACTTCTACCATTTCCTGAGCAATAGGTTCAACTCTTGGTCCATGGGCCACAGTTTGGTCTACCTCCACCTGAAATACAAAATATACTCTAAGTCAGAAACAAAATGAGGAAAGCATAAAAAAAGTATCTTTCAAGTATGAGATATTATGCCAATAAAACTTAGCCCGCCTCACCCTCAGTTATGGGAGATTATGCCAATAAGACCTGGCCTATCTAACCCTCGGTTATGGAAGATTGTGCTAATAAGACTTGGCCTGCCTGACCCTCGATTATGGGACATTATGCCAATAAGACTTAGCCCAGCTGACCCTCGGTTATGGGAGATGATGCCAATAACACTTGGCCCGCCTAACCCTAGATTATGGGAAATTATGCCAATAAGACTTGGCCCGCCTGACCCTCAGTTATAGGTGATTTCTAAAACCCAATATTAATTGGAAAAATTAGCAAGTATATATGCAGGAGATAGATGGAAGAGAAAAGTACCTCTGAAAGTTGCTCGCCGAAAAATTCGCGAGTGGACATTTGTACTATGTCCTCCTCCTCAATTAGACCAGGAGCCACGAAAGGATGTTGACTTTGGGGGGAAATCACACCTTCCCCTATTGCAGCAACCTGTTCTTGTCTACCCTCCCCCTGATCTCCAGCAAGATCAGCACCTTCCTGGTTTAGGATGGAAGGATCGAACATAGATACAAGTACTTGGTCATTCGAAGGAGTGGGAACTAATGGAGTAGTTTGAATAGGTACAGGATCCTGAGAAGAACGAAGAAAATAAAAAGAAAGAGACAAGTCAGGATAACAATTTGAAGGAGCAACGACATCTTAAATAAGTAAGAAAAGTAAACTAACTACGGGTAATGAAGAAATAAGCACAGGGGACTTAGGTGTATCCTCAATATCTCTTGCATTAGGAACATCCCTCACAAGGCCATCTTGCTCGTGTAAAAAAGAGGGATCAGGGGAATAGCCTCTACTAGACTCAGATAAAGAATTAGATATAACCTCCCCTACGGGAAAATGGGAGATTACATGCGAAGTAGTAGGGTAAGCCCTCTCGAAGGGACGATCCTCTCTAACATCATCGTTCGTATCACCTCGCACATCAACCTAAAAAAGAGACAAAGGTAGGTTAAGAGAAGAATGGAGTTATTAGCATAAAAATAAAATAAGAAGAAATCATTTAGAGCAAGAGGGATCGAGGGGCTTACTTCTTTCTCCAACACATCTTCCAGAACCTCATAATCTTGGGGAGGCGAGGAGGGTTTAGAAGGAGAAACCATTCTCCTCAACCTACGTCTCTGAACCAACGAAGTTTCCTCTTCCTCTTCATCCACTACCTTCTCTCTTTCCTCATCCTCCTCATCTTCATCATCATCACCACCAGCATCAACAGTAGCATGTTCTTCAGGCAATTCTTCCTCGCTGGATTCAGATGATTCCTCCATTACGAGCTTCAGAGGACTGACCTCCTTTCTTTTTTTACCACTACCAGCAGTGCGAGGAGCATATAAAAAATCTCGATAAGCCATCTGGACTGACATAAATGCCCTGTCTTCTTCGCTAAAATTATCCCAGGTTTGGAGAAGCTGATCAAACATTGAGCTCACCTCTTGGGCTACTTTAGGGTTGAGGGTGTGGTCAACTGGACATTGTTGGATGGTTTTAAGTTTTTTAACAGGCACCTTTTAGGTGGCCCTAACTGCTGCCCCGAATGAGGCAATGCACAGGGATTCGATTCTCTCAACCGATCTCGAGGGACCAGGGGTAATGGCAGTAACTTGGTTGAAAGGGAACGCTGGTGTTGGAGGTACTAAGAGGGAAAATCGATGAGGAGGTGGTGCAATTTCTCAAACCCAACTTTGTGGGTGGGAATGTCTCAACTTCAGGGTATCGGGGTTCCTTCAAAATGTTAATTTGAAAATGGACTAGTTGGTTTTTCTAGAACACGTTCAGGTACATAACTGATCTCTTCCCTCGAGCCTCTTTGCTTGGGACAACAGGAACCGCTGGATAACTGGCACACAGACTTATGACAGCTGAAGTCAGACAGTTAGCACGGGTAAAAGAAAAGTTTGTGGGTTTTTCACGCGTGAAATGGCTCAATAACGGGGCTCCCTAATCATAGCCAAATTGAATGGCTACACGGTGGGGACTGTAAATAGAATAGAAAGAAGACCACTCTGTATATGAGGACAAATAGTAAGGGATTAACAAAAGAGGGACACTATTCTTAGGGAAATTCCTAGCAAGAGCTTCATCAATCGGAGCAATCGGGCACTCCTCCTCAGCAAAAAATTCATTTGTAAAAAATTGATCCACCCCAACATAGGGGCGAGGTAAGAACATTTCCGCTCGATCGATCAGGGAAAAAAGGGGCTTCTTAACGCTTTTATTTTTCCAACAACAAATACGAGGGATCCTTATGGGCTGAGAACCGGGGTAGTTGCCTGCAGGAGCATAATTGGAAAAATTGGCATAAAGGAAAGCTGTTAAAAGGATATTGTTAGCATAATTAGAGACATCAAACCTATCGATGCTCCGTTCGCTGCCATGCGGCCCAACCAGGTATACAAGGAGCCAAGAACGATAGCAACAAGGGGGAGCTTCATATTGCTTGCCATCTGAACAACCATGTTGATCAAGTCCTTTCATGGGTAGTCATGGAGCTTGCTCGGAAGATAGACTTTCGATAACATCACCCAAATATAGCATGCCAACTCAATTTTGGAATCAAAGTCCTTTCCTATCGGGGGCTGTTCAAACACCTGCTTATTTTGGGAGTTCTCCTTGGCCACCTCGTGGGCCCTAATAACAACTTTCTCTTCAATGAAATAAAAGTATCGAATCACTTCAGAATAGGTGTACTTGTTGTAAGTGACCATGCAATCCTTTACCACTGCCTCCAGTTCAGCTCTCAAAGTTTTCTCCTCACTGGAGATGGCCTCTTCGAAGAAAGTATCAAAACCTGTAGCTTCCAACCCCAGAAGTTCACAAACAACTACCAGGGTAATGGTGAACTCACCCCATGCAGCCACAAAAGTGTGTAACTTATGGCTCCAATGAGAAATCAGCAATTGGAGGGCGGTGTTATTTTTGGCAAGGACAAGATCACCCAGATAGAGAGAGAAAGTCAGACCAAAAAGAGCTAATTGAACAGAATACTTGGAATAAATATACTCCGTTCAAGGTCCCAACCCCTCGCAAGCACCAGAGGAAGCTTCAAACTCTACATTTAAATACGGGAAACCTCCACGTTCAATGAAAAAATGAGTAACGGCAGTAGCGCGCCAGAAGCGGTATTCCTTGCCAAAGTATAGAGAATGGTGGTAGCGCGCACATTGGTGTTGGTGCGCTTGAGTCTCAGGAGAAGCGCTCCTGGAGAAGTGGATTAATTTCACGGCAGGTGCCATGGAAGTCCAGAGAAATGGGGACGAAAGGTCAAATTGAAAGGGTGAAAGATATGAAGATAGCAAACTTTTGCAAAATCTCAGTACAAGAGAATAGAAACCCAAAGGTGATTGTTTGAAATAAGGATTCCCCTTTTTATAGGGGCAACACGGACCCCAAAATATAGCAAAAAGGTGACGCTTTGGAAAATGTAATAATGAAAGGTTTAGCTTGCGTGGACGTCAAGCATGCACGGCTATAGAAAATCAAAGGTTACAATGATGACGCTTCAAGGGTTGATGCGCGGATTAGCGAAGTTAGTTACACGCGCCACCCAAGGGTTTTTACGTGTCATAATATGGAAGAATAAATGATAATTCCATTTAAATCGACATGCTTGAAGTCTTGTCTGCCTTAGGGAACGAAGAGCTTTGGGGGAAATTTAAATAAACCTCTTCATTTTCCCCAAAGAAAAGACCGAAGATCTACAAAGGGTTTTATACAGATATTTCTTCATACAATAAATAAATATCTTTACAAAGGGGCATGGGTTAACTTATTCAAACAGATTGATTGGTTCACAAAGCAAGAAAAGGGAGGTTACCCTACGAACCCACCTTGAAGAGCCTTCACAGAAGTGGCTCGAAGGACCCACCCTGAATATTCTTCATAGAAGTGGCTCGAAGGACCCGTCTCAAAGATTCTTCACAGAAGTGGCTCGAAGGACACGCCTCAAAGATTCTCCAATTCACCTGATTCGAAGGATCCAATTCATGGATCAAAATCACCTAGATGACAATAGTTTGTAATAAGTAATAGAATACCATGTCATTTATTTTAACTTATATATGTATGCTGAGTGAGGTTGTTTGATTCCCACGAGGGACCATGCCTGACAGGGCATGGGAGAGCTAACATGAACTATCGAGAAACCTCCTCTTGGGAACCACGTAGGGACATGGTTTGGAGGATTGAGAACAAGGAAACATTGGGAATACAGTTACTAACCCTCTTGGCACACTTAGGAAAAACTTCATTCAAAATAAATGGTCACTCGTGCCACAAACAGTCGAGCCACCTTAACACTTACCTATTCAAAGGAACCTTCTGTAGGTACTTCTGTCTTGAACCATGGCCCCAAAATAACTCTTAACCAATAAATAGATCCCAAGACCCTCGCACCACCTATCATCCGAGCAGCCTTAAATCAAATACTAGCCCGCTTGACTGATGTGACCAGATACCTGGCAGAGTCACTATTTAAACCACTTTTTGGCATCATAACATCTGGCATTTAGGGACTCGAAAACGTAGCACTCAATTGGGTTTATCCTTAGGATGGAAGTCCTACTTCACAAAACCTGACCATTTATCCATCCTCAATTAAGCCTCAAGCTGACATGTCATGTCCCTCATTAATGCCCACAATACTTCCAGACAATAGAATTGCTTCCCGCCAAAATCATGAGATCTCAAGCATTTAATGCAATATCTTGTGCATTTAATGTACCCAATCAGACCAATCATAGGCAAGCTTACACAAGTAGCCTTGCCCCCCATATATACATCAGATGAACAAGTTAGAGTATAGAGCATTTTTTTAGCCTAGAATTGATGCCTAAATTCCTCCACGGTTGAGAACCACCGAGAGAGCATTAACTACCCATACCCATCTAATACACTCATCATTGATCATTAACTGAGCTTGAAGTTCTTGCCTTGCCTTAATTGTGCCCAGAGTGCTTATTCTTTCTCCCTCCAACCACGCTTCCTGCTGGTTTCATCTATTTATTGTGCTTGTCATGCATCCCTTGTGTCAATATGTTATTTAATATAAGTCTGAATATTTATTTTTCTTGTCTCTGACTCGCCTGTGGCCAGCATTTAATAATTAATGGTGTTAATCCCAGTCTTGATAAGGGGTTACGCCTCACTTAATACTTATTGTATTTGAAGAACCCACTGGTGCTGTTTCCGGGGGCTTGTTTGTTTTAGATTTTATTTGATTTAGTATTTCATAGTATTTTCTTCTATTTGTATTATTTGCTAATATTTTACAGGACTTCCACATTTAAGCACTTAGAAACGCTCGATTTTTTCCCGCACGCACTTACTTTGTGGAATCTGCCACTTCGAGCCATTTTTGGGGTAAGCATGTCTTATTCCAATTCTTTCGGTAATCCTTGTCATAATTCTTAAAATTCTCGCAAGCCTTTGACTTTCGATGAATACTTAGAATCCCAAAGTATAACAAATTCAAATATGACTTTGGGCGAGTATAACGAAAGTCAAAATTTAGGTTATTGGAATTTTGATGATGATGACAATGATTTTGGGCCTTTACCTCCTTATATTAGGAATTTTGAAACGAATTCGAATAGTTTTCAAAATTCCTATCATAATGAGTTTTCGTTTAAGTCCGATAGTAATTTTCAAAGTTCCCATTTTCATGCATTCGCACCTCGACCCATGACATTCGATGAGGGTTTGCATATGTATGAAAATGAGAAAATTGAAAATCGTTATCAGGAAGAAAATCGTCCGTGGGAACATGAGTTGGATCTATTATTTGAGTCCGACGATGATTTTGCTTCCGAGTCTTTCGAGGTCGAGGAATGTTTTGAACCAAATGAGGTACTTGTACCTAATTTGGAACAAGCCATTCTAGACTTTTCCCATTACGTAATAGATGTTGAAAGTGAGGATGATAATGACGTAATATCTATTTGCAATGAAATGATTTCTTCTTTGTCCCCCAAAGAAGAACATTTCATTGAAAAGGATATTATTTCATTCGAAACTCAAACTTCATGCGATGATGATTCATCTCATGTGTTTAAATTTCTTTCATCCCCATTTTCATTCTCTATTATCCCATCGAAAAATGTACCCGATGATTCGGTTTCAAACTTTAATGTTTTAAACCTTTTTGCCGATGAGGAGTACTTGCTCGAGTCGCCCTCCACGATTGCATCTTTGTCTTTGTGTGCGCCGTCTCCCATTCCAACTTCAAAATCATTGGGAGGATATTCGGCTTTTCTCGGTCCCCACTTGTTTTTGTCACCCATTCAATCCAAACCCCCCATCGTCCCTCCAAAAATTTTAATTGGTGATGGTTCCTTTCTTACGCCTTACACATGCCTTCCGTTATTAAAACGAAATTCATATTTTTCAGAGGGCATGCTTGTATGTGAGGGTACACCGGTTATCCTCCAAAGTCATATCGTTTTCACGGTGGACCCTCAATTATTTAGACTTCTAGTGTATAGTTAGTGTGAGGCCTAAATAGTAGGTTGTATATAGTTAGCTTTTTATTTTTTCTTTCCTTTTTATTTTTTTTAGTCTCTTGTAATTAGTTAACTTTTTATTATTTATTTTTGCTATGCTCGGTACTCACTTGTTTTGTAGATTCTTTGGACTTGTTCTTATGGGGATCGCTCCACTTTTGGGTAATATCGCTCTTTTCCTCTCTTAACTTTGTTCTTATTTCACATTGAGGACAATGTCAAGTTTTAAGTTAGGGGGTGTGGGATATTTTATCCATTTCTTTATTTAGTCCATGTTTTTGCTCACATGTTAGTCAGTTAGTATGCTTTTCTTAGAAAAATTCAAAAATTTCAAAAATATTTTCTTTCTTTTTTCTCCTTTTTTGGGCATTTTGCCTTTGTTTTCGATGATAAATTTTAATAATTGCCCGATCCAATAGATAAACCAATGATGCATGTTCTCGATTTTAGAAGTTATTAGACTTTAGTATTCATTATTGATATTATGAATAACTTCATGAATTAAACTTTAATCCCATGAGCACATGCACTTTTATTGTTCTATTGATTTGATTTAAGATTTTTATAACTCAGTAATCTTTTGTTGCATTGTATATACTTACACCGAGTAATCTTTGTACCTTTCGTCGTTTGTGAGTGTTATACGCTATTCTTTTCTCATTGAAAACGTTGAATTCGTTGGTAATCTCACTATTCTTTCATTTGATCATTCATTAATTGAGTTCATACTTGAAATGTGTTATTTGATCATGATTTTCATATATTGTTTCAACTCGAGAATTGCGTAAACTTTTGGAAATGATCATAGGCCCTATTTGTTATATCACCCATATTAGCCTTGACCTCACCCTTATATGTTTACCCTCGTTAACCCTTTTGAGCCTAAATATAGCCTTTCATTTCATAACCCCATTCCCATAACCAACTCTAAATTGGAGTTTTAGTCCATATATACACTTTCCATACCATTGTTTGGAATGTTACTTGGGATTGAATGATGTTATTGTGATGTCGGTTGCAATCTAGGCATATGAGAGTTTGAAAAGTAAAGAAAAGAAAGTAGTGAAAAAAGTTAAGAAAAAGAGAAAGCATAAAGCAAAAGAAAATAAAAGAGAACAAAAGAAAAAGAAGAAAAGAAAAGAAAGAGAAAGTTGTAAATGTTGTATAGTGTTTAATAAGCTCTGATTACTCTCCCCGATGATATATCTAATGTCATTTGGAACTTGTTTTTCCAATTTTGATATTGCCCGCATTTTCCCATTATCCTGAGTTTTCATCCCGAACACTTTGAATCCGTACATACATTCCTTTCATTTCGTACCATAGCCTAACCTACATTACAACCCCATTTAAGTCCTATGTGATCTTAGGTGCATGTAATTTAAAAGTTGAATAGTTTTGATAATCTGTGAAAATACATTTCGCCTCTTTTAGTGTGCGGTATCTTTCATTGAAATTACAGTTTTTCAGTTTATATATAGTGTTCTTCATTTGTGACATGTGTGCGGCCTAGTTTCCATTTACATTTACTCGTTAGTCCGCATGTTCCGTGTGTTACCTCCCTATTTCGAGTGAATTCACCTGATGAGCGTAATGCCCATGAGGATTGAATGTATGCTTACTTTGATGTTTATTCGGTTTATATAAGTTTTTGCCAAATCACACTCTGCATGTGCCTGCTCCCCTCCCACATTTTAAAGTTTCAATTCTATGAGGTGCATTCTATAATGTTAATGATTTGGACTTTTGTTTGAATTCATTCACTTTGCTAATAATGCGTATGAAATCATTTTCGCCATTGTTGGGCTTGTCGCATGTTGGGTTGGGCATATTTTGAGGAAACCATGTGATGTTTATGGGTACCATCACTGAAAACCCTCACGAGATGACACTCGTCCACTAGGGTGACCAAGGGGTTTAACAGCTTATTGCATAGGCTAAATGCAATCGAATCGCCTGTGAAAGTGGCCTTTTACTTTTATAACATACTTTTGTATTTTCTCCTGCTTTTGGTTTGCTTGTAGTTCTTGTTGCATCCTATTTCATTGCTAGGGACTAGCAATGTGTAAGTTAGGGGGTGTGATGATACGCAAATATTACGTATCTCTTCCTCTGAACCTACGCATTTTAGCCCCCTTGGATGCCTTAATCTCTACATTTAAGCCCGTTAACCATACAACCTCATTTTATATTGTTAACATGCTATATGAGGTATAATTGGGCTTTTGTAGGTATTTAGGAACTAAGTATGGAGTTCGGACGCATTCCGATGAAGTTCCATATGTAATCGCACGTTCAAGGGCATTTTAGTCATTTCATAACTTGGGTACCTGGCCCGACATCTCACGAAAGTTGTAGCCCTCCTCGCTAGCTTAGCGTGGCCACGAATGGTGCGCGATTCCGAGCCCGTATGAATAAGTTACGGTGATTTCAGCGGAGGGAAAAATAAGGAAATCAAAAGAGGAGGAGAAAAGAGAAGAAAAGAATGCAGAAGTTGCTGCTTGTCTCACCCCTGCTTGATCGATCGATCGACCATTTTGGTCGATCGATTGATCCTTCTCTGCAGCTGAAAATTGTCCTTGATCGATCGATCGACCCTTTTTGTCGATCGATCGATCCCCTGTTTTCAGGAGATATTTTGCCTTTTCTTTTCTTTTCTCTTTTCTTTTCTATTTTTATTCCAACTTACTATATAAAGCAACTTTGATGTAATAAACAGATATACACGATTTTAGCCTAGGTTAGCTTAGGGTTTTGGGGGTTTTGGAGAGTTCTTCCTTATTTCTCTTTGGACTGACCATTTGGGTTGTAAGTGTCACTATTCATTTCCCCTACCATTAATATAGTTTGTATTTCTTTATTTATTGCTTTCTAGTTAATTTACAAGCTTTTTAATTTAGGTTTACATGATTTATTTACTTTTTTTCTTTACTTGCTTTCTAGTATAGTTTTACTGCGTTTATTTATTGCGTTTATTTACCGCGTTTTTACGATGCTTTCTAGGTAATTTAAATTAGGTTGTGTTTGAATGGAACTCACTCGGGTTAATGCGTTGCTTTGCTTGGTGATAGTGCTTACGGGTTTATTTCGGGTACGTTGACCTAGTTATTGCACCTAGGAGATTTGACGGGGCATATCATGTATGTCCCGTGCTTACAACCTTTCGTGCGCAATTTCTAGGATATTTGTTGACGCCAAAATCATATTAGGCTTTTATTCGAATTTAGGGGCGTGACAACCCTTGGTTCAATTAACTGTCGAAACGAGATGCATCCTAAATAACTCATCGACTCATGTAACCATTTTATACAAATTAACTCGGGTGAGGGATATTCGACGCAACCTATAGTTTTACTCGCTTTCATAATCTAGTTTCAATACCCTTGCCTACTTAAACATTTGCCTTTATGCATCTTTTACTTTTTAGTTTGTAATCACCATTTTCACTTTTATTTCAAAATATTAAATCATCTAAATTCTAGCATCTTGTCCCTGTGGATTTTCGATACCCGAATTACCGCTCTACTCACCAGTTGAGTGTAGTTGTAATTTAGGTTTGTTTGTATTGAGTAGGCGGAACGAAAACAACGATTAGCGTGTTTACACACGCTACTTTTTGCACTCGATCAAAATGCATTTTGATAGCGCGCGAGAAGTGTACGCGTGTAAAGTGCACAGTCGTTGTTTTCTGTCTCGTCGCGACTATACAAAAACCTAAATTACTACTACACTTGCGGGGAAAGTCTAGCGGTAAGTCGGGTATCAAGAATCCACAGGGACGAGTTGCTAGAATTTATAGGATTTAATATTCCGAAATAAAAGTGAAAAAGGTGATTACAAACTAAAAAGTAAAAGATGCATAAAGGGAGCCCAAATATAGAGGTTATGGGGTAACTCGGGATTAGCACCTATTATAAGTTAATTAGGTGTTAAGAAGACTCCTTTCATTAACCAAAACTTAACCTAGCAACCCCACATCCATATAGAGAAGTTAGAAAGGCCAAGAAAGGAAAGAAGATTAAGGATCCAAGGGAGAGGCACTCAATCTTCAACATAAGGCAAGAATTATCTTGCTAAAATTAACTTCCAATATGTTTTCTTAATTCAATTATGTATTTTTCCATTCAAATTTCTGGGTTATAATTAATGAATGGATGTTTATATGATTTGAATAAGCCTTTTAAAATTGAAGAACAAATCTAGAATTTTATGAATTAAGAACTCATAAATTGATGAAAACCCCAAAAACTTAATGATCATATTCATTGGGAGAGAAACCTTAGAATTTCATGTTGTGGGAATGACAAAGGTGATGTAAATCAGTAAGAAAGAAGGATTCTTGAATGGTTTAAATGAGAAAAGATTCAATCTTGAATACTAGGGTTTGTACATTGTATAATTCTTGATATCATTGTTACGGGGTGAATTGGATATGTTTTAGGAACGTATTTCATGTAGAAAATTGATATTTTGGTGTGTGAGTGAAGGCTGGAGTTCATACACAATGTTTTAGTGAAGGCTGGAGTTCATACCCTAGTATATATATATATATAGGGTATGCATGTGCATGAAGGCACGCTGATAATCGTAAAACGACAAAAAAATTCAAAGAACGTAATTATAAAATGGAAAAAAATTTGTTCTCTAACAAAACAAAATGTAGTTTTAAAACAATTGGTCATAATATCCTTTGTTTAGAGAACAATTCACCACGCCTAACCAATAACAAATAGTCCAACAATATTCAAATAGTCTAAATTCATCAAATAAACTCACATTGTGAATCAAATTAACAAATTGTCAATATAAAAAATGGACATGGTCTCCTTTATTTATTGAACTATCCACCCTGCTTAAGGGGTAACAACCAATCGTACAATATTCAAAGAGTCCAAATAGTTCATTTATTAATCTGAGAAGGTAAAATACTTACAAAGACAACTTTAGCAGACTATATATAAAAAAATCCTTAGCAGACAATACAAAAACATCCTTAGCAATCATCCAACAGCATGTAGTAACTCTAAGCCTGAGCTTTACTAAAAGTCAAAAAAGTCGACACATTGCACATGTAATCAAACAAAAAAAATCAAATGTAATCAAACAAAAAAAATCAAAACAGCTCAAATTATATTTAAAAATTTTAACCGAAATAAGATTGTAAATCGACACATAGTTTTGAAAATCAAAACCCCTGATTTGGAAACCCAAAAAACTTGCATTAACTTCTCTAACAAAGCAATTTGCAAAACATTAAAACCCATAAAACCTAAAACATATTGGATCCTACAAACAGAAGGCATATATGATGAATATAGTAAAAGTACAAAAAATTGTTAATAAATCACGAACCAACTGAGTTAGTAAATTGTTCGAATTACTCACGGCTGAGAGGTTCCAAAGTACACCTTCAACTGGTTCGAATTACTCATATAAGATATCTCAAAAAGTCTCATGATATGATATCAAATGGTTCGGATTACTCATATCAGATGTCTTAAAACCTCTAATGTATAGAAAAATTCCAAACCCAATACCAGAGAGAGAGAGAGAGAGAGTTAAACCCATACAAATCCAGTTAACTGTCAGTGTAAACCCATCCATTTAAAATAACTCTACTCATTTTTTTGTTTTTGGACACCTATCCATGTTAAGTACTTTCAGATGAATATATGAACACAACTCTACTCAGTTTTTTTTTTTTTTTTTTTTGAGTTGTGTGAAAACCTAACACAACTCTACTTAATATATGAACACAACTCTAATATGTTATATGAACACACGCTGATATATTATATAATACTTGACAAAGTTCAACATTGATACGCTGATAAACGTGTAAACCCAGTCATATACCCAGAAACTCATAAACCTTATATCTCCGCGTAAACCCAAGTATTGTTCACTACTATTTTTCATGGGTCGGTTTTAACAAAAACAATATCAGTAACAAAATCGTTTGAGTTGTGTTAATATATGAACACAACTCTACTTAATATATGAACAGAACTCTACTTAACACATATATAGATATCATATATAAAACAACTCCTTAGTCTTCATAGAGAGAGAGAGAGAGAGAGAGAGAGAGAGAGAGAGAGAGAGAGAGAGAGTTTGGAGATTATGGCCCAGAGACCGTCGTTTTTGGACTTGATGGCCCAGAACCCCTCTTGTGAGCATAGGGAGTGATGTTTCAATTTAACGTGAATGACCTACAAAGATATTGACACCGAGATACACATTTTTATATCTCATCTATTAAGTTGTATTAAATTAAAGCATAGTAAAAGTTAGGCATTAAATCATAAGCAATATGTTAAGGGTGAGTAAAAGCATATGTTTGAAAAGCATTTTAACAGTCGTTCTCTGCGGGGGTTTAAAACCCTAAAGTTAAAATTTATGGTTTGAAGAAAGAGAAAATAAAGATATTTATATTTTTATAGGCAGGTGTGAATGTAGAGAGGATAAAAAAGGGACTACTTACAGGAAAAAGAAAGAGGGTGAGTCGGATCTGCGAGAAGGCCGATGTTTGTTATTCAAACGATAGCAAGTATGAGAGAAAAGGATGGACAATGATGATTATTTTGATAACGACGATCTGGTTATTCAAAGGAGAACACATAAATAGATATCATATATATACAAACATCTGATGTGTCTGTCTCCGTGTAAACCCAGCTGATGGATTATATTATGTATATATATCTCCCTGCAAAACGCAGTTAATCCATAAACCCAGTCATGCCTCCATGTAAGTATTATGAACACTTCATCCATAAACCCAGCCTATCTCTCTAATATCACACCTCAAGAATAAGTATATCATATCAGATGTGTAAACCCAACGTGTGTTCATAATATCTAATATCAGTGTGTGTTCATCCATAAACCCAGTCTCTCTCTCTAATATTATATTATGGATGAACTATTCATAATACTTACATGGAGACATGCCTCCTTTGAAATGTGTGTGATATTAGAGAGAGAGAGAGAGAGAGAGAGAGAGAGTGGGTTTATCGATGAACACATACTGATATTAGATATTATTAACACACGTTGGGTTTACACATCTGATATGATATATTTAACGCTGATATATTTGACAAAGTTCAACGTCGATGATATGATATTAGATATTATAAATTTACACATCTGATGTGATATACTTAACGCTCATATATTATATGATACTTAACAAAGTTCAACATTGATGATATGATATTAGATATTATGAACATACACTGATAAGCGTGTAAACCCAGCCATAAATCCAAAAACTCATAAACCTTATATCTCCGTGTAAACACAACTATTGTTCCCTACTATTTTTCATGGGTCAGGTTTAATAAAAACAACACTACTTAATATATGAACACAACTCTACTTAACACATATATACATCAATTTTGGGTACTCACACATCGGATATGTCTGTTAAACGATGATATATTATATTACACTTAACACACGTTGATAAACGTGTATACCCACCCATGAACCCAGAAACTCATAAATCAACCATAAACTCAAAAACCTACTCACGCTGATACCCAACAATTAACCCAGAAACTGGAGCACAAACACAATTAGCATAAACTCACCCTGAGGAGCAGAAACTCAGGCAGCTTCAACTTCACTAACGGTGAAGTTTTTTTCTCGAAAGCTTTATCTCTTGGGTTGTGGAGCAGATGGTGTGAAGTACATGGTTTGAAGTGAAGATATAGAGAAAGTTTGTCCATATGATTGTGAGTCTCTTACGTTGTACTTCAGTCGCTCTATGATTGTGAGTCCCAATGAGAAGTCTATCCAACTGAACCATATATCTTTCAAAGAGTAATCTGCACCATATTTCTTCCAATGATTTCCAACCATTAGATTTAAACACGACACATTCAATCTCAGTCGTCAATTATCTTATAAACTTATGGAATAGTGTCAACACACACACACATATATATATATATATATATATATATATATACACACACTACATGATTTGACATATACATTGCCTGGAACCATATAATTGTTCCTCTCTATAGTTCCTTTGACCGAGAATTATTTTTAACATAGCTAAAGAAAACTTGTGTTAAGTTCAATAAAGCTCTAATATTTTTTTAACCAAAGAACTTATATATATCTCACGTCAATATTTTCCCTTTAAAACAATTTAAGTGATTGTATTATCTAAATGTTCACTCAAACAATGGCAGGGGCCAGGGCAACGTGGTGGTATTTTCACCTTTGATCTGATAAAGAATATGTCCCAACTAATCCAAGGCTATTATAAGGCTAATAAGTGTTTGGGAGTGGTCGACAATGGTAACTCAGTAACAATTCCAGTCAACCAAAAGTTTTCTTTTTGTTTTAACCAATTCACCCCCCTCTTGGGTATTTTTCTATGCAACAAAAGTCCATGTTACTCTCCCATTTCCACTAAGGGACCTCCGAAGGTTGTAACTTTCTTGTTGGTTTTTGGTGTTCTACCTTTACTAACTGACGGTAGCACACTTTGATACATACTCTGTAATATCTATCTTCATTCCTTCCCACCAACATGATCGTCGCATGTCCTGGTATATCTTATCTCCTCTGGGTTTCGCCGTATATCGCGAGCCATGAGCCTCGATTGAGATTTCCTTTTGCACCTCTAGGTCCTCAAGCATTACTAGTCGTCCATGAACTGTAGCCTTCCATCTAACCCAATCGAAAAGTAAGAAACTCCACAATCTATGAGCCCATTCACCTTTTCCTGACAAAATGAATCCATCCTCTATGCCTGACCTACCGGTGATATAATAGTCGATGTAACAATCACTACTGCTATAAAGGCATCCACCAAATCCATTTGTCGTAAGGAATTCCACCTTTTTGTCCAAATATCCAGTAAATCATCCCCCTATTTGTCCCATAATGTGGCTAAGGTAAGTGTCAGCCTACGACTTAAAGTATTCGCTACCATATTCTCTTTCCCAGAGTGATACTTAATCAAAAAATTGTGGTCCTTCATAAAATCTAACCACCTCCTTTGTCTCATGTTCAAGTCTCTCTGAATGAAAAAATACTTAAGGTTTTTATGGTTGGAAAACAATACAAACCTCTCTCCTAGAAAATAGTGCCTCCAAATACGAAGGGTTAATACAACCACAACCAACTCCAAGTCATTAGTCGAGTAACCGCCCTCGTGCAGCTTAAGCTTACGGGAAGCATAACCTATAGGCCTATTTTCATTCATCATATTTCCTCACAATCCTTGTAATGATGCTTCGGTGTAAACCATATCCTCAATGCCACCCCATGGTAAAGCAAGAACGAGCGCGGTAGTGAGATTCTCCTTGAGCTCTTCAAATGCTCGTTGACATTCTGTACTCCAAACGAATGGTACCTATTTTCGAGTGAGGTGAGTTAGTTTTCAAGAAATCTTCGAGAACCCTTGAACAAACCTCCTATAGTACGTGGATAGTCCTAAAAGCTCTTGATCTCCGTAAGCATCTGGGTTGTCCCCACTCCATAATCGCAAACACCTTACTAGGATCTTCTAAAATCCTAGTCTCAGTTACTATGTGCCCCAAAAACTGAACTTCATGGAGCGAAAACCCGCACTTGGAGAACTTAGCATATAACTTGTTCTCATTAAGCGTCTACAAAGCCATCCTTGGATGTTACGCATAGTCCTTCTCTAAACATGAAGATACTAGGATGTCGTCAATGAAAATGATAATGAACTGATCCAATTATGGTCGAAACACTTGATTCATAAAGTCCATAAAAACTATCAGTGTATTGGTCAGCCTAAACGGCATGACCCATATCATGAGAGAAAAGTTATATTAGGTGTACCATATTATTGAATTCATAACTGATGATAAATCGAGCACAGGTCTATCTTAAAAAAGAATGATTCGGCCCTCAGATCAAACAGAGCATCGATACATGGCAAGGATACTTACTCCGGATCGTGAACTTATTGAAATCCTTATAACCTACACGCAGTCGGAATGACCCATCCTTCTTCTTCACGAACAACACAAGAGATCCCCATGGGAACGTGCTCCTCCAAATGAACCCCTGGCTAAGAAACTGTTGAATCTGCTCGTATTATTATTGCATCTCTAATGGGGCCATATATTATGGTACTTTCGCTATGGGTTGGGTGCCAAGAGCCAAATCAATGCAAAAATTTATCTATGTCGTTGGTGGTAATCATGGAACCACATCAAACACCTCTAAAACTCCTAAACGACAGGTGTCAATTCTAAAGACAATGTGAGCTCCTTAGATATACTTGCATCGATATAGTATAGGTGTGTGCTAGAATCACCCTCAAGTCTACGCATAGTGATAAGGAACATCTCTTGCCCTAGGATGACAAACGTGATAACCTTCCCACTACAACCAATATGTGCATGATATGTCGCTAACCAATCCATAATTAAAATGACATCATATGTGTACATATCCAACAAAAACAAGTCGGCTGATAAATACAAACGACTTATCTCTACTACCATGCCCCTACAAACCTAGCATAAAGCAGCACCTCCACCTACTGGGGTGTCTACATGCATAGTCACATCGAATGTTATATCTATGATACCCGACGTAGTCGCAGGTCTATATTAAGTAAAAGAATGCAACACTCCCATATCAAAAAGTACCCAAGCATAACTACCATAAACATAAAGCATACCCTTGATCGTCTGGGGATGTGCCGACAAATCCTGCTGATAGACTTTAAACACACATTCGTGATACACTTGTGGGTGCCCCTGCACCTGGTCTCTAAGAGGAGGCAATGTTGGGTACTGTGGTGGGGATGGCAATGCTTGAAACTCGGTTGGGGATGGAAGGTATCGCTGGTGTCCCTGTTAAAACTATTTTGGCCTCGCCTGAAGGCCTTTAAGGCACCTTCGAAATGAGTGACCCTGCTCTCCATAAGAATAGCATACCCAACGGAATGGGTTGCCCTGTTGGAGAATCTGATTCCCCTGCCTCTAGGCCCTGTCGTGTTGTCTCTGCCCCTGGCCCTACTGTCCTTAATCGCTCTGGGCCTATTGGCCCTACTAGCCAAACAGACCTTGGACCGGGTGGTCCTGCCCATGTCCTCCCTGATAGTGATAGTCCTCGCCACGAAACCTTTTATGGAGCTTATCCCCTGTGTCGATCCCCTATATTTATAACCCGGGACCTTGGGATGGCTCTCCGCTCTCTAATGTCTTTGGTCCTTGGTTGGGCCCACTCTTCTCTCTCTTTGGCTCCTGATGATCATTACAATGAAATAGTATGCATCCACTACTTGGGTGTAAGTGGTGAACGCTGGATTGCCCATTAAACTGGCTTAATCTTCCAAGTCAAACCTCAAATGAAACGATCCATCCTTAGCTCCTCAGAACTCCCAATCTCATGTGCAAAATGCAATAGGTGAGTGAACTATCGCGCATACTATGCAACCGTCCTATCCTACTACTTTAGCCTGTCAAACTAAGCCCTCAACCTCTTCTGTTGTGACAATGAGAAATATTTCCCCTCAAACATTGCCCAAAACTCTACTACGGTGAACCGTGACCTACCCTTAGTGGTGGCAACAGACTCCCACCAGTTTAAAACATCCCCCGTTATCTTGAAACTCGCAAGCATCTGTTTTTGAACCACAATGCACTCCATTAATCGCAAATGATGCTCAATACCGCGTCTACGCTGGAGCATTATGATAGGATCAATGGATCCTAAAAACTCTGGGGTGGCGTTCCCAAACGCAGTATGGGCACGCTCCAAGAAAAAGTAGAAGGAGCAGGTATATGTGCAGCCACGGGTGGTGGCGGTGGTGGTGGTTGTTCCTGCTGCATCGTTGTCATAGTCACAACAACTGTTTGGGTTATGATGGCTAATAAGTGAGACGGTACTATCACTAGAACCTACCAGTACGATGGTGGCAGTTGCTGCTATGGTGCAGTTTCCCCTAATTCGGCACTATTGATCCATCATGATCGTCTCTTTCCCCTATGAGTGTTCACCATCTAAAAGATAGTGAACAAAAGTGCATTAATAACGTAAAAGTTATATATATTACACATGTTAAATGTAGGGCTCTAAAGTATCAAAGAACAAAATGCGAAAAAAGCGATAAACGCGCTCAAGACCCTAGGACACTAGAAGCTAGAATGCTCTGATACCAATTATGGCACCCTATAATATCTAATAATAGATTGATTTGATCTAAATTAAACAATACAGGAGTTTAAACAATTATGTATCATTCTAAGCGTGAATAAAATTGAAATATACTAAAGGAAATACTAAACAACTACAAGTATAAGATCTAATAAATCTAATACCGTAATACATGTAAAGAAGACTATATAACCAATCTACAAATCTCAAATAAATCCCAACCAACCAAATAAGAGTACTATAAAAATCCAACTAGTCTGAAATAGCGTGAACATAAATGGGGATAGGAATGCGGACCCTAACACTTACATCATACGATCAGCAACATGGATTAGGTATGAATAACAAAATCACTATTGAGGTGACAATGGAGGCTTAGGTCCAAAAATGCTAAATCCACGAAACGTTAACAGCAAGTCTACAAAGAAGATGAGTATAACTGAAATTGGGATTAATCATAGCTATGCATTTGCCTTTAGTATTTTATTGTCTTTTAAATTTATCCCACCCAATAATTCTAAGTATCACATGTGTCTAAAACCTTAATCCCAAGTGAACCCATGATTAAGTTTTATGTTATACAATTTAATATAAATAATGGATTCAGAATATCATTACACTAAACAATTAGAGTGTATAAATAAGGGAATAAAATCTCAAAGTTTAATGTCCACGCTGGTACGGTCCTCGAAACACATAATATAAATGGGCTCTCACTCAAACTCGCCAAATAAGAAAGCATATCTCTATTGCCTCCGATGATCACTCACGCGTACTAGGTATAATCTTAGGCTGCCCCAAACCTAACACCTCATCACTATCAAGAGATAAACCTTTATGCCTACACGTCATTCATATGGCCAACCATACCCAAGACCATACTATGAATTCTCTCCGTGAAACCATCTCAGTACACAGATACCTAGACGTAGGACTTAGGGGTAAAAATGACCATGGCAAACTCATCACTATCATCGAGGCACCATCACGGCCGACGTCGCATGCACCCCCTTAATGGAATCCCCTCTTAGTACATCCACCATGAGCACTTACACATGGTATGCATTTCACACATAACACAAGAGAGGAACTCCTACTCAATCACAAAAATCTAGTCTTAAATGTATTCAACTTATTACTTTTATAAGGTTTAGGCATCTAATTATTTATCCTAAAATAGAAACCCACCAATCACCCCATTAACATGTTTACAAGAGTCAATTTAATCTAAAGATCAACTCTAAATTAACCTCAAAATCTAAAGTCCAATCAAACAAATCATAAACAAAAAATCCAAAGATCTAGCAGCGTCGGTCGATCGACTAACCATCGATCGATCAATCGTGTCAGCTGATATTTCCCATTTACAGGATTCATCTTCTCAAATTTGAAAAATCCCCTCTCAAACCTCTATGAATGAATCTAAAACCTTCACTTAAGTTCTACACTACATCCCAACATCACATCCACATATGATACACGATTGAATCGTAAATCTAACATCAAAACATCAAGAACCCTAGAATTTCTATTTTTTTCAATTAAAATCAAATCTTAACAGATTAAAGTATATAATCATAGAGTTTTTGAATGATTCATACTAATAAACAATTCCTAAGCATGATCTAATAATATCTAAACAGAATTTGGGAGAATTGAATCAAACAATAAGAAATTGTTATTAATTACTATCTTAAATGGGTTAATTACGAAATTAGTCAATTAACTCACGAAACTGAAATTTATAATTCATTAATGTGGAGCGACATGGCATTATAGGGAACTATTTCACGGTCGGTGGGACCCGACACTAAGGAGATAATTCAAATAAGGAAACCCTCAATACCAGACCCCGAACCATTCCATAGTCACCCATAATACCCAGTATCGTTAAAATATTTAATTAATATTTTATCACGTATTATTAAGTCTAAATTTTATATTTATACAATGCATATAATCATATAACTAGTGACATCACATGTCACGCACGCATAACAAAAATTTCATAATTAATTTAATGCATAAAAATACAGGATATTACATTTGCAATAAGATAAATGATTATTGTAAATATAAGTTATACAAATATACGAATATTATGCAATGTCGTCCATCACTCGGACAAGAAAACTAGTATATTATCTAATTTGACGAACATAATAATTATATTGCAGAAGATTATTAAAATGCATAACATTACATGTCCTTACCTTTGTGTTTAAATTCGAAGGAATTGTATTCCTCCAAAGATGAGTCTCGCTGAAAGGAAGAGTGTAACCACCCTTGTTAGTTTTAAGTAAATTCTTCTATTTAAGTACTGCTAAGATTGCGTAAAAAAATTGGGACAATTATTGTAAAGTCCCTAAGAGTTATGAGTATATTTACAATTTATTCACCTTATTTTTTATGTTCCAAAAAGTTCTTTGTCTAATTTATTGACAAATTTAGAGAAGAAACTGTGTTCATGATTATTTTATACGGTTAGGGGTTTTTGAGAAAAGTTAAAAAGTCTTAGACTAAATGTTAATGAAAATATTATCGAGGTATTATTCGTAGAATGACGCTAAAATATTTAATGTATATGAATAATTATTAAAATATCTTTTTATTTAGGGACAAAACTAATGTTTAGTCCCTACGAGCTAAACATATTTTGCACATAGTCCACCTTATTTTATTATGTTCCAAAAGGTCCCTCATCTATTTTTTGCCAAAAATATTCTTAGAATTTAGGACAAGAGAAAAACGAATATTTGTGAGTGTTTTATATGACAAGAGACATTTTAAAGCAAAATAAAAAAGACTTGCACTAAATATTAGTTAAAAATGTTGGAGGAACTTTTCCTCAAATGACTCTTTTATTTACTTTATGTTTATTATGTGAACACGTATTGCGTATTCTATTGTATACAAATAGTCAGTAGTATTTTCAAACTCAAGATATATCTTGTACATCATTGTGAAGAATATCACATTTTGTTCAATAAAACCAAAAAGGTTAACTACACTTTTCCTGCTCAATTTTACCCAATTTTTCACTTTATCACCCCAACTATCATTTTCTAGACTTAACCCCCTGAACTTTCGAAACAGTTTCAAGTTTCCCCCAACAGTTCACACCGTTAACTTTTTGGACCGAATCCCGATAATGTGCATTTGCACATGAGGGAAAATAAGGATATTTTTGTCCATTCTACTTAGAGAGGCAATTTAACCTTTTTATATTATAAAATTAGAAAAAAAAATAGAAAATATTGGGAAAAAAAATAAAACTTTCAAAATAAAAATATATATATTTAAAATTTTGACAAATTACAGAAAATAATTGGAATAATCTAAAAAATACAAAAAAAAAATAAGGAAAATATTGCAAATACATTTAAAGAAATAATTTCCAGAAGAAAAAAATTATTTTCCAACAACAAAAATCCAGCAAAAATTTATAATTAAAAAAAAATTGATTTTAGTTTTTAAAAACCTATTTTTCACCAAATAATGTGATTTTCAACAACAGAAAAATTATTTTCCACCCAAAAAAATGTTTTTCACCAAATAATGTGATTTTCAACCCCAAAAAAAATATATTCCACCCAAAAAAATGTTTTTCAACAATAAAAAATTAATTTCCAACAAAAAAACTGATTTCAGTTAAAAAAAAAATCTTGCCCCAGGAAAAAAAATGTTTTTCACCAAAAAAATATTTTCCAGCAAAATTTAAAAAAAATCGTGTTAAAAAATTGATTTCAACTAACAAAAACTTAAATGAAATCAATAAAACCTAGATCTAACAAAATAAACCCAAATTAAACTAAATAAAACCTAGATGTAATCAATATCCAAGCAAAAATTAAAATCCACCCAACTTCGTCTATTCAGTGTGGGTGTTTTCGCGCACGCGCTTGTGTGGGTGTGGGTGTGTGTGTGTGGGTGTGGGTGTGTGTGTGTGTGTGTGTGTGTGTGTGTGTGAGAGAGAGAGAGAGAGAGAGAGAGAGAGAAATCGAAGAGAATTGTGTGTATTCGTGTATGTGTGTGTGTATTCCAGCATAGGAGAGAGAGGAAGATGAAGATAAGAGAAAGAGGGGGTGGGGGCAGCCATGACTATTGGGTCTGAATGTTTGAGATGGAGAGGGAGAGAAAGACAAAGGTAAAATAGGTCTAGAAAATTAAAAAAATGACCCTCAAAGTAGAATTGACAAAAATATCCTTATTTTCCCTCGTGTGCAATGCACATAACCAAGATTCCGTCCAAAATGTTAACGTTGTTGACGATTGAGGGTAACTTGAAGCCGTTTCGAAAGTTCAGAGGTTAAGTCGAGAGAATGAAAATTGGTATGACAAAGTGAAAAATAAAATAATGTTCATGGGGGAGTTTAATTAACCCAAACAAAAAAAATAAGTCAACAATTTCCTAATACAACGCCCCAAATCCTCCACGTCTAATAACAGAAAGCATAACAAAGGTTGTACCTTGGAGCGATGGCAAGTGCCCTCGCCTAAGTTACGATTGGTCTTGAGTTCGAGACTTGGGAGCGATCTCTTCATATTATAAAACAATATAAGGGTAAGACCAGCTAACATCTATCTCTCCCAGACTCTGCAGTGAAACGATTATACATTGAGTACGACCTTTTTATAACCCAAACTCACTATGACAACAACCAACTAAACTTAAAACCTTTTGAAATGAAAAACATAAGTTTATCTCTAGTTCTTCAACTAAACAAACTTCTAGCAAACCCTAAGCATTATTGAAACACCATGCTCGTTTGGTTCAAGGTCTAGAAAGGAAATTTAATATTCCTAAAATTTAAAATTCCCATCGTCTAAAATTACAATGTTTTGTGGGAAATTTGAGGAGAACATAGAATTCTTAGAATTTAGACAAAATTGAAATTCTCATTTCCCCTCTAAAATGAGGGAAATCCTATATTCTCGAGCATTCTATCTTACGTTTGTGGTGAGATAAAAATACCATCTCACATAAACTCACATACTCTCTCTCTCTCTCTCTCTCTCTCTCTCTCTCTCTCTCTCTCTCACACACACACACACACACTCTCTCTCAAACACACGCACGCACACTCACTCTCTCACACACATCATCTCTCTCTCTCTCTCTCACACACACACACACACAGACACTCTCACACTCACATACATATAAAACACACACACACACACGTACATACACACACCACACACTCAAATCAAGTAGAAGAGTATTTTAGTTAAATGATATTTATTCCTAATATGGAAAAGTAATTTTAGCGGCCGGAAAAAAAGAATTCATGTTTGAACCAAACAATGACAGAGAATTCAAAATTCCAAGGGTTCTCATTCCCTTTTCAAACCTCGAACCAAACGAGACCTTAAGTTTTTAATCATAGATGGAAAAGATAGACTATTTTAGGAGGGAGGTGGAATGAAAGAAAGAGCATTACTCTTCCCAAACAATCCCTATACCAATAATTCAAAAGCCTTCACACTTTCATAAAACATCAGTGAAGGAAAATAAAATACCGACTCTTGAGAAGCATACAAAAACAAAAACAAGAAAAGGACGGATGTTTGTATAGTCATTCATACATCGTTTGCTTCCATAAGACCATCTCACTATTTAGGGGGTTCGTTTGGTTTGGTTAAAGCTTTTAAAGAAGCTACGGGATTGCAAGTAAGCTGCATTAGTAAAAGAAGTGCTAAAATGAGTCGGGGGGGGGGGGGGGGGGGGGGCGCGCTATATTTCTGGGAGCGAACTGCAGCGAATATGAAGCGCATGGATACAAGTTGGGCCTTGGAATGAAAAACAATTCCGAATCCGCTTTGTCTACGAACAAGGAAGCTAACAACACAACCAGAAGGAAAAAGATAATTAAACCAATATGATATAGAAAAATTAGACCTTTTGGGCATTTATATAAGAAAAAGGAAATACCCTTTTGACATTATTAGTCGCTGACTACACCATTCCTAACAGCGATAAATATGAAATCTACAAACTCTGAGAAGTCGGAAAAGTTGACGACACTCCTTGACTGCCTCCATATTCACCCATTGATATAATTGGGGATTGAGCATAAGCAGCAGCAGCAGAGGAATACAAGTTCTCACCATTCCTCTGAATTTCTGGAGAAATATTATACAATTTCTCAGAAGATGGAGGTACAGAATCAGTCCTCTGGGACGAGAGCATGTCGTTTCTATATGATATCATGGAGGACATGTACATCCTTTCCGGAGCTGGGTGAATAGTAGTGTCGGTCCTCAAAGGCATTAGACCACCAATACCATCACTTGTGTGAGATGTCATAAAATATAACCTCTCAGAATTGGAATCCATGCTAGTGTCAGGCCCCACGGTGTCCTTCCTTTGAGAGATTGTAGGCAAATTTATGTCTGTTCTTTGAGAAATTGTAGGCATATATACTCTCTCCGAACTTGGAAGCATATTTATGTCTGTCCTTTGAGACGTGAAACCCATACTGTCCTTCCCGACACCGGGAACTGAGAATCTCTCGGAAGTGGGACCCATGATCATTTTCGCTCTCTGAGACGTCAAAACGATGTTTTCAATCCTTTTAGATGTTGTAGGCATGAATATAGATACTCCTTGGCCAGGTAAATCATATCCACTACTATTTATAGGAGGATTTACCGACATTTCCTCATCTGCTGAGACCCTCTCCATATCAAATGGTGAAGGTAGAGATGGCAACACTCTAGGGTTTGGTAAATCTCCATTAGATACTGGAGGCAAGGTTAGCGCCGTACTTTGGGTAGCTATATTATCTCTCTCGGATGTTGAAGGCATGACTGGTGAGACTTCTCGGCTGGGTAAATCACTTTCGGATGTTAAAGGCTGAGTTATGGACACCCCTCGACTACTAGTTTCTGTCTCAGAAGTTGGAGGAGGTAATAAGGACACTCTTCGGCTAGGTAAGTCCTTCCATTGTTGTACAACTGTTTTTATCTGAGTGTAAAATTGAACACCGGCCTTGGCTGCAATTAGGAAGAAAATAACTAAGTCCTTGTTCCTGTGTTGACCACAGAAAATATAGTTTTATTCTCTTTATTTCATATCTTTCTAAATTTTATATAAAAGAAAGTATGAAAAAATAAGTGCTTGTGTTGAAAAAGAAGGCCTATATCCTCCATGTATTGCTGTATGCAGAGGTGATGGTTGTTTGGGTGGTGTTTGTGGAGAGAGAGGGGGGATTAGAGTATTAAAGTGGAATCCCCTTTTTCCGAATGAAAAAAACACAAGGGAAACTGATCTTAATTTAAATTTTTGAAGTGTGAATAACAGAGTGTCTGGGAAATTAGATTCCATGCCTCAAAATTGAAAAGAAATCTTTTTCAAAATGTTCTAATTTAGCGTTAGATTACTAAGTTGGAAAAATATTTAAAAAAAAGTTCCTTTTTATACAAAACTAGAAATAAGAGTGTTAAAAGAGACGAGTGTTGTGATGAGATGCTCTCTTAAAGTTATGGTTTTTCATTGAATCCAAATCATTGGACGAAGGGTAAAAATTAGATGTTACGGAAACCAGAAACCTAAGAGATCATCACAAAAAAAAATACTCACCTATTCACTCTTTTTCTACCATAAATTGAAATGTTTTTCAATCTTTTTTCAACTTTGTACTCAAATGCACACTAAACATATTCTGATTCTAATTCCAAGGTATGGAATTGGGGTTCCTAAACATACCGAAATTTTCCATTCATGTGTCTCTAGACCCAGTGTGTATTTGAAAATTTGGAAAAAAGGCATTTCAATTTGGAAAAAAAAAAAAAAAAGAATTTTTACTTTTCAATTTGAAAAATTTTGAAAAGAAAAGATGAGTGGTATTGCTGTCGAAAAAGATAAAAAGGGAGGCATTAAACCAATGAGGCAGAAGGACTTGTACCGCAGAAATTGAGATCACCAGCAAAAGAAGTCTTCGATCCATTGAACGAGGAAAATGGCAATGGAATTGGAACAGGGACATTTATCCCAACCTGAGTCAACCCAAGATCATGTCAGATAAAATCAATATTTCATAATTAGTATAACAGATTCAAGCAATTGTTGCATTTGTGTTGCTAGATGAAACTAAAATAAATAATGTTGGGGAACTCTTGTGTGGGGTGCCCGAGTGTGCAGTGGCGGATCCAGAAATGTAAGAGGTTCCCAAAAAATATATATCTATTTTTGTGGGTGCCAAAACTATAAAAATATATATTTTTCACAAAATTGAAAAAGTAAAGGGTTAAAATTTAAAATTCTGCGAGTGTGTCACAAATAGCAAAAACTTCCTCCAAATCAAACTTTAGTTTGACCCCCATCGACTTTCTAAAGCTCCATCGCTTCCACCTTCTTGTGCAATTTTTGAATTAAGTGCATCCTCTTCCCTAAGATGGTAAAGGCCACTACCCAAGATGTTTGTGGTGGGCTTAAGCTGTGGTGCTCTATCATTAGGATTCCTGATATATCCCATGATTGAGATTTTCGGTCACCCAATCAAAGTATATCTCGGCTTCCTCCGGTGCCTTATTTATGACTTCCCCGTTACACGTCTAAACCAATAATTGCCTCGTTTGGGGAGACGAGCCATCATAGAAAATAAAAAAATTCAGTGTCCTCCATTGCTCGTACCAATGCTGTGGCAAGCATTGCAAAGCTCTTAAACCGTTATGTTGCAATTCTCATTCTCATTTTACACAATGGGTTTCACCTCATTTTTTATTGGTTCCAAGTGCGAGAAATAATGTTTTCAAAATATGTTACCTCTAATTGGAAATTTATTCCCATCTAGTTACAAATAATAAGAATAATAATAATAAAAATAATAATAATAATTGATAAATAAATAAATAACATGTTAGATGAAACAGATGGGAGTACCAGCCCAGCCTCAACTTCATTCTGGAACTTCCTAGCAGCAGCACCAGATGTAGTAAATATGGATGCTCCATTTCCATACCTGTAACAATGGAACATCAAAAATTCTAATGCATAGGAGTAAATCCAGGGATTCTGAATTGTTAATATATCAGTGTATTTACATAAATTCTATATTCATTCCAGCAACACCAAACCGCCTTTCAAAAGCCCTGATTCGGCATTGTAAAAAGAAAGAAGTAATGAGAAAGCATGTTAAAACACATCAATCAGAGACCAGTTTGAAGGTATACGAACGAAAAAAGTGTAATTACTTGTGTTTATTGACAATAGTTATGGCCTCCTCTAGACTGCCTACCTGTTAGTTGTCAAAAAGAGAACATAAGTTAACTAATCTCCTGCTTGAGCAATTAAGATAAACCACAGCATCAGTAATTTAGCAGTACCTGAATACAAAGAAGAACTGGTCCAAACATTTCTTCCTGCCAAGAAGAATATAGTGCACAGTGTGGTCAACAATATGCCCAGTCAACTTCTTTCGCCAATAATCATTACGAATGAAATCCATAACATAGCATAATGAAAGATACCTTGTAGCATTCCATGCTTGTCGTAACATCACATAAAATAGTTGGACCCAGAAAGTTTCCACGATCATATCTAGGAACCTGCAGAAGAAATTTCAATTAGAAAATGTTTGTACTAGCAAGCTCTAGGTCTTTCCTTACATGTTAATATTATGTGTTCATGTTGCTATCCTATAAATTTTAATAATAACAATAGGAAAAACAATTTTTTAGCAATCGAATCACCCAGATTACACACATGGAACAACTGGTCTTCTGACGAGGTGTAACAAAAAAAATTATAACTAACACAAATTCTTGGCGAATAGATAGCGCTGAAAATATATAATGATAAACACAAAAAACTAATCATGGATCCAAAATGGCTCGTAAAATGATAAAGCAAAAAAAATGTCTGGAAAGTGAAATTGCAGTGCTGAGATTTTAATATCAATCTAAAAAAGCAATGTTGGAAAAAAAAAGGTATCATTTTATTTACCAAAAAGGATTCTGAACATCCCAGGGGAAAATGGGAATAAGTCCCACTTGATCACATATGGCTTCAGAATGAGCCCATCTTATGTTTTACCCACTCCCTACCAAATCAAGAGTTTACATTTATAAGTCAAATTTTATAAGAAAAATTGACTTTTCATATAACCAATGGCTGAAACTAAAATCAACTTAAATATTGTTATATTTCTTCAATATTAATAAAATTATTTGTATCCCAAAGGAGTGGCATAGCATTGCGTTACAACAAGGAGGTCAAGAGTTTATATACTCTTGGGCCCCCTAGGTGGCCCAGGTGCGTGAAGATTGGAGGATCTAAATGTAACCTTACGGATTAGACAGGTTCTCTAAGAGACCAGGATACCCTGGATCAGTATATAAATAAATATATATTCTGATTTTAGAAAAAAAATCAATAAAATAGGACTTTAGCATGGCATCAAATACTTGCACGTGCTAATCTATATCATATCATTATACTAACCTAAGGTACGGATGGATGAATGAAAAGATCCAACATTTTTAACCCAAACTTTTGACTAAAACCTAAAAACATTATGTGCACTTTAATCCCTATCCACTTTCTTTTATAATACTCCATCTATCCCAAATTAATAGTCCCTATTCAAGAACAATTTTTAAAAATATACTCAATCAATGGCCAATATCAAGTCTTGTTCACTATCGTGGACTTTAGTTCGTTGATTGTGTCCAAAAAAGGAAAGTGGACTCGTGATTTGGGACGTCTGAAAAGGAAAGCATAACTATTAATTGGGGGCCCAAGGAGTAAAAGAACCCAGTTTTCTAACAAGCAAGTAGGAAGAATAGAATACTTTCCTTTGGTATTTATCATGGTAAAATGTTCAACTGTTTAAATCCACCAATGTCCTATAAAAAGAACTATCCTAACATCCCTTGTTGATCTGCCAAATACTGAAGTCAGGACAAGGGACAGTACCTTACATAAAATGTGTTCTGGCTAATGTATGTATTCAACAATAACAAGGAACAAATTCATTCAGAATTTGGAAACATTATCAAATATATCTATTATAAGAGTACAAGGGGAACATAAGTATACCACAATGTTTCTCCCGTCAAGAACAAGTCTAGCACCACTTTCAACACCACTTTGAACCAATCTGCATATCCGATCCTTTGCCTGTAAATTCAAAGAGCATGCCAAGAAACAATATAATAAGGGACATGAGACTTACTCCCTCAGTATCAGTTCAATATTACATATAACCCCTTTATAAAATGATTTATTAGACAATGGCCCCCAGGATCCGGCGTCGTCTCCTTTCTCTAAAATTGGTCCATCAGTCTATATTAAAGCTTTACCCCTTGCTACTTATGGACCAAAATGTGCTCAACTACTCCTCACTTTTCTCCGTTCAGGAAAAAAATAGAAAAGATCCAACACTAATTCTTTAAGACTTTAGACAGAAGCAATGGCATTTGCGATTGGCAGCTGACTGTGCTTCCACATAAAGAAAAAAGACAATTTTTGAGAAAATTGTGCAAAAGTTGTGTCAAACTACTTAGATTCAAGGGTAAAACTGATATCTACAATGATTCATCCCTTTGCTTGATCAAATCTCAAACCAGTCTTTGTTTTGTCCCGCCAAATAGACGCAATCGCTCATTTGAAGAAAATCACATGCGAGTTTTTTGTGGTCTTTCGAAATTGCAGCGGATAAATGAAAATTCAGTACCCAAATCCTAAAATTTATTGAAACACATTTATAAATGTATAGTGAGGCGCTCCAACTGACCAAATTGGAAGACCAGTTAAACCAACCTCCCCCTTTCGGGGAGTAAATGAATAAATTTTTTAAAACAAATTTAATGAAGATGATCTCTGTAGTGGGAGATCTCCACCAAATTTCATCAAAACATTTAATCATTTAGTGATGAGAGGATCATCAAAAGTTTCAATGGACAAAAATACACATAGCAATTTTGCATTTCACTTACCTACCAATTGAATACTTTGACGAAATTTGGTGAAGATTTCCTCACCATGCCTATCATTTTCTCCATATTTGGTTTAACAACCCATTCATTTACGGCCAAAAAGGAATAGTAGGCTCGTTAAAGAGGCTCATTTTGAGAATATAAAAGTCCCGCGTTAGAAAATCAAAGCCTTGCATCACAATATATAAGATCCTGGGGCCCCTCCACCCATTTTCAATTGGTTTTGGGTTGGATGCTCCAATATTTAATATGGTATCAGAGAAGGATATAAATGGCTCAACGGCCCAATCGTTTCAAGTCACCCAATGTAAATATGTCAACGTGTTAGGCTCAAGTCACATCACATGTGAAGGGGCGTGTTGAGAATATCAAGTAACATTGAAAAATCAAAGCCTTACACTACAATATATAACACCCTAGGGCCATCCACCCATTGCCAATTCGTTTTGGGTTGGATGCTCCAATATTTAATAGCTCATAGTATGTATATATAACCTCGCAAACCAAATCTATATCTGTGTCTATATAGCCTTGCGATCCTGGTGGTGAGCTCTCCGACCAAATAGCATTGGAAAAATTGTGTACAAATTGCAATTATTAATTCATACACCAGCAAATATGGTTGACATCAGCTAATTATATGAATTTGCATTGGGTCTGTTGCAATATCTGTCCCCACCCCCACCCCCCAAATATAAAAGGAAAAAGGTGTTGCGCTATTAGTTCACTATGATGTCTATTCACTGTGCCATAGCGGCATGTCTTTGATTAAAAAGTAACAAAGAGATAGTTCCTTGTTCCCCCGTCCATAACAAAATATGTGGATATATATATATATATATATATATATATATATATATATATATATATATATATATATATATAAATGCATACATATATGCAGAATTGGATGCATTACAGACAATCAAACCTAATTACTACATTATTCAGTGTTCTTAGGCTACCATACATATAAATAGAGATATATTATATACATATATACATAGTATTTCAATTTGATTTATAAATTTGAAGTTAAAATTATTTGCATAATCCAAGTACAAACATGCTCCAAGACCTTCGCCATGATTGATATCTTTTACTGTTGGTTTATTTTGTGTCCTGATACAATTTTGTTCTCAGATTTATTAAGGTAGGGATTTAGATGGATAATAATTTAGGGTTAGGATTCTTGAGAAAGATGGATAAATGAGTAAGAAGATAAGGGTTTTTGGTCCCAAAAAAATTAAGGTTAAGTTTATGTATGGATTATATGCCTCCTCAAACGGAATGGTGGCGACGTTAGATTGTGGGGGTAAAGTAAAATAAATCAACAGTGGGATATTATGTCCAATATAGTATTATTACTGAATAAAAAAAAAAAAATTAAAAGAGGGGAAAAAACTACCAAAATAATGTCTATATATGTAGACAGCATGTAAAGCAACAGAATTTAGCTCCTCAAATACCTTATGATTATAAGAGGAAATGACTTAAATGTTTGGGCTTGTGTCACATTATGGTATTATCTCTAGGAGCACAACCTGAACACGACACAATAAAAATTTAACAGATTTGAGTTTATTTTTATCAGGTTCATATTATTAACAACTTGAGCTGCTAAACAGACTTTAAAAAGTGACAAACCCAAATATATAGAATCAGTATGCACGATCCATACACCATCCTTTAGCACACAAACCTAACACGACATGTCCCATTGCCAGATCATTTAAGATCATTACTAGAGCAAGATAGTGGATATTTCAAGGTATAGAAAATAAATTTCAACTTAATATTTCCAGCAGTAAATACTAACTGAATTAAAAAATTGCACCTCTTTACTAATAACTGGACCAAGGTCAGCTCCAGGCTCTGTTCCTGCATTTACTTCGAGTGCTTTGGCACGCTCCACAAGTTCTTCTTCCCTAAAATCATTACAAAGTATTACTGTAAAGTCAGACATTTTGCGAGCATTAGAAAGAAGGGGAAAAAAAATTAAATGCATCATGACTTGCACTTCAGTAGCGAATTAAGTCCATCAAAACTCGTAAAACAGGATAAGTTGTGATATGCATAAAATGAGTAACTGAAATGATGAGGGGAAATTTATCCCCTTTCGCTAGGCGTTCGGCGGACGGTGACCTTCATCCCGATAGGAGATCAAGGCCGTGGCCGAGGGGAAGTGAAAAGTATTATTTAAGCAAGAGAAAAACTCTACTGATCTACCTATACATTCAGAAGGTTAAGCGTTTAAGGAAGTACACTCTTGTACGACTGGGAAGGATGAGTCCAAGAAGAACTCTAGACACCCAACTCCACACAGGAGAATATGAATAGGACTCTAGGATCTTGTTAAGGCCACAATAAAAAAATGTCGAATTTCTCTCTTTTATCACATACGCATTTTCAGTCAAGTGTGAGACAAGAAGAGGCATTGTATTCATCATTTATCAATAAATGTATTTCACCCCTGCCCAGCGAATGTAGGTCAAACCCAACTGAATAACCACGCATATCTTGAGTTCTTGTGTATACCTTGACGTGTTGATTCTATGCCAGCAAAACATATTGTTATCTAGCACAAAATCTATTACATGGATAAAGAAAACTCAATAGCCACATTTTAAACAAAGGGAAGCGACTCGTAAAAGAAGTCAGAAACTAAACCAACCTGCCATCTCATATCAAGCTCTTAGACTAATTCTGAGAAGTATTACCCAATTGGTAAGTCTAATAAATGTATTTATACTAAATGGGAAAAATGTTACAAATCTGGCAAGTTCGCGAGAATACTAGGCCCAGAATAAAAGCCTAAGCTACTAAAGCCAAAAACATGGAGGGACAATAAAGGCTAAAATAATACGTAAATCAAACACTCCCCTCAAGTTGGAGCGAAGACCTCAATTAAGCCAGCTCAGCAATGGAAGATCGGAGAAGAGATGGCCCAACAAAGTTGGTGAAGAAGTCTGTCGTCTAATCTGAAGAAGTGACAAATGAAACACGAATAATTTTACACCTTACCTTCTCCCAATTAAGTGAATATCCACCTCCACATTCTGTCCTCTCGTGAATCCCGAAATCAGTTCATGTATGATGGTCGGCTTCTTGTCACTCAACGACTCTGACGATTATGTCTCTTCAAAACGCACAAACCCCTCAAAAACAATCGAAGTCATAGAAGCTCACATGTGCCCTAGGCCATCACACGGTACTTGACCTCAGTTGAAGAGCGTGAAACAACTGACTGCTATTTACTATTCCATGAGATTGCGGGAGCCATGGAATATGCTGTAATATTCCATAATTTAAATATTTATCTAATTGGGATTTAATTTGAATAAGTGCATGTAAATGTCAATGAATAAATCTAAACCAGGATTTTAAATTATTTAAAACACCTAATAATTTAATATTAGCGTGAGAAGTTTTAGTATTTCAGATGTGTACCATTAGACCAGGCTCTGGAGGGGTCTGAAGACCTGTCAAAAACATGTTAATTTGGGACCGGGGTTGTTTGGGCTAACTTTTGGAACCATGTGATTATTACTTTCGGCTCATTTAGGAGCGAAGAAATTGGTAAAGAAAAAAAAAACAGCAGTATTAAGAGGCAGAGGAGAGTCATTAACTTCGTTAATCAACCTAAACTAAATAGAGAACAAAGCTTAGAGAAACCCTAGCTATCAAAGGGAGGAGTTAGAGAAAGGAGGCACTATCAATGGAGATTCAAAACCAAAGTTCAGGCAAGAAATACCTATCCGTCTTGCTTATTAACTACAATTTATTTATGTTTATTGCTATGATAAGAAGCCTAGTTAGGTTGAATGATCATGTAATTATGATTGAATTAATATAATATTCATGTAGTCTTATATTTATACCTTATTTGATGATGAATCTGTAAATCTAACGAGGACTTAGATTATTACTTGTTTTTGCATGCTTAGATATAGGTTATGGAATTGAATCTGAAATTTTAAATTTATCGATGTTAGAAACCGTATTAGGCTGTTATTGGGACTGAATGGTGGTTGAGAAACCCTCCTATAGAGATTTTGGATGGAAATAAAAGCCACTAAAGGAGTTCGAACTCGTACCAGACAAAAGTACATTGTTTAGGAGAGTCCTGATCGATCCTGGTCAGGGACGGATAGATCCGAGTTTGTATTAATGCGGTGGCGTTTTGACGAGAAACTGGATCAATCCAAGGCCCGGCTATGTAGATTTGCGCAGTGACCTTTTTAGGGTTGTTTTGGGAGAATGTCTGATGCAACTTAAGGGGTTTTAAAGAGGACCAATATAATCTAATGAGTGGATATTATACATGTAAATATATGCGTACGAAATATTATGTGAATTCGATGATGGATCAAGGAATGTTTAGCCCAACTGGTATGATTAGAGTTATAAACCGTCGTTGTACGTGTATCTTTAGTTGTGTGCGTGCACATATTAGGGTGTGTGAGTAGGGTCGTGACGAATCTATCGGTGGGGATTTGATGGGATTGTTCACGCGACCCCGTACTACACCATTGGCTGATGATGCAGGCTGCGTATAGGTCTATTATCCCGATCCTACGTGTTGTGGGTCAATCATCTCGCGTGAGGGAGACATAGGAGGTTGGCTACTCTCGTGTAACGTGGTACGCGGTTACACCATAGGTATTTCGGCATAGTCGTTTCCCTTTCGCATGTTGTTTCGATCCATTAAGAGTGGGATCTCCTATGGAGTGAACCGATAGAAGCACGAGAGGTTCCCGAAGGATGTACCTTCGTGTTGTGCTTATATGTTGTAAGAGAGTAGTCTAATTTAGGGGAAATACTTGATTTTAGCACGTGTTTGACTTGAGCAACTTCGGTTGCGCCTACGTATCCGTTATGCTCGGAATCAAAGTCAGCGTAGTTCGTGGGTTCGTACTATTCGCCGAAAAACTCATTGTGGTGGTTTTTGGGAGAGATGGGAGGTGTTGCAACTCTTCTCAAAGAACTTATCTCAAAACTCTCTCTAAAACCTCATAAGACAAGAAAATCACCCTCCTCTTCCAAGAAGATCTCTCTTAAATGTATGGGGGTAAGGCTTATTTATAGCAAAACCCACCCAAGTGGGTCGCCACATGTCAATTAACTCGTGGTGACACATGTCCTATTTTAAGTGGCATGTGTCCCATAACATATGTCAAAACTCTCAACACTAGAATATTTTCTAGTTAATATGTAAATAATACACAAATACGCGTGATATGTCCAACGCGCATAATAATACCTCAGTCGCATAAACACATGGACTTTTGTCAATATTAATCATCTCTAATCTCATTTAATAATTTAATGAGAGGCTTATCATTAAGCCCCTCCTACATTTGCCCCCTCGTACATATAGTTGATATATTGATACATGTCTGAAATATATCGACTGTATGTACGAAATAAATTTAGTCAGTTTTCATATGTTCGATCGACCTGTGGATCGTGGGTAATAATCTCATATCTCATTTCATCTTGATGATGTACTTTTACCTCATATATCACATTTTATGATATAATGCAATCTCATATTTTATATCTCAGTTATATGATATACATCAATTTTATATCTCATATCTTAAATCCTATTTTGCAGCTTTGATCTCATAGGTTATCCCGAAGGACCTCGTTTATCATTATTTTCATACGAATGATATACACCGAGTGTTGCCCCCATTCCTATTTAAATGATCATGCATCCACATTTTTATTGCGATTGTTTGTAACTCTGCTTTGGTAAAGAGTATTTATCATGAACACATAATAACTACCTCAACATTCTCTTTTAGCATTCTCAACTACGCTTGGTGAAAGTATTATTATGGTTTACATAATAACTACTTCATTGTTCTCTATTAATCTTTTAGTGCATGCACATGTTTTTGATTTATTTCATTCTCGATGAGGTTTCTTGTGCGTGTACATAATATTTGACTTGCTCAAATTACCACTTTTTAATGTATTTCGCAAACTCACACCTACGAGGTGACTTAATGGTGAGAACACATTTGTCAAGGTTTTTCACAAACTCCACCGTTAGAGGTGACTTAACAATGAAAATACACTTGTTAAGGTTTTTCACAAACTCCACCGTTAGAGGTGACTTAACAATGAAAACACACTTGTTAAGGTTTTTTCGCAAACTCCACCGTTAGAGGTGACTTAACAATGAAAACACACTTGTTAAGGTTTTTTCGCAAACTCCACCGTTAGAGGTGACTTAACAATGAAAACACACTTGTTAAGGTTTTTCGCAAACTCCACCGTTAGAGGTGACTTTAACAATGAAAACACATTTGTTAAGGTTTTTCGCAAACTCCACCGTTAGAGGTGACTTAACAATGAAAACACACTTGTTAAGGTTTTTGTAAAACTTCACCAATAACGGCGACACCCATAACGGTGACTTAACAACGAAAACACTTGTTAAGATTTTTCGTAAACTCCACCTATAACGGTGACTTAACAATGAAAACACTTGTTAAGATTTTTGTAAAACTTCACCGATAATGGCGACACCTATAATGGTGACTTAACAACGAAAACGTTTAAGATTTTTATATAATCTCCACCTTATAACGGTGACTTAACAACGAAAACGCTTGTTAAGATTTTTGTAAAACTTCACCGATAACGGCGACACCTATAACGGTGACTTAACAACGAAAACGCTTGTTAAGATTTTTATATAATCTCCACCTTATAACGGTGACTTAACAACGAAAACGCTTGTTAAGATTTTTGTAAAACTTCACCGATAACGGCGACACCTATAACGGTGACTTAACAACAAAAACGCTTGTTAAGATTTTTCGTAAACTCCACCTATAACGGTGACTTAACAATGAAAACACTTGTTAAGATTTTTGTAAAACTTCACCGATAACGGCGACACCTATAACGGTGACTTAACAACGAAAACGCTTGTTAAGATTTTTCGTAAACTCCACCTATAACGGTGACTTAACAATGAAAACACTTGTTAAGATTTTTGTAAAACTTCACCGATCACGGCGACACCTATAACGGTGACTTAACAACGAAAACGTTTGTTAAGATTTTTCGTAAACTCCACCTATAACGGTGACTTAACAATGAAAACACTTGTTAAGATTTTTGTAAAACTTCACCGATCACGGCGACACCTATAACGGTGACTTAACAACGAAAACGTTTGTTAAGATTTTTCGTAAACTCCACCTATAACGGTGACTTAACAATGAAAACACTTGTTAAGATTTTTGTAAAACTTCACCGATAACGGCGACACCTATAACGGTGACTTAACAACGAAAACGCTTGTTAAGATTTTTCGTAAACTCCACCTATAACGGTGACTTAACAATGAAAACACTTGTTAAGATTTTTGTAAAACTTCACCGATAACGGCGACACCTATAACGGTGACTTAACAACGAAAACGCTTGTTAAGATTTTTCGTAAACTCCACCTATAACGGTGACTTAACAATGAAAACACTTGTTAAGATTTTTGTAAAACTTCATCTTCTGTATCTCTTTTCAGGACGGGAGCCCATACCTGCTGAATGACAAACTGAGTGTGGTCCTTCGTCTGTTTGCTTCAATGACCAACTTCTCACAATGCTCGCAAAGTTCTTGTAATATGATGTCATTTCTGAAGGATGACTTTCGACTTTGTCAATCTATGAGTGACAACTATTTAAACCGTCTAAACTCTTTGCGAAAGAAGTTGAAGAAGCTTTTGCAATGGTCTACTTGGATGTTACTATACTGTGGAGGTTCATCAATCTAACCTTGGTGTGGATGATGCCGAAGAAGCTTTAGACTACAAGCTACGTTACATCATAATATCCATTTGCCCCCTTTATTTTATTTTATCTCAAGATAAAATAAAATAAAATAAATTACATATATCATTTACAATTCCCACCCGAAAAAGAATGAAAGCAACCTAATTATTACATTTCATGGGGTGTATCTCAAACTGTCATGTCTTTGAGCAATGACTTGATATTTGTGTCGCTCAATATCTTCTCATTCAGAAGCTTATGCAAAATAATATCTTTCTGACCCAAATATACAATACATGTAAATGGTTAGTAAAACTCAGTAAATATCCAAGTACAATTCTCATCATGCCCCCTTTATTTTATTTTATTTGATGTCATAAAATAAAAGTTAATTAAAGTCAAGGGATATTTGTGTAATGAATCATAATCACCCATACTCGTGTGTGTATTGTGCACAATTTAATGTCTTTTGAGCACACGCCATATCAAACTCACGAGTGTGTAAAATGTCAAGGTGAATTCTGAATTGTGAAACATACTCAAGTTGTTTCGTAAATGATTCATAATGTATGAATATGATGTACAAATTCAGGTTATTATTTGCAACTGTCATAAAATACTCGAAGCTTCATTATGCTTCATCTATAAAAAAAAATCTATATGCCAGATTTAATGATTTTAAAGCTTCTCAAATCATCATCATAACTCATGAATTTGGCATATCAATTTCGGTAGTACCATATGGCAAGGATATATATATATATCAAAATAAAATACACGTTTGTACTGTGCTTCATAATCAAGAAAGTACATATGCGTTTAAGTTCTCAGCTTCATCTCATGTATATTTATAGACATAAAGTGTAAACAAACTAAATCATGCTTTATAATGTGCCAACATAGATGCAGTTTATATACTTACCCATATACTAATGTGCTTGGCAAGAACAATTTATCCCGAGAATTTTTTTCTTCATTCTCAGATTTGATATTGACAATTTGATTGTATCGCAAAAAGTCACTATTAATCATCTCTAATCTCATTTAATAATTTAATGAGAGGCTTATCATTTTTTTTTTTGAGAAATACACTAATGAAAAATTGTATATGTATTTACAACGAAACTCCATTCAGGTCTCTTGGATAAAACCTATTCAAAAGAAAAGTTTTATCCCATTATTTACTAAATATATACTCATAAATGTTTTTGGCACACCTAGTTCGTTCCAACAGATGTTATAATCGAGGAAACACGCAAGTCCAAATAGCGTGGACTGTCAAATACCCTTTCGCTTTAGCATATGGGTCAAAGACATGGTACATTCTCTCAACCAACTGCTTCCGTGGTGACTTGCTTTCTCTTTTTTATTTATTTAACGGTACCACGCTCATATTATCAATCATATAAACATATGACTATTTTCTAATTTTGTACGGGAGACAATACTTATTAAGTATATTCACACTTTTTTAGGACATCAATTTTATTTGACATGTGTGATAACGAAGGAAACATCCCAACATATGCCATGCCCGAAGAACCATAAGTTGTAATGGTTAAATTATATCTGGATCTTTTACACTTAACTCATAGTTGGACCATATTCAACATATCCCCCCCCCCCCTTTTTTTTAAAGCGAGGGACCATAACTGGTATCATTTGACCGCACTTATGGTTAGGTCCCATTTGGACCTTCAGATGGACCTCAAACCCAAAATCAAAGAACATTCAAAGAAAAATCATAAAACGATGGACCTCAAACCTATATGCCGGTTCTACCCTACCCACGAGTAAGATCAGATCACCCATATGGTGATCAGGCTTTGAGTTTTTTTTTTTTTTTTTTGAACAGGTGCTTCGGTTTGACGGTTCTTTCTTTCCAGTTGGAGCTTCATCGGGTAGATGTTCCTAGAAGTAAGCTCCGACCGTTTCTACCTGAGGTCCATCGTATTTTTAAGCTCTGGCGGTGATATTTAGTATTTCAAGATCCCACGATGGTTCTTCAGTTTGTAGCTCCCACGGAGGTTCGTCACATCTCAAGATGCCACGGTGGTTTTGTCAAGGTTTTGTGGGATTTCAAGTTCCCATGGTTTTGTTGATTTGGGTAGCATCAAAGGTTTCCCCCCAGTTCGAGTTTCATCGGATAGAGGTTCCTCGGAGCAAGCTCCATCGGTTTTGAAAAATCTCAGATTCATCTGCAGAATTTTATGGCGGATCTACAAATACACGCGAAGGTGGTCACTCGTATGGTGATTGGATTTCGGTCCGAGCTTCATCGGAGCGATGCTCCACCGGTTTCTGCCGGCGTGAGGTTCCTCGGAACAAAAGGTATTTGGCCTTGGTTTCTCAAGGAAATAGGCTAATAATAAAAAAAATCGTGCTAGTAGAGCTGTATACTTTTTGACCCCAATATGTATAAAGCAACATGGAAAACAACAAAATATGTATCATATCATCCCAGGGTGTACTTTTGCAGAAGACGCCGTAGGGGATGTCAATGGCCGACCTAGGCTTTTGGCTTTTGTACTAAAGTGATAAAGAGTTGTTATATTTCTCTTATCAGTCGCAGGGCTATTGTACTACTCCCTACCCATGTGGTTTTGATCATAAATGTGCACGCAATAGCTGGCTTTGATGCAAATTGTTGTATTATGTCAAATATACAATATATTTATTTATTCAACATATTGTTCTACTGATATTTTAATAAAGGCCATGCGACATAACAGGTCATTTAATTGGATTTGCTTTGAAAACCACAAAAAGGGGACTTCTTTGGAAGAAAACGATATTTTATAAATACATTTCTTGAGTATGGATATGATTCTCAGTACAGTCAATTATAATATCTCTGATCCAAAGTACAGCACGTGATAATACTGACACACCCATAGTTTATGGGATTTATAAAGTCTACACATCAAAAGTTTGGAGCAGTTTATACTTTTTCAGATATAATGAGTGTTCCCCACTTTTCGTCCAAGCATGCCTTGAAATGACATTTCATACATATTTAAAAAGTAAACTAATATAGCATCGACTGAATTGCCCTTGTTCATCAAATATCATAATAAAGGGCTCTACATAGCTTTTATTCATTATTATTATATTTATTCACAACAGTGGTCCATAGCTGTCAAATAGGAAAGGATTGACATATTTTGGCAGATATAAACACTACAACACATAAGTCGTACTCCTGCCAAAATATCTTTTGATAAAGTGATACAATCCGATTAAGACCTACTCAGTATATTTTTCCCAACAATGGATTTTATTCAAATCCAAATTGATTTGTAACTTACTCGGGCAGCTACTCGTATGGTTTTTGTGTACTAACGATAATATGTATGCCATTACAGAATGTATACAACTTCTTCTAAAGATATCAATGTCAGTCTATTATTGAGGATATCTTTCAAATAATTTTTTATTCGGAGATAAACATCTTACTTAGTGTTTTTTTTTCTGAAACTACACCATATGATTTTGATGCAAGGTAGGAGAGATTTACAAGCAGAAATACTTATCTGGAATGAGGTTGCATATTTTTTTCACATAAATGTTGTAGTGGAAAGTTGCTTTGCCAACCCCTTTTCCTCCCTCTCTGACCACTTTTCCGAGCACGAATGAGGCGTTACACGATAAAAAATCGTGAATACCTCCCCAGCCGAGTCGCCAAATGTAAGAGAGTAGTCTAATTTAGGGGAAATACTTGATTTTAGCACGTGTTTGACTTGAGCAACTTCGGTTGCGCCTACGTATCCGTTATGCTCGGAATCAAAGTCAGCGTAGTTCGTGGGTTCGTACTATTCGCCGAAAAACTCATTGTGGTGGTTTTTGGGAGAGATGGGAGGTGTTGCAACTCTTCTCAAAGAACTTATCTCAAAACTCTCTCTAAAACCTCATAAGACAAGAAAATCACCCTCCTCTTCCAAGAAGATCTCTCTTAAATGTATGGGGGTAAGGCTTATTTATAGCAAAACCCACCCAAGTGGGTCGCCACATGTCAATTAACTCGTGGTGACACATGTCCTATTTTAAGTGGCATGTGTCCCATAACATATGTCAAAACTCTCAACACTAGAATATTTTCTAGTTAATATGTAAATAATACACAAATACGCGTGATATGTCCAACGCGCATAATAATACCTCAGTCGCATAAACACATGGACTTTTGTCAATATTAATCATCTCTAATCTCATTTAATAATTTAATGAGAGGCTTATCATTAAGCCCCTCCTACATATGTTATAGCTAATCTAGAGATGGACCTACTTTTACGAGGATATTTTTTGATACTATAAAGGGTACCGTGATGGACTTAAGTTGTAGAATATGGTATAGTACAAGGATGATGTGTATACATATGATGGTCGATATATAATTAGCAGTTATGATCCTATACTGTAGTGCTAATTACGGACTATGTAGCTTACTTGATAGTTGTGGGACTTAGAACTTATAGTGGTAGTTATATCAGATGTAGAATTCCCTTTGATAGTGGTGAGTTGAGTTTGCCTTGAGAGCGAGTGCTGACGGGGACGGCATCAGATGTAAATAAGTCGCATTTGATATTGTTTTAAGTTGCCTTAGATATTACTTAAAAATGTGGTGTTTAACCCACATTTTTCTTTAAATTCTTTTTCAGGTATCCGACAGCCCGAGCAATGGGGCTGAGTGGATGGATTATAAATATTATATCACTTATAAGCAATACCAATCTAAGCAATACCACTCGATAAAAGAGCTATGATATTGGATCATGGACTAGTCATCTTGACAAGAAATTATCTACGTGATAAAATATGTATCACAAGCACTAAGGGCTATAGCTCAGGTGGTAGAGCACCTCGTTTACACGCATGCCAATGCTTTTCAGGGGAGTCCATCATGCAATCAAAAGAAAAGAATTGATCTTATCTTATTGATAAATCGATGTCTTACTCCAGAACTTTGATGAACAATAGCCTCACAAAAGGTTCGGTCCTATTAGGGTGCCCATTTAGGTGCCAAATAAACATCATCATTGATTTGAGATATTGACAAGGTGAATACCCAGTCTATTCAATGCTAGGCATAATAACGCTTTATTCCAGTCATCTGGGTCGTAGATCTACGAATTTTAGTCTTTTTAATGTTTAATTTCTTAATAGACATTGCATTTGATACTCAGTTATTTTTCTAATGGGTCATGGTGGGTTCCAGAGTTGTTTTATTTCAGTTATTGGTTTAATATTTGCGATATTATCATGTGGAGATAATTGTATTCAGTTATCCATTTGCTTTCTAATTAATTATTAGTTGTTTTCTAACTTATTATTGTTCTCTTTATTAGCATCTTTTTATTATTGTGAATGTATTCATTTTATCTCTCGTTGATGCTTAGAATGATATAAATTGTATGACGCTCCCTATTCTCAATGTATAAGACTGGCCACCTCATTCGGCCCCTCTTCACTTGGTGATACTATCAACATCATCACCAATAATGATAAGATCATCCACATCTACCAACAAAATAATGCATCAACCATCATGCTAATGATCAATAAGGCATGTCTGATTAGAGTGATACCAAGTAAAACCCGTAAATAGGATCTCACCAAATCAACGATGAGATTGCTTAAGCCCATAAAGCGATTTTGAGAGACAACAATTTTTTCCACTATAAAGGCATTTTTGACGTGTAATTTGTGTAAAGGCCAATAATTGGAAGCCAAAAGAGAAATCAACAGGCACCCCGAGATTTTCCACCGCGGCATATATAGCACCAAAACATTATTTGAAAACTGGGTGAACCTATAGCAACCAATCGGGCCTTATAACGATCAACTAAACCATAGGCCAAATACTGCACATTGAATACCCATTTGCATCCCACCATCTTTCTCCCCAAAATTAAAGAAACAAGATTCCACTTACACACAAACATCTAGGGATACCCTACAAAAATGCACTAAATAGCTTTATCAACAAATTTGTGCTAAGAGTGACTGTCGCAGTCATAAACAAAAACACGTACGCCCACAACACAAGAGGAAGGATGTGAAATAGAGTACTATAGGGAACGATGTGAAATAGAGTACTATAGGGTTGAAGACATTGAAGGGGCGCCATACTCCCCAAAACCCGACTCAAGAGTGATTTATCACAACAGCGCGGATAGCAAGGTGCCAACAAGATTTGGGCACCCTTCGTACCACTCAAAAAATACCGAACGAGCCCAATTAGATGCCATTTTTTCCTTTTCCCCACCGCACTTTGTTTGGGGGTAGTTGATGCAAGATCCCTTTCAGATTAAGTCGAGACCCAAATTAATTAGAAACATACTCACTCACATTATCAAATAGAATCAATTATGGACTACCATCTTAAATTAGGTTTAACCATTTGAAGAAATAAACAAACAATGGATGAACTTCAGATTTCTTTAAGAGGAGATACACCTATTCCCTAATAATTGTCACGCAATAACGATGACCAGAAAAAAGCACTAATAAGGGAAGGCCCCCACACATAAGAATGAATCAAATGAAACTACTTGAGTATGCTAGGAAAGTTCACGCACTTCACATAAAAACTGTTGTCCACCAAGCTTTGGAAAGAGAAGGAAATAGCATAGGTACCAAAAATAAACATCCCAGAAACAGGCATGCATAATTGTAAGGTTAGACAAGAAACATCATATAATATAAAACGAGGCAAAACATAGGCACTAATGCTGGATGTGGAGGGTGCGGTGGAGAATCCCCGAAATACTATATCCTTCCACGCTCATAACCCGTGCAATTTCCTCTTTGAACTCCTCTTTGAACTCAGGCTAGCAAAATACAATGGTAAGTAAGAATACAACGGCACGATTGAGGGTTTTGACAAGTCAATTAACAAATAGGAAATTAAAAGCAAAGTTGGGAATATCCAAAATACAAGATAGAGTAATACCGGGTGATAATTAAATATCCTTTGTGCTATGATTACGCGCAAGGAAACCATTCATGAGACAAACGGACTGACAACTGGAAATGGTGGATGAGAAAAAAATGGACAACTTACCAATTGCGTGATTAATGTCTTCAGAATCCATACTCGAATGGGATTCACAACGCAAATGGAGTACCTTTAGGCTATCGCAACGGCGGCAATTGCCGTAAAGGATCCATCCATAACGAATGCGTCGAATAAAGAGCTCAGTTGTGCGAAGGAGATCAATCAATGCACAACCGGAGGAGGTGCCGCTTGAGGACAAGTAGTATTGACAACTAATGTCATACGAGAAGAACCATAAGATTGATTCCGATTAAAATTATACTTCAACTCCGAATTAAGTTTTAAGCACCAAGCCCTCGTGCGACCTGTGGCACCACAATGATGGCAAAAAATATTTCCTCCACCAGAATGGGATCTCGGGCTTGCTATATCCAAAATAATCCTAAAAGGTTCAAGACCTCATATAACATACGAGAGATCTCCTGGTACAACTCAAGGATGCGAGCATCATTATGCACACTCACATACATCTGATTTAGGGTTGACCAAAGATTATACATCGAATCGGGAAACATGAAGATGTTATAGATCCGCTCATCCATTGAGTTGAACATCCAACTGAATATAGTACAATCATCCATGTCCCACTGATTAAACTTCGAATCATCGAGATTCGGTTTCCTCTTGGTTCCCAATAACCAACCAACCGGAATTCCCCTTTCCACCAACACCAATATAGAGACAGAGAAAACGAGACCAAGAGGCAAGATTGGAGCCATTCAAGAGGACACTAGTAACCTGTTTGGCCTAGGGCATGGATTTCCTTCCCATTACTAAAATCACACATAATCGCATGAATAACATCAAAAGAACCAAGAAACACATCTGAAATATACCAAACAATTCCTTTAGCAAACGGATAAATGTCGCAGGAGTGTATACACGAGCCCCGTGGGGCCAGTTCTTATGTTTAGTTTGGTAGTGGACTGTTTTATTTAGTTATTTAGTTTAGGGTTATTTTAGTTTTTTGGGTCCTTGTACTTACAAAAGGAACTCTAGTTGCTTAGTTTTCATTATTATCATGACGTTCTAGAAAGAGTTTAGAGAGAGAATTAATGAAGATTTATTATTTCATTGTTTTATTCATATGTGTGCATAACTAATTAGTGCATCTTGCATTGCGTTCACATCAAAGGGTATCAGAGCCAAGTTTTCGATTTTGAAGTCATGGTGATTGATGACTGGGACTCAGACTGGAGGCCTACACAGGCGGAGGTTGACGGGCAGATGGAAGGCAACCACCATGTTTCGATGACTGCCGATCAGAGCAGCAGCAAGACCCCCGCGGGTTCGCGGGCTGTAGGCGAATAGGGAGGAAGTGGGCGGAAGCCCTCGGTGCTAACTGTGGTCGCGTCCATCCAAGACGGGTTGGCCGAAACCCTAACCCTGGCGATAACCCGACCCCATTCCCAGACCAACCCCGAGCAAACCCAACCATAAGCCATCCCACACCCCAAATCGAAAAAAAAAATACCAACCCTAACCTCCCCGACGAAGCCCTAACTGAGATGACTACCAAAGGTTTGTTTTCGATCATGGGCAACTCTTTGGGTGTAACGTCCTGCGGACGTTAGATCACTTTTTCTTGCGGGAATTTAAAACTTAAACAATATAGGGCAATTCTTATACTGTTGCGGCCTGTAAGAGGCATTGGCTTCCAAATCAGAGTGGACAGATTTAATAGTTCATCACATTATAATATTACACCATATAAGAAAAATCATTAACTAGACCTTTCAAATTTCATTAATGTCATAATAGTCTCTAATACATACCATAGAACAAGTCCTTCCTTATAAAATCTTTAACATAATACTGTAATGCTAAATAAGTACAACTAAGAGTGAAATCTATATAAAAAGTCCTAAAGGACCTCTATGCAAAGCTATCTCTGCGGACTCCATGTACTCCGCGACCTCTACTACCCTGAGGAAACAAAGCATATAAAAAGGTGAACTCCAATAGCTCAACAAGGTCAACTCAAAGGACCTCAGCTATCTGCTAATGTTAGTACAAAGACAACAAATAAACAATTAATGATACGTAGGAAACAATGAATGTGCAATATAAGCAATAAGGAAAGGAAATAATAATATTTCCCAACCCCTCAAATTTTTCCAATGACCTATTGCTCAATCTCCCAAAAGGTGGCTTCCCCTATGGCCTAATCTCTCATAGTTCGACCTCATAGTCCACAGAATATATTTTTATAACCTTGAACTACTCAACCTCCGCTGCTTTATTCTAGGTATTTTGACCTAGTCATGCCACGGACCGTGACCCACGATGTTGGGTATTCGGAGAATGGGCCGTGGGAATACCCAGCATCGTGCCCACATCTTTCCCTTTGCCCTCGTGTTTAACTCAGCTATAACACCGACAGATCAGTGGCAACGACACAGTCTATTCTACACGTAGTGTGTTGCGAAGGAACGATTGTGTAAAATCATAATTGACGGTGGCTCAAGCGTCAATTTGGTCTCTCGAGAGATTGTGGAGCGCATGGGTCTCCGTGTCGAGCCCATCCAGAGTCCGTGTAAGATTGGATGGTTGAGATCCAAGGACGAAGCGCGTTCTACGAGGCAATGCCTAGTTCCATTTACCATTGGCCCATATTCAGACGAGGTTGTTTGTATGGTTGTTAATATGGACATGTGTCACCGTCTGTTAGGACGACCATGGCAGTTTGATCATGCAAGCATTCACGACGGTCGTGCTAATACTTGTTCATTTATGCATCAGGACCGTGAAGTAGCACTTCACCCCATGCCACAGTCCAGACACCTAGGCCCGCTTATGTCCCTGACTTCAAAGCCCGTACTGTTCGCCGATGTAATTAAACAGGGATTGTGTTATGCCTTTTTTAGCCCTTTGGGTGTCGCGTCGACCAGTGTTCCAAAGGCCCTTCGAGATATCTTAGTTTCCTTCTAAGATGCGTGCATGCGATTGATTTTGTCCCGGAAGCCCAGTTGCCCAATCTCCCCCATTACAGGATTATCACCTGCCGAGCACGCTGAGTTACAGGGATAGGTATCAGAGTTATGCAGTCATGACCTCGTACATGAGAGTATGTCCTCTTGTATTGTGCCTGCTTTAAATGCCGAAGGACGATAACGGATGGATGTGAGGACAGCCATGATGTGATTAAATCACAGTTAAGTACCGTTTCCTCATTCCTAGGTTAGAGGATATGATTGATCAGCTTCACGGGGCCATGGTGTTCTCTAAGATGGATTTGAATAGTGGGTACCATCAAATTCGCATGAGGCCTGATGATGAGCGGAAGACCGACTTCAAAACGAAGGATGAATTGTACGAGTGGATGCTCATGCCCTTATGGTTGTCCAGTGCCCTGTCCACATTCATGCGTGTTATGACGCAGATCCTCTCTTCGTTCATGGGGAAGTTTGTCGTAGTTTATTTTGATGATATCCTGATATACAGTCCAGAAAGGAGCATAAGGATCATGTGAGCCAAGTTTTGGAGGTTCTTCGGCGTGGGTTTTTATATCGAGCTGAAGAAGTTATGGTGTGAAAAGTCTCCTTGTGATATAGTTTCAGGGGAGGGAGTACGTGCCCATAGAGAGAAGGTTCAGGAGTGGCCTGGACCGACCACAGTTTCCCAAGTTCGCAGTTTTCACGGGTTGGCCAATTTTTATCGACGCTTCATTGAGGGGTTCAGTTCTATGATGGTTCCTATTACTGAGATAATGCGCACATCCGTGGCTGAGTTTGCATGGACTGAGGCATTATTCCAGCTCATCCAATCTAAGATGACGTCAACTCCCATTCTAGCCCTTTTAAATTTTACCCAGTTGCTTGAGTTGACTTGTGACGTCAACAAGTTTGGGATCGGTGCAGTTCTCAGCCAAAATGGTCGTTTCATTGCTTACTTTAGTTAGAAAGTTGTTGTTCTATCAGTAACTATTCTGCTTACGATCTGGATTTCTATGTAGTGGTGCAGGATGTCAAGCATTGGCAGCCCTATTTAATTAACCGCGAGTTTGTCATTAAATCGGTTAGGCCCTCCGTTTTATGAACTCCCAAAAGAAAGTTAGGGATCGACACACCAAGTGTATTAGTCTCTTGCAGCAGTTTACCTTTCACTTACAGTAAAAACCAGGCAGGGAGAACTTGGTTGCAGATGCATTGAGTCGGCGATCACATACCCTAGTCACCATTCAGGGGTCAGTCTTTGGCTTTTCTAAGATTCGTGATTTGTATGAGACAAATACCTTTTTGGAGCCTTTTATTGAGGCATGTAAAGGTCAGCATGGCTTCAGGGTGACTACTTTTTGCAGGATGGGTATTTGTATCGTGGAACTGCATCTCCCTAAGGAAGAATATCATCATCACCGAGTTCCAAAACAGGGGCCTAGCTGGCCACTCGGGTGTCGCTCGTACCTTAGCTACTCTATGCGAGCATTTCTACTAGCCTACTATGAGGAGGGAGGTCAACACCCATGTCCAGCGTTGCCATACTTGTCACACGACAAAGGGTCAGCATACTAATGTGGGTTTGTATACACCTCTACCGGCAATGGCTCGATGTTTTTATGGACCTTGTTGTTGGGCTACCCAAGATGGCCAAGGAGCATGATTATGTATTTGTGGTAGTTGAAAAATTCTCCAAGATGGCCCATTTTATTATGTGCTCGTAGACTTCGGATGCCTCACATGTTGCTACACTCTACTTCCGCAAAATCGTCCGTTTACATGGGGTACCGAGGAGTATTACGTCTGACCGAGACATTGACTTTACGGGACGTTTTTAGCGAACCCTTGGAAACTGTTGCGATACACGCTTCAATTTTCCACATCTTTCCACCCATGGACGGATGGTCAGACTGAGGCGATCAATCGGAGTTTAGATCTTTTACGGTGCTTAGATAGTGCGTCACCTAAGACTTAGTAAGTGGTTCTTGCTCAGGTTGAATTTTCTTTCAATAATTTAGTCAACCGCTCTACTGGTCTTATCCCTTTCCAGAAGGGCCTCACCTTTATTGCCAGTTGACCTTGTTGAGAACCCCTACTATGAGAGTGAGCCCGACAGTTGTTGATTTTACTGCCAAGATGCTCACCATTCATGACAAGGTGCATGCACGTTTATAGCGTATGTATGCTTCCTATAAGGAGCAAGCGGATTCTTATTGTCGATCCTTTGTTTTTCAGCCCGGGGATCTTGTTATAGTGTATCTTCGGCGTGAGAGGCGGATGGGCAAGGCCACTGTAATACCCCGTACTTTTGGCTATATTTATTTTTGGGATTAATTAATTAAATGCGTATTAATTGGAAATTAATCCGGGTTATAAATACTAACGAGATGCGAGTTGGTATTTGATTATGTGCATACATGTTTCGATATATGTATATGGTATTATAAAATTTGTCGTGAGATTGATAGACGGCATTTTAGAAATTTTGTTGAGACGCGTGGGACCGTCGCGTCACGGTGTAATATTTTGATAATAAAAGTGAATTTAAAATCTATAAACCGTATGGTCGTTTTGAGTGCGCCAACGCGTCCGGAAGGGTCGAGATAGTCAGAAAACACTAGCCGGGGGTGTAGTTTGGGTTCCGAGGTATTTTTAGGCCATACCGGCATCATAACGGGTATTTTGGTAATTTTACATTTTGAGGAATTAAAAGTGACGAAAATTGGAGATGTAAATCTGATGTGGATTTAACCCACTAAACCCATTAACCAACCCATATTAACCCTTTAAGCTACGGAGGCTAACATTAGGTTTTACAATCTTCCCAAAGAAAACCCTAGCCACCTTAAGCCACCATTGGAGAAGGAGCTTGGAAGAGAGGAAATTCTGCAGAAAAACTCCATCAAACCTACACCAAAATCAAAAATCGAACCAAGGCAAGTGACTTTATTCCATTTAATTTCAGAGAATGTCTTTTCCATGTTAGAAATTGAGGAAATTTTAATTGTTCTTGAAAGATGAATGAAAACCCATGTAGTTTGGAGTTTAGAACTTGAAAATTTTGAAGAGATTTGCATGTAGAATGATAGGTAGATGATTTCTCTCATGATAGTTGTGATTAGAAGAAATTAAAACGAATTAAATTATGGGATTTGATGATGATATTAAGTTAGGGTTCATGTTCTTGAGATATTGGGAAAAAGTGCAGAAATTTGTAAATTTAATTGATGTTAGGGTGGATTGATCCCTTAAAAACATGTTAGGATGTGACTATATATGTTTAGTATTGATTATACACCTTTAAACGATTGTTGGGACTTAGTTTAGAAGATTTGAGGTGTTAAAATGGATGAAAAACGAATTGGGGAAAAATTTGGGCCGAATCTGGTAGCTCGTTAGAAGCCCCTACCCAGGTCGTTCTCGTTCGAACGAGCTTCTAACGAGTTGACCAGTCGCTGCTAACGAGAAGGGATTTCGTTCGATATCTCATTCGAACGAGATATCGTTAGAAGGTACAGTTCGTTCGAACGAACTGGAATCTCGTTCGAACAGCCTCGTTCGAACGAGACTTCTAACGAGTTGACAGAGGGATCTCGTTCGAACAGTCTCGTTCGAACGAGACTTCTAACGAGTTGACAGTTTGGTCCTTTTTGGACTATTTTGATTTTTGGGGTCCCGTAAACTTGTTCGAGGATATAGATGACCTTCCTTTGATGATGTAAGGATAGATTTTGGACTTTTGGGTTATTGAGAGGAGTAAACTATATATGCGAGTTATATTAAATGAACCGTTTGGGTTGAGACGTGAGTGTCTACTACGACGTGAGAATCGATTATGGCGCATATGACGATAAACTGGAATAATATAAGTGTAGATATTATAAGTTAGTACGAGAATGAGAATAGTACTACGATTAAACTACATTGATTACTAAGACGTGTGTTTACTTAGTATTGGTATATGAATTATGTGTATGATATACCTACCATACTTGCTATCACGGGAGGTTTGCGTTCGCTTAGGGCCCTCTAATCCTTGTGTTGCCCGGATTTAGACTGGTTACCTCGATGAACATAGGTCATAGAAAGACTTATTGGGATATTAATAAGTCCGCTGATCGTGGGAGCGTAGGTATGTGCGTGACCCATGTGATGTGACTGTGTTCGCCTCCACTATTTGTGATTTGTGTTATCTGGACTATTCCTGAGAGATTCGGAATATGTGATCCTTATGTACGTGATGTACCGGGATGGATAGCAGAGTATGTGTGCACCGCAGCTTAGATCTCGGGGTGCTTATATTGTATATTTATGATGTGAATAATATACACTTAATTAATGAGAACCTTCATGTTAATGATGTGAATATAATTACGGTATTGCTTCGAGAAATATAGCAAGTTAACTGATAGTGATATATATTGCATATTGAACATCTGAGTTACGTTAGACCCCTACTTCATTACGAGCGTTATTATGTTAATAGAACCGAGTAATAAGGGTAAGACCTATGATAGTCTATCTAGATATGTTATCACTTAGCTAGTAGTTTGTATCACTCTAGATGGGTACTTACGTTAGGAGTGCACAGTTAGACGAGAGGTGAGAATATCATGTGAGTGCACGTCCTAACATGTACTTTGCATTTAATGTTTTTAAAGCACTTGCAGGTTTTTAAAATATAACTCCACATTCGGGCTCTGACCCGTTTGCTTTTCAAATCTCTTTTTCTTGTAAAACCATTTTAGGTGCCCAGCCACAGGGACACCAAGCATAGGATTCTCATTCAGGTGACGAGCTGTAGCTGTTTGTGGAAGCTACAGGGATTTGCTTGTAGACGCTTCTATCTTTTGGATTCCAGAGTCACTATCTATCAGTTGTAGGGCATGTTGCCCATTTCTATTTAGAGACATCTTTTACATTACAGTTATCAGACTTTGATTTGTATTGTTTTAGCATTCGGTTATTTATTTCAGTATGGGATTGTAGTGAGGAGTTTTCCTCCAGACTTTATTTACACTATGTGATGGTTATTCGTTTTACTTCAGTATGGTGAATGGTGTTACTTATTTCTTCTTTACACTTGTTGCATGTTAATCAGACTTATATTAAAATTTGGCAACTTACTTTTTTAAATACTAGGTGGTTAGTAATAATAAAATGTTTTTCGACAGTGATGCTATTAACTGAGCCAACTTGGCATTTTGAATTAATTTAATAAAGGAGTAGCTACCCGGTATTTAATTAGTCGGGGTGTCACAGCCACCAAGTTACAAATGCACAGATTCGGTCATTTCCCTGTTCTTCGTCGCTGTGGTAATAATGCAAATGAGCAAGCCTACCAGAGGGCTTCAGGACACATTCCACATTTAATGTGCCTAATTTGACTCTGTTTCTGGATTCGCATGTTCCTCCGATTCCCCTACCTGTGGATCAGACGCAGCCAGTCCGTTTGCATGTTGACCGTGCTAAAGGCATTTTGAATTCTGAGATGACTATAAAACCTATGGGCCTCCTTGTCCGTTATCTGATCTGTTGGTTGGGACGCCCTAAAAGTGATGACTCGTTGATTACCGATGCCATGTTACAGCATGTTGACCGTGACTTCTATGACTATTTCCAAATGGATATGGCTATGCTTTGTAGGGGGAGAGTGACGCAAGAGCGTATACACGTGCCTCGTGGGGCCAGTTCTTAAGTTTAGTTTGGCAGTGGGTTGTTTTATAAGTTATTTAGTTTAGGATTATTTTAGTCTTTTGGGTCCTCGTACTTATAAAAAGATCTTTAGTGCGTAGTTTTCATTATTATCATGATATTCTGGAAAGAGTTTAGAGAGAGAACTAATGGAGATTTATTATTTCATTGTTTTATTCATGTGTGTAATTGATTAGTGTATCTTCAGTTGCGTTCACATCAAAAAAATGTGCAAGAGATGAAGAAACACCAGGAACTCAGCCGGAGACACGACTAATTAAATACAAAACGCTGTTGAATCACCCGACAAGCCAAAAATCAGAAGATAACATCAGCAACTCGAAAAATTAGGGCTGAGAAAATAAGCTAAGAAGAGTAGTACTCTGAAATTAAACCAACATAGGTTGGAAATCCTAGCTTCACACAAACACGAACAGAGGTATGCGGACTCAATTAGAAGAAAAAGAGGGTGCGACCTCAAATCCGGGAGAGAAAGGGGTTCGAGTGGTTCTACCTCAACCCTAGTTAAAATCGTCTAGGGAGAACAAGAAAGACGAGACCGACTGGTTCGACCGATGCCAAATTTTGGAAATCAACCTAACCCATGTTCGATTAAAGCTGGAATAATGAAAGAACCCTAAGACTAAGAGGGTCCTATTGTGTAGGAAGAGGATTGGGATTACGATGGGGTTAGAAATCCTAGATAGGGTTGATGTAAGAATGAGAGCGAGAGAGAGAGAGAGAGAGAGAGATGGGGTTGTAGAGAGAGAATGGTAAGGTTAGGGTTTGGCTCTAATACCAAGATGATTTTTTTGAAGGCTTACCTAACTGGGAGCCCCAATAAATATATTAATACTAAATGAATTAATGTATTTATACTAAATGAATGTTAAAAATCTGGAAAGTTCGAAAGAAAACTAGGCCCGCAAATAAAAGCCTACACTACTAGGCACCAAAAATGCGGGGGGGCCAAATAAAGAGTAAAATACAGTAAAAGCAAAAATAATATGTAATCCAAGTTCCAACAATCTTCATAATAAGAAAAAATGTACATGCGAAGCGGTTAAAAATTCACCGTTAAATTGCAAAGAGTAGCCGTAGCATGAGATTAATGCATGGTGTATTTACTAACAATAAGCTATTTTGAATATACTAAATGAACTCATAAATCATGGGGCGAAAGATTAAATATTTCGTGACATGACAGTATGACACATCAATGGAACAAAAAAGAAAGAATAACAAATAGACACAAAATCTCACAAAATGTATGAACTAATTTGCCCATTAGGGAATGAGTACATTGACAGTGATGTACACATGGGAATATTCCCTAAAGGTTCTAAATAATTGTGGAAGCTTCCACAATTAGAAAGGCCTTAGTGACATCGATTATGATATCACCAATTGAAGACTCTAGTACCCTAATATTAACTACAATATCCAACTAATAAAAAGGTCGTACTCGGGAGCCTTAACTGCAGGGTCTGGGAGAGGCAGATGTCGGTTGGCCTTACCCCCACATATGGAGAGGCTGCTCACATGTCTCGAACCCGAGACCAACCGTAGCTTAGGCGAGGGCTTTTGCCAATGCACCAAGGTACGCCTCACATAATTCACATCTAACTAATAAAAACTAATAAAAAAAGTAAAAGAGTACAATTAAGAGATTACATTTAAACCCCTTGCACCACTAATTCACATCACACATCCCTTACAGAAAGCTCGTCCACGAACTTTAGAAGTCGGGGATAGGGCATGCATGTGAGTTATATAAGCAATTTAATATTGGGCCAAAAAATGATTTGTTGTAACGTTTGTGGCTCAAAATTGAATTTACAACCACTTATAATTTTGAAAGGCAAAAAGACTCTATAACCAAGGAATCTCATCAACTGCTTCCCCCCCCCCCCCCCCCCCCCCCCCGTCCCCAGACTTAACTGCTAAAGCCCCACTTAATTGGCAGCTCACTCCCAATTAAATGTTAATCCCACGGTTCGAAAAAGCCCATATTTGAAAGGGGTCATCATACCATATCATCAAAGTCTTTATGCCCATCACAAACAAAGAGAGTGGGAAACATGGTAACACAACTCCTAGAGTTATCGACTGCGCAAACCAACCAACAGCATTCATAAATGGCACCAATATTAATTTCCTCTGCACTGAAATGTGTGGGCTAAATTTGTAGCCCTATTTCTTTTTTTTTTTGGGGGGGGGGGGGGGGGGGGGGGATACTCTACGTTGGGGAGGTCATACCTTGGTGCGATGGCAAGTTCCCTCGTCCAAGCTACTGTTAGTCTCGGGTTCGACATATGGGAGCAGCCTCTCCATATATGGGCGTAAGGCCAGCCAACATCCGCCTCTCCCAAACCCTTAAGCGGGAGCCTTGTGCACTAGGTACGACATTTTTATACTCTGATAAGTTGGCTTCAAAAACAAACACAAAAAAATCAAATGAATATTCAAGGTTGAAATGAAACCTAATGTCCTTAAGCCCTCCAAATAAGGTCCCATTGTACACTAGGTACCCTGATCTATTTGTGAGCCAAATAGGGCATGTGTGATCTTATGGTTGGCCCAATGAAAACGCTGGTTCTTCTTTTGATCTCCTTGTAGTTCGGGTTGGGGATGCGGGTAGTGTGCAAAGCCGGATGCGGGGAGGAGGGCGATGAGGAGCACACTAACTTGGCCATAAAGGCTTCTAAGGAGGCCTCGAGTTTGGTGTTGGTATTGTGACATTCGAGACCCAATTGCGATCCTCTCCTTGGCACCATTGGGTGTGACGATTTAGGTTTTTACACACAATGGGGGGAGCGAATGCACCATTGATGTGACACATCAATGACACTAAAAAGAATGAGTAGACAACATAGTTGTTAAAAGCGCGCCTAGGCGTACACCTAGGCTCCACATTGGCACCTTGCCTCACTTTATGCAAGACCCCTTCAGATAATCTCCATTCAAGAATGGACCAATTAATATGATGACATTACCATGGTTGTGAAAGGCGAAAGGCGCACCAAAGCGTCAAGGTCCCTGTGGAGCCTAAGCGCAAGGCGAGGCGCGCGCCTGATCAAAATGAGGCGCAAAGTCTATAAAACGTGCGAAAGTTGTATATTTATAATAATGGGATCATTTGCGATCTTAAATTCGAAAATATATAGCATAGATTACTATTATACACGGTTATGAAGAGGTACATCAGAAGAAGATTGAGCTTATACCAACATATGAAAATATATATATATATTTGAATATCAAATTTATTTAACAATTTAATTATACAATCATAAAAAAAAAAAGATATTGATACATTTGAAAAAAATATATTCCAATACGTGAAGAAAAATCAAAATCAACATATAAATTATTCTAAGATGCAACGCCGATGGAGTTTAATTTTTCCATTTCTTTTAACCATAGTTGTCAAAATCGTACGATTCGCGTAGTTGTCAAAATCGTACGATTCGCGATTCGAATCGTACGATTCGATTCGATTCACACATAAAACGATTCGAATCGAGTTGAGAATCGCAATTGTCTAAAGAATCAGACCGAATCGGCGATTCACGATTCGAATCTTCCGATTCGGATCTGATTCACTTTTTTTTTTTTCGCGATTTTTTTATCTTTTGCTTTTTTAGTTATAAAACTTTTGTATTTGTTATAAAATCTTTGAAGGTATATTTTTTTGTTGCTTTAAATTAATATGAAGACTGTTTCAAATTAATATTGTTTTATAGTTAAACTTAGTATTTGTTTTATTGTTTTAAATTAATATGGTTTACTGTTTTAAATTAATTTTGTTGTAATTTTGTAGGTTGGTTTAAATTAATATTGTTAATCTTAGTAAGTAGGCTGTTCAAAAATTTTGGAAGTATTTGTTTTACAGTTTTACTGTTTTAAATTAACCTTAGTATTTATTTTATTGTTTTAAATTAATATGTAGGATGTTTTAAATTAATATGTAGGCTGTTTTATGATATATTTTTGTTTTTTACATTTTTAAGCTTAAAATGAATGAGAACATGTGCTACGGTTAATTTTTGTGATATATTTTGGTATATTATCATGTGATATGATTAGTTTTTTGTCATATTACGCTTAATTACCAATTCTATAGTGTTAAATCCCATTTACGTATGTTTTACTACGTTTTTATCATTTGGTTTCGATTCGACCGATTCGATTCACGATTCGCGATTCGGTGGGTAAACGATTCACGATACGATTCGCGATTTGACAACTATGCTTTTGACTAAGTAGGAACCATTGAGAAAGATAAAATTTCACTGGGAATCAAGGATTAACTTTGGTAGTTTTTGGGTGAGGAATCGTCTAATCTGCCTTATTATAAAATTAGCATTTTCAATTGGTCCGTCCTTGTATTAAAGGCGTTATCAAAAAAAATTTAAAGAGGCGTGCCTAAGTCGTGCCTTGGGTCTGGAGCCTCGCACAAGGTGCGCGCCTTATTGAATGAGCCTTTCTCGAGTGAGGCAAGGCACCGATGCTAGGACTAGGTGAGCCGGGAGACTAGGTGCGTGTCCAGGCGTGCCTTTAACAACATTGGACATTACGTAATTTCCAATCAAATATGGGGGACTTGAACCATTTCCCCTCAAGACTAACCAACGTCGAGCGTAAGTTCTCATTAGTCACTACTTAGGCGAAAGAAAAAACTCTAACATTGTTGCATCTCCAATTGATTTTGATTTTCTTTTAAGCAAATGCAATACATTTGTTTTAAAGATATGAATATATTTGCTTTTGTTGATTATTTGATAATTAAAATGTTAAATAAATTAAGATATTTGATTAGATATTTATTTCATTGTTGTATGATGAGGCACGCCTAGACTCGAGGGAGATAATAGCACCATGGTGCTCTTTGCACGTCAAATTACTATGGGCACAAACTCTCACAAAATTTATCTAAGTATTTTCCCCATTAGGGAATGGTAACTAATTAGGGAAGCTTCCCATGGTTCTAACTAATTAGGGAAGCTTCTCATGGTGATGTCACCAATAGGTGACATTGGCCATGGCATCATTAATAGAACACTCTATATTCCCCATACTAACTACAATATCTAACTTATAAAAGAAAGAAATAAAAGAGTACAATTAAGATACATTATAGTTAAATTCTTCTCACTCTTAATTCACGTCATTTAGCTTTTCCCCAACAAAAAAGAAAAGAAACGAAAAATAAGAACAAGAAAAATAAAGATAAATAAAATCAAAACATGTAATTATAACCACAATGCCAAACTCTAATTACATACAAGGAAATAGAATGCATGAATACATGCTGGAAAAACAATACTATTAAAATGGGATCATAGCCTATGAGCCTCGATAGAGGATAATCTTAACCCGAAGGGTTGGCCCAATGGCATGAGCTCCACCTGGGTAGGTCATGAGATTGAATATCGCCAACCCCAAGGAGCCACTTATATAGACGCAAGTCCGGGATTACCTGGTGCATGTTTCTATTGGGGTTGGTTGTTAGCCACTGGAACCAATCGGATGCTTTGAGAGGCTGGGACATCCCCGATATTAAACATTTTCAAAATAAGGAAAAGTTGCATAAAAAGAAAAGGAAAAGAAAGATGAGGATATCATCAACCCAAAAGATAGACAAATATCAACAATATAATCAAAAGTTTCAGGTAAACAACTAAATGAATGGAGGGGAAGAAACCATACCACGGTGTTGAGCCTCCAACAAATACAGCTGTGCTAAGAGTCATGCACCTCTGTCCCGCAGCACCAAAACCAGCAGAGACCAAAGCATCCAAAGTGGCATCCGCACTTGCATCAGGCATGATAATTGCATGATTTTTGGCTCCCATATTGGACTGAGGAGTGAGCAAAATGATAGTTAACAACCCAGTGTACAAAAACATGAAGATATCAATGAAGTCTACTATTATGGCAACCCAATCCAACGAGAACAATTAAGTATCCACCTGAACACGTTTGCCTTGAGCTGCTGCCCTGGCATATACATGCATTCCAGCCTTTAAACCAGGTTTCGGGGATAGGAAGACAAAAAAAAGTGTTAAGAAGCCCAATTCATTGTATAAAATTAAAAGGTCCAGTAAAAACATACAGATGCTTACAATTAAATTAAGGGTTCTTCTATGAGAACTCAAAACTGGATCTCACTTATACGGCATCAATGCATTGTTAGACGTGTGGGGCCACTATCTATCATTTAAAACACCAACCAATGCATTAATGCTACATCAGTGAAACCCCTTTTTTGAGTCTCAAACCCAAGTTCTCGTATAATTCACTCATAAACTAAACGATGAAAGAAACAACAAATGCCTAGTTTTGGTTACTATAGGGTTTTGGGGTGTAGAATACTGCAAACATTATAAGCTTCATCTAACTAGCCAAAAAATTCAGTTCAATGAGAAAGGCTAAGGCTAAAACAACAATACCGAGATTGTGACACTTTTTATGTAAAGCAGAAATGCATCCTCAATTCGGCAGATTAACTTACAGTAATTGAACCAATTAATGATATGGCTAAGGCTAAAACAACACTACAAAGATTGTGACACTTTTAATGTAAAAGCAGAAATGCATCCTCAATTCAGCAGATTAACTTACAGTATTTAAGCCGATTAATGATATGGCTTTTATATCATCATCATCACAAATAAGATTGACAATATCCTGCTCAAATTCAAAAGTTAAAATTAAACCAAAAAATAAAGGTTTCTATGAAAGATATATCAACTAAGAATAAAACATACTGTATGAGGATATGGAACTACTGAGAATGAATACATATTCTTGATTTTTCACGGAAAATCAAATGGAAGACAGGTTTGGACAAGGTTTATATTGTGTCTAAACCTGGCTGTCTTGTCGTGTAAGATTCGTATCCGTCTGTCAAAAATTTCTCAACTCATACCTGACCCTTCAAAAGTAGTGTCGTATCAGGTTCGTGTCACATCGGTTTTATGTTGTGTTTAAAGCTTGAATTTGTAATAAATAACTGGGTCGTGTTGTGTTTAACAAGTGTATTGGTCATATATAACGGGTGTGTGACGTGTATTGGCCATATATAATGGGTCTGTGTTGTGTATCAGGTTCATATCACCAATTTGTGTAAAGCATGTCTAACGGGTCAACCCAATAGTAACCTCAAACCTGTTTCATGAATTTCTCGGCGTATTTTCATGTCAAACATTGTAAGATCTAACGGTATCTTTTTTATTACGGACAAGATATTTTATCAGAAATTAAAGAAACAAGACTACACAGTAACTGGACCAAAAGTCCACTGGGATTTAGAAACATAAAAGAAATGCCAGAAAAAAAAACAAGAAAGGAAAAGAAGAATATATACTATCATATCATTAGGATTAGGAGGCAGAAAGTTCATTGTGGCTTCAAGTATTCAACTCTAACCATCTAGGAAATCTCTATTGAGCAGACATAACAAAAGCCCAATACCAGCATGTAATACCCCGTACTTTTGGCTATATTTATTTTTTGGGATTAATTAATTAATTAATCCGGGTTATAAATACTAACGAGATGTGAGTTGGTATTTAATTATGTGCATATATGAGTATATATGAATTTGGAATTATGAAATTTGTCGTGAGATTTATATACGGCATTTTAGAAATTTTGTTGAGACGCGTGGGACCGCCGCGTCACGGTGTAATATTTTGACTATAAAAGTGAATTTAAAATTTATAAACCGTATGGTCGTTTTGAGTGCGCCAACGCGTCCGGAAGGGTCGAGATAATCAGAAAACACTAGCCGGGGGTGTAGTTTGGATTCCGGGGTATTTTTAGGCCATACCGGCATCATAAAGGCTATTTTGGTAATTTCGTATTTTGGGAAATTAAAAGTGACGAAAATTGGTTAATTTCATCTGATGTGGATTTGACCCACTAAGCCCCTAACCAGCCCATATTAACCTAGAAGGCTACGTAGGTTATTAGAAGAGTTTTCTAAGTTCCCCAAATCAAACCCTGGCCACCTTAAGCCACCATTGGAGAAGAAGCTTGGAGAGAAGAAATTCTGCAGAAATCTTCACCAAACCAACATCAAAATCAGAAATCAAATCAAGGCAAGTGATTTAAATTACATTCCTTATGCAGTGAATGCTTCTTCCATGTTAGAAACCTTGATAATCAATCTTATATAAGAGTTAAAAGAAAACCCATGAAATTGGAAGTTATTATTTAATTTTGGGATAGGTTTGCATGTAGAAACATTGTTTGAAGATTGGATTCAGAGATTTCATATTTATGTGATGTAAAAACGGATTAAAATCTGGGAAATTATGATGAGAAAAATCTAGGGTTTATGTTCTTGAAGAAAATTGGGGAAACATGTAGAAACTTGTGATTTAATGATGTTTAGAATGTATTAAACCCTTAAAAGATGATAGTATATCACCTTAGCATGTTTGAGGATGATTAGAGAACTTAATACATTGTTGGAACGAATTTTAGAAGAGATTTGAGGAGTAAAAATTGTGAAAAACGAGTTTTAGGAAAATCTGGGACGAATCTGGTAGGTCGTTAGAAACCCCTGTCCAGGTCGTTCGAACGAACTCGTTCGAACGAGCTTCTAACGAATTGACCAGTCGTTCTAACGAAAGGGAGCCTCGTTCGATAACCTCGTTCGAACGAGATCTCGTTAGAAGGGACAGTTCGTTCGAACGAACTGGATCTCGTTCGAACAGCCTCGTTCGAACGAGACTTCTAACGAGTTGACAGAGGAATCTCGTTCGAACAATCTCGTTCGAACGAGACTTCTAACGAGTTGGCAGTTTGGGCCTTTTTGGACTGTTTTGATTTTTGGAGTCCCGTAAACTTGTTCGAGGATATAGATAACATTCCGATGATGATGTAATGATAGAATTGGGACTTTTGGGTATTTATGAGAAGGAAATTATATACGAGAGTTAAATTAATTGGACGGTTTGGGTTGAGACGTGAGTGTCTACTACGACGTGAGTAAATTATGGCGCGTATGATTATAAACCGGAATAGTATAAATAGTGATAATTATAAGTTAGTACGAGAAAGCGATATGTACTACGATTAAACTACGGGATTACTAAGACGTGTGTTTACTTAGTATTGGTATATGAATTGTGTGTATGACATACCTACCATACTTGCTATCACGGGAGGTTTGCGTTCGCTTAGGGCCCTCTAATCCTTGTGTTGCCCGGATTTAGACTGGTTACCTGGATGAACATAGGTCATAGAAAGACTTATTGGGATATTAATAAGTCCGCTGATCGTAGGAGCGTAGGTATGTGCGTGACCTATGTGATGTGACTGTGTTCGCCTCCATTATTTGTGATGTTGTTATCTGTGAACTATTCCTGAGAGATTCGGAATATGTAATCCTTATGTACGTGATGTACCGGGATGGATAGCAGAGTATGTGTGCACCGCAGCTTAGTTCTCGGGGTGCTTATATTGTATATTTATGATGTGAATAATATACACTTAATTAATGGGAACCTTCATGTTAATGTTGTGAATATAATTACGGTATTGCTTCGAGAAATATAACGAGTTAACTGATAGTGATATATATTGCATATTGAGCATCTGAGTTTACGTTAAACCCCTACTTAATTACGAGCGTTGTAATGTTAATAGAACCGAGTAATAAGGGTAGGACCTATGACAGTCTAGCTAGATATGATGGCACTTAGCTAGTGGTTTGTATCGTTATAGATGGGTACTTACGTTAGGAGTGCACAGTTAGACGAGAGGTGAGAATATCATGTGAGTGCACGTCCTAACATGTACTTTGCATTTAATGTTTTAAATGTTTTTAAAGCACTTGCAGGTTTTTAAAATATAACTCCACATTCGGGCTCTGACCCGTTTGCTTTTCAAATCTATTTTTCTTTGTAAAACCATTTTAGGTGCCCAGCCACAAGGACACCATGCATAGGATATTCATTCAGGTGACGAGCTGTAGCTGTTTGTGGAAGCTACAGGGAATTGCTTGTAGACGCTTCTATCACTTGGATTCCAGTTTCATCATCTATCAGTTGTAGGGCATGTTGCCCATTTCTATTAGAGTTACATTTCCATTTCAGTTTCAGACTTTGGCATGTACTGTTTTAGTTTTCGGTTTACTTATTTCAGTTATGGGATTGTAGTGAGGAGTTTTTCCTCCAGGCTTTATTTACGTTATGTGATGGTCATTCTATTTACTTCATTATGGTGAATGGTGTTATTATTCTTTATTACACTTGTTGCATGTTAATCAGACTTTAATTAAAATTTGGCACTTACTTTTTAAATACGAGGTGGTTAGTAATCATTAAAATGTTTTCGACAGTGATGCTATTAACTGGACCAACTTGGCATTTTGAATTAATTTAATAAAGGAGTAGCTACCCGGTATTTAATTAGTCGGGGTGTCACACAGCAACTTACTAACAAAATCAAAAACAGAACCTCTGCGCAGCCTAGGAAGCACAGACATCGGTACGGGTGTCATGTCCAACATGACATGGACACGCCGACACAAGTCTTAAAAAATTAGGACACAACACAGTAAAGATACACCGACAAATAAATGATTTTCTAATAATTATATATATCTATAACTAGACCCAAAAACGGATAAGTGCACTTAATATCTATCACACATACATATTATATATAAACGGAGAAGACAAGCAAGTGAGACTTTTGATAAATAAATAATTAAACTAATGGGAGAAAATAATTCAATTAATTGAAATTTTTTAAATAATTGACTTAATTGGAGAAATTAAATTGGATATTTTTTCAAGGCAAATTCACAACTATCTACTCATTAATAAGTGTTTATAACATCTATTTATACAGGTGGGCCTCAATAACTATCGGTTTAGCAACGGATACAACTATTAAATAATCTTCAACTCAAAATATCATTTAAAGACTTTTTATATGTATATGGTTTCATTCATCTATTTTGCACTTCCAAAAGAAAGAGAGGCCAAACTCATCATCATCATCATCCTTGCCTTAATCCCATCACATGGGGTCGGCCACATGGATTCTCCTTTTCCATTCTAATATATTATAAGCAATATTATCATTCAAATTTAATTCCTTAAGATCTCTCCTAATAATTTCTTCCCAAGATATCTTAGGACGGCCCCTTTGTCTTTTACCCTCTATTTCCAGTAGTCTTCCTCTTGTTATAGGTACATCTAATGGTCTACGCAACACACGTCCGTACCATATAAGTCTACTTTCTCTTAATTTATCACTAATGGGAGCTACTCCTAGCTTATCTCTCACATAGTGATTTTAAATCTTGTCCTTTCTAGTAATTTTTATCATCCATCGGAGCATCCTCATCTCACTAACATGGATATTTTGCTCATGTTTTTTCTTTAAAGCCCAACACTCAGCTCCATAGAGTGTCGCTGACCTAACAACCGTTCTATAAAAAAATTATTTTTAATTTATTTTATTAGTTATCCTATTATCGCATAACACCCCACTCGCTTGTCTTCATTTCATCCATCTAGTTGTTATTATACTAGTAACATCCTCATCAATATCCCCATTATTCTGTATCACTGAACCTAAATAACAAAAATTATTAGTTTGGTTTATCACTTTTTCTTCAATTTTTAACATTTGACTCAACCTTCTGATTCATCCCAAGACTCGAGAGATGTTTTTAGAAAGATACAGAAAAGACTTTATATCAAAACGAGATTGAAGTATGTTCCAGGACCGACATCTGTGAAAAAGCCGAACTCACACGTTACCACTGGCGCTATGCTGCCTCCTCGTCATCGTGCAGCACTCCTATAAAGGTGAATATTCCATATCAAATTCTTTGAGACTCCCCAAGGGGAACGGGATCATGCAATAAAAGATTACTATCAATTAAGCTGGTACAGCCACTACGTCTATTGTAGTACTACTTTCGCTGCTCTTCTACTCCCTGGCACTCGTGTCGTCATACCCCCCCGCGGCATTTCCATGACCAACTAGAAATAACCAGCAAAACCCATTCTGAATGGAACCAAACCTATCAAACAACTCATTATTAAATTAACATTCCATATATTTAATTTTATTTCTACTGATCTTTTATCCCTTATACTCTAAGACATTTCTCCAAGTATGTACTCTCATCACTAAGGCCTCCTTTGAAGTATCTACTAAAACTATATCATCTGCAAATAACATACCCCATGGGACATCTACTTGTATGTCCTCAGTAATCATATCCAATACTACGGCAAATAAGGACTTAGAGCCAATCCTTGATGTAGGCCCACTTTAATCGTAAAATCATTAGTTTCTCTATAAATAGTTCTTACCCTAGTCTTTCTGTTATCATACATATCCTCAATAACTTTAATATAATTAATAAGGATTATTTTCCTTCTTAAAGCCCACCATATTATATCCATAGGTACTCTATCATATGCCTTCTCTAAGTCTATAAAGACCATGTGTAAATTTTTATTCTCACTTCTATATTTTTCCATGAGTTGTCTTAATAAGTAAATACCTTTCGTGGCGGATTGCCCTGGCATAAATCCAAATTGGTTGTCCGAAATAGTTGACGCATTTCTTAACCTTTGTTCTATAACATTTTCCCATAATTTCATAGTGTGATTCATCAGTTTGATTCCTTTATAATTACCGCAGTTTTGTATATCCCCTTTATTTTTATACAAAGGTATTATGGTGTTTTTCCTCCACTCATCTGGCATACTTCCTTCTTTTAAAATTTTATTAAATAAACATGTTAACCACTTTACCCCTAGACTTCCAAGGGTTCTCCACACCTCTATAAGTATTCTATCCGGGTCAACCGCTTTTTCCTCCCCATTTTTAGTTAATATATCTACTTCCTTTTCAGTAACCGGACACACCGCCCCTATATTTAGTCAAAAGTCTAAATAAAAAGTGAGTGAGAAACTGAATTCATTTGTTAATATTTCATTTTATTTTTCAAGAATCCCTAAAATGGTTAAAAGATTAAATTTTGCATAATGACACTAAAATTTCTTAATTTTTAGCTCTGCTATCTCCGTGAAGTGTTGGGTAATATGTCCATAAACTGTTCGCTTTCTTAAAAATGTCAAACAAGTCCAACACACCATGTGTCTAAGCCATGTCGTACCCGTGCTGAATTTTCCATAGCGTTTGACACCGGTACATCACCGCCGAAGAAAGGTCTGTTCTTTCCAGCTGCCCAGTTGCTCTTAATAACTGAAGTATTTAAGCCCTTAAAATGCTTTGAAGTCGAAACCCAAAGGAAGGCTTGAAATTTCATTCACTAGTCCTCCTTTGATACCTCTCTATTCTCGAATATACTGTCAATTCTTTCTTCCCAAACACACCATGCCACGCACAAAGGAATACAAGACCTGCTCTTCGTCTTTCTCCCCTTTGCTTAAGAAATCCATAACTAAAAGTCCAGACCATATTTAGGTGCAGCAGCTATTATATCAAGATTGAAACACAATTTTTCCCAAAAGGATTCGGGGGAAAAAAAAAAAAGTCACAAGAAGGTGGTCTAAGTCCTCGCCCTTTCTTTTGCAAAGAATAAATCATGATCGGCATAAGCAAGTATTTGGACTGTTTGTTTGCATCACGTCAAAAGTGTTCACCTTCTCGCCGACCATGGAAATACTTTTTGAAGGGGCATAACATTTCCAAATACTTTTATATGGCACAAAAAAGGTGAATAGAGGGATACTCAACCAAGATTTCAAAGATAGATTTACATGAAAAAGACCATGTTGAATTACAAACTGTGGTATCAAAAAATATCACAATAGAGGTTTTACGAAGAACAATCACAAATAATAAAGAAAGCAAAAAATCACACACACAACACAACTATGTACGTGGTTCGGCAACTTGCCTACGTCCACAGAGAAGTCTACTGTTTTATTAAGTATCTCTCAATATGTTTGGTTACATGCCCCTATGCCCCGGGCTAGGGGTTACAATTTATAGATGTAAAATCCTAATTGTTCAAGTAACTCCACGATGAACATGATGATCCATGAATCTCTTGAATGTCTCTACAAGATTGTAGGGGATTGACTTGGTTTAAAGGCAGTGTGGACTGCACACGCATGTAGCTTCGTCGCCGTTGGCTCTTTCTCCTCCTAGCCGTTGGCTCTGCAGGATCAACCACCACCGTGGGGAAAGCAACGGAAGAAGGAACAACGACGGCATGCCGTTGATACTCGGCATTTATTCGATCTATTTCTGCTTGGGCCTCCCTCCTTACACGCTCAGCCATCTCAGCAGGCATGGGAGGTGGAACGGAGGCTATGGGAAGGGCTGCCACGGGAGTTTGGGGCTTCTGGGACTTCGATTTCGATTTTGATGTCCCACTCGTGGCCGTTTTTGCCTTCTTGGCAGGTGGTTGAGAAGCCCCCTCGTTGGTAGTAGCTTCGGTAGAGGGGGCAGCCTTCTTCGCAGCAGCAGCAGTTTTGGGCTTTGGCGTGGCAACTGGGACCATGGGACAAAGTGGGGGAAGCTCGGTAGGAGGTGCTTTGTGGGTTGAACTTAGGGGGAATTATATCCCAAGTACAGAGTTGCCTTTTAGCCCCAACTCTAGGGCAGAAAATGAAGAAACGGGAGGATACACCGGCTCTCCCTCAACGAACTCAGCAATTTCAGCTAGTTGTTTCGGCCAGTACTTGGTGGCAAACAAAGGGGTCACATCCCCATGCCTAGTAATACTGGGAATGGTGACACGCCCAGCCATTGTCGAACATATCCCCCATGCAGCGGTCGAAGTAAACAGGGAACATGCCTCGCCAAAGGAGACCTTGGGGTTTGACGATTGAAACACTGGACGTGGACCCCCCTGGTCAAACCCAAACTGGCGGCTACATCGGTTGGGATTATAATGCTCGCTGGTATACCCCCACTCGGTGTAGGAAGGCAGATATCCTGTAGAAAACAGAAGGACCACGGCAAGCAAGGGATCCTCAATATCGGGAGAAGGGTCCTGTATCACTCTGGCTTCATGATGAAAAAATTCACAAGTGTGAAAGAAGGCCTCTTCCTGATAAGGCCTCATGACGAAGTTCCCGAAACGGTCAATCACAGAAATCAGCTCCTTTCGGCTTTGTCTCTTGTGATAAATGAAAGACCGTGGAAGCAGAATTGTTTCCCTCGAAGGAGGACTGTTGGTCTTGGCCGCCACGGCAGGAAAACGAAAGTAAAGGAAGCTGGTCAGAAGAACGTTGTTGGCAAAATTGGCCAAGTTATAACGGCCAAGAGAGCACTCCATGTCGAACAAAGTCCTATCCAGTCAGGTGTAGAGGGATCCCAAGGCAATTGCAGCTAGGGGAAGTTTTATCCCTCGAGCCAAACGAAGGGACAGGTTAATAAGGTCCCTTCGTGGTTGGTCGTTGGGTTTGCCCGTCAAAAAGAAACGAGAGAGAATCACGAGAATATAGGCAGGAAGCTCCAACGGCGTACCTTGACCAGGGGCAGTTGATGAGGAATTGCCTTCACCAGAACTTTTGAAGAAATAATTGATCAAGGGAGAAAAAGTAGCTTTGTTGGAAGAACCGATGCAGCTTCGGCATATGCGATCCAACTCCAAACGATCTGCAATCTCTTGAGCATCAAGAGCCTCATCGGTGTAAGGCTCATGGCCTGTTGCATCGAGGCCCAGGAGCTCGCACACGTCCTCCAGAGTTATAGTGAACTCGCCCCACGCAGCGATGAACGTGTGAGTAGTCACGTTCCATCGAGAGACCAAGATAGGAAGGGCAGCATTATTCTTTGAGAGAGTGAACTCACCAAACCATTTGGCCCGTTGCAGCCCAATCTTGGTGAGGATGTCAGCGTAGGAACTCTGCATGTGGGAGTTCCAGGCAGCAAAGTGGGCAGGGGATCCCCCGGGTGCTTCGAAATCAATGTGGGAACATGGAAAGTCCCCTCGCTCCAAGCGAAATCTGAGAGTTCCTTCTGGAGGCAGAAAGCCCCACTTAGACAATTCTTCGCCCTCATCACCCAACAGTAGGGCGTCAAACTTAGAAGAAAAACAAACAGTCTTACTGGCAACAGCAAAGTCATCACCCTCCCCAAAAATAGGAGAGCGACGATAAAACCGCAGCTGTTCCTGGCGGGCAGAATCCAGGACGGAGGTAGTGGTGGTGGCAGATGGAGAACCGGTGGCAGAGGTAGCAAGACCGCTTGAGGTGGCCATGAAAGACGATGACAGAGACAGCAAGAAAACCTTAAGCAAGAGAGGTTTCAAGAGCGAGAAGACCGCGACAATGGGGTACTTGCAGGAGCGATAAGGAAATAACACGAACAGGAGCTTAGCAACAATGGGGTACTTGCAGGATTTCTCTCTCTCTAAAAAGAAAATGGAAGTCTGAGGAAGATAGTAGCAGAGTAAGAAAACAAAATGAAAAAGAAGGGTTCAAGTGCTTTGAATTTGGCAGTTTGAAAATCTCGAGTTTGGCGTTTAGATTTCCCCACCCTCGCACGTGCACGGCCGCCTATAATCATTTCACATGAACACGTGGCACTTCGGGAAGCACTTTGACAGTTGAAAAGACAGCGCCACGTCATTAATGAAATGACGCATAGAGAACAAGAAGCGTTGCCTTCTTCAACAAACTTCAGTTTTGGCGCCAGAAATTTTGCTCGGGAATTTCCAAAGAGTTCCCAAACGAAGAAGATCTCACGGGTCCAAACGAGAATTTCAGAAATTTACCGGAGGGGCTTCGGTAAGGTTCATCGGATTGAGAAGTTTTCGTGCAGGCATTTCTTGTTCCCACAACCAATCCCTACACGAGGGGGCAAATGTAGAGGGGGCTTGAAGGTAATCCTGAGATTAGGGATAATTCCCTAATTAGCAATAGTGTTTGAGGATTAACGCAATAGAGGCAGCTTAGCGAGGCAGCCTAGCGAGGCAGCTTAGCATGGCAGCTCAAGCGTGGCAACTTAGCGTGGCAACTCATACTTCAGCTTGTTGTGTTAGTCATATTGTATCTTTGGTTACATTTACTGTAAGCTATAACGGTTGTAATGATGTAACGAGAATAATAAAGAGTTTTAGTGTGAAGTCAAACGGTACTTGCGAGAGACCAGGCTTGGCAGGGCCTGGGAGAGCTGTCATGCTTTATCGAATGACCTCACCGTGGGAACTTTAGAGGGACTTGGTTTGGAGGATTGAGAAGTAAGGCACCGTTGGGACTTGTCCTGACCATCTTAGATACACCTGGTACAACACCAAAGGACCCTGACCGTGGAACCTCAAGCGGAGCAGCTTGGAGTTCCATCGGGCATTGAGTTATGGACCAAACAGCCCTCTACTTAATGTCACATCTACTGTGGGTGATGTCACTAGCCATCTAAACAATGTCAGACATGCACTTGAGTAAACCACCGTGGTATTTGGGGCTGTCAGGCAGTTGGTAAGCCACCTCTGCGACAACAGTCCCCTGACACACGGTGGTTAGGCAAAAGGCATGTCTTGGCATTTAATGTTTATAACGTGGAGACAGCTAGTGCATCAGGTATTTAGTGTTGTGACATAAAGTATGAGGGATGTCTTTCATAGTTTTAATGACTGAGTTGCCTCGGGGGTGGTGTGGGGGGCTATTTAAGGACCCCAACCACCTTTGAGGAAGGGGGGGACTTTTGGAGAGTTCAGGAGTTATTGCGAGAGAGAATACACACCAGAGAGAGTTATTGCAAACCAGAGAGTTTACTCACTCACCATTGTCATTTATTATAAAGCTTTCAATATTCGACAGAGATTCCTGAGGGTATCTGGTGTGGTTTTACCTGCCTACCAAGGTGTATCTAGGGTGCTTATTTCTCTCTCCCTCTAGCTAGGTTACTTCTAAAGTTCATTACTATTTCCTGAGTTTGACACGAGAGCTTTGTGAGTTTAAGCTGAGTCTATCTTCATTGGGTTCATGTTTATGTGTTCCATCATTAATCCAAAGCTTTGGCCAATTACTTGTCATTACCATACTCAATAGGGGTTACGCCTCCATATATAATCTAAAGTACCCTCCTACAGGCCTCAATACAAACAAACCAAGAGCACGACTCATATAGGGTATCTAACTAGTTTAGTAAGCTTGAAAAGTTCGCACACTTCACATAAATTTGTCCACCAAGTTTGTAAAGAAAAGGAAATAACATAGGCGCTGAAAATTAATATGCCCTAAACGGGCATGCCACAAATGTACGATCTGACAAGAAATATTATATGAAATAGAACGAGACGGAACAAGGCACTAAAGTTGGATGTGGAGGTTGTGATCGATGATCCCTGAATTAATATAGCCCACTGCGCTCATAACCCCCAAGAGTCCTCTTCGTACTCCGATACAGTGGTAGGTAAGAATACAATAACACAATTGAGGGTTTTAACAAGTCGGTTAACAAATACGAGATTAAAAGCAAAGCCTGGGACATGCAAAAAATAAATAAAGTAATATGGGTGATGATCACACATCCCCTTTATTACGATTATGCGTAATGGAACCATTCGCGAGATAAACGAACTTACAAATGGAAGCAATGGGTGAGGAAAAAGTGGACACCTTACCAATCACGTGATTAGTGAATCCGAAATCCAAACGACGGGTGGGCTTTGCAATGTAGATTGAGTACCTATAGCAACGAAAGCATGAGCACTAAAGTATCTGCCCATAATAAATAAGCAGCTTAGATGCTACGAAAGAGGACAATCTGGACTGCAATTGGCTAGTGAGGAAGGAACAACAACGACAACTGAAGGAGGTTCCACCTCAGGATAAGTGAGATAACCTAAATGGGCAGAGGTTCGCTAGGCTTGGGCTCCATAGGCAGACTCGCCTCTTGTAAATGGGAATAAAGTTGCGCCTTTATGAATAGCTACAGCTTTCGATACAACGGTAAATGCTTTACCCATCATTTGAATGACCGACCCTCTCAATACAACGAGATTATGGATATCTGTTATGGGTACATTTCGGTCGATTATGCGGAGTGTCGTTCGAAAAGGGAGAGTGCCCTCGATTTATTAGAAAGTTGAAGGCAAAGTCTGGATGGTCGAGCGGGAGTGTATAATGGAGCTATCTGAGCTTCATATCTGCACCGATGATGTTGCCCGCCAGTTGGCCATGAGGCATCCTTCGTAAACCTCGTCCCTACTGAGTCTAGCGATCGTCTCCCCTCCGTTCTTGCTACTCCGACTGAGTTTCCAAGCGTGCTGAGGGTTACTGAGGCCTATCTCGAGTACTCCATTGGGGATTTCTTTGACATTTTCATCAAAGACGACTAAATTAGTCTTACTCGATTCAAAGATTTAGAGGCATTTGATATCAGGGACTACTTTCTAAGGGTGGTAATTCGAGTTAGTTGTGTTGCCTTGGTTCAGTACAAGTTTTGAGTACTTGGAAATCTAACATAAGCTAATAGTGTCATATCGTGTTATTACTGTAAACGGTTTATCCTGACAAAAATTGTCACCCTTACTTGTAAATGAAAAAATCCCACAATAAATTATCCCAAATAAAATAAAACCAATCAAATGACACAAGTATTTACTTGGTTCGGCAATGGCCTACGTCCACTGGATGTTTCTCCATTCTTATTACTCTTTTTGTGATAACAAGAATTACATACCCTTTTCCTTGAGCAAGGGTTACATTTATAAGGAAAGAAGAGATGGAGTTGTGCAAGGCTCTGAAACATGTTGATAAAGTCGCCATTTGATTGTGTGCTCTTCCCCCGAGATCTTTGCTAGTGGGTATCTGTTTCGCCATTATCTCGAGCTGCGGACCTTTATCCAATCGTGTCAGGTCGATATTTATCCTACCCAAGTTATTCAGTTTGTTCTAATTATTCCCACACAATTCACCCTGAAGCTCTGCGGCTTGAATGGGGTGGAGAGGTTAAAGTAGGTTGATCGGCCAAGATGGTTGGTCGCAGCTTGAGATGATGTTTTTCTATTTTTGGAAACACTTCTTGGATGGCGGCTTTGCTCTATTTTGCCCGTTGGGCCTCGAAGGGTGTGGTCGTAATTTCTCACGTTAGTTGGGAGTACGCTGGTAAAAATCCCTTTAAAACTAAAGCATTTATGCCAATTATGATCTTAGACTCTGTTTTAAATGATGAGACGCCTCGATATTTGAACAAAGCCATCAAAAAGTTATCAAGCGCCATTTTGCTCCAACACTTCAACTATTCAAAGCACCGGAGGTTCCTACAAATTTCTTCATTTGTAAGCTTCCTTCTCTCTCGTATCTTCAATATTTCTTGCAACAATCCTCTAATTCTCCTTATTTCCGACGCTTTTTCCTCCAGTTCTTGAGAAAAATGGTTTATATTGTAAATGATAAGACTTTTGGGGAATTTAGGAAGAGATACTCCATTCCCAATTGGGTAAATGTAAAGTGTGTCAGTATTCCGGACGATTGTTATAATGTTGAAGGTGGTCATTGGATTCATGCGTTTCCTGCGCAGTGTTCTCCAAACACATGGAAGATTATGAATGGCGTTCACAGAATAAATGAACTTTATGGGACTCAAATAGGGATTCCAGAGATTAGGTATTGTTATTCATGGTCTAAGACGAATGACGTCTTTTATCTGAAAGCAAGGAAGGAAAACTGGGTTTTAGATGTCAACCTTTCTGATTCCAATAAGGGATATTGGGGTCAAGGTTTTATTGCAAGGAATTGGCAGTATACACCCATTCCTGAGGGTGATGAGCCATACAGAGCGTTTTTGTGCCTTGTAGGAGGAAAATGTGACACCCCGACTAATTAAACACCGGGTAGCTACTCCTTTATAAAATTAATTCAAAATGCCAAGTTGGCTCAGTTAACAGCGTCACTGTCGAAAACGTTTTATTATTACTAACCACCTAGTATTTAAAAAGTAAGTGCCAAATTTTAATTTAAAGTCTGATTAACATGCAAGTATAATGAAGAAATAATAACACCATTCACCATAATGAAGTAATAGAGTAACCGTAACATGCTATAAATAAAACTGGAGGAAAAACTCCTCATAATACAATCTCACAACTGAAGTAAGTAATGAAATACTGAATACTGAAATGAATACATGCCAACGTCTGAAAACTGAAATGGAAATGTATCTAATAGAACTTGGGCGACATGCCCTACAACTGAGGAATAATGAATAAGGAGTCCAAATGATATAAGCGTCTAAAAGCAAGTCCCTGTAGCTTCCACAAGCAGCTACAGCTCGTCATCAGAATGGAAATCCTATGCATGGTGACCTTGTGGCTGGGCACCTAAAATGGTTTTACAAAAAGATAGATTTGAAAGCAAACGGGTCAGAGCCCGAATGTGGAGATATTTTAAAAACCTGCAAGTGCTTTAAAAACATTTAAAACAGTATATGCAAAGTACATGTTAGGACGTGCTCTCACATGATATACTCACCTCTCGTCTAACTGTGCACTCCTAACGTTCCTGTACCCATTCGTGTGTTATCTCATAACTATCTAAAGAGTTTCTAACACTACTACTCGGTTCACGTTTAATTTCCAACCTTAACAATTAAATAGAGAGTTCTACTTTAATTCCCGGATTCCCAATTATTAACAAAACTATTTATTGATAAAAGTTCTCTTTTTATCTTTTCAAAACATTACCATAACTATACTCACAATTTAACATAGTAAATTCCTTCTCAATTAACCGTATGTTATCGCATCATAAATATACAATACAAGCACCCAAAGGCTAAGCTGCGGTGCATACATACTCTGCTATCCATCCCGGTACATCACGTACATAAGGATCACGCATTCCGAATCTCTTAGGAATCGTTCAGATAACAACATCACAAATAGTGGAGGCGAACACAGTCACCATCACATGGGTCACGCACATACCTACGCTCCCACGATCAGCAGACTTATTAATATCACAATAAGTCCTTCTGAGACCTATGTTCATCGAGGTAACCAATCTAAATCCGGGCAACACAAGGATAAGAAGGCCCTAAGCGAACGTAAACCTCCCGTGATAGCAAGTATGGTAGGTATGTTATACACATAAAATTATATACTAAGCATTCACACATCTTAGATATCTCAATATTAATAAGGGTATACTCTACATCATTATACCATTATTCCAAATTCATATATTTCAAGTATCCCGATAATATATAATTCAAATAGTCGACACGTCTCACGTCGTAATTTCTTAAACTTAAAACCTATCTCAAATAGACTATTAAGTTCCCATAATTCCCACATATGACATCTTTATACCTAAGGTCTTTACTTCTGCCCCAAACCTTATTTCATCAACTTATTCAAATTTGTACTATTAACCCAAATATTATCTCACATAACGAATTTCATTTATTTAGAATAATTCCTCAAATTAAATTCCAATTAAAGTCCAATCTCATAATCATGCCTACTGGTCTTCCTTAAAGTTAAGGGTATTCACAAAGTCTCTAATAATATTATCCAAGGGTTAACACCATTAAAATTCAATTAAGGGAAAGCTTTATTCATTCTGGGAAGGTCGATCGATCGACCTTTACCTTCGATCGATCGATGGTGGTCGATCGATCGACTGAAGAACATCGATCGATCGATCGCACCAGGTCTGTTACGGACTGCTTCGTTTTGCAGTTACAGTTTCGTCCAAAAACTCCATTTTTAAGCATGAAACTCCAAGATAAGGTTACTATAACATTATACTATCATCCTACAACGGTATTAACATTCTAAGTCCCATAATTCATCATTTAAAAGCTTAGTTTAGATCAAAACTACATCAAAATAATTTCCAGAATTCTTCCATTCAAGAACATCATCAAACTTCTTCTAATTCCACTTTTAGATCATCAAGGTTCTGTTTATAACATATATGTTCGTCCAGAATATACTACATGCAATTCCTACATAAATCATGGCCTTTAACTTCCAATTCATGGGTCTAATTTATCTCCAAAAATCAATTTCGAAAATTCCTAAACATGGAAACATATCTTGAATCAAAAGAGTTTAAATCACTTGCCTTAATTTATCTCAGAATTTGGTGTAGAATCTTGAAGTTAGGTTGTTCTCCCTCTGATTTTCTGCAGAATTCTCTTCCTTCTCTCTCTCTCTCAAGCTCTTCCCAAGGTTGAAGATAATGGAGTATGGAGGTGTGTTATGGTTTTTGGTAAGTTAGAATGGTATATCAACTTCTCCCGTAGTCCATATTGTCACATAGTGTTGTTAGTGGGTTAAGTGGGTTAAGGAAATAGTCAGATTGTAATTTCTATTTTCGTCACTTTTTAATTCCCAAAAATGCAAATTACCAAAATACCCTTTATGATGCCGGTACGGCCCAAAAATACCCCGGGACCCAAACTAAACTTCCGGCTAGTGTTTTCTGACTATCTCGACCCTTCCGGACGCGTTGGCGCACTCAAAACGACCATACGGTTAATGGAACTGAAATTCACTTTTTAATTTAATAAAAAAATACCATGACGCGGCGGTCACACGCGTCTCAACAAAATTTCCAAATTGCCGTATTTCAATCACGTGACAATTTCAATATTACCAATATTCATATAATGCCAAGTATGCACATTATAATAAAATACTAACTCACATCACGTTAATATTTTTATCCGGATTAATTTCCAATTAATAGACATTTAATTCAATTAATCCCCAAAAATAAATATCATAGAAAATACGGGGTATTACAGAAAATAGGTCGACAATATTCTTCCTTCAAATTATGTTGTTGTTGAATGGATGAAATAAATACTAATATGTATTTTCTTGTTTGCTTTGTTCAGCTGGGTCAAAGAAAAAGGAGCCTTATCGTTTCAATCGTGAGGAGCTTATCAAATATGGAAGCTAAGGAGGCCTTTGGTTCTGGGTGCAGAGCACTCTTGGTCGGCATCCTTTCTGCTCGAGTATATCAACTCTACGTCCAACTTCACAACTAGGTTTGGAGATTCCATCCTCGAGATACCAATCCCTTCAACAAGTGAAGGATCCTCTAGAGCCTCCACCTCGTCATCTTTTGAGCCTCTGAATGTGAATACCATCCCTACTGCTGAGGAGGAAGACATGGCTCCGAGAAAGAGAAATCTTACTCTCGTTCCCATCTCCCCAAAGGCAAAGGTCACCAAAAGGAGGGAGGTCGAAGGTCCCTCCGAGCTTGTTACTCTTTTAAATTCTCTTGAAAAGGAGAAGGAGAAGAAGGATAAAACCATTCCTTCTTCTGTCATTCCCGCCAAGAAGGTGGATGCCCCCAGCATAGGGAAGGGCCACCAAACCATGTCGATGGCCAAGAACCCGTCTTTGGCCCCTGTTCTGCTAAGGGGGGTCGTTATGGGTCAATAGGCTGACCTTTGATTAACTTTCTTCTCACGCCGCGCAGGCGTTATCTTTGGTAAGTTCAATAACTTTTGGTTTGATTGCCTCCTTATTTTGGTCGCTGCGTTGAATTGCTGTTGTTTTATCTTTGCAGTTTGTGGCAGACTTCGTTGCCATGCTAGACAGGGGTGCCAAACAGTTCAAGACTAACGACCTGATGAAGGCACTGGACAAATCCCAAGCATCTATGGTCGCTGCCAAAAAAGCGTATGATGATGAGAAGAAGTCCACCGACTTGGAGGTATCCGAGTCGAAGACGGAGCTTGAAAAGTTAAAGACGAAGCATGACACGCTGAAGAAGGCTACTGACGATCATCCTCGTGTCTTGGCAGCCGCCAAAGATGAGGCATTTGATCATGGTTACGTGGAGGCCTTCGCCCAAGCTAAGAAATAATTGACTTTCATTCGAAAGTCGAATTTTAAGAAAGACTCGGATGCAGCCTTGATCAAAACCAATGTCCCTTCAGAATCCAACCTATTTGGGGAGCATGATCCAGGCTCTCCATCAAGGGAGGAAGAAGGAGACAAGGCCTCAGGCAGCTGTCAAGCAGAAGTTATGGTCGATTAAAAGATGGTGGATGCGGATCAAGGCAAAGCCCCAATACCCCAAGAGCAGGTGACGGAAAAAGAGGGCCAAAGCTAATTAGGTTTAGCTTAGCTCCCAAAAATCCTTGTATTCTTACGTTTTTGAGTGTTTGCAAGTGCTTGCCCCGCTCTTCGACCTCATGAAAAATCTCCAATGTTTGCAATTATCTCTTTTATGCCTGAATATTCTTTTTTCTTTCGATTCTTGTAGCTAGAAAATAGGGATCTTAAGTGTTTAGTCCCATTTTTAAGATTTATTTGTAGCCACTCCCATGTCTTTATTTTTAAGTTGTTGGTCCTATTGTAACCACTATGGGACAAGTGCCATTCCTTGTAGAAAGGAAGATGGACGGTTACAGAGTAGTTTTGAGCAATTTTGAGTGGTTATGGAACTTGCTACAATTTTAAAAACACATGGGATGGGAGCCTAAAAAATCTTAGGAGATGGGACTAAAGACAAAAAAACTATAGATAATATTACTGTAGGGGTCCCACCCTTTTCAGATACTAATGATCTAGATTTAGTACTCGGTTGGGATGCCGGTAGCTAGACGGAAGGTGCTTTTATCTTTGTTCGGTGAGCTCTTCAAAAAATGACAAGTGCTTTTGACGAACAATTTCGTTTGCCCGTTGGTATGAAGAGTGAAGTTAGGGGTGTCAGCGATATTGCGGAGCTATTGCAGAACAGAAATAATTCTCTAATAGAGAAGTTCGGCATCGCTGAAGAGAACTCAAAGAGAGATGGTACGATCAAGTTAGGCCTTGGTCGCGATATAATGAAGTTAAAGTATCTATTTAGAAAAGGTCCTTGCGCAGTTTGAGTCGATGGATATGATAAAGGATGAGTGGATGCCCCGCTTAAGCTGGACGAAGCAAGGCAAGTGTCATATAAGCATGGTTGGTTGAATAACCTAGCTGTTATGAAAGTCCTCAAAGACTCCGAACTTTAGTACCGGTACTAAGTGGAGTGCCCCGCTTAAAGTCACTCTTTATTTGGAATGGATGAAAGTTGAATTCCTCTCGACGCTATGCCCCTTCAACTGGCGAAAGATTACTTGTCGGCACATGATAGTGACGATGAGTTTAGGCCATACCCTGATGCTAGACGAAGAGTCGCAGTTTCCGAAATGATAACTCGTCGGAGGTGAACGCTTTGTGGCACGACTATATATGTTCATTTTGTAATTCTGTTAGTACAAGCTTTTTGTAAAATGAATTCTGTTTGAAATTTTCACTTAACTCCATGTTTTGCATTTTCCCATTTTTTATGTCGAGCATATTTTTGTTCTTTGTCTTACCTTTTAGATTGTATCGTCACACTACCTTAGGCCTAGGCCAAACTCTGGCGAAAATACACATGGTTGTAGGGTCGTCCACCCGTTCGGGATTTTTTGCCGGCCAAAGTTGGGACGCTTAGTGCCTAGGGATCCCCCTTAGGTCTTTTGCTTGCCTGGGCAATTCTTGATGCTTTCATATTTTTTATGATGATATTATGTAACCTTAAGATTTTGATGAAGTGTAATTATACTAAGGCATTCATGTCAATGACCAAACTTTGATCAGATAATGATAATTTATAAATAGGAAAGAATTGGTCCGCCATTTGGAACAATGATGGAACAATAATGAAGTTAATTTATTAATTGATCATAAAGTATTCCTGGAAACACAACCAATAAAGCTGAAATTTGTGAGAAATGAGTGAACTCGCTAGATATACAATTTCCTAAGATTGGCCGCATTCCAGGCCCTCGGGATCTCCCTGCCCCCCCCCCCCCCCAATTGTTTTCAAATGGTAGCCTCCTTGGAGATCGTCTCCAACGATTGTGAACGGTCCTTACCAGTTAGGACCGAACTTGCCATTTGAAGTTTTTGTGGCACATCCGATCACTTTTTTGAGGACATAATCTTCGACCTGAAACCTTCTTGGGTTGACGCCTTTATTGTATTGTTTGGCCAATTGTTGTTGGTAGGAAGCTAACTTGATCAAGGCTTATTCCCTTTGTTCATCGACTAGATCGAGCTCAGTCCTTATGATTTCTCCATTCAAGTCTTGGTCGGCAATTGTGGTCTTGGCAAGCCTACTTCCAGAGGGATAATTACTTCCATTCCATAGGCTAAAGTAAAGTGTGTTTCTCCCGTCAATCTTCTAGGCGTAGTGTGGTATGCTCAAAAGACATGGGAAAATTCATCCACCCAAGCACCTTTCCCTTCTCTAATCTCTTCGTCATGCCATCGAGCACTATCTTGTTGGAAGCCTTCGCTTGCCCATTGCTTTGCGGATTGGCCACTGAGCTGAAGTGGTGCTTGATGTTGAAATAGTCACAGAAGTGGTGCTTGATGTTGTGATTGTTATAAAAGTTTTGGAACGAACCGCTTTCAAATTGTGTACCATAATCTGTGATAATTGTTCTCGACACACCAAAATGAGTCACAATATTCCTCCAGATAAATCTGATCATATCAGTATCTCTGATGTTCACCAATGGCTTCGCTTCAATCTACTTTGTGAAATAGTATGTGCCGACCTTCCTGGTGCTATAGATAGTGGGCATGTGTCCAAACCCCAATGAGCGAACGGCCATGGGCTAGTTAATGACTTTTAAGTCACTGGCCGGCTGGTGAAGCATGGATGAGAGCTTTTGACATTTCTCGCATCTTCGTATTCGGCTTCGTTGTTGGATGCTTCGAAGCCACGTCTGATCCCCTGTTCGATCATAGTCTTCTCGGGAGAAACGAGCACAACTCCCAGCCCTCTTGAATTAGAGGCTCCGTCTACATATAAGGTCCACTTTTTGAATTGGTCAAACTCTATGCTGATTGACTGGTCGGTGAAGTCCTTGTCGTTGGGCCTTTCTTCCCTTGTGAACTCGATAATGAAGTGTGCTAGCACTTGACCTTTTATCGCGATCCTTAGTTGATAGTGGATATCGAACCTTCAAGGTTCCACCAACATAGGTCGGCTTTCTTGAGGCTGCTTTGAGCGGGAAAGAGGTGATGACTGTGACTGAGTGAGTTTCAAAGTAATGCTTTAACTTTCGCGAAGCTAAGACCAGAGAGTAGGCCAACTTCTTAGGTGGAAGGTAGTGTTGCTCGGCATCAAGGAGTGTCTTGGTAACATGGCAAATAGGAGCTTGGTGCCCCCCTTTTTCTCACATCAAGGTCGTGTTGACTGCATGATTGGATACCGAGAGATACAGGTAAACGAGGTCCCCCAAAATTGGGATTGAAAGCAGAAGAGGTTGGCTTAGGTAGGACTTGATACTTGATTTCGTTGTGTGCCTTCGAGCATTCCTCATTCCAGGTTAGGCCTTTCTCCTTTTTCAACAGCTGAAAAAATGGTCGGCACTTCTCAAACGATTTGGAGATAAAGCGGTTGAGAGTTGCTAGCATTCCTGTTAACCTTTGAATATCGCGAAGTGTCTTTAGTGGCTAAACATTGTTGATCGCCACGATCTGGTGGGGGTTAGCCTTAATCCCCCTTTAACCAAGTACCCAAGGAACTTCCCAGATTGGACTCGGAAGGAGCATTTAGCTGCGTTGAGCTTCATTCTGTAGTTTCTGAAAATCTCAAAAGCCTTTTCCAACTCCTTCAGGTGGTCATCTTTACACTTGCTTTTGACAAACATGTCGTCTACGTAGACCTCCATGGTGTCTCCTAGTTGTTCCTTTTGATAACCAACCGTTGATACATAGCTCATGCATTCTTGAGACCAAATGGCATGACTTTGTAACATTATAGAGAGTGGTGATGAACGAGGTTTTGTCTTGATTGGGGTCGAACAAAGGGATTTGATGGTACCCTGGGTACACATTCAAGGAAACTCATCCATTCGTGGCTAATTGTGGCATCAACCAATTCGTCAATGTTTGGCAAAGAAAAGTCGTCTTTAGGACAAGTTTTGTTGAGGTTGGTGAAATCTATGCACACTCTCCACTTCCCATTACATTTTTTTATTACCACTGGGTTTGATAGCCATCTAAGGAGTTGAACTTCTCTAATGAACCTTGCCTATAGAAGTTCCCCTACCTCCTACTTCACGGCATTTGCTTTTTCAGGGGCTGTTCGACGAGCCTTTTGTGTGATCGACCGGTACGTTGGTCCACGTGAAGTCGATGACATATGACTTCGGGATTGATCCCAGGTATATCGTAAGACTGCCAAGCAAACACATCCTGACTTTCGTTCAGCAAAGTGTTTTCTTTCCCGATCGTTGAGCGAACTACTAATCAGAAATTTCTTCACTAGGTGTGAACCGTCGAACACTATCTCTTACAATGGTTCCATGACCCTGTCTGCGAAGGCCACCCTTGTCTCTTCTACCCCCGATCTGCCATACTTAAGTTGTTTGGATGGTGTGGCTCCATCCTTAGTCATCTCGGAGGCGACCTTTTTCTCCTTTTCTTTAATGTTTGTACTAATGGCAGCGATAAAGCATTGTCGAGCAACATCCTGGTTTCCCCTATCTCCATTATCCCACGATATGTGATGCATTTGAGCTTCTAGTGGTAAGTGGAGGAGACAGCTTACATAGCGTGTAGCCATCCTCTTCCAAGGATGGAGTTGTAAGGAGAATCAATGTTCACAACTAGGAACTCGATCAACTTCGAGATGTTCCTAGTTCGAACGGGTAAGACCACCTTTCCTAGTGGCATAGTCATCTTTCCAGCGAAGCCGACTAGTGGGATGGTTGCTTCTCTCAAGTCCTCCATTTTGAGATTAAGTTTGTTGAATAGCTCTAAATACATAACTTCAGAGGAGCTTTCCCGATCAACTAGTAACTTATCTACGTCCCAGTTTATAATTCTAAGGGTGATTACTAGTGCATAATGATGCGGAGTCCTACTTCCGATCAGGTTATCCTCTATGAAAACTATGTGCTTCTTGTAATTTATGTCTTCCGAGCGTCGACACTTGCCCGCTGGACTCTTGACAGGGTCGATTTGGAAGGCTTCCATCACAGCAGTGAACTTCAGTTCCATCCGAACAGTGTTGCCTTGGGTCTGCTTAGGACTTCAGGCCCCGTAGATGACATTAAACTCATGTCCTAATTCGTTTTCTAGAACACTATCTGGCCTTCTGGTCGACGTCAATGACAGCTTTGGCCCCATTCTTATTCATGTAGTCGCTCAAATGGCCGGCTTGAGTCAATTTTTCTAGATATAACTTGAGGACCTTACAGTTCTCCATTATGTGCCCATTCTCTTTGTGGTACACTCACCTAGGTCTGTTATTCGCTTAAGCTTTTAATATGGATATAATTAAACGACACGTGCATTGATTGTTCGTTACTTTCACATATTGGGAGAAATTCATTAATGAATCAATAAGCTTGGTAAATGGGTAATTACGATTAGTGTATGGTAAATGTTAATTATGGTTAGATCCCGTGTATTATGATGATACTACCCCTTAATGTAGCTCATAAGTTTTGATTATGCCAAACCCGATAGGTGGAGTTAATTATTTCGACATATCAGATAAGTCAAAGCGGGAGGTCTTAAGAAATTTACAAGATTTCAATTAAATATAATTGTTACTACTTTAATTTAATTTATTTTACGGGTATCTGTAATCTTGACATGGGGAGATTATTTAGCATTTCATAACAAGCAGCACGAAATTATAATTTTGAGACATTGGACTAGAGTGATTATTATTGTTTAATGGAATGAGTGACAATTTAATGAATTATTGAATTCTACTAGAAGTAAATCTCTTATTTCTCCTTGGTTCCCCAAGATAGCCTAAATAAGCAATTACGTGTCTCCTTGTGTGTATGGGGTCATTTTTCATGGGTGTGTTCATTCAATTATGAGATGACAAGGGGATATTGATTTACAAGTTTAAGTGAAGGGGACTAATGGTAATGGTTACTTCGCTCTCGATGATGTAGAGTGGAGGTATTCTTATACAACATGAGTCATGTACCAAAGTTGATGGAAGAAAGGAAGTTGGAGAAAGAAGGAGGGTGTGATTGCTAGCCCTGAATGCAATTCATAACGGTGTAATAGCCACTCGCAATCTTCACCCGAAGATTGATTATCTAGGATTTAGTCATAACAAGTCAATTTCCAAGGGCAATTAGCATTGCTACAAGCCTATATGTGGAGAGAAATGAGTCGCTTCTTTGAAATAAGGATGTTGGTGGCTCGCGAAGTAACTCGAGACAGTTAACAATATATGCTGAACTTTTTGGGATATCCTCACAATCTCCAAAAGTGATGAATTCCAAGGACAACGGTGCTCGGTTGTAGGTGAAGTTCATGAATTGAAGGATTTTGTGTGATTGGTTATAGAAGGTTTTTGTGATGTGATGGCTTACCGAATTGGGAGCCCAATAATTGAAGGCTACAAAACTATTAGTACACAACTAAGGCCCAAAACACGGAGGGCCCAATACAAAGGGAAAAATACTAAAATAACATGAAATCCAACACTAACCCTCAAACTGGAGCAAAGATATCAATCAAGCCCAGCTTAACAATGGAAGATCGAAGAAGAGAGGGTCCGACTGATTTGGTGAAAAAATTCGTCTTCTGATAAAAAAAAGAGACAAAAGTTGGACGAATGATACCAGACCTCACTTTTTCCAAGACAAAATGAATATCAACCTCCACGTGCTTCATCATCTCATGAAGCACGGAATCATATGCAAGCATAATAGCCGACTTATTATCGCAAAATAACTTCGATGATTCTTTTTCTATAAAACCCAACTCCTTCAAAATCGACCGATGGCATAAAAACTCATATGCCCCCTCAGGCATTGCACGGGTGTCAATCTCTACTGAAGAACGTGAAACCACAACTTGTTTTTTGCTCTTCCATGAGAAGAGGTGATAACCATAAAATGTACAAAAGCTCGAAGTGAAACGTCTATCTATCTTTGACCCCGCATAATCTGCATCATCAGTAAAATATGGGAGACCTGTATGACTCCCTAAGGCATAAAACAACTCAAGTCCTGGACTTGTATGACTCAAAATGGCTGGACATGTATGACTCAAAATGTAGTAGACGTGATCTAAGTGTGCAGTGCGTGGATCATGCATAAATTGGCTAACCATACTCACAACAAATGCTAAATCTGGCCTTGTATTGGTCAAGTAAATAAGACAGACCAACTAATGTCTAATAAACTGAAGGAACAGGAATCGAATCACCCATCTCGACCGAAAGCTTTAGGTTTGGGTCCAGGGGTAGAAGTCGAATGATAACCAAGCATTCCAGTATCCTAAAGAAGATCCAAAGTGTACTTCCACAGGGATAAAGAGATCCCACGTTTAGACTGAGCCATTTCAATCCCAACAAAATAATGAAGAGAACATAAGTCCTTCACATCAAACACCTTCCATATATCCATCTTCACTCATGCAATCCCATCGACATCATCACCCGCAATAATAATATCATCAACATAAACTAACAAAATGATGCATTTACCATCATGCTGACGACGAATAAGGCACCTATGATCGGAATGGCACCGTATAAACTCCATAGATATGACCTCACTAAATCTGCTAACCATGCATGGGGTGATAGCTTAAGGCCATAAAGAGACTTCCGGAGACAACACACTTTTTCAGTATACACCCTCTCAATCTGAAACTCGGAGGAGGGTCCATATACTGGTCTCGGAGAGATCCCCATCTCAAAAGGCATTCTTGACGTCTATCTGATGTAGAGCCCACGAATGAGAAGCTGCAAAAAAGGTTAATCGTACAGAAATAAGCTTGCCACTGGGCAAATGTAGCACCAAAATCCTTTCCAAGAATTTATGTAAATCCCTTAGCCATCAATCGTGCCACATAACGATCAATAAAGCCATCAGCGTTTCACATTGAAGACCCATTTATCCAACGGTCTTTTCCTGGGGAGGTAAAGAAACAAACTTCCATATATCATTTCGATCCAAAGCATCTATTTCCACTTCCATTGTCTCCCCACCCAATTAGGATTTGGAAAGCCTCAACCACTGATCGAGAAATGGAGATGGAGTCAAGTTGGCCCTGAAAAGCTCAATATGGACCTAAAAGACTATCATAGGAAAGATGCTGGGGAATGGGATGATTAGAATTAACAACAAAACCATAACGAGAAGAGGGACACCTAATACGAGAAGGATAAATAGAAGTAGGAGGTGGTAAAGAGGAGGGAGTACCCAAGTCTGGAGAAGAAAAGGCGTCCGAAGGCGACAAGAATATACTTATAAGAAGGGCTCAGAAGGTGTGGAGGAGGAACCTCATCAAATATAGGAATACGGCAGGCAAGTGATGAAGCATAGCTCTCGTGAGAAGGTGAGTCAATCACATTCTTAAGGGATAGGGAGTAAAATGCCTGCAAAGTACTCACAACCCCATAGAAAGGGACATTCTCATGAGAAGTAAGAATGAAATGTATATTGATACCGGATCATAGCACCGATACCCCTTAAACATCGAGGAGTACCGCACAAAAATGCACTGAATAGATTTATCATCAAGTTTGGTTCGAGAAGGACTACGATCATGAACAAAACAAGTACGCCCAAACACACGAGGAAGAATGTGGAATAAAGTTCTATCGGGTTTAAGGTACTAGAAAGGCGCCTTCACCAAAAAAATCGGACTTGGAGTACGATTTATGATAAAAGTGGCGATAAGGACAGCAAAATGCCAATAGGATTTGGGAACCTTCATACCACTCAACAAGCATCGAACTACTCCCACTAAGTTATGATTTTTACTTTTCGCCACCCCATTTTGTTCGGGGGTATATGAACAAGTGAGTTGATGCAAGATCCTTTTCTAATTGAGTTGAGATCTAAACTCATTAGAAATATACTCACGCCCCATTATCGGGCCAGATATTATAAACCACTGTCTTAAATTGAGTTTTAATCATTTGGAGAAATTGAACAAATAAGGAAAGAACTTCAGATTTTCTTTTGAGGAGATCACACCCAAGTACACCGAGAATAATCATCAATTAAAGATCACATAATAGCGATGACCTGAAAAGGCGGTAACAGGGGATGGCCCCCACACATTAGAATGAATAAAAACAAACATACTAGGAGCACGACTCATATATGAAATATAATTAGTCCTAATAAGCTTGGAGAGCTCACATACTTCATATGAGAATTTTTTGTCCTTACACGCCTTCGAAAGTGAAGGGAATAACAAACATAAGTACTAAAAATTGGCATGCCCTATAAGGGCATGCCACAAGTGCAAGGTCTAGAGGAAAACATCATAAAAAATATAATCCAGCAAGATGGAAGCATTGTGACTAAAAGTAGGAGGTTGCAGTGGTGGAGGTTCCCCAAAATAGTACAACCCGTCGCGCTCATAGCCCCTGCCAATAATCCTCTTCGAACAAGTCTTGCAAGAAACAATGGGTTGGAAAAAACCCAATAGCACATTTCAGATGCTTTGCAAGTTAGATAACGGATAAGAGATTAAATGAAAAGTTAGGGTAATGCAAAACTGAGGAAAGAGTAATATTAGGACATAAACACACTTCCCCCTTTCCATGTATACGTGTACGAAATCCGTTTGTAATACGCAGGTACTGACAAATGGGAATGGTGGGTGAGGAAAGAAGAGATAACCCTCCCGTATATGATTAGTGGCTCCGAAATTCGGGATCCAAATGGGCTTAGTAGTCTGAACGTGAGAAACATAAGAGGCACCTGAAGTAATGGTGGCACTGGCACTGAAAGAAGAATTGACAACCGACAAAGTAACTACATGAGGACAAGTGGTATCAACACCTCTAACCATGCTAGATGAACCGAATAGTCGTATCCGAGAAAAATTCCGTTTCGATGCTAGAAGATGACAACAAACAATGTCCCTATTACCACAATGGGATTTGAAAGCAAAAGTGCACCCATTCATGAGGAGACTTGTAGCCAATTAAGTCGGGGTACATTTTGCCAATGAAAAAACATCTTTACCAATATATGATTCAGCCATACCACTTCACACACAAAAATCACCCAATCTCAATCAAGAGAACACAAGAAAGGCCAAAAACACGGCAAACAGCCAACAAATGATGTTGAACAAACCGACAACCCCAAATTAACAAAGAAGTAACTCTAGATAGAGGGCACCCTCTAACTACGGTTCGCAACCAGCTGGAACTGTAATGACCCTACTTTTATATGCTCATATATAGTTTGTTTTTACAATTGCGTCTCACTTATTATCTGATAAATGTTGTATTATTATATATGTGATATTCTAGGTTCTTAATATGACAAAGGCCATTTTTAAATTTGAAGAATCAACTGTAAAATAGGTCAAATTGAAATTTTATGACACATCTTAAGCTAAATGATAAGTTTCGGGGTAGAAAATGTAATTTTATGAAACTTTACTGACTTGATTTTAATTAAGAAACTTTTTGGACCAAAATGAAAAATAAAAAATGACCTTTTGTAAATCAAATATTTTCAAGGACCTCTAAAAAAATATTGGAAATATATAGTGTGAAATTACCAAAATGCCCTTCATAAAATGACCCTTATACCCTTAATACCTTTCCACCCCGTGCTTACACATGTCACCCATATAGATAAAGCTTAAACATGTGTCGTCTTTAGAGAGAGCTAAAACACATGTCGCAGTTAGGTGAAATAACACTGCAAGACGCCTTCGTTACGCGACACTTCAAACGTTGATGGTTAGCTAGACACGTGTCAACACCGTGATATCTTTGAAAAACTATAAATAGGGCCTTTAGGATCATTTGAATTTACACCAATTCCTTGAGAAATAGTTAGAGAAAGTGCGGGAAAGTTTAAGAAGTTCTTAAAGTTCTTTTCATCTTAAGATTAACGAGTGATCCAAGACTCCATATCTGTAATTTCAAACCTCTGTTTTAGGTGAGTACTCTATGACATTCCTGGCGCATTTAAATTATACGATATTATGCAAACTATATATATTTTGTGAACTGCTTTTATTCTCAAAATCATCTAATACCGATGATTGATTCATTGTGATATGTTAATATTTGTTCCTATAGACATATTGATTAAAATGAGTATTGAATATTGGAAGTAAGATTCGGCCTAAGGGACCTCTTTTACTGACTGACCTTCCCAGCTGGGTTATCGCTGGTGTACAAGTTCGATTGCCCCTCAACTACCGGGGAAAAATACTGTAAAAGAATACCGTATTAGAGTGGACTTGGCCATTAAAATGATATGATTGAAAGAAAAAGATATTGCATTTGATTTATTGCATTCGTTCTATTCTGAGCTAATCATTTCTATATACTGTCATTCACATATAAATATATTACTACAAGTTCCTGTCCATATATGTATATGCCTTCTGTTCTTGCTTGAATAGGTATCTATTTTATGAAAAACTTTGGAATTTCTGAAGATTAAATCTCATTCGGCTTTTAGCTGACGTTGTATAAATAATAATTTTTCAAGAAATAACTAGGCTCGCAGATGGAACGTAAAAGGGCTATGTTAAAGATTTGGCTTTTAAAGCTCTTTTTGTTACTTTATGTAAAATGTTTGGTTTATCAGATACATAATGTAATAGGTTTTAAATTTCGTCTCAAGTTGTAACTCGTTGTTACTTATACGAAGTTTCCATTTAGAAAGCTCTGATGACGTAAATCCTTCATTTCCAGTAGTTTACAATTCATGGCCATGTGAATGTATTTTCGTTGCATTTATTTTAAAGAAATATTTTAAATCTAGAATATTGAACGCCTTTGTGGCATCTCAAGACACTCGGTCCCTACTACTATTTCGGGTCGGGATCGTGACAGAGATGGTATCAGAGCATAGATTATGAACACGTAGACTATTAAACATAAGTTTTGAACATTATAGATATAGGATTAAAAATCCATACTTGTTTTAATTAATGTAAGTCAAGTTTAGGGACCAAACTTTTTGTAAGGAAGGTAGGATGTAATGACCCCACTTTTATATGCTCATATATAGTTTGTTTTTACAATTGCGGCTCACTTATTATCTGATAAATGTTGTATTTAGGGCTGTGTTTCAGCCGGATCGGATCGGAAAATGACCTTTCGGAAAAAATTCCAATTTTTTCGGAAATAAAATATTTGTTCCAATTTCCTATCCAATTTTTTCGGAAAATCAAAAAAGTTTCCGAATTCGGAAATATCGGAAAAAAATCGGAAAAATTCGGAAATTAGAAATATGGTATTTTTTTCTGTCCTGCCGCATGAAGACAGTATGAGAAATTAGAAATTAGTTTTTTTCTGTTCTGCCGCAGCCATCAATATAACAAACCGATGTAAACAAATCTGTAAACCTATAAACCGATCAATATAACAAACCTATTAAACCTATAAATCGATCCCAACAGATGTATTAGATGAAATAAAAAAGATGTAAACAGATGTAAATAAGATGTAAACCGATCTTATAAACAGAAGTAAACAAGATGTAAACAGAGCCTATAAACCGATGTAAACAGATCTGTAAATAAGTAGAAATAAAAAAAAATAAACTAGAAAAGGCTTACCTATGTTCGAGACTATAAGGGTCGGACGATGTAAACAAATATGCGCCGCCGAAAGTAGAAGAAAGGGGTTGGACGACCGTATAGAGATTGGGTCGAGAGATAGAGGTGAGAGATATGCACCGCCGAGGAGAAAGGGGCAAGACGTGAGAGAGAGAGAGAGAGAGAGAGAGAGAGAGAGAGATGTGAGAGATATTTTAATAAGAATATCATACAACCCTAGTTGCTCTCTACTAACGGCATATATAAATATATGGGGTAAGGTAAAAAATAAAGGAAATCTAAATTGTACAGATTCTTATTACATAAGGATATAACTTATAAGGTAAAAAAATATATATAGAAAATATTCGGAAAAAATATTCGAAATATTAATCGGAAGATATATTCGGAATATTAATCGAAAAAAAGATTCGGAAATTATATCGGAAAAATCGAAAAATCGGAATTTAAAACATAGTTCCAATTTCCTATCCAATTTAATTCGGAAAAATCGGAAATCGAAAAATCGGAAATCGGAAACCTTATATATGTTTCAAAATCGGAAAATATCGGATCGGACATCGGTACATATGTGATATTTTAGGTTCTTAATATGACAAAGGCCAATTTTAAATTTGAAGAATCAACTGTAAAATGGGTAAAATTGAAGTTTTATGACACTTCTTAAGCTAAATGATAAGTTTTGGGGTAGAAAATGTAATTTTATAAAACTTTAGGGACTTGATTTTAATTAAGAAACTTTCTAGGACCAAAATGAAAAGTAAAAAAGAAACTTTTTGTAAATAAAATATTTTCAAGGACCTCTAAGAAATATTGAAAATATATAGTATGAAATTACCAAAATGCCCTTCACGTGTAAAATGACCCTTATACCCTTAATACCTTTCCACCTCGTGCTTACACATGTCACCCATATAAATAAAGCTTAAACGTGTGTCGTCTTTAGAGAGCTAAAACACGTGTCGCAGTTCGGTGAAATAAAACTGCAAGACGCCTTCGTTACGCGACACTTCAAACACTGACTCACCGTTGTAAAAGCTTGATCAGCTAGACACGTGTCAACGCCGTGATATCTTTGGAAAACTATAAATAGGGCCTTTAGGATCATTTGAGCTTACACCAATTCCTTGAGAAATAGTTAGAGAAAGTGCAGGAAAGTTTAAGAAGTTCTTAAAGTTCTTTTCATCTTAAGATTAACGAGTGATCCAAGACTCCATATATGTAATTTCGAACTTCTGTTTTAGGTGAGTACTATATGACAATCCTGGCGCATTTAAATTATATGATATTAAGCAAACTATATATATTTTGTGAACTGCTTTTATTCTCAAAATCATCTGATACCGATGATTGATTCATTGTGATATGTTTATATTTGTCCATATAGACTAACTAATTAAAATGAGTATTGAAAATGATATTGAATATTAGTAGTAAGATTCGGCCTAAGGGGCCTCTTTTACTGACTGACCTTCCCCGCTGAATTATCACTGGTGTGTCCTAAATAAGGCGCTGTGACGAACAAGTTTAATTGATTCTCAACTACCGAGGAATAATACGGTAGAAGAATACGGCATTAGAGTGTACTTGGCCATTAAAATGATATAATTGAAAGAAAAAGATATTGCATTTGATTTGTCGCATCCGTTCTATTCTGAGCTATTCATTTCTATATACTGTCATTCACATATAAATATATTACTACAAGTTCTTGTCCATATATGTATATGCCTTCTGTTCTTGCTTGAATAGGTATCTATTTTATGAAAAACCTTGGAATGTCTGGAGATTAAATCTCATTCGGCTTTTAGCTGACGTTGTATAAATAACAATTTTTCAGGAAATAACTAGGCTCGCATATGGAACGTGAAAGGACTATGTTGAAGATTTGGCTTTTAAAGCTCATGTAAAATGTTTGGTTTATCAGATAGAGCATGTAATAGGTTTTAAATTTAGTCTTAAGTTGTAACTCGTTGTTACTTATATGAAGTTTCCGTTTAGAAAGCTCTGATGACGTAAATCCTTCATTTTCAGTAGTTTACAATTCATGACCATGTAAATGTATTTCCGTCGCATTTATTTTAAAGAAATATTTTAAATCCAGAATATTGAGCGCCTTGGTTGCATGTCAAGGCACTCATTTCCTACTACTAGTTTAGGTTGGGGTCGTGACAGTAACGATGAACAATAACGTTGAATAGTAATTGGGTTAAGGTTGAGAGAAAATATATGTGGGGAGAGATTTTATTTTGGCTTTGATACCAAGAAGGTTTTTGCGATGTGATGGCTTACCCAATTGAGAGCCCAATAATTGTATTTATACTAAAAATATTATAATTCTAAAAGGTTTTAGAGACTACAAATTAAGAGTACACAACTAATGCCCCAAACATGAAGGGCCCAATACAAAGAGAAAATACTAAAATAACATGAAATCCAACAGTTATTGTCGTATGGATTGATCTCGATTATTATTTTGGGAACAAGGGGCACAAGTATGAAAATCCTTTCAAACGCTCTCGTTTACAACCGATGAGTATAATATATGTTTTGGCAGACGATGGTGAGAGGAAATCTTGCTAGCGAAGGGGTGGGATCGAGGTCCGTCTTTCGAGTCAATGGGTAAATTCGCCTGGTTGCAGCTGCACTTAGACATTGATCCGTGTGTCTAATATTAGAAGATGGCCAAAAAGAGCATTTGAAAATTACAAGGGGAGGTGCATACTCCAAGGGCAATTTTTCACGGGTATGTTGGATCTTTAAAGACATATTAAACGTTATACAGATAGCTGTGACTGGTATAAGGAAGATCAAAAGTGGGTTCTTTTGGTTGGCATAGAAAACGAGGAGATTTGGTATGAGAGTTTCTCATTTAGTAGAATCTCAATAGTGTGGTTTGCGGTATTTTTCGTCAAGCTGGAGATTTTTGGAGTTTGGCTAAAAATACCAAGGCAACAACGGCAACTTTGCTGTAACAAAAGGGTTCTGCAAATCGCGGCCCTGGATATGGTTTTGTGGGATTTCAATTGAAATCACCGACCAGCAAAGTTGGTTCTTTGCGTCAGCAAACGGGCGTCAGATTTGCAAAAATGTGTTTTTCAGTGGGGGTATTTGGGGATTTTGCCACAACTGTATTCCACCTATAAAAGGATCCTTATAAGGCTTTAAACCTACAGGTTTGGCTGCTCATTTGAGAGTTAGAGAGACAAAGAAGAGCTCTTGTTCCTAAGGTGAGGATTTGGGTGAGAGGTAAGGGATTTTCCCTCTCACCCATAGGATTTCTCAAAAGTGGAAGAGGTGGTGTGTATGAGTATTTCATGTATAGTAGGTGTGCTCAATATTTATTCTGTAGGGGGCTATCACAGGGTTACATGGGAGCGGGACACACCGGATTGCGTATATAAAAAACACTTGGGAAACAATTGAGGGCATAAAATAAAGAGAGTTCTTGGCTTAAAACTTAAATTCACTTGAGTGGAGAGTTGGTGTTACAATAGCTATCCGGAATTTAGGTTGGAAAGGAAAGGATATGTGATTTATCCTTGGTATATTCTCTATTGTACGTGTAATTTCTTCAAATATAATGGAATCAGGCCTCTCCGTGAATGTAGCCAAATTGGTGAACCACGAATATCTAGGTGTTCTTGTAGTTGTCCCTCTTGATTTGCATCTTTATTGTGCGTTTTGTTATTACCATTTTATTTTGATTATATCTGGCTCTTGGTTAATTGGAGATTGCCGCAACAAATTGGGTTTAGGGGCTCAACATTAGCCACCCCATGTTCATGGAACTCTTTAACAAATTTCATGATATCCAATTTAATAATATCCTAACACACCCGCAATGCCGCCATAGAAAAGCCGTCTGGCCAGATTCTTTGTTTTTCCTTCATGTATTTTCTTTTTCTCCTCATAGGAGTAACTAGTACAAAATGATAATAAATTGTAGATTTCAAACAAAGATCCACGTAACCTACTATGATCACGCAAGCCAAATAATGGAGTAATACAGTCGGAAAACAAAGCTTACATTGGTGCCATGAACAACATTTAAGACACCATCGGGTAGACCAGCCTCAATTGCCAATGTTGCAAGTATCATTGAAGCCCCTGAAAAACATAAGGTAACTAATTGTAAAAAAGGGAAGCAAAATTACAATTAAAAATGTATCCAATAAGCGATATCAAAAATCCAAATTATATTGCACTAGAAACTAGCTAACTCGTGTTACCATCTTACAATATATATGATTCTGAACTAGTAGTTGAATCAATAGAGATCATGCATTGAATAAAAAATGAACATAAATAGTAGTGAATCTTATGATTCACAATACATTTCGATTCATTTCTATTTGGTTCATAGCTCTATAGATTCGCTTGAATCGTAATCTAAAGTAACGGGGATCATAATAAAATACTTGATTGTATAGATCGAATAGAGAATCCCAATTTGTTTTGGCCATTATTCTTAAAAGCTATCTAGGCTTACGCCTTTGATGCTAGCTTCGAGGCGAGCCTTAGGAAAACAGCCTTAAGCTTTAAGACTCAGGGTCTTTATTTGAGACTTAAGCCTCAAGACTTTTGAGTCTTGAGCCTTAAATTTTAACAGACCTCTCTACTACAATTGAGCTCGGGCAATTTTCTACTCTATTATTTAATTTATTTTCTCTTTCTTGTTTTGCTTAATCAAGTATATATTATGATTGTATATATACTTCATCAGTATCTGTTCATTGATTAATACAGTTTAGGGTTTATATACTGTCTTTACTCATGTATAAATATATTTTCTGATTAATATAAATATTCCTATATGCACTTTACCCATTTCTCTTCATCCTAATTGCGTATGTTTGTGACACCCCGACTAATTAAATACCGGGTAGCTACTCCTTTATTAAATTAATTCAAAATGCCAAGTTGGTCCAGTTAATAGCATCACTGTCGAAAACATTTTAATGATTACTAACCACCTAGTATTTAAAAAGTAAGTGCCAAATTTTAATTAAAGTCTGATTAACATGCAACAAGTGTAATAAAGAATAATAACACCATTCACCATAATGAAGTAAATAGAATGACCATCACATAACGTAAATAAAGTCTGGAGGAAAAACCCCTCACTACAATCCCACAACTGAAATAAGTAAACCGAAAACTAAAACAGTACATGCCAAAGTCTGAAAACTGTAATGGAAATGTAACTCTAATAAAAATGGACAACATGCCCTACAACTGATAGATGATGAATCTGGAATCCAAGTGATAGAAGCGTCTACAAGCAAATCCCTGTAGCTTCCACAAACAGCTATAGCTCGTCACCTGAATGAATATCCTATGCATGGTGTCCTTGTGGCTGGGCACCTAAAATGGTTTTACAAAGAAAAATATATTTGAAAAGCAAACGGGTCAGAGCCCGAATGTGGAGTTATATTTTAAAAACCTGCAAGTGCTTTAAAAACATTTAAAACATTAAATGCAAAGTACATGTTAGGACGTGCACTCACATGTTATTCTCACCTCTCGTCTAACTGTGCACTCCTAACGTAAGTACCCATCTATAACGACACAAACCACTAGCTAAGTGTCATCATATCTAGCTAGACTGTCATAGGTCCTACCCTTATCACTCGGTTCTATTAACATTATAACGTTCGTAATTAAGTAGGGGTTTAACATAAACTCAGATGCTCAATATGCAATATATATCACTATCAGTTAACTCGTTATATTTCTCGAAGCAATACCGTAATTATATTCACAACATTAACATGAAGGTTCCCATTAATTAAGTGTATATTAATCACATCATAAATATACAATACAAGCACCCCGAGAACTAAGCTGTGGTGCACACATACTCTGCTATCCATCCCGGTACATCACGTACATAAGGATTACATATTCCGAATCTCTCAGGAATAGTTCACAGATAACAACATCACAAATAATGGAGGCGAACACAGTCACATCACATGGGTCACGCACATACCTACGCTCCCACGATCAGCGGACTTATTAATATCCCAATAAGTCTTTCTATGACCTATGTTCATCAAGGTAACCAGTCTAAATCCGGGCAACACAAGGATTAGAGGGCCCTAAGCGAACGCAAACCTCCCGTGATAGCAAGTATGGTAGGTATGTCATACACACAATTCATATACCAATACTAAGTAAACACACATCTTAGTAATCCCGTAGTTTAATCGTAGTACATATCGCATTCTCGTACCAACTTATAATTATCACAATTTATACTATTCTGATTTATAATCATACGCACCATAATTTATTCTCTCGTCGTAGTAGACACTCACGTCTCAACCCAAACCGTCCATTTAATATAACTCTCGTATATAATTTCCTTCTCATAAATACCCAAAAGTCCCAATTCTATCATTACATCATCATCGGAATGTTATCTATATCCTCGAACAAGTTTACGGGACTCCAAAAATCAAAACAGTCCAAAAAGGCTCAAACTGTCAACTCGTTAGAAGTCTCGTTCGAACGAGGCTGTTCGAACGAGATTCCAGTTCGTTCGAACGAACTGTACCTTCTAACGATATCTCGTTCGAACGAAGTTATCGAACGAGGCTCCCTTTCGTTAGAACGACTGGTCAATTCGTTAGAAGCTCGTTCGAACGAATTCGTTCGAACGACCTGGGCAGGGGCTTCTAACGACCTACCAGATTCGTCCCAGATTTGTCTAATCTCGTTTTTTCACCATTCTACACCTCAAATCTCTTCTAAACTAAGTCCCAACAATCGTTTTAAGGTCTCTAAACAATCCTAAACATATTATAATCACATCCTAACACGTTTTGAAGGATTAATCCATCCTAACATCAACCAAATTTACAAATCTCTACACTTTTTCCCAATTTTTCAAGAACATGAACCCTAACTTTTTGAATCATGAATTAACCCAATATAAATCCGTTTTAATTTCTTCCAATCACAAATATTATTGGAATACTCATCTATCTATCATTCTACATGCAATTCTCCTCAAGATTTTCAAGTTCTAAGTTCCAAACTACATGGGTTTTCATTATCTTTCAAGAACAATTGATATTCTTCAATTTTCTAACATGGAAGAAACATTCTACGAATTTAAATATAATTAAACATTTGCCTTGATTGTCTCTGAGTTTGGATGATGGTTTGATAGAGCTTTTCTGCAGAATTTCTTCTCTCTCCAAGCTTCTTCTCCAATGGTGGTTTATGGTGGCTAGGGTTTTTCTTTGGGAAAGTTGTAAACCTAATGATAGCCTCCGTAGCTTAATGGGTTAATATGGGTTGGTTAGTGGGTTTAGTGGGTCAAATCCACATCAGATGTAATTAACCAATTTTCGTCACTTTTAATTTCCCAAAATACAAAATTACCAAAATACCCTTTATGATGCCGGTATGGCCTAAAAATACCCCGGAATCCAAACTACACCCCCGGCTAGTGTTTTCTGACTATCTCGACCCTTCCGGACGCGTTGGCGCACTCAAAACGACCATACGGATAATAGAAATAAAAATCACTTTTATAATTAACATAATATACCATGACGCGGCGGTCACACGCGTCTCAACAAAATTCCCAATTTGCCATATATTAATCTCACAACAATTTTCATAATTCCAAATTCATATAAAACATGTATGCACATAATCAAATACCAACTCGCAGCTCGTTAGTATTTTTAACCCGGATTAATTTCCAATTAATACGCATTTAATTAATTAATCCCAAAAATAAATATAGCCAAAAGTACGGGGTATTACAATGTTGTGAGTAGGTTGATGTACCAAACGTGTGATAATGATCTACTAGAGGGATAAAAGATGGGGAAGGATAAATCCAATTGTCGTACTTGCAGTCTCTGGTGTACTTGGGGATGATACATTTTTTTTCTTGAGTGAAGACAAGGGTATGTTTGAAAACTTAATGGAGTGCTTGACCCTTGTAGGTGCCTTTCGGGGCTGAAAGTATATATATATATATATAAAAGTTTCCTTATGGTTATCAATGTGGAGGAGTCAAAGTTAGAGAGATTGGGGGTAAAACGGTGTGTGAGATTGGCGAGTGGCCCTTGACCTATTTTGGGATGCCTTAGTGGGGAAACACAAACTTTCCCTCTTTTGGGTAACCCGTGATATGAAAAGTGACTAGGAAACTAGATGGTTGCCACTAATGGTCTATCTAAAAGTGGTCGACTAGTGTTGACCAATTATGTCCTTAGCAGCATTCCATATACTCTCTCTTCAACATGCCAATCAGAGTGGTAAAAAGATTGAAAATTTAATGAGGGATTTTCCATTGGGTGGCTGAAGGAGAGAAGAAAGAACATATTGTTAATTGAAAATCGGTGTCGCAAACAAAATTGAGAGGTGGTTTAGGAGTGGGTAATTTAAAGAAAAGGAGTCTAGCCAACCTAAGTAAATGCCTTTGGAGATTTCCACACATAAACAAAATTCTCTATAAAGATCAATAATTCTTAGTAGTGGGATTCAAATGTTGTGATTAAATGTGGCGTTTAGAGTTACCTATCAATGTCCATGGAAATTTATCTCCCAAATCCCAAGGGATGAACTCTTTTCCCAAAAACATGCATTTTGTGGTTGGAGGATCATAAGGGTCCGTTTGGTTATGTTTTCAGACAATTTGGTTTAGAAACTGTTTTCGAGACTAGTTTAATAAACCAGTTATGAGTTTTTAAACAATTTAGAGCATTTGGTAAAATTGATTAAATAATGTTTTTAAAAATGTAGACAAACAAATACACACACATATATACATACATATATATATAGTGTATAATTTATACATAAAACATACATGTGTGTATTTTCTTATACATATATGCATACATATAATACATATTCAAATATACATACATATGTAATATATGCATATTCTATATCATACATATATCTATATAATGAGTAGAAGTTTGGTTACTATTCAATAAGATGATAAGCTAATTAGGGGCTAGGATTTGGCCACCAATGCAAGAAATAAAGGGTTGGGATTGATTTATCCTACATTACCTAATTTGCCCCCAATAATTTGAGTTCCCCCTTTTTTGACGTACTCCAATATACTTCCCCCTCTAATTCAAAATTCAAAAATAAGGTTGACCAATTTTTCTCACTTTTCAACCTCTTACTCAGATACCTCCTCTCATATTCTACACTCACCCAAAACCCACAGCCCACAATGCCCCCCCCCCCTCCTCTCTCTCTTTGTGTGAAGCACACGACACCCTATGTTTTGTCATTTGTTTTGTTGATCTGGGGCGATTTATGGTTTAGCAGGTTCTAAAAGGCGCGAGGCGTGGTCGAGGCGTAGAGGTCAAGCCTCAAACCTTAGGAGCCTAGGCGCGCCTAGGCGAAGCCTAGGCGTCAAAAGGCGTTTTTCCTTTTTTTATTATTTTAATTATTCCAAGGCTAGTAATATAATAAAATAGTACATACCTTGAATTTTGAAAATATATCCATATGTTTGGTAGCCATCTTTCTCATATTCATGCTTCATAACCAATATTTGTCTACTAATCTTTTGTTTTTTTAAAAAAAAGTGTGCCTTAAGGCTTTTACCAATAATAAGGCGTAATAAGGCGTAGGCGATGCGTTTCTCTCAAGCCTCAAGCCTAGGCGGGCCTAGGCGGAGCCTAGGCGGGCCTTTTAGAACAGAGGGTTTAGGTTAAAATCTATTGATAATTTTTTTGTATTATTCGAGTTTGTTCATCTAATGATTTGGGATCTAATTGTCATTTCTTTTGTTGATCTGGGGTGATTTATGGTTTAGGTTAAAATCTATTGATAATTTTTTTGTATTATTCGAGTTTGTTCATCTAATGATTTGGGATCTAATCGTTTTTTTGATGTGTTATTTATTTTTATTTTTCAGGTATACTTCTTCTTTTTTTTTCAGATCTATTTTTCCTTTTGCAGGTATACTCATTTTTTCCATTTCTCTATTTTCGTAATCTATGAAAATACAAACCATAGATTAGTTTCCGCAAATGTAATTGAAAAAATATGATTTGTCATTTCTTTTGTTGATCTGTGGCGATTTATGGTTTAGGTTAAAATCTATTGATAATTTTTTTGTATTATTCGAGTTTGTTCATCTAATGATTTGGGATCTAATCGTTTTTTTGATTTGTTATTTATTTTTCCTTTTGCAGGTATACTCCTTTTTTTTGCAAATCTATTGTTCCTTTTGCAGGTATACTCCTTTTTTCCATTTCTCTATTTTCGTATGAAAATACAAACCATAGATTAGTTTCCGCAAATGTAATTGAAAAAATATGATTTCAATCTTTTGAGAATGGTTCGGGGTATTCATAGTTGCTCTTTCCATCAATTTTACTGCCAGCCAAGTAACTAGGTTTTCTTAATGTGATGGTTGAGAAGGGATTTGATGATAATTGTTGTCCGAACGTTTTTGTCTTAGTGCAGTAGATGATGGCTATTTTTTTTCCACCCCCCGTTTAATGAGGTGATATAAATGGGTCTCAGCCCATATGTGTGGTTTTATATACGGTTGGGTCTCGCCCTCTTACACACACACACACACACTTCTTTTCACGATCTCCTATTTTTTTGTCATTTCTTTTGTTGATCTGGGGCGATTTAGGGCTTTGGTTTAGATTAAGATTTATTGATAAATTTATTGTATATTTCGATTTTTTTCATTTTGTTTTAGATTTGTTTACATGTGTGTTAATGATTTGTGATCTAATCGTTTTTTGTGATTTGTTACTTATTTTTTCTTTTGCAGGTATACTCCTTTTCTTTTTTATTTAGGGTTTGTCGTCTTCATTTTGTAATGTATTTTGGAAAGTTTCTTTTATCATATATGTAATGTATGGTTATTTTGTGTTGGTAATGTATGCATGTTCCGTGTAATGTACGTATGTCCTGTTTGGTATCGATTTCTATAACGGTATTTGTTTGGAAAGTTGCTTTTCCAATTTTGTAATGTATGTATGTTCTGTGTTGGCAATTATTTTGATCATATATAAAACCACGGAATTGGGCCTCGGCTGATCATGCTTATCCATATGTGCATATCAGGTCACGGTTTTATATGTTTTTGGGCTTCACGTTGATTGTTTTTTCAATCGCTTCTTTTTTAAAGTTTGTTATGGGGCATTTCCCTCATTATTTATACTCCTAATTTCTGTATATGTTCACTGATTGTTTGTATCACTACAAAATTCCTACATTGTTTATAAATTATAATTTTGAGTTTCTTAATGTTTCAGTTTGTTGGATTTCATATAATTTTTGGTTTTTGCATTTTGGGTATCATTCTCCTTCTTCCATATGAGGTATCATCATATTATCCTTACATTTGTTCTCATTCTTATATATCCCTAAATATAATCTGTTTTGGGTAATTCATTCTCATTCACTTTCACTCATTTATTTTTATGAATTAGTGCTATTTTTATGAATTGGTTCATTATCTATCATGCGTTGAAGGAACCAACAACTTTGTATTGAGATTTTCATCACCATCTATCATGCGTTGAAATTGAGGTTATTTTTGCAGTGTTTGTGTATGCTCATGTTTTTTATTAGAATTTGTATTTATTATCTTTTTCAGGTAGCAAAATTACACCCCCTCTCTCGATATGTGTATGTTTTGCAGGTTGTGTCTCAGGTAAACAATATTTCTATTTATCACTCTGTTTTATATTTTTATCAATTAATTGAGGTAATTTATTCCCGTTGGGATATTGTTATTGGGTGATTAGTTTGGGATTTGCTTTATGTTTTCATTAGCTGAGTGTCCAAACCTGAATACTTTTTATATCTCTTAAAGTTGATTCTAAAATTTTATATAATTGTTTTCAGGTACTGAAAATTTTCAGCTTTGCCTGATGCTTCATGAAAATACACATGCTTCATGAGCTCAAGTAGAAGGTGATGTGAAGTATAAATACATATGATACACACTGCTATAATGGTTTTATTGGTGGGTTTTGCTTTTGCTTCAAAATCTTTATATGGATTACTTATTATTGTGTTTTATGTCAATAAGTAACTGTTTGAATCATGTTATTGTGTTAAGCTGGATTTGGTTCTCGCAAAAAAAGTAGTAAAATTCGAGTGCCCCTGATTGTCCAAGATGAACACGGGTCAATTTGGAGTAACTTGGTTTGTCCAAGTGTCTAATTATTAGCGTGAATCATGATAGAAAATAAGGAAGTAGATTTATTACTACTGCCCAAGTAAGTTGTCTGTTCAAAATTCCTTCGTAAATACAATTTGTTATAAAGATAAATTCCAAGGCAGTTCTTGACTAATCATTGTGAAACTTGCACAGATGCCTCATCCCATTGTCGTAAAGAATTGTTGCAACAGTGTGACCTGGACCAATTAACTGTGCCACTCTCACTGCTCCAACACAATTCACATAACTGAAGAACTCCCAACAAAAAGGTCATCGTTCTTCAAAAGAAACCTGGACATTTCAACGGCCTCGGAAAGCCTCATCAATTTCTTCCATTTTTAAGTTCTCCGTTAATCGATTGATACCAATTCCAATTTGTTATTTGTTGAGACAGGGGGATAGTTCTATAACAAATGAGATTATAGCCATTTTTTTTAAATTAGTCTTTGTTTTGATTAAAGGAACAACACCTATCCAGGAGCAGCACCTAAAATTAGTCTTTGTTTTGATTAAAATTAGTCTTTTTTTTTTAAAATTCGTCTTTGTTTTGATTAAAGGAGCAAATAAGATTCATTATTAAATCAACTCTTATATTTGAAATGTTGATGGTGCTAAATTTTCTAAATTTGATTTATGAATGCATTCGGAGGTCAAAGTCGAATCAATGCTGTTAAGTCTCTGTTTAAACGCAGCAACCGCACCACCATCACCGATCATCTTTTATTGTGAAGGATACAGAGTGATCAGCGACAAAAACGTAAGTCACCATTCGTGACAACATAGACCCTCACTTGCAAGGTATTAAATACCTCACTTACTGTATTGCTACATGTGAGTTATGTCAGGCCTTTCATAAACTGTTTGTGTAGCACATCATTCTTAAGGAATCATTTACCAATTGAAATTGAAATCGTTTCAGATTTACATTGAAATGAAAAAAATTGAATTTGGCTACTGAAATGGCCCCTACTTTTCAAATGACTCGAACAGCGCTTCGAGAGGAAATTGGTGGCAAGGTCTAATAATGCTCTAATTGGTGATAATGCTCTAATTGGTGAAACGCAGACAAATTGGGGGTGAATTGTCTTATGGTTCACAGATTGTGTTGGTGCTTTTGATTTCGTCTTTTGTTTTATTTTTTTCAATTATCAGATTTCTTTTAACTTTGTCCTAACTGTTGACAGTTTTATCAGTTCACTGTGTATTTATAATATGTTAATGCTAATGGTTTACTGTTGGTTGCAATTTAAACCTATTGTGCATGTGATGGTGGGGTTGAAAAGGACAAGAAACTGGTGGTTGAGGCATTAGATAAGGATGTAGAGGCATTGGATAACGATGTTGTCCAAGAAGCTTACAATGGTATGGAAGCAAGAAAGTTATATACTGAATATGCCAGCCGGATGGGATTTGTAGTCCGTGTTATCCAACGATGTCGTTTAGAGATTGACGGGAAAACTCTTGCCCGTCAACTTGGATGTAACTTACGTATTTTGAATTTGTTAGGCCATTTTTTTGCTTTTTCTTTATTTACATTTCATTGTTACTTGAGGTTCTAAATAATTGGCATCTATATATTTCTACTTATTTGGCATATGATATGGTTTCCCTACAAAGTCGCGCAGTCTGAATTGTTCTGGATAGAGCATTTCTGAATTGGATCGAGCAGGTCTGGATCAAGCATTTCGGGATCGAGCAGGTCTGACTTGGTTTACATCTTCCTTTTCTATTTGTTTTATTTCTGGATCAAGCATTTCTGGATTGAGCAGGTCTGAATTGGTTTACATCTTCCTTATTCTATTTGTTTTATTTCTGGATCGAGTAGGTCTGGATCGTGCATTTCTAACATAACTATCCTTTTTCTCTTAACAAATGTTTGTAGCACTATCAAATACTTTGGTTTAGGTGAAAAGTAAGCACATCTGTTAATTTTTATTTCATTTTTACTATTTAAAATTTGTTTTATTAATAATACAAGATTTTCTTGAAATTGAAAGAAAAACAAAAGAATGTCTCAATTTTATAAACTTCTACATTTTGGGTATATGCATAACTTTATCACTCATAAATCCAATTAGTTTTGATGTTTAATGTTGTTTTTTCACCTTGGTTTAAGCAACCTGGACTCTAATTTAACTGAATGAGTACAGTTCATTTCTTAAATGTGATTTACAATACTTTGCTTAGTTTATGTTGAATTAATCATATCTATACAATTTCTTAAATGTGTATGCTGAACAACAGTGCTTTTGGCAGTGTATTTTTAGGTCATTTATTTGTGAAAAAAGATGAGTTTTCTCATGTTTTCTTAACTCTCTCTTCTTTTTGTGTGTGTCGCAGAAAAGAGGCAGGATGCTCAAACTTAGTTCTTTTTGTCTGCATCACAGAAAAGAGGCAGTTGTTGCCTGCATCAAAAACAAAGATGAGGAAAGTCATTAGTCTGGAAGAAGGGTTAAATATGTTGGAAGGGGATATTGTGAAGACCAAGAGGAAGTATTTGTTAGATGAATTTAGACTTTTTAAATATTATTGAATTGATTGTTATCCCTGAAGCAGGGTGGATAGTCCAATAAACAAAGGAGACTATGTCCATTTTTTTTTTTAAATTGTTACTTTGCCCTGATTCTATGTAATTGAGTATATTTGGATTGTGTTGCTTATATGAGGTCCAAAACGGACTATTTGTTTTGTTGGATTATTTTTTATTTCTTAAACAGGGTTGATAGTCCTATATACAAAGGGAACTTTGTCCATATTTTTTTAAGTTTACACATTAAATGTATTGTAAAATAAATTTTATGGCTTAAATTTAGACGATTCAATACTTTGAAAATCTAAACTTACATGCCTTTATTGTAATTTTTTGCCGTTTTGCGATTATGTACTTTCGAAATTTTCGCCGTTTCGCGATTTCAATATTTCTGTCGTGCCTTCAGGCACAGGCATTTCGCTAGTACATGTATATATAAGCAAATACATGTTCATATAATAAGCAGTCATACATATATACATATATAGAATGCATATTATTAGCTTATACATACATAATACATAAATGTATTCATTTATTATTATGATATTGCATGTATAATACGGAATAAAATTATAGACACACATGCAGAAAAGTATAACAAATATATATATATATACACACATTATATGTATTATATTTGTATATTATAAATTAAAGTATAAATGCATGAAAATATGGAGAATGAACAATTCTGAGTTAAAAAACAAGTTTCTAAAAACAGCATTTTGCTGTTTTCAAAAAACAGAGGTTTAAACACAAGATATTTAAAACACAATTTAAAAAAAAAAGTATGCCAAACATAAATTCTAACCAGAATTGTGTTTAAAAGCAGGAAACAGATTTTAAACACATAACCAAACAAACCCCAAATTCACTTTTAGGAGGATGTTTAGGTTGGTGACGTTATTTTGTCCAATTGTTTCCCTAGATAGTACAAATCATTCATGAATCTGCATGCATCTGTTCACTCTTTGGCCTCTGTTTTCTAGCTCAATTACTCCTAAAAAGTATTATTCAAATTTCCAAAGAAATCTCAACAATGAGAATTTGATAATTTCTTGGTCTACAAGAGAATTTCGTGTGGAGGTTCTTCCGGAGAATTCCCTTGCATTTCCTACTTTAATGATTCACCTTGGTTTACCACTTTTGAGCCATTTAAAACAACACGAAGGCAAGGGTGGCAAGGGTTCCTTCATAAATGCAAAATTCAATGGTTGGCCACCAAAAGAAGAATAAATGCTTGTAATTCTTACCAAAGCAAAGGACCCCGTAGAGTCTTACCTTATTATCTCCCCAATGGTGCTGTATTTGTAAAAGGGATGAAGTGTAGATCACATTTTACTTCATTGATCATATTATCATATACTTGTCACTCGTAGTCTAATATCTTTGGAGAGTTAGGTGTTGTAGGAGTTCTACCAAGTAGTTGGCGCATGAGTTCTTGGTCATAAACTGAGGGATCAAAGGTGACAACAAAAATGCAAAATCTTTGACGAGATGTGCAACCTTGGATTTAGCTTGATTGAATTGGTTAGAGCGTAATTCCAGAGTCTTTGATAACAAGGAGGGGGAGAAGGAAGATTTATGGGACGGGGTAAATTTGTAATAAGGAAAGAGGCAGTCGTTCAGGATGTTCTTAAGTGGATGGATGTTGTGTCAGCAATTTAAGACCCCAGCATTGCGCCTTAATCCTCTTTCTTTTGGTTATCATTTAATTTTTCTTTATTTTATTAGCTTTTGTATCATGTGTGGACTGCTCGTCCTCGAATCATTGTACTTTCTTCTTTATATTAATAATAGTTCTCTGTTTCTTATCAAAAAAAAAATTAAAAATTAAAAAGATATATATATTATGTTACCACCTAGTAGGAAGCAAAATGTGCTTCTTACAAAGGAGTTTGTATCTCATGAAAATTCAACCCGGTGTATAAAGTGCACGATGCTACATAGATGAAATATTCTGAGAGGGGTGAAAATCACCTGGATTTTTCTCCGATGGCTTCAGAATAAATGTATTGCCACAAGTAACTGCTAAAGGAAACATCTGCAGGATTCATAAATGTATTTTAAACATGCAAACAGAAAATTCTAAACATGAATAAGTAGTAAGAATGAATTCAGAGAGCCGTCTAATGTGTACGTTGTATGATAAGAAAAACTTATAGCACCCCACAGACTTAAAATCGTATAAAACAATCTTAGCAGCTTCTTTACGGTTTAAACTACAAAAAACTAGTGCCATTAAATTCTTCATTTCAGTTTCAGAAAAGGACGACATACACAAGTAAGCATCTCAATATGATTAAAGAATGAAGAGAGAGAAAAGACTGAGAAGCTTGAAACGACTGAAGCTTATGCCAATCAATATGTTGACGAGATACGGCCAATATTTTAAATTTAAAAAATAAATAGAAGCAAAAAGGAGAAGTAAAACATACCCACAAGGAAATCAGTTCAGGAAAGTTAAAGGGACATATCCCAGCACAAACACCGATCGGCTCTCTGATACAGTATGTATCAATTCCAAAAGATGCATTGGGGACAAATTGCCCCATTTGCAGAGTTGCCACTCCACAAGCATGTTCGACCACCTCTACAAGGAAACCGAATAAAACAAGGAGTTCGGTAATATTAACTTAGTTTCAAACTCTAATCGAACTTCTGGAATTTGTGTGTGTAATAGTGGGGTGAGGAAGAAAAGAAATATATAAGATATACGTGAAAGTGCTAACCTAAACCACGGAGCACGTCGCCTCTAGCGCCATTCAATGTTTTTCCCTGCTCTGTAGCAATGTTCATGACAAGCTTGTCCTGAAAATAATATAGATTTCTTTTATACGTGTCAAATTTGAAGTAAAATGACACAGAAAATAAATATCAATTTTGGTACTTACAATATCCCTGTGGATAAGCTCTTGTAGTTTGAACATGATGCGCTGACGAGCAGTCACAGGTGTATTTTTCCATGAGGGGAAAGCTTGCTTGGCTGCACTCACAGCAGCTTTGAACTCTTCATAGGTAGTTAAAGGAACTTGGGAAACAACCTCTTGTGTTGCCTAATTAGATACTTCAAAATTAAAAACTACATTTCTACAGGTAAAAATATTCAGAGAAGGAATGTGATAAAGAAAAATTAGAATAAAATGGCATATATGAGCTTACAGGATTTACAACATCTATGATTGAACACGCTTGTGACTCCACAAATCTCCCTCCAATAAGATTACGAACCTTCATCTGTAATTGCATTGGAACCAACAGGAAAAGAAAGGAAAATCTAAAATCAACCACGCATTTACACACACAAACATATATATATATATATATATGTGTGTGTGTGTGTGTGTGTGTGTGTGTGTGGAGAGAGAGAGAGAGAGAGAGAGAGAGAGATTGTATACAACTTTCCCAGGCACCTCAAAACTTACTGGATAGTGGTGTGTTTCTGATGCCTCAGCAGATGTAGCTACAGGAGCAGATGTGCTAGGTCTCCATGATTTAAAACTTTTATCTGCAAAAATGATACATTCTTTTCGGTCATGCATAACTACTGTTGATTTAAAGATTTTTCTAATTACTCAGCAAGTGACGTAACATGCAGCCCCATTGAAGAATGTGTACATTTATAGCCCAAGAAAAAGAATATATTTTACCTATTCTAGAAGGTGCTTAGTGATGTCACCAATATAGAGCATCCTTGTGTGACACACCATTGGTACCTTCCAGAATCCACTAACCTATTACTACTAATATTTAAGAACTAATAATAGGAGAAGCTGAAAAGTACGAATAAAACGTATGTATTTACATCACTCCCCCTAAAAGAGAGTTCGTCGACAAACTCAAAAAGCATCTGCCTCGATCTCTACATACACCACTCAGGTGAGCAAAGCCTCGTGTATAACGGGTGGATCCGCTTACTCCTCGGTCTCGTGTTCCTCGTTTGTGGTTGTAAAATAAGCGTCTTTTTCTTCTTTGGGCAATCGGAGGCTTTATGCCCAAATCCTCCTCGGTCATAGCATTTAAGGTATTGGGTGTGTGCTGAGCCCTCGTAGGCCAAACAATGGGCTATGATGACTAAATCACTAATGCGGGAACCAGTCGTAGGTACTCCACGCAAATAGCGCACTCAATGGCCTTTAAAGTTTGGGAAGCTTGCACGTAGACGCAACTCATGGCGGATGTGAGGCTGTAGGCCCATGAATGTAGCACCTGTTGAACTGCTCTTTTGTCTCTCGCAAGGCGAATCGGGTGCAGAAGAGTAGGAACTGTTCAATGTAAGCAAGGACGGCGAAGGAGGATTGCATCAAGCTCTGAACAATCGCAAAAAGGCCACTCATATGTGGCAAGGAAGGAATGATCTCCGTAAAGGATCTCGCATGTAGGGCCAAGATCTAATGGGTCGAAGGCCTTGTTCCTCTCGTGATTGGACGAGGTGATTCCACCATGTTTTGGCCAATTGGAGTCTTGTGGCTACTAGCCTCACACATTTTACGCCCATGATTTCTTTGTATTCAGACACCTTTTTAGGCAGTCCAACCAATCCAGAAACGCATCTGGGGCAATATAATCATCAAAAGTTGGTGCATCAGACTTGAAATCTCCATGGAACGATGTCTCTCAGAGTCGAAGAACGCGGCTTAGATGGCCCCTATCCGATCCGGGCTCATCACCTTCATCCTCCTCAAATGGTATATCAAAAAAAAATAAGTGGACAAGGCTGTCGCAGTTGACGATCTGCGTGTAAGGGCTGCTCCGGACGGCTCCAGGACGGAATGGGGCTCGTTATGGGCATTTTGAAATGAGGTGGCCCCGTTTGCAACAAATAAAACATTGTCATTGCTCCATAGGGACGAACAGGTTTATTGGAGACATAAGGCTGTCACAAGGGCTCTCCAAAGATACCAAGTCATCGAAAATTAATTTATGGTGAGGATAGGTTTCGGAAGTGGAGGTGGCTTATAATCATACTCTGAGCTTCCAAAATCTCCAAAAATGACCAGCAACTTTAAAAATGGAGGTAGTCGTTGAATTCAATTGCATAAACAATACCCATTGTCCCGACTAAGGCGATGGTGGTCTGTCGGGGCTGACCCTGTTGAATCGGAGTCAAGAGGAATGCGATTGGCTTTATCTTGTCTAGCGGGATAGGGTAGGGGCCTCGTTTGAAAGCACCCGCTAGGTCTAGTTCAATCTAGGTCATAAATGACAGGATTGGTGGACTGCAGTGAAAGGGTTGTAGTTAAAGCACTGATCTCTGGTTTCGGCAGTACACCTCTCAAAGCCTGGTTGGGGTCCCTTCTTTATAATCACTGGTGGTGCGACAGTTTTTAGGGATTGCACACACTCAAAATGATGGAGATGTGACATGCATCGGTGAAACCAAGAAAATTGAATGACAACTATAGCGCACACTCTCAAAATGTATTGAATGAAGAACCCCGTTGGAAAATGTGTACATTTAGAGCCGAAGATAGAAAGATATGTTTAGGCTTTACCTTTACTAATATAATATATAAGGCTTTTCTCACTTGTTGTGATTGTAACTTTTTTTCTTGTCAATTGGCTGCAACAAGGTGCCTGCCTTTTTCAATCACTTATTCGAGCAGTTTTTTCAACTGTCGCCTAATTTCCTCATTGGCCAATGTCGACGTCCTGTAAGTCCGTTGTTGCTTAAGACTGCTCCTATCAGAGTTCAATCAAGCGTGCTCCAAGCTGCTACAAGCCTTCAATCCAAATAAGTTACAGCTACATAAACCAAAAGCAAAGCTTGAAAGCTCAATCCTAGCTGCTAGAGCGAAATCTTGAACATTGCTATTAAACAAGGCTGAGGGGAGCCTCTACAGCATGTTAGATTCCCTCGCGACTCTAGTTTTTGATATATGCGTTCCGGTAGTATCCAATCTCAAACATAATACCCTACCCTATCTATTTGAAAAATCGCTCATGAGCTCGTAGGAAGCGAACTTCTCTAGATGTGCTGGCAATAGTGAGATCATTAGTGATGTCACCCATTTGGGGCATCCCTAATGAAAAAAACACTATTGGCACCTCCCAGAATCCACTAACATATTACTACTATTTAAGCACTATAAATTGGAGAAGTGTGACAAAAGCTGAAAATTACAATAATACCTAGTATTTATTTACATCAGTAGAGTGTTAAAGTTCCATGGGTCAATTTTTGTCCTTTTTAAATTTTTTTTTCCTTTTCCCCCCTTCTGGGGTCTCATCAAACCAAAACTAAAACAATTTATCTAGAACAGTAGAACTTGTAAGGATGACCACCCAAGTCGCATATTTTATCACAAGAAGAAAACGTCTCCACGCTAGTCTGAACACCAGTCACCTTATGCCCGATTCTCAATAACCAACTTAAAACAGCTCAAAAAAAAACATGACTACATTGACAAGAGGCAGAGCTTGAGGTCAAGCAAGAAGTTTATTTAAAGACCTACTTCTAATACCAATAAGGTAATTGTTTATAAATATCTTTACCAAAAAACATATGGAGATTAATTAAAGTCCCGAGTTCATTCTCCTAGACAATGAAAGAGATGAGTAACACAACAATCCATCATGAGAAAGACCTGCTTTTGCAATCAATATAAAATCAAGTTAAAAAGTCAAAGTGCATAACAAGCAATTTCAATAATATATATTAAGTGAGAGGGAGAGTATTTTCTATGATGCTCAGATGACTCTAACTCATATAAATTGGTATAGTTTGACAACTATCCGCTATTATATATTATCCAAATTAAAAGAAACCTCCTCATGTACAATAATGGCATACAAATCTCTAATAAAAAAAAAAATAATTCAAACTTCAATAAATTGTACATTCGTCACTTTTATTTCGTTAATTATATTTATATTTATATATTATAAAGAAAATATTTTTTCTTGTATTTCACATGCATCGAGTGTGCCATGGATTTTAGTTTCATCTTAATGGTGAGAAAATGGTCTCTGTAGTCTGAAATACATAATGCTAAACTACTACGCAGTGGCCATCCATGCATGAAAAACAAATGGCCCTAAGGCCAATTTAGGAGTAACAAAATCCAGCCAAGAGATAGTCAGTGACCTATAATTCATCAATAAAGTTTTTACGTATCTTTTCACCTGTAAAATTTCCCTGACGGATTTTTGCTTTGAGGTTGTACAGATGTCTTGGTGTTGACTGAAGTTCAGGGTTACTTTTCTTGAGAGCCTTAAGCACTTGACGTGGTTTTATACCAGCTTCAGTCATTTGCTTGATTTGCCTGACCTCTTCCTCTGAAAACCGACGACTATAAGGATGCTCAGACATGTCTCTTAATGCTTCATGGTTGTGCTCGCCATTTTTTATCGTAAGCACCCACACGTCATCTTCCTTTTTACCTATAGCTTCAAAAGGACAATTAATTAGACGCGAAGACGCTTTCCTCTTTCGCTTGCTTTCTTCAATCTTACGCCTATTGCGGTAAACGCCTCCTCTATCACAGCCTAGTATAACTCTTCTATCTCTCCTAGACTTTTTAATGGTCACCACATATCCTTGGTTAGCACCAAAATCGCGAACATGTTTAATAAGGTCTTCACGATCTTCGAAAGTTCCAGGTGGTGGTGGAAGCATCAATCGTTGCCCGCTAACCTCCGAGTTACTTTGAATTTCCATCATATGTGGCAGTCGGACAGCAAGCCTAGTCTACTGGGGAAAAAAAATTACAACAAGAATGAGATTTTTGGAAGAAAAAAATAAGATGTTGCATCGGATTCTTATTAGACAGCATCAGCTGTAGTAAACTTAAGACACAGATATGATAAGATATTAATATAATATGTCAAATTCATATATATCCCCTTCAGTTTAGAATGGAAAATGATTCATAGATATTAGCCACACCAAATAGGGAAATAAATCTCAACTTTCTGCTAAAAAACAGAGTTACTCATTGAATTGTCAACGTGTCATATGTATTCTTTATATTCCCATTTCATGGCATCTTGTTTCTCAACTTATCCAGGATTTGATCTTAAAGGCCTCCAACATTAAATATAGAGTCTTGATTTTAAAAATGTTGCCTTCTTCGTCCAACAGAAAATTTGCTGTCACTAATGCTATTAATATAAATCCGTTCTCATCAATAGGATTTGAACCCTGATTCATCCTCTCCTTGCATATGTTATAATATTAAAATTTTGGGGCATTTACGTTTAGATCCTATTAGACTTTCTTATATACATTCTAGTCCCATCATGTTTTTCTCTTACATATAAGTCCTATTCCTAATTTTTTGGAACTTTTTTTCCAATTTTACCCTTTTAAAACCAACAATCCGTAACTTCCTTGAGGAAGTTACATAAGTGGTTGAACTTTATTTTTTAATCTTCAAATGATCATAACTTTTTATTCACAAATCCGTTTTTCACAAAATTACTATTTTTGAAATCTGCTCGACGAGATCTATCAAAAAAGATCCATGAAGGCTATAAAATTCCAAAGAAAAAAATTTACACAAACAGTAAACTTTACTGTATGCACTAGAATATATGAAATAGTTTTATATATGTGACATTTTCACAAACAGACAGTAACATTTACTGTGCTAATACTACACTGTATATATATATATATATATATATATATATACGGTGGATCCAAACCCTTTTTTTTCAAAATTACCTTATATTTGAAGGTTAGCGCTAGCGGTATCCAATCCTTACCACCATTATTGGAGCTTCAACGACCTTCGTCAGAGCTCCGATTTGGGGTGGGTAAGGGTGGCATGTGGTGCCGCTGGCGCGGACCTTTGAAAATAAGAGACTTTTGAATAAATGGGTTTTGGATCCACCGAAGTATCATGGGGGGCCGCTGGCGCGGACCTTTGAAAATAAGATTGGATAAATGGGATCGGGATCATCTGGAGCGCCAATTTGGGGTGAATAGGGATGGCACGGAACTTTAAAAATAGGAGCATATTGGATATATATATATATATATAGTTTGTAAAAATGTCATAGATATTAAACTTTATTGTATACACCAGAAAATGAAATAGTTTTATATTTGTGACATTTTCACAAACAATAACATTTACTGTGATAATATATTTATGAAATAGTTTTATATATATAACATTTTCACAAACAATAACATTTACTGAGTTAATATATATATATATACACGGTAGATCCAAACCTCTTTTTTTTTAAATTACCATATTTTTAAAGGTTTACGCTAGGGATATTCAATCCCCACCACTACCCACCCCAATTGTCGAAAAGCTTCAACGACTTTCATCACAGCTATGATTTAGGTGGGTAGTAGTGGCATAGGGTGCCGCTGGCGAGGACCTCTAACATAAAGAGAATATTAGATAAATGGAGTTTGGATCCACTGGCGCTCCGATTTGGGGTGAGTAGGGGTGACATTGGGTTAGGTTTATATCTATAACATTTTTACAAACGTTAACATTTACTGTGTTATAACACAGTATATATATACACACACACACACACACACACATATATATATATATATCGGTGGATCCAAACCTCTTTTTTCTGATATTGTCTTATTTTTAACGGCCGCGCTAGCGGTATCTAATCCCGACCACCACCAACCCCAATTGTCGGAGCTCCAAAAACCTTCATCAGAGTTCTGATTTGGGGTGACATGGAGTGCCGCTGGCGCGGACCTTAGGAAATAAGAGAATATTGGATAAATGGGGTTTGGATACACCGGCGCTCCAGTTTGAGGTGAGTAGGGGTAGCATTGGATTAGGTTTATATTTGTAATATTTTCACAAATAATAAATGTTACTGTTTGTGAAAATGTTACATCGGCATCCCATGCCACCTCAAATCAGAGCTCTGATGAAGGTTGTTGGAGCTCCGATAAAGAGGGTGGGTGGTGGTGGGGATTGGATGCCGCCGGCGCGGACCGTTAAAAATAAGATAATATCAGAAAAAAGAGGTTTGGATATATATATATATACTGTGTTATATGAACACAGTAAATGTTAATGCTTGTGAAAATGTTATAGATATAAACCTAACTCAATGCCACCACTACTCACCCCAAATCGGAGCTCCGGTGGAACCAAAACCCATTTATCTAATATTCTCTTAATTTCAGAGGTCCGCACCAGCGGCACCCTATGCCACTACTACCAATCCAAATCATAGCTCTGATGAAAGTTGTTGAAGCTCCGACAATGGGGGTGGGTAGTGGTGGGGATTGAATGTCGCTAGCGTAAACATTTAAAAATATGGTAATTTTGAAAAAAAAAATAGTGGTTTGGATCTACCGTGTGTGTGTGTGTGTGTGTGTGTGTGTGTGTGTATATATATATATATATATATATATATATATATATTATGTAATATTAACTCTGTAAATGTTACTGTTTGTGAAAATGTTATATATATATTGTGTAATATTAACTAAGTAAATGTTACTGTTTATGAAAATGTTATATATATAAAACTATTTCATAAATATATTATCACAGTAAATGTTATTGTTTGTGAAAATGTCACAAATATAAAACTATTTCATTTTCTGGTGTATACAATAAAGTTTAATATCTATGACATTTGTACAAATTATATATATATATATATATATATATATATATATATATATATATATATATTCAATATGCTCCTATTTTTAAAGTTCTGTGCCAACCCTATTCACCCCAAATTGGCGCTCCAGATGATCCCGATCCCATTTATCCAATCTTATTTTCAAAGGTCCGCGCCAGCGGCACCCCATGATACTCCGGTGGATCCAAAGCCCATTTATTCAAAAGTCTCTTATTTTCAAAGGTCCGCGCCAGCGGCACCACATGCCACCCTTACCCACCCCAAATCGGAGCTCTGACGAAGGTCGTTGAAGCTCCAACAATGGTGGAAAGGATTGAATGTCGTTAGCGCGAACCTTTAAATATAAGGTATTTTTGAAAAAAGAGGGTTTGGATCCACCGAATATATATATATATACTGTGTAGTATTACCACAGTAAATGTTACTGTCTGTTTGTGAAAATGTCACATATATAAAACTATTTCATATATTCTAGTGCATACAGTAAAGTTTACTGATTGTGTAAATTTTTTTCTTTGAAATTTTATAGCCTTCATGGATCTTGTTTGATAGATCTCGTCGAGCAGATTTCAAAAATAGTAATTTTGCGAAAAACAGATTTTTGAATCAAAAGTTATGATCATTTAAAGATTAAAAAAAAAAGTTCAACCACTTATGTAACTTCCTCAAGGAAGTTACGGATGGTTGGTTTTAAAAGGGTAAAATTGTGAAAAAATTTCCTAAAAAGTTGGAATAGGACCTATGGGATTATTGAAAAGTCAATAGGACTTATAAGCTTGTTGACCCGACAAATGGGACCTAAATATAATTATCCCTAAAATTTTTGTGTAAAAAATGAAATAATTCTACCGCAACTATTATTTGATACTATTTGCATTTCCATGCTGTTTATCCAAAAAAGAACATAATTACTAATAATCATACACTTATATTTGATTTTAGAGTGGTGCTATGGGTACCAAATAACTCCCCCAAATCTCTCCCAAATAGCATTGATGAGTTGTGCCCTGGCGGGACCCATACCATAAGGTATAACACTTGAAGCTATTTGGGGGATGATTTGGGAGAGTTGTTTGGGACACATAGTATTTTCCTTGATTTTATCTTTCAAAAAAGTAATATATATATATATTAAATTATTTTAATTTATAGAGAATTAATGTAAAGGTCATGTTTCTTTCTATATTTGGATTTTTAGGACAGTGCTTTTCAAGTTTATAAATCTAGTCCCTGTAGTACAAAAGCATTTCTAAATCTAGTCTCTGTGGTACAATACCTTTATTTTTTTGGTCCGCGCCAGCGGCACTATTTTTCACCATTTTTCATGGTATTTTTAGTACAGGGACTAAATTTATAAAATTATATGGAGTGTCCTATTTTTATACACTTTGAGCACTATGAGGACCTTTTCCCAAAACTCCCTTTAATTTATTACTACATAATTTAGAGCAAAAAAAATAATAAATAAAAATCAAATTACTATATTACAATGTTACAAGAGAATAAGGAAAATATTTAACTTCTAATATCCAACCCAGGAAAGTCACCCGGTATCATATATAGTATCCAAAATAATCATGCTAAGAAGTGCAATACTATCAACTTCCATTTGTTGCAACTTGTGGTTCAAACATACCATTTCTATAATATCTAAAAATTCCAAACATGAAGTCAAATTTACAATTGATTCGATTTTATCACTGAGACAAGCACCACTAATTTATGTAGTAAAATAGATGCATTGGTAAAAATGTCAACAACAATAATTTATCAAACTTAACTTTCTCTACTCTCCTTTTCTTTCCAGCTTAATTCTGTGGTTAATTATAAAATTTCATTGCTAAGGCTTTACAAAAAAAAAGTTATAAAATTGGTAAGACGTGCTGTTACCTTTTATATTTAATAAGAAGTATTTTAAGAGTGAAAACCTAGGCAAATGGAAATGATGTAGTCGACCAGACCACATAAAACTAAAGTGATAAATACGAAAATAAGGAATAAAAGGGGTACCTTTAGGAGATAAATTAATCGATTGTTATGTGATGGTTTAGTGATTAAGTAAAGAGTTGGAGGGGGGTGGGGGGTGGGGGTGGGGGTGGGGGGGAAGTTTTGAAGGTTGGACAAAGAAAGGGTTGAGAAAGGATAGGGACGCTCCTGGGATTGATAAACAGGGACACCCTGCGGAGACTTTGAGGAAAGCTTGTGATTGATTACGTGCTTAACAACGCGTGGCCGTTAGAACCCGATTCAATATAATATAATATGGGATTCGGAGTGATGCCACGCGCTTTGGGGAATTTGCGTGTCCTTGTGTATTGTGGTAGAGTTGAAAAATGTCTCGTTTAAGGGGTTCCTAATTTCTTTTGAGCGGGATAGGGGACACATTTGGGATTCAATTCATTCACATATAAGATAAAAATGAGTATAAATTTTTAATGTATATTTTGATGTGTTGATAGAATTTATAATAATAAGATATAAATTTTTAATACAGTGAATTTTAAAATTAAGTTTAAAAATGAATCTCCCTATTTTTATTCATTTCTTTTAGAACACCTCATGCTAAATTTGCAAAAATGATCCCCTCTGTGATCTAATATTATTCTATCCTCAAAAATGCAACCAATTCGAGAGAAATAATAAGAAAAGAAAAAAGGGCAAAAATGATTCTCCTTTAATTCAAGTATCATGCGAAGATCCGAAAAATAGTAATAACAAATCACTTAAAATGTGAAAAAAGTGTTCAAAGACAAAAAAATCACCACTCGCATGGAAGTCGAAAATCGAACTCGAGTAAATTTTGTAGCAAAATGTTACCAATTTATAACTTTTGAACCACTTTTGCATTTTCGTTGATTGATCTGGAGAACCAAAATCACAAAATTGGGGAGCAAAAAGTGATAAACCAAAGTAATAAATTTTGTGTAACACCCCGCACTTTTAATGATTTTTATAATTGGATTATTTATAAATTAAATTGTGATTAATTAAATTATATCAAAAATAATTAATCCAGTGAAATAAGGATTAATATTTATTTATTTAATATTACTTAGTGAACGAGTAATAATAATGATATGAAAAGATTATAATTGTCGCGAGCAAAAAAATACGACAGTTACAGTAATATAGTCGTGACGCGTGTGTGAGTCGTGTCGGGATTCAATTTAATGAAATAAAAATAAATTATTTTTAAGTCATCTGAATGGTCGTTATGAGTGCGTCAATGTGTCGGGAAGGATCGAGATAGTCAGAAAAGTCTACTTGAGAGTTTAGTTTGGGTCCTGAGGCTCCTTTAGACCAAATCAGCAGCCCAAAGGGGTATTTTAATCAATTGCATTTAGGAGGAAGTATGACCACGAAATTAAGAGGTTTTATATCATCTGGGAATAGGAGTCTTCGAGGGTTACAATTCATAAAGTTGTAGAGAGGCCACAGGAGGGAGAAGAGGGGAGGTTCTAAAGGCTAGAACCACCAATTCCTACTCCAATTACACCACCACTGCGTAGATCGGGGGAATAGGAACACCACCATACCCAACATCTCCAACGGATCAGACCTACTGTAAAAGTCAAGTGTTTAAACTTACGAATTTATAAGCATATATGATGTACATGTTAGAGTAGGTTGAATTACCTATGAAATTCATGTATTTTTTATGAATTTTGAAGACATATATCTTAATCTTGGGTGAAATTGATATAGGATAGGTTTCATCATACATGTTGTATAAAACCCACGAATTTACATTTAATTTGGGTGAAGCAATCTGGAATCTTTAATGAGGTTTTAAAAAATAGAAAATTCTAGGGTTTTTAAGATTATATTGGATTAAATTTGATTTGGGATTGATTTGGTATGAGATTTATGATTATCATACGTTAAAAATCATTGATACATGTTACTATAATGCTATAGACCTTTGGTTCAGAGTTTGGGATAGTATAATGATGGTTTGGAGGTGTAAAAATGGAGAAATTCATAACAGACAAAGGTAGAGGATGATACCTGTAGGGGTGAATCGATTCGGACCAGGGCCGAATCGATTCGACTGCCCAAATTTTTTGCCACTTTTCTCTTTTTGTTTATAATATTTGGGAAATTTTCATGATTAACTTGTTGGATTAAATTTTAAATATAATGGGGATTATATTGAAGTACCAGTAGGTCTAGGTTGAGTTTTAGGCTTGACCCTATGAGGGGAATTTAAGGGCTAAATTAATTGGGCTTAATCGAGAGGAAAATCTAAATTGACGAATAATTCGAGTCACGAGAATTCAGGAAGAACGATGACTTAAAACAGTAGAATATGAGTGAGTTACCTACTGGTATTATGTTATAAAATAATGTATACATTTCGAGTGGTGAGAGATGCTCAGGAACGTACGATAAGAAGTGAAATGAAAATTAAATAATACGTAAAATATTCAAGGGATAGAGATACACTACGTATGGGACATATATGATAGGTTGTGTGTATATCTATACTAATGATGTAAATAGGTAAATTGTATGAAAACCTATTGTATGATTTATTGTGTGTATAATATGCCTACGCTGCTTGCTATCGGGGCGAGGTTTCGCATCATGGACGGTATTATCCTGATGAGCCTATTGGTGGTATTTTAGACTTGTACCCAGAACGTAGGTCCTTGGATACGTGTTATCTGAGAGTATGATAGTTTTGACGGTTAAATGGGAGTGTAGATATGTGTGTGGCCTATTTGGATGGGGACTATGTTCGCCTCCAATATATGTGATTTATATTTATGGTTCAAGAGAGATAAAAAACCAAATGTCCTTTGTACAGTGCTTGATGTACCATAACATAATAGTAGAGTATGCATGCACCATAGGTCTCAGTCTAAGGATGTTATAGTAGTATATATATAATTAGAGTGACATGTATATATATACTCGTGACTTAATTCTACTATTTCTGCTTAGTAGATGAGAAAGATAGTGATATTTAAATATATATAAGTGTGGGAGAATTTAATATTATATGAGAAATTTATATATGTCCAATAGACATTGTATATAAACTGTTGTTATACGGGTGACACAAGTGAGTACCAAAAGTTAGTAGATAAAGTAAAATATTTAATTCGAACTATCTAGGCAGGGAAGCATAACTAGGACGGGCTAGGAGTATACGTTAAGCATGTACACTAGTTGAGGGGTGAGGATCTCAAGTGAGAGCCGTGAACCTAATATGCATATAATATCTGCTAATTATGCATTTTAAATACTTACTGAATTTTTATATATTTTTACTCGGGCTCTGACCCGTTTTCCAAATCTATTTCTTTTTGTAAAAACTATTTTTAAGTGCCCAGACATAGGGAGGCCTAGCTTAGGGGTTCATTTACATTAGTCATTGCTGCAGTTGTTGTGGTCGATTGCAGGTCCTAGTTTGATAGACACCTCCATTTTCTTATAGATCTGATGCACTCATTACTTTATCTCAGTCGGGCATGTTACCCATTTTCCATTCGTAGTTGTCCTGGGGACATTGTACTTCTTTTATTATTCATTTGTGGATTTAGTTTTTATGGATTATTGTATTAGAGTTTCAAACTGGGGTGTTTACTCCCGTCATATTTTATTTGATCCAGTATTTCATTATTTGTGGTGTTGATTAATTTAGTATGGTGAATGTAATATTTAATTGTTTAATTGTTTTAAATCATTGCATGTTAATAATAAAGATAAAATTTGACACCAGCTTTTCAAATACTAGGTGGTTAGTAAATATTAAAAAGTTATTCGACTTTGATGCTAAGAATGAACCAATCTGGACATTTTGTTTTTAATTTAATAAATGCCTGACCACCGGATATATAATTAAGCGGGGTGTCACAGATGGTAACAGAGCATTAGGTTCTAGAGTCCTTAGGATTTGTGCGGCTTTTCACATTTTAGCTTAGCGTTCTTTGTTATAGACCCTTATTATAGGATTGTTGTATTCCTCTACCTATGCGACTTACGTTCTTCTTCTATTAAATTTAGTGATATGATTCATTTGAGTTCGGTTGGACTTCATACACCAAACAATATAGGGCAACCAACGAAGGCCGTTAGAAGGACTACAGGAGGAAAGGCACAGTGAAAGCCTTGGAATATTCTGGGAACAATGATAGCGATAGAAGTCACCATAACTATTGTTCTGACAGATGACAATAAGATAATCACTCGGGGGGCAATAACTTTACCAAACATTGTCATAGATAACGGTGGTATAAACTCAGACTCACCCAACGTAGTAGGTAGGGGGAGAGGCGGAGGGACTCTTTCGAAGAATCATCTGTAAGAATTTCGAGAAAAGAGGAAGTGTGATGGGCCAATGGAAAGAGACAGTCCAAAGGCAATTATGTAGGGTGGAGAACAGCGACACCCGAGATTAAATATTGGGTGAAATTTTTAGCTCATTGGAACAACATAGAGTGGTGAGAGTCAGTCATCACATATAAAGGAGCATCTATAAAATAAAATGAAGAATTTTGGTGCGGTTTAACCGTAAGATCTTCCATTTGCTATTCAAACGGAGATGCAAATGGATTTTTGACGTGAGTAGAATACACAAACGTGGATGGGAAATCAGGCTAGGTGACTAGTGTCGATGTCGTCAAGGGCATAAGTTTACAAATTACATTAACGCTTTCATAAGGAGGGAACCAAGAAGGTTGGAGAATCTAGTCGAAGATCAAGGTTAGATTCAACAGTGTTAGTGAAACACCACAGGAGAGGATACCCAGTAGGGGACCCCTTTGAATGATGTAGATCGATGAAATTCCTACCTAGTGAAGGTGGATTAAATCAGGGTCATTAAGGCTTGTAATGAGGTCTAGAGGGTGAGTGGAACCAAAGGAAAAAAAGGGGTATCAATCGAGGCTAAGACTACCCGGTCCGAGGGGATGATACCCCGACATAGATAGTGGGGCCAGAGACAAGAGGAGGACACGAAAAGGTATCCTATGGGTGGAGAGTAGGGCCACCTATATTAAACTTATCCATAACAAGAAAGTGAGGCCAGTTGGACTGGGAAGGTAAATGGGAACGTTACCAGTGGGGCACAATAGCAGCAAGAGCGAGGGTTCCAGCGAGAGAATCGGGCTAAGATATTTAGGCCTAGAGGTTACCAATCCGAGGTATGATGGGTTCAGACAGGACTAGCGGAGTCTTCAACAGTAGTAACATCCCATTCCACAGAGTCGGTAGGACCAAGGGAATAATGGAGAAGGCCAGTGGGGCTATAATCAGAGGCAAAGAGATTTTTGGGGCGATGTCTCACTGGTGGGTGTATAGGCCATAAAATAAAGGTTTGCCCAAAAAGAGGTAGGGGAAACTACCGGATGAGATCATGTATGTACAACCATTGCAACATATTGTGGGTCAGTTCTAGCGCGAGAGTTATGTTCAGGTACCTAACGATCAGGCATGGCAGATGGCAAAAGGAGTTAATATTTTTTTTTCATCCTTACGAGTACGGAATTAGTTCGGGTGACATGAGTGCATCATAATACATGATTGTTAAAACTACAATTCGAGTAAGAGTCGAGTTTAGTGGGTGCATTGGCGATATCAGCGAATATATGTATCATTGGGTAGCGGGACTTTTCGGTGTCGCCTGCAGGGGGAGCGAGTGTGTACACTAGGAGGATATTTATATTGTGCGGTTTGTTGGAACACGAGGCCCCCAATTTTAAAATCTTACTACAAAAAGTTAATTTTCAATTTCCTTTTTAAAGATGTGTGGAAGCGAGAGGTTCAATACAAACTCCAAATTTTAATTTATCTCAAATTAAAATTAAACCAAGTGAAATAAGATTAAACACAAATACATTTTTCACTTAAACCAATTTAACATAAGTTCTAGAAATTTGCCTAAATCGTATTTTTAATATTATCAAGTTAGGCCAAACCAATTTTAACAAATTAAATTAATGACTCGAATTAAATACACATTACCCAAATTTAAATTAGCATAAAATTTAACAAGTAGTGATTTAAACCAAATTTTATCTTTTTACCTAAGCATGCTTCTAATGTGATATTTGTAAAAAGATAAAATACGTAAACATCCATTACGCCGCGATGTACGAGAAAAACTCACAACGGGAAAAATCTCGAACGACCCCTAGCCTTAAGTCCACTAAGTACGAAATTTTACAAATACAAGACAGATGACTTACATAACTCGAGTCGACTCCCTTCAAACCCCTGACGCGTCTTCTTGTATCAACCTCTGCTTAGCCGACAATCCCAGACTGCACCGGAACCTTGAAATCCACCAATGAAGCTTTTGGGAACAACCGTCAACCACACATGGTGCCTTTCACCATGTGAGAATGCCGCAGTAAAAACAAGTCCTTTTCTTTTAGGGATGTAGAAGTAAACTCAAACTTCTCTTCTTTGAGGTGTAGAGAAAAACATTGTGCCAAACACTCCAAGAAAATATATATATGAAGAAACTTGGAATAAACAAACTATGGGTGTATAAACCTTGATTTTGTTCCAAGGATTAAAACATTTTAACAAAAATCAAGGGAACTTTTCGTTGGAAGAATTTGCTCTAAAAAACTATCTTAGATGTGTGAAAAAGTCTTAGAAAAAATTCTGGTCCCAAAGTATATTTATTTGGCAAAAGTATAGTGGGACAAAAAGTGGGAAACTGTCAAAAAACTGTTCCCGCCAATTTCGTTCGAACGACACTTCTAACGATAAGTCAGAACGAAAAAAAATCTCGTTTAAAATCTCGTTCGAACGACTTTGATCTCGTTCAAACGACATTGATTCTCGTTCAAATGACCTTTCATAATTGTAGCTAATTTCTATACGAACACGTGGCCGCCAGTTTCGTATTTTTCTGATTTTTTTTATTTAATATGATTTTTCTACGGAAAGGTGTTCGAAAACAAAATCTTTAGAGCTATGAATTCAAAAAAAGTTTAACAAAAAAATACTAACACATAAAATAAATTTCCAAGGTCCTATTTATATATTAATGCATTCATACCTTTAGGAGTCATTGGAATCCACATGTTGATGACGTGAAACTTGGCACAAAAATCGACAATGATGTTCTCTTGAAAAGTAATCCCGCAACGTCTTTAACTTTAACTTTTCTTAGGCTCGAAAGATACACTTGAACAATATCCTATGACTTAAACATTTTTGTCCAAAATTGAGCCAACACTACATTAAGACTCAATCGGAGCCTTGTGTCCTTACATGGTTAGTTTTACTACTTTTGAGAGATATGAAAGTAAAATTTATTATACTTATTTATAGTTACCGGATACCGAAGGTTTGAGCTGTAGTAGGGATTATGATAAGGCTATCATGTTTGTTATTCGAGGGTGAGATATATTATTTTACGAGGCATCACCTAAAACAGGGTTGGACCTACCTATATATATTATATTATATATTGGACTTCGGTGATTATGTTGTCTTGTTATATTTGATCCCGATGTGTAGGAATTTTTTACTTATGTGATTCAGGGTACTTTGTGTTTATTCTTGAGCGGAGAGATATAGCTCGTTATTTATATAACGCTAAGAACTTGTGATAGTAAGAGCGTCGTGTTGTATGCGGTCTTTAGTGGAATGAGAGTGAACGAGTAGACCTTTTATGTCAGCAGACGAAATTTTGGGGGTACATGTATGGACCGAGGGCCTAACGGACCTCGACGACCGGCAAGGTTAGGAAGTAATGTATCGGGGGGTTCTTTGTTTGGATTTCGCATTGTGAGACATCCCACGCATGAAACTTAGCGTACGTTAGAGGTTGACAGAAGTTTGATCCTTAGGACTCAGGTTTAGTACCTTAGTTATTATACGTATATGTGATTATAACTAGGAGTTGATAGTTATATTACCATTTAAGGTCGGTAGAATCGAATAATACTGATGTGAAAACTAGTGTAAAACGTTTATACCATGAGTATATCAGTGGGTCAACCTAGAGAATAATTAATTTACGATTAGTAGGTTGGTCGAGTATAACCTCATTGTATAGTCATGCCAAGTATGCGAGAATTAATTTAAAAACAAGTCTGTTATGTTTAGTGGAATTGTGCACAAATGCACGGGGATAGGGTATATGGGCGCCCTGTTTAGTTGAGATTTTCAGTATCATTAAAGATAAGTAGACGTAAAAATTTATCAAATAAACGTAGACGCGTGAGAAAATTAAAAACTGAAACAAAATGGGACAAAGAGAATCTAGTGACATTGAGAGCGAGGCGAGTCACTAGGAGCTAAAAAGTGGAAAAAAATGAGTGATTATAGTGTTAAAAAGTACACGGAATGTACACTTTAGATTTTCGGGGGTAATCAGGAGTTAATCTATGCAGAAGAGTAATATGACGATGCAGAAGAGTAATATGACAAGAGTTATGTCAGAACCAACTGAAGACGTAAAAGTCTGACGTGAATAGTCAGGTATGATTATAGGGATCTTTCACAAATGAATTTATTACTAGTTCTAAGGGTAGAGTATAGACCGTCGGACTAAAGAGTACCATTATGAAGGGATAGTGAGAACAACGTAATGTTCCAAACTTTAGAAAGATGTGGAACTATATGTGTATCCAGTAGGGGAAATACTTTAGCCGTGAGTAGAGAGGCTCAAAATAGTGATAAAAAACGAACGAAATTACAGAGTGTTGTGTAGGCACCAGGGTAAATTGGTAGAGTAATGAATAAATATTTAGATGTGTTATGACCAAAGAAAATTAGTCATGACATGGAACGGTAGGGGAAGACTGTTGGACTAAAGGACACCATTAGTAGAGATATAGTGGGAAGAGCAGAACGACATAACTGGGATAGTGAGATTACATGGGGTGCCACTTGAGGTCGTGTCTGACAGGGATAAAAATTTTGTGTCTCAATTTTGGGACAGTGTCCAGTAGGCCATGGGTACGGAGTTGCGATTGAGTATGACCTATCACCCGCAGACGGACGGGTAGACTAAGCAGACGAATCAGATGGTAGGGGATATGTTACGAAGGTGGAGCTATATCTCCTAATGGTGGAGTTTGCGTATAGTGACTCCTATCAGTTTATGATTGGCATAGCGCCATTTGAGGCGTTATACAATAGACCTTGTCGTTCATTGCTTATTGGCGATAGGTGGGGGACAATAAAATTCTCGAGTCAGAGTTGATTTAAGATTACTTCGACCATGACTGAGATGATTCAGAGACGTATACGGGTAGCTCAGGACAGACAAATAAGAGAGTTATGTCGAGCGGTTCTTTCGAGAGTTTAATGTGGGGGACCAGGTTTTACTGCGAGTATCTCCTATGAAGGGGATAATGAGAGTTGGGAAGAAGGGAAAGTTACCGTCGAGGTACATGGGACCATTTCCTATAATCGAGAGGATTGGACCAGTGGCATATAGACTTGGGTTATCGGAGCACTTGCACCGTATTCATGATGTATTCCACATTTCTTCACTGAGGCGATATCTCCGGGATGAGTTGGCTCAGACTCATATTGCGTTGGAGGATATTGACTTACAACCTTATAGTTCATATGATGAGAGATCGATGGTTATCTTATACCATAGTGAGAGGAGATTTGGGTCGAAGGTAGAGTCGCTTGTACGTGTTCAATAGAGGCATCATTATGTCGATGGGTATATTTGGGATCGTGAGAATGAGATGCGTAAGAGATACCCAGATTTGTTCATACCAGGTATTTTTTTTTTGAATTTCGGAACGAAATTTCGTTATAAGGGGGGAAGTATGCAACACCCCACATTTTTAATGATTTTTATATTTGGATTATCTTATAAATTAAATTAGGATTAATTAAATTACATTGGAATAATTAATTTGGGATAATAAATATTAATTAGCGAGATAAGGTTTAATATTTAGTTATTCAATATTACTTAGTGAATGAGTAATAATAATGGTATGAAAAGATTATAATTGTTGCGAGTGAAAAGATACGACGGTTATAGTAATTTAATCAAGACGCGCGTGTCAATAGTGTCGGTACTCAATTTAATGAAATAAAGAAATAATTTATTTTTAAGTCATCTCAATGGTTGTTTCGAGTGCGCCAATGTGTCTGGAAGGGTAGAGATAGTCAGAAAAGTCTACCAGGGGTTTAATTTGGGTTCGGAGGCTCTTTTAGACCAAATCGGCGCCCCAGAAGGGTATTTTAGCCATTTGTATTTTGGGGGAAGTATGACCTACGAAATTAAGAGGTTTATATCATCTGGGAATATGAGTCTTTGAGGTTTACAATTCATAGAGTTTTAGAGAGGCCATAGGAGGGAGGAGAGAGGAGGTTCCAAAGGCTAAAACCGCAAACTCCTACTCCAATTACACCACCACCACGTAGATCGGGGGAAAAGGAACACCACCATCCCGTCATCTCCAACGAATCAAACCTACTCTAAAAGGAAAGTGTTTAACGTGTGAATTTATAAGCATATATGATGTACATGTTAGAGTAGGTTGAATTACCTATGAAATTCATGTGTTTTGGTTAAATTTAGGGTGGAATTTATATAGGATAGGTTCCCTCATGCATATAGTATAAAACCCACGAATTTACATTTAATTTTGGTGAAGAAATTTGGAATCTTTAATGAGGTTTTAAAGAAATAGGAAATTCTAGATTTTTTAAGATTATATTGGATTGATTCTGATTTGGGATTGGTTTTGTAAAAGATTTATCATTACCCTACGTTAAAAATCAATTATACATGTTACTATAATGTTATATACCTTTGGTTGCGAGTTTGGGATAGTATAATGATGGTTTGGAGGTGTAAAAATGGAGAAACCCATAACAGACAAAGGTAGAAGACGATACCTGTAGGGGTGAATCGATTCAGGTCCTGGCCGAATCGATTCGGCAAGGCAAATCGATTCGGACCCGACGGAATTGATTCCGCTGCCCAGATTTTTGGCCACTTTCTTTTTTTATTTAACATCTCTAGGAAATGTTCAGGATTCACTTGTTGGATTAAATTTTAAATATAATAGGGATTATATTGAAGTACTAGTAGGCATAGGTTGAGTTTTAGGCTTGACCCTGTGAGGGGAATTTAAGGGCTAAGTTAATTGGGCTTAATCGAGAGGAAATTCTAAATTGAAGAATAATTCGAGTCACAAGAATTTGAGAAGAATAATGACATAAACTAGTAGGATATGAGTGAGTTACGTACTCATATTATCTTATAAAATGATGTACACATTTTGAGTCGTGAGAGATGATCGGGAACGTATAATGAGAAATAAAATGGAAATTAATTAATACCTCGAATATTCAAGGGATACAAATATACTACGTATAGGACATTTATAATAGGTTGTGTGTATATCTATACTAATGATGTAAATAGGTAAATTGTGTGATAACCTATTGTATGATTTATTATGTATGACATACTTACGCTGCTTGCTATCAGGGCGAGGTTTCGCATCGTGGATGGTCTTATCTTGATGAGCCCATTGGGGGGATTTTAGACTTATACCCAAAACATAGGACCTTGGACACGTGCTATATGAGAGTATGAAAGTTTTGACGGTTAAATGGGAGTGTAGGTATGTGCGTGACCCATTTGGATGGGGACTATGTTCACCTACAATATATGTGATTTATATTTATGGTTCGAGGGAGATATATAACCAACTGTCCTTTATATAGTGTGTGATGTACCAGGAAATGATAGCAGAGTATGCATGCACCGCATGTCTCAGCCTAAAGGTGCTATAGTAGTATATATATAATTAGAGTGACTTGTATATGTATACACTTATGATTTAATTCTACTATTTGTGCTTAGTAGATGAGAAATATAGTGATATATAAATGTATATAAGTGTGAGAGAATTTAATATTATATGAGAAATTTATAAATGTCCAATAGACACAAAACATAAACTGTTGTTGTATGGGTGACACAAGTGAGTACCAAAAGTTCGTAGATGAAGAAAAATATTTAATTCGAACTAGTTAAGCAGGGTAGCATAAATAGGACGTGTTAGGAGTATACGTTAGGCGTGTACACTAGTTGAGGGGTGAGGACCTCAAGTGAGAGTCGTGAACATAACATGCATATAATATCTCCTAATTATGCATTTTAAATACTTGCTGAATTTTTAAATATTTTTACTTGGGCTCTGACCCATTTTCCAAATCTATTTATTTTTGTAAAAACCATTTTTAGGTGCCCGGCCACAGGGAGACCCGACTTAGGAGTTCATTTTCATTTGTCGTTGCTGCAGTTGTTGTGGTCGATTGTAGGTCCTAGTTTGATAGACGTCTCCATTTTCTTGCAGATCTTATTCACCATTACTTTATCTCAGTCGGGAATGTTTCTCATTTTCCATTCGTAGTTGTCTCGAGGACATTGTACTTCTTTCATTATTAGTTGTGGATTTAGTTTTTATGGATTATTGTATTAGAGTTTCAGACTGGGGTGTTTACTCTCGTCATATATTATTTGATTCAGTATTTCATTATTTGTGGTGTTGATTAATTTAGTATGGTGAGTGTGATATTTAATTATGTAATTGTTTTAAATCATTGCATGTTAATAATAAAGATAAAATTTAACACTAGCTTTTCAAATATTAGGTGGTTAGTAAATATTAAAAAGTTTTTCGACAGCGTTGCTAAGAATGAACCAATCTGGATATTATGTTTTTAATTTAATAAAGGCCTGATCACCAGGTATTTAATTAAGTAGGGTGTGTCATTTCGTTATTTAGGTTCAATGTAACAAAATAATTAGGATATTAATGAGGATGTTACGAGTAGAATATCAACTGGTTAGATGAAATGGAAACAAGCGAGTGGGGTGCTATGCGATAAGAGGATAATTAATAAATTAAAAGGAAAATTTTATAGAACAGTTGTTAGGCCAGCGATCCTGTATGGAGGGAAATGTTGAGCGTGAAAGAAAAACATGAACAAAGCCTCCATGCTAGTGAGATTGAGGATGCTTCGGTGGATGATAGGAATTACTAGAAAGGGCAAAATTGAAAACCAATACGTGATTGAAAAGTTAGGAGTACCTCTCATTAGCGATAAATTAAAAGAAAGTAGACGTAGGTGGTATGGTAATGTGTTGATTAGACCAGTAGATGCCCCTATAATAAGAAGAATATTTTTGGAAATAGATGGTAAAAGAAAAGGTAATTGCCCTAGTCTATCGTGGGAGGAAATTATTATGAGAGACCTTAATGAATTAAACTTGAATGATGGATCAAGGCAAGGATGATGCCAATGATGATGATGATGATGACTTTTCAAGTGATATTTTGCCCGTTTTTAAGTGCGTTTGACAATTATAATTTGAATGAAAAAATTTCCCACTAATAGGCATGGGACCTACTTTTGCATACTTACGTGGGAAAAAACTTACTGGGTTATACCCAAAGAAATCTTTGCTACCATATTTTCTCAATATTGAGTGAAACCCCGATGTTGCTTATGTTGTATGAAATCTTAAGTTTCTTTTGTTAAAATTTATGGTTTGTTTTGATTTTTTTTTCGTTTTTTAATTAACTCCAGTTCAATGTTCAAATCTATTATTTTCATTGAATATGTAAATTACTCGTATTTATCATAAACAAGTAATAGTGTGGCTGTGTGAGTCAATATTAGAATTTATTATTAAAACATAATTACAATGGGTTGCGTATGACCAGTTTCAATTAAAATAATTTTTTATGACTCTGAAAGCTTAGAAAAGTAATTTTTTTACTTGTTTGCAGAAAAATGCGAGTTTTAATTCTTTAATCTTAGAAAAATGAGAGCTTTAATTATGTCATCTCAGACAAATATGAGTTTTTACCGTGTAATCCAAGACAAATGAGACTTTGTAGTTTTTTGTATTTTTGTTATTCGGTTGTGTAATGCACCCATTTTTTATATTTTAGTTTAGTAATCCACCCAATGATCCATATGAATAAACAGGTTGTAGTGTTTTACTTCCTTCAAATAAATCTATAATATCTCAAGTATGCTCTATTTGAATTTTTTTTAATTTAATGTTAAATTTTCTATTATAAAGTCTATATTTGGCAAATGCCCCTTTTCAAATTGAACCCAACTTTAACTGATTCTTTGGGTCCTTTAGTTTAGTAAAGTTCTTGGGAATTGAGGCTAATTGAATGCGATGCATCTTAATATTTGAATGCGATTGGAAATTGAAGTTGGGAGAATGAAATATTATGTTTGGGTTCATCTATTTAACCAGTGCTTTGGGGTCATCTGTTGAGTAAATTTTTAAACATAAGTCAATATTTTGTTGACATGTCCTATTGTTATTGGCTTATATGTAAACATTCTCGTCGAATACATGTTATTATAAGCATGGTTGTGAATTCGTTATTATGTTGTTAGGCTACTAATGGAAATATGTAAACTTTTGTTGCAGATATGATGTATTAATTTGTATTTCGCCAATTCTTTTTCGAGGGGTCATCATTACCTACATCTGCAGAATCAATATCCACAGGTAAAACTGAATTGCATATGTTTTAATTACCTTTTATAGGCCTTATCATCACTCACTAATTAAATGTTGACGGTATGAATTATTTTCAATATAATTGTTAATATTGCGTATCAATTGTAGGATTTATAATTTGTTTATGCTTGTGTGCACTAAAGAACAAAATGTGAACCCTGCCATCACAACATCAGATTGTGCAACAATGAACGGCGTTTTGATACTTGGTAATGTTTGAAAATTGCGATTTACCAACATTTTAGGAGTTTAGATATACATAGGGCCCCATATTAATTGGGATGATCATCGAGCAAATTCTCTATATTGTATTTACGGGTTGGGAGGGGCATGCACATGATAGGCATATGTTAAGAGATATAATATAACATAAGGGCACTGGACTAATGGTCCCCATTGTACGTGAGGGACCCTATTCATTTTGATTTGAGTAATATCCCGATAAATGTGTCTACCAAAAAATTAAATGTACTTATTCCTTTAGTAAATGTTATTTAGATGATGTTGGATTCCCACCGATACCTAGTGGTGGAATTTGTGTTTTTGGATCAAGTTACTAATTCGCCTATTTTTTACCTGACACGAATACTACCCTCATATAGCATGACACAACATTACTAACACAATTTCTTAAATTTTATCTTTGATTAGGCAGAAATAGGCATGATATTCCAATTAAAAACACAATTCACACGAAAAGACGCGATAAGTTAACTGACACGACTCTTAATTTTGACATGAACACGACATAACTTCATGTAAAAAAGACTTGACAGGAACACGACGGGTCATGTTAATTTCGGGGCAATTTCATATCGTTTATAAAATTTCCACCCCTATTGGTATCTGAATTTCTATCACCTTACCGTAATACACGGTACCACCGTAGAGATGTGGATGGTCAACGTCCTAAGAATTATCGATAACTCTTTAATTTCCAACACTCGTCATTACGTAATGTCATTGAGAGGCCAATTGGCTTGTTGAAAACAGATTCACGTATCTCCTCCATTAACCTTTTCATGACATAGACATGCAAACCAAGATTATCCTTGATTGTTGTGCACTATAAAACTTTTTTACATGATGAAGATAAATTCGATGGTTGTGACTAGGGAAAAGAGGGTGACGATAAAGTAACCCAACTCCACTAAACGTTGATGACGCTAAGAAGCCATCAGCTCAAGCTCAAGCACAACTTAATAATGGAGATATATAACAGAAAAGCAATGCAAATAGGAGGAGGAGGTGAGGAGAAGAGGAATAACATAAGAATTTAAGTAATTCAACTGTATCAGCCTACTCTACTGTGTAGATGAGTTTAGTTTTCACGAGAAAATAGGCTCTAATGGCATGCAATGTACAACTCTCAAGCTTTCTCTCTCTACTGCAAGTGAGATAGAGTGTCACTAGGGTTTTACAATTTCTAGATCCTTTTTTATGGGGAAAAAGATAGTTTTATAGAGTGTTTGGGGTGCACAATGCACCCCCAAGCATGTATGGAGTGTGTCCTTGATGAAGCATCAAATGAGGAGTGGACACATCTCCTGAGCACAAGTATGTAATGATGACGCGATATTCACCTCACGTGCTCTTGTGATCTTGTTATAACTGCCAGTCCACATGGATTAGTCATTCTAGATACATGTGTCGCATGTGCTTGTATGTCATCTGGGGAGGTCTCGACCTAGCCGAGGATGATACCTCTAATACCATGTTCGAGCAATTGATGAGCAAGAGTGAAGTGTGGTCTCGACTATCTGGAAGTTCCAAGACGAGATGAGACTTGTGAGGGTCTAATGGGCCAATTAATGGGTATCGGCTATTTGATGGTGCCAGGACAAGACGAGACTTGTGAGGGGCTAATAGGCAAGTTAATGGGTCTCGGATATGTGATGGTGCTAAGACGAGACGAGACTTGTCAAGGGCTAGTTAATAGGTTTTGACCTAGGAGACTTGATGGGGCCGAGATTGCTGATATAGGACCACAGTAGAAGGGCCCATAAATGTTTGCCATTATAGTTTGTGAGGTCGACCTTGGCCGAATGAGTCCCAGGCTGGGATGATGTCAAACTTGGGTATATCAATTACTCCCTAACCCTTAGCCTTGAATGTGAGTAGAAGGTTGAGGGGTAAAAATATCTGAGGGCAGATATTGATTAGACGTTCTTGATTGATGGCTTGAATGTCCTTTCAATGTTAGCCTGAAATGATGAATAAGAGTTGTGGAGTGACACTTGGCATACATCTTATGGTTTGGCGTGTTGTCCACGGGTGGCAGCTGCATGCCTACTTTGGGAGTTATGCCCTAATGATGAATGCATTGGAAGTTGTGTGCAATCATTGCCACTATTTAAATTCATTTTAAACCTTCCACTTTCTCTTTCTTCTCTATTTCTTTCGTTCCCAAACTCTTTCTCTCTATCTCTCTCCAACCAAACCAGTTCCCTCTCCTTCTCCCTCCTATAATTAAGCTTTTCAAACAGATTTAGGGTTCATCCTCTATTCTCCAGGCATTTTCCTCTATAAGGTAACTTCCACCACCCATTCTCCTTAAGTTTTTTGCCTTTTTTCGTGATTTTAATCTTTGTTGGGCGAGATTTTGAGTTTTCGACAACCTTCTTAGGTGTCTTTAGGGCTGTTCTGGGTGGTCCTGGGAGAGTTTTAGGGTTGAGGATAGTGGATACTAGCTTTCCCATTAATTTTTAGTCTTCTAATCTGTCTGTAAGGTTCGTCGAATCTACTCCAATTACCTTCTCCAGTGACCTTCAACCCATTGTTCTTGAACTGTTCTTGACCAAAATGATCCAACTTCTCCTTTTGATCCTTTCGTCAACCCAAGTCAAACTTCTTGATTATTTAATACTCTTTACGAACTTCTTGATCAATCTTCTCATCTCCAAGGTTGTGTCTTTAGGGAAATACGTAAGGGTGAGGCCGATGCTAAGGCTAAAAGGAAATCTAGGATCGACCTCACCCATCCCATATTCCCTGTCCCTTTAGTTGTAATTCGTCTTCCTATAGTTGACATAGGTGAGAATTCGATGATTGAAATCTCATCTCAGAGTGAGAGTCCCATTGATATCTCATCCTCAAAGGACTGTATCCCTTCTTCTTCTAGGGTCTCTGGTGAGGCCAACTCCTATGAGCAAGCTATGATGGTCCCTGCCTATCGTACGACCAACTCAGGGGCTATTGGGTCAAGTGAGGTTAACCAATTTGCTGAGACTTTGGTCCCTGAGGGGCCAAAAATTACTATTTTTTAACGCCCTATCTAGTTAGCTGTGCCCATCTCATCCATGACCGAGGGGGAATTTTAAACTAGGTTTCCCGGGGAAGTATCGACCGTTGAAATCATCGACTTTAGAGATAAGACCAAGTAAACACTTGACACGTCCTATGATCAAACTTTTAGGAGCACTATGATAGACATTGACCTCCTGTATTTGAGGCACCTATATGGGATCAGATCTGATATCATAATGAAGGTCCTGATGAGGCCGAGAGGGTGTTTGACGGTCGACCAATGAGATTAGCATCTACGAATAAATATTTAATATCGGTTTTCACCTTCCCGTCCAACTTACTATGCGAATGATCCTCGCCAGTACGGGTCTAGCCCCAGCCCAGCTTTCTCCCAATGCGTGGTGGATTATACTCAGCTCCATATCTCTATGAAAGTACTATCATGGCACCGACCTTCCAGCCGATATTTTCAATGAATGCTACGATGTTTCTTGTACAAAGTCCTAACTTGGCTACTATCACTTCGTAGCTAGGAAGCCGGCAAAGAAGTTTATTTTTGTCAACCAAATGTATAACCATCAATGAAAGCTGAGATATTTTTACGTCTATGGTTCATGGGAATTCTCGATTAATGTCTCCTACACTGCCCCATAGTCGAGGGTCCCACAAAAATGGGGAAAAGCTTTCATGGTTACAAAACTTGACCCTAGCCTGAGCGTAGACAACTGAGGAACGATAGGACAGATCAGAGTGCAAGGGGAGTACTATGGGCCTATTGAATTCGAGAAACTTATGTCCCTCGAAGTCCTAATCGAGACGGGATTAGGTGTTAACCCCTTAATAGAAATGCATAAGTCTTTCCTTCTAATTGTAGTATCATCTTTAATTGATTCTTACTGTAGGACTTGTTAATTTTAATTATGAACTGTCATTTTATCTATGGCTATATCATTTCTGAAATTCTCCAAATTGTTGCAGATCAACCGAATAATACTCCTAAGGCCATTTGGAATATAGTTGCCCCTAACATCTCAATAATTCTTAACAAATTTGATAAGAAGTAGACACCTCTTGCCCCAATAAAGAAAATAACTGTAAGCATCCCCGGTAATCCCGAGGCTTCGAAGAAAAGGAAAGCGGTGGTAGATGACACTGCAGTTCATCGCCCCCAGAAAAAGAACAAGCAGGATGTTCCGGATAAGGGAGGGTCTAATAGGGCGATCCCAATATCGTCCGATAATGCTCTTATCGTCCGTCTCGCCTAATTTAAACTTAGCAATAAGACTCTGCTAGGTAATGCCAAGAGGTCACGGGCTGCTGTTACTTTAATGGGGCCCAACATTGACAGATGCTTGGAAGCGATGGATGTCTCTCGTCTCATTGAGTTTGGCCTTCACATATCCACTCGGGTAATCATCTATAATCTTTGTTGTTTAAGTTTAAAAAATGTTGTGTCATACTAACCCATTTTCTTTTACTTTTTTGCAGTCTCTGATTACCCTCACCCTCCTTGGTGACTGGGTTGAGAAGAGGTTTCCCTAATCCAAAAGGATAAGGATGATGATAAGCTGGAGAAAATCTTGAGGGACGAGCTGCTGCTAAAGACGTCAACCACCAAAAATCCATGGGTATAGAACAACAAAGGCACCTGGATGAGTTGAACAAGTTGAAGAAGGAGCACGTTGATGTCTTAAAGGAGCTGACTAATAAGACACAGATCGATATTAATGCAGCAGTTTGGGCAACTTTGTACGAGGCTAAAGTGCAAGTTGTGTTTGAGTTTAAGATCTCTGATGAGTTTGGGGGGTTTTCTTTTGAATACCTTAAAAGGGGTGTAAGGGCGGTGTGCCATTGGACCATCCTTAAATAAGCTGAGGTTGGGACACTGACCCTTGAACACTTTGAGGGCCTCGATGTTTCAGACCCCTTGCTCGGCACTGCCCTAACCTATGTCAAAAATGTTGTGAGCTCCCCTACAAAGACAACAGAGCGACCCACAGCCAAGACAACTGAGCGTGCTGGGGCTAAGATGACCGAAGGTGAAGCCAATGACGATGGGGCCGACACTGAACTCGCAGCAGGCAATGTCGTCATCAACCAATACAATGCTCCTCTAGAAAAGATTCTTTGATCTTTCCTTTTTCTATAATTCTTGGGCAGACGTTTATGGCCTAACTTGCCCTTTTCTCTTATGTAATTTTTGAACAATTTTTAATGGTTTATTAATCTATATCATCGCCTGTACATTATTTCTATATTAATTTTTATGATGGGATGAATGTAATTAAAAATCTCTTGTTGTTAGCTCTTATGTGTCATTATCTTTTCTCATTATATCATATCTATTTGCTTTATATATGTATGACCGTTAGTGAACTTGTTATTTTTAATTGGATATCTACCCTCATCCTTGGCTGAGATAAATAACCAATTAAACCATAAATAAACAACTTATTGATGAGGAAATTGGAGACATTAAGTCTGCTCTCGTTATTAGCCGAGAGATAATTAACCAACTTAATGATTTTTAAATTGGAGACCACCAAGTTAATGATGTTTATATCAAGTCCATTCTCGTCCTTAGCAGAGAGATAAATGACCAACTTAATGATTTTTAAATTAGAGACCACAAAATTAATGATGTTTAAGGTAACCATAATGAAATGATTTTAAATAAGATATCACCAAATTAATAGTGTTATTTATCTAATCCAATCTCGTCCTTAACCAAGAGTTATATGCCAATATGATACCGAGTCTCGGCTCAAGACGACTTTATAAAGCATGCTCTCATGAGCCATCTTATACAACTGACTCGTACCGTCTTGGACCGTACATCTCGTCTTTGTTTCAAGCTGAGACTAGATGTAACCTTGGCGAGCATAACATCTTACCTCACCTACCTCAAGAAGTCGAGACCTAATTATGTACACAATACTCTCGTCTCGGCCTGACGCAAGTCAGCCGAGACTACACTTCGTAATTAGTAACATGCAATCTAACGGTACATCTATGATCTCGTACTCGGCCAGACCGACACCTCAGCCCAGTTGGAGACATTTGACATCTGACAAGGCGCATGAAATGGAGCACGCATGGGAGAATGCACATGGGTTGTGAGCCCCATGTGGACAAAACCTCTATAACAGCATCATCCCAATATGTGGAGAATATCTCTCAATCATTACTTACATGCACAAATGATATATGGCACCATAGGATTGAACACTTAGTGTTGTGCATGCCTTCTGCATGCATGGGGTGCGTATGACACCACCCTAGCCATATAATTACTTGTCTTCTACATTATTATAAAGGATCAAAAATTGTTAAACCTACTGAAACTCTGTTAAAACTATTGCTTAATGAGATAAAGCTTGAGTGTTTGTATCCCAAGGCCATTAGATCCCATATTTAGTGGATTTCACACGCATTCACACAGTAGACGTAGGCCAGAATTGGCTGAACCACTTACATTTGGTATTATCTTCCTCTTTGCCTCATCTTTTTCAGTATTTACATATATCTATCATACTCCATTGTTGCACTATTTTAAGCTTACTCAACACACTGATTTGGTGATACCATTTATGGATTCAATCAATCTGGCGTCGTTTATGGGAATGAAGTATAGATTCTTCCTCATCTTTACTTAGCTTGTACTCATCGAATTCTCTGGTGGTAATCCAACTCCGCTCAGGTGGGCCTGTATCAACATTGAAAGATCTCCTGTTGAGCCTCACAAGCTTTTTTTTAGATTTTTAGCTTTTCCAGTTCACTGGAGTATGGCCTCCAATTTGCCTTTGTGCGTTGGCTAAAGTTATAGTCAGGCACCTCCTTAGTCAGAAATGGCTGAGGTTGCGACATCCCTGCACTCCTTAGTGGACATCCAGCGACAGATGCATACGACTGTTGCTGCATTTAGCTAAAATATGGTGGTTAGACATGTAGGTGCCAGAGATGAGATTATAACTCCGGAAGCCAGGGAAGGTGTTTGAGACCCAGTGGCTAGGGGACCACCCCAAGCCCCACTCAAATATCTTCCTCCTCAGCATAGGGGTAAAAATATGGCCGACCCTAGGTGTTTACGCCTGGGGAGGTCGGGTTAGGAATGCCCTGATGGTGATGATGATGAACAGTATGGTGATGAGGGCAACAGAGAATGTTGGGAGCCTTATCAAATTTCTAGAGGCACTATGCAAACAATTCATTCAAGCAGAGGGTGTAGTGGCAGGCCTAGCTGAGAATGTAGACCAAAGGCATCAACTTTGGACATACTAAGCAGAGGGCCGGCCTTTGATAGGTTCGGCGCAGTAGTAGATGATTTGAAAAATTACCTCTCCGAATCTCAAAGTATCACTAGTTCTAGAAGGAATAGTAGATGTGATGATCGTCGACCACCTTGAGGCCGAGACGAGGAACAGTGAGAGGTGAATAGACAAGAGAGGACTGTTGTTAGAGAGCCTTCTGTTCATCCAGCCAATAGAGAAAGGGCTGGAGATAATGTTGCCCAGGACGAGGTTATAGTTGCGGTCGAGAGGCCCTGAAATGATTTCATTCAGCGACTCGAGGAAAAGATAGGAGACATACTGAAGAGTCGAGACCCCTTGGAGAGGGGATACTCTAAAGGCTCCCCCTTCGTTTAAAAAATTATGATTTATATTTAAGATGCCGGTGGTCACACCTAAATATTATGGGAGCACTAACCCCGTCCACCATGTGGAGATATACTAATCAGCTGTTGATATTTACTCGGTCTCGAACGAGGTGAAGTATCAGGTCTTGTCTAGCACACTAACCGGTGTTGCTCATACGTAGTTCACCTCTCTCCTTAAAAACTTAATAATGAATTTCAAGAAATTGGCAGAGAGGTTTATACATAATTTTTGCTTCGGTTTGAGGCCCCAAAAGAAGATAACACACCTGCTGTATGTGAAGTAGAGAAAGAATGAAAGCCTGAGGGAGTATATAATAGGTTCAAAAGAAATTAAAGGTTGAAGATTACGAATAAAGCAATGATATGATCGGCCTGATAGGGGGGTTGCAAAAAAGAAAGCTACTCTAGAAGCTTGTCGAAGATCCTCCAAAGTCCATGGTCGAACTCCTAGCTACGGTCAGGAAGGTCATGAATGTGAAAGAGGCAATGGTTGCCAAGGGTGAAGATGAGAAGGGAACAAGCAGCGGAGGAAGTTCCAAAAAAAGAACAAGGATGGCAAGAAGAGGTCGACAGAGGATAAGTTTGATGACTATACCCCTTTGACAGTCAGTTGTAAACACATCTTGAATGAGATAAAGAATGACCAGTCTCTGAGATGGTCAGAGAAGTTGAGATTTTCTCCTCATAAGAGGAATAGGAATCTGTGGTGTGAGTTTCAGCAAGATCATGGCCACATGACCGACGGATGTTTTGCTCTCAAGGATGAGATTGAGAAAATGTTGAAAGCTGGCAAGTTAAGAAAGTGTATTGATAAGAATATTTCAAAGGGTGGCCAGGACGACACCCGAAAGAGGAGGAATGACAAGCGAAACTTGATGCTCCAGCCAACTAAGACGATGGTGACTCGGACGATGATGATAAAGTAAACCCCGACCTTCTACTTCCAATCACCGATCCTAAGAGTCGGTTGAAAATGATTTCTCTTGGAGTCAAAATGATTTATGGAGGACTTTATGGAGGGGGAAATGAGATTGCTGATCGAAAGGCTCATGTGGTAGAAGCCAAAGATCTTCCTCCAAAACCCAAAGAAGTGCACTCGGCAGCGATTGAGTCGAAGAAAGTAAAAATAACAAAGGTTGATATAAATACTTTGATCGTTGATTTCTCTATGTTGGATTTTAAGGGGATCTTATACCCATATGATGACTTTTTGGTGATCACCACCTTGGTGCCACACGTATGAGGTTCCCATAATGTTGTCCGACGGTGGTGTCTCGACTGATGTGATATTTTGGGACTGCTACAAGGTCTGGGGTTGAGCAAGAAGAGTCTAGTTCTGTATCACCAACCTTTCATCAGTTTAAGTAGAGAGAAAGTGTAACCTTTGGGAATATATGAGATGGAAGTGAGAATGGGGAACGGTTGGCCACAATACCTCGCGAAGAAGATCAATTTCTTTGTTATGAATGAGAATGTCAACTCAACCTATAATATAATTCTGGAACGAGTATCCCTTAAGCAGTTTGAGGCCGTACCCTCAACAGTTTACTGGATGATTAAATTCCCGATTCGATTGAGGAGAGGGAGGCATACAAAAGATTCACTACAACTTATGACATTAATACTCTTGACCCTAGGGATGAGACCAAGATGAAGAAGGGAAAATCCACTGAGGAGGTGGAATCCATCGTCCTCAACGAGGACGAGCTGAAAAAAATCATCCAAATTGATAAGGCTCTGAAGAAGGAAATTAAAGAGGAGTTGATCGAACTATTAAAGAAGAGGCAAAATAATATTTCTTGGACCCATGAGGATATGCTCAGTATCGATCCGAAGGTCTTTGGCCATAAACTCAATGTGGCTGAGGATGCAAAGCCGATTAAACAGAGAAAGAAAGTGTACTCCCAAGAGAAATATGATGTCATCAGAGAAAAAATGAAGAAGTTAGAGAACGCCGAATTCATCAGGGAAGTCATCTACCCTAAGTGGTTAGCAAATGCTGTTATCGTCCCCAAAGTCAATGACATGTGGAGGATGTGTGTTGATTTTACAGACTTGAACAAAGCGTGCTTTAAGAACAACTTTCCCCTATCGAGGATAGACCCGTTAGTTGATGCCACAGCCGGTCATGAATTAATGAGCTTTATTGATGTCTACTCAGGTTATAATAAAATATTTATGGACCCGGTCGATGCTGAGAAGACATCTTTCATAACTAATAAGGGGACCTATTATTATAAAGTAGTCATGCCTTTTGGCCTGAAGAACACCGGGGCAACATATCAAAGGTTGGTAAACAAGATGTTCGAAGAGCTAATCGAGAAGACGATGGCGATGTATATCAATGACATGTTAACAAAGAGTCTCAAGGTCGACACTCGTGTGTCCGACCTTGAGCAAACTTTTGATACTATGTACGAGTATAGGAATAAACTCAACCCCTCCAAGTGTGTCTTCGGCATAGGGTCAGGTAAGTTATTGAGCTTTATTGTGAACCAATAGGGGATTATGGGCAACCCCGAGAAGATCAAATCTTTGATGGAAATGAAGACTCCAATAACGATAAAATATGTTCAGAGGTTAACTGGACGGATGGTAGCATTGAATAGGTTTATGTATATAGCTACCGACAAGTGCCTTCCCGTCTTCAAGGTGCTCGAAAAAGCTTTTGAGTGGAATGAGGAGTGTGATAAGGCCTTTCAAGAGTTAAAGACCTACCTTGGCTCTCAACTCCTGCAGTCAAGACCAGTTCAGGGAAAAGTTGTATATGTATCTAACAGTGTAGGAATCGTCCATTAGTGCTACCATTTTCAGAGATGAGGATGGCGTGAAAAGCCAGTATACTTCAACAGTAATTCCCTCCAAAGGGCCAAGTAGAGATATCCTAAAATAGAGAAGCTTGTATATGCTTTAATCCATACCTTAAGGAAGATGAATCCGTACTTCCCGCGCGTATATTATAATTGTTCTCACCCACTCTCCTTTCAGATAGGTCATGCATAAACCAAAAAAGTTGAGTACGTTGGTGGCTTGGGCAATTGAGTTGGGGGAATTCGATATCATGTACCAGCTAAGAATGCCCATCAAGGGGCAGGACCTAGCTTATTTCCTATCCGAGTTTACATATAATGAGGTCAACGCAGAAGAGATTGAGACTCTAGCTTGCGAGCCAGAAAGAAGAATATGCCTCCCCCCAGCCGAGCCCGAGACGAATACAGCAAGGGGTAAGGTTTATGAGAATGAGGAAGAAATATACCTCTTCTAAAGCGGACCCTGTAAGAGCGTATTTTTCCAAAGATGGTATCGTGTGAACTTCTTTGTTGATGATTTTTTGTACGAGGTCGAAAATGGAGCAGGTTTGATTGTGTCAGGCCCAGATGGGACTGACATTGAATATGATCTAAGATTTAATTTTAAAGCCTCCAATAATGAGTTAGAATATGTGGCCCTTCTGACAGGACTCTCCCTTACCAAAACAATGAATGTCGACCAACTCTTGATTCATAGTGACTCAATTTTAGTTGTGAATCAATTTTTAGAGTATATGAGGCCAAGGATGACAGAATGGCCAAATACCTTGGAAGGGTAAAAGCAGGACTGAGGCAATTTAGAGAGGTAAAGCTGAAGAGGATTCCTTAGCTAGATAACAATCGGGCCGATACCTTGGCAAGATTAACTTTTGTTACAAGAATAAAAATCAGAAGGTCAGTGCCGATAGAGATCTTACATCGACCGACCATTGGAGAGGAAGATAATAATATGAAATTTTTCTTAAACTTGAACATGGGAGGTTCCTGGATGGATCCTATCATTCGATACATCAGGATGGGGAATAATCCTATTCAAAAGACGAGAAGAAGAAACTGAGGTACAAAGTGGTAAAGTTCTCCATCATATGAGACATCCTGTACAATAAAGGATTCCTACTCCCTCTACTCATATGTGTCCATCTGTCTGAGGTAGAGTAAATTTTGAAGGATGTGCACAGGGGATCTTGATCCAGTTATATAGGAATAAGATCATTAGCAAAGAGAATCGTCACTCAGGGATATTGGTGGCCGACACTAGCAAAGGATGCAGCTGCATATGTGAATAAATGTGACAAGTGCCAAAGGTTTTCCACCATTCCCCATCAACTTCATCAACCTCTAACATTTATCACTTCCCCTAGTCATTTACAGTTTGTGGGATTGACTTGGTAGGACCATTACCAAGGGCTGTGAACAATTATCGATATCTGATCGTAGCTATCGATTATTTTTTGAAGTGGGTAGAGGTCGAGGCGATAATTTAGATAATAGAGAATAAATATTTCTATCTTATTTAGAAAAATATTATCTACAGATATGACCTACCAAACACTTTGATGTCAGGTAAAGGGAAGTTCAAGAACATATCCCTCGAGAAGTATTCTAAGAGGGTCAGCATTAAACAGTTCTTTTCAACTCCCGACGGACCCCAAGCCAATGAACAAATAGAGGTAACAAACAGAATAATTCTTGATAGAATCAAGAAGAAGTTGGAAGATGCCAAGGAAGATGGATCGAATAGATACACGTAGTCCTATGGGCCTATAGGACGACAGAGAGGACACCAATGGGGGAGACCCCGCCCATGCTAGCCTATGGCTCAGAGGTTGTGGTGCCGACAGAGATTGGTCTCCCAACCCATAGGGTCCAGACACATGACCCGGAGGAAAATATTATAAAACTCAGACTGGATCTAGACCTAGTGGAAGAGAGAAGGGAGGATACTGAGGTTAGGCAAGTTGCTTATCAACGAAGGATATCGAAATTCTATAGTAAGAGAGTGAAGGCCCAAACACTGGTAGTAGGAGACCTAGTTCTAAAGAAAACGTGGCAGAATCCCAACAAACTTTATCCTAACTGACATGGCCCTTATTGAGTGATTGAAGAGGTGGTTCCAGGAATGTATCGACGGGAGAACTTAGACAGAGAGCCATTATCCAATCCATGGAATGTCGATTATCTAGAAAAATATTATCAATAGGTATTCTGTATTAATTTCATCTGTCTATGTATATGAGAAGAAGATTATGAATGTGATAAATTGTTCTCTCCCTTTCTGTTGTATGAGTAATTTTAAATTGTATGCATCAATTCATTTTAAGATATAAAACATCAGTCGTGGTGAAGTAGCTTTAACTTGCTCTCGGTGATATAATAGTCCAGACGGGGACAACCTCATCCATGAACTCTTGATAACATCGAGAGGGAAAAAAATCACTTTATTGTGGTTCATGTTAAACGTATTTAATATAGTGGATACACTCTCTCGACTGAGATGACGGTGCATGGACGAGATTGCTCTTATCCATACACTCTCAAAACGACGAGATGGGACTTGTTATGCAAACACCATAATTTAGTGAATTCAAATTCAAAAATCACTGAATTGGGGTTCATGTTAAACATCATTAATTTGGTGAAAAATTCTCACGGCCGAAATAACAGTGCATGGACGAGACTGCTCTCGTCCGTACACTCTTAAAACGATGAGAGGGGACTTGTGATACAAACACCATAATTTGGTGAATTCAAATTTAAAAATCACTTAGTTGTGGTTCATCTTAAACATCATTAATTCGGCGGATACACTCTCTCGACTGAGACTACAGCATTGGCGGGATTTCTCTCGTCCATGTACTCTCAAAATAATGAGAGGGGACTTATGTAATTTGGTGGCGAATTCAAATTCACGATTAAACATCATTATATTTACCTCTTCTTAGAATGAGATGATGTTCATATCATGAAATTCGTCACTTATACTCATCTCATTTAAATATGGGACGATGTATGCATTATTTAATAATTGGTGATATAAAGATTATAAGCCATTTATCATGATTACTTGATTAAACATTAGAAGAAGGCATACATATAAGTAAATAAGGACAACTCATAAATATGGGAAGAAATACAATTCATTGATTCAGAATACGACAACAAGTAACAAGAGCATTTGTCATTCAAGTTCTAGATCATATGTGTTTAGAGAAGAGTTTATGTTGCCACAAATTACAAAAACATATCAAGTGTTTAAAAATATTTACAACTAAGAGGGGAATTAGGCCACGGGAGACCGCCCAGAAATAGAAATATTAAGAAGAGCTAAGCTTGGGGGTTCGTCTATTCAGCATTCAGGTTCTCGATTTCTTCGGGAGCCGACACATCCCCAGCTGCAGTGTTGTCGGCTTCGGCATCACCGATAGGCTCTGTCTCATCCATAAGGTTTGTAGTATGAGATATAGGCCCGTGTTCTGTCGACCCCATAACCTGACTCAGGGCTATCATAGCTAGCGAGTTATCTAAACTGAAGGTCTTCATCTTCTTCAATGGGTGGGCAATCTCAGGGAACTTCATTATTGCCCAGAGGCAACCAGTGTGAGCTCTTATTTCAAGGTACTTCACACTATATCCCAAGAACTCCTCAAAAGATTTAAAGACCTTTAGAGCCTGCTTTTGGGCCTCTGAGATCTTGCTATCAACAATTTCTTTTACCTTCCTAGCAATCTCGATTGTATGATGGCACTACACCAAATCTGCCAAATTATCACGGTCATTGACCTTGACAAGTTGGACTTGTCAAGGTCAATGATCGTGACAATTCTGGGGGTGACAACGATTGTTGTCACGGACTTGTCACGATCATTGACCGTGACAAGTTCATTAGACTTGTCACAGTCATGTCACGACCAATGATCGTGATAATATTAGTTACGGTTATAAACAGTGACAAACCCATGATAATTAATAAAAAATTATCACGGTCATTGATAATGACAAGTCCGTGATAATTATCCTTTGTCACGGTTAATAACCGTGACAATTCTGGGCAGAATTGGAAAAAATCTTGAAGAGTGCGGGCTGATATGTGTGTTTCAAACAAAACCAATTTAAAACAAAAATTATCCATCTTTTAATTATGCACCAAACCAAGTTGTGAAAACCCAATTCTTACTTTAAACCAATTTTATCTTGATAAATCCTAAACATGCATCTAGTGATTAAAGCAAGTAAAGTAAAGTAAAGAATACTCACAATGCCGGATGTACGAGGAAAAAACTCAAAACGGGAAAAAAACCTCGGACGGCCTAAGCCAGACAATCACAATAAATATGGTTTTATAAAGAAAGACAAAGTGTCACTCAACGAATCGATCCCCACGGGTCTTGATGCTCTTCTGATCTTCAACCACTCCTCTCACAGTGCCCACGCAGAAAGTCCTTCTTCCACGATACCTGTCCACAACACACGCATTCACGTATGTCTCGGTGTCCACCGAATGGCTTTGATTCGTCTACGATGTCGAAAAATAAGTCCTTCTATTTTTTCACCGCAAAACCCTTTGATGTTCAATGTGTAGAACAAACAACGTTGGTGCCGCAAGATTACTAATACATATAAGAATGATAACTCGAATCTTTTCAAACTCTAAGGATGTGTTTATACTTTGTAAACCTTAAAAAATATGTGCAAACAAGTTTCTGGTTCGTAAACAGTTTTCCAGAATGCACACTTTCGAAATTCTGATGCAAACATTGTTTAAATAGGATTAAAACACTGCCTCGAAAAATATGTCATTTGAACGACTTAAGGATCTCGTTCGAGCGACTTAGACATCTCATTTGCACGAGATCTAAGGTCGTTCGACCGAGATGTTTGACTTTAGTTAAAAACGTCTCTTCAATGAGACCCAGTAAAGTCAAACTCCTTTTTCGAGCTTATCAGAATTAAAACGAAGTGTAAACCTTTAAAATACTTTTAAAAACATTTTAAAATATTTTATTTATTAAAAATACACCCGTATCTTTTATAAAATAATTCCGAGCACCATTAATTATACGCATTCATACCTGAGTGATCTCGGAATGCAATTAACTTTAAAGACGATTAAACTTGCACCAATTAAACATCGTCATGATTAATTCTTTGAAGCTTTACCGCAACATCTTCAATTTTCTCCAATACGTCATAGACCAAGTGGGATCGTGACAAAATAAAAATCTCCCTGTGACATATTACAAACATAGTTTTGTTCACGGAATTAAGTCAAAACAATATAGGGATTCAATTTGAAATTTATGTCCTTACAAATCTGCTGGGCAGTATGGCCACTGCCACTACCCGACAGTATATTTATACCTGTTATAGCAATGTGGTACCTGTTCAAACATTGTATATCCAAATAAAATAGAGATAATGCAAATATACATTCAAAAAAATATGCATCACGATATAATCCAAATATAATTCAAATGTAATAACTTAAAATAATTCAATTCAAATAATGTCACTACATGTCTGGGGTAGGTTTGAGGAGGTGAATAGGCCACACGATATACGAATTAATACACCCAATAATGTGCATCATGCCGCATTGTTCGTGTAATCATAATGGAGAGTTCTCCTTCCCGAGTATCACATGCGTAACGAGCACCTTGGCGTTGATGTCTTGAAGCAAATGCCCATGAACTGGCATACCTTGGACGGTATTCGGGTCCCTCAACCCCCGCCCTATCCGTTGGCCATCAAATATGTCCTATATAAATATGCTCAGCCAACCAAGTGTCGACATTAGTCGGTCGAAAGGAGCCAAATAGTGGACTGGATCATCAGAGTTCGCACATGTCGACGATGAAGCAACGAGGTCCACATCCTTGTCCTCCTGCACCTCCTCCTTCCTTTTCCTCTTACGATTTCCTCCTAACGAATGCTTCATGAATGAGAACATATCTTGGACCATCGCCTCCAAACGGGACAGCTTCACGTCATGCGTGTCCACCGTTCGAGCCAACCCGATGTCGCTCGTCTCTAATCCGATGATCCTAGATTTGGCCACCCGCGAGCTCACCCTCTTATCCTCCCCTTGCGATCAGCGCCAAGCACTTGGCTGAGTGCATATGTGGAGAAAGATGCCTTGTCGGCATTAGACTGCGACTCATGCACTTCCTTAAGCTTTGCTTGAAACGACAAAAAGCACATGATTAGTTAAATAAGTAAATAAAAAAAATGTAACGTAATTAACAAAAAGTAAACTGTCGGATTACTTAAAATCGTGGCCGTGACGCTCGGGGAAACCTCTTTATCCTTCCCCTTCTTCATTCGAATAGCCACATAAGTATCGAGCCTATGTGGTCTACCCTGAGGGCCGCTTCCCGTCCCCTGAAATAAAACAGTGCAAAATTAGTATCAGCCCCGTAAAGTGAAATAATGTAGAATAATATATTTTTGTAATTATAGAAAAATGAAATCTTACCATCATCCTATGCTCCAACTTGATGTAAGACGTCTGGTCGGAGTAGTGCACATCCGTATTTTTTGCCCGATTTTACCTCCCCGATTGGTGAGATGCTAATTGTCGCTCTCCGATCTCATTGTCAATGAACTTTTGCCATTGTGCCAATGAGATCGGCTCATTCGGCGGGACGGAGTCACGCATTCGGATAACAGACTCTCGGGTCTTACCTATTTTCTCTATTTTTCCTATTTTTCTCTATATTTTTTTTCTTTTTCTTTTTTTTTTACTCTCAACACTGAAGACATTTTAGATTTGAAACAACACTCTTTTTCTCAAAATAATGGATGATATATGAAAGGAATGGGGTATGTATATGGATGATGTAGGGAATATGGAAGAGCATGGGAATGTAATGGATGAAGATGTGATATGGGGGAAAAATGGTCGGTGTATGGATGAAAACCTAGTGATCGGAACAAACTTAAAGACACATGTTTCTTACAACTCGAAAGAGATGTCGTTCTCAATGATCAAGCCAAAAATTTAGTGAAGAATAATGAGATCATACAACGATTTAAGTGCGAACCCAAAGGGAGTTAAATCAACTCGTGACTCGAAGATTGCATAAGACACTCTGAAAGGGTGAAGGGCACGAATCTCAAAAGCTAAAGTCTTTACTAGTGATCCTTAAGGTTCTCTTGGGAATTATAGTACTCTTCAACTCTAAACCGCAGTGACGTGATAAGTGCGCAAATTTCGTTGATTCTAGAAATTCATGGTGTAACATGCCTTGTTACGTATTACATAAGCGATTTAGAAAAAATATCCTCTAGCTTGATTCCTAGATTTAAAAAGATGGATGATTGAAAATTCACATCAATAAGTGATATGAAAGAAACTGCGCGAAATTTTTAAAAAATTAGGTTCAAAAAATCATAACTTTTCAAAAGAGGTGCGATTTTGATAAAATTCCCCACCCCCAAACAAAAAGGAACATCGTCCTCGATGTTAGATAAAATGAGCTTTAAAATTGAGAGCATAAGGTAGGAAAGAGATTGCCAGAATCAACCGCTAATGAAATGGACAAATGAAGCCAAGAATAAACCTGAAGAAGTGATAAGATAAAAATGTGTACAAGTCTACAAACCTGGTAAAGCACTGGGTGATGTGAAACACCACCCCCAAACAGGATAAGACTAGTACAAGAAACGCGGGCTACCTCCCGATAGCGCTAAGTTTAATGTGTTCAGCCAGACCGATGGAATCTCACCCTAAAGATAAGATCTATGATGGAGCGAGGCGGAAGAAAAATCGGATGATGAGAATCACCCCCAAACAAGATTGGTAGTTGTGGATTTTTTGGTCTGAGGCGTTGGGGCTGACTTATTTCCAACTTGTTTCAGTAGATTGGCTAAACTTGGAGTTACGATCTTCCACGCAACTTCCAGAGTATTTGGTGGTTGGTCTGCAGTGAAGGGAGTAAGATCATAAAGTCTGAAAGACGAAATACAACGTAACAATTAGATGAAATAATTTTAACAACGCTTACATTGCTCAGACAGGGGGTCAACCCCCATACTCATTAGCTCTAAGAAGTAGGGGGTCATCAGCTGCTCAAATTGTATAAGACCCTCTTCCTTTACTTTTCTCCTAATTTTCTCAAGTTTTTTGGTGGCTTCATTGCTTAAGATTGAATTAACTTTAACAGACGTTGGAGCGTTTACCTATCGTTAGGGAATTCGGGGCTCAGAGGCAGTGCAAGGAACATCAGGGCCGAAGAAACAAAAAAGTAACTGGGTTTACAATTATTATTGGAAGTTTGGGTAACCATCAGGACTTTCTTTTCAGACTTCCTGGCTACGAGATGATAGTAGCGAGGTTGTGTCGTGGGACAAGAGACAATATAACATCTCCTGAAGACACTAACTGGAAGGTTTGTATAAAAAACTAAATTCCATAGGGCGATAAATCTAATAATTACCCTCTAGGCATTCAGTGACAACTGGGCAGGGCCAAGAACAAGACTGTCTAGAATGGCTCGTACAGTCGGATGTACATGTAGCATAAAGCCCACCTTAAACATTTGTTCATATACATAAATTTCACCCTATCGGCTTTGAAATGCTCTCCCATCTGCCGAGGGTGCTCTTATAGTGAAGGAAGGTCCAATTACATAGAGACGTCTCCATAGCAGGAGGTCAACTTCAGTAAATGTACTGACATAGGATTTAGCACAAGAAGTGTCAAGTGTGCCCTCGGCCGTATCTTTATCATCGTCTTGGTCTGTAATCGGGACGACACTAGGGGGACGACGCCTTGGACATGGGAAGTTCCAGCAAAGTGTTTCCTAGGAATAGAGGTGAGAGGAATAACATCTATAAGGGTGGCATTACAACCTACTCTCGGATCCTCGTAAGACAAAAGGATTTGCATCGAAGAATATGATCCCTAAGAAGACTCATTTTGATTTGATGACAAATCATCCTCGTCTGATGAATTGGCCTGATTAGATGGCTCAGCTTTATTTGAGGACGAGTCTCTTAAAGAACCTTCAGCCTCCTCAGACCCATCTTATGGGAACTCCGTGTCCACTTTGATGGAATCGACACTCTTGGTAGCCGACTCAGACATGGAGTCACTAAGCTGTACGACAGGAGGACGGATGGTTGTGAGAGGGATGGGATAAATAGGAGAAAGAGTAAAGGCTTCAACCTTACACTTGGCAGCTTCCTCGACCTCGTACTTTCTGATCTCCCTAAAATACCTCTCTCTGAGAGTAGGGTAATCCTCACCTAACTCATACAACTTCCTAAACATTCAGGGACGACCTTCAACTTGGGTAAAAATAACAAAAAGGGAAAATAATTAAAGTGTTGACTGGGGTTTAAGTAAAGGATAACTAAAGGATCAAAAGGTTGGAATATGAACAGTTAAAGCTAAGAATAAATTCAAGAACAATTTGAATGCTTCATAAAGAAGGTGACCGGTGATTCACCGGATTAACCAAATGGGGGTAAACAAGACGAGGAAACCCTCAAACTACCTACAAAACCAAGGATAACCTATCTCAACCTAAAATTGCCTCTTTCAGCCCTAAAATCTCCCTATAAACGCCTAATACAATCATTGGAAAATACCGATACGGCCAAAAAATAAAGCAAGTACTGAAATGGCCAAAAAATGATGCAAAGCTAACAAGGAAAGGAGACAAGGAATACCTGGAAGGTTTAACGGGGATGAAAACTGCCTGAGACTTAAAAAATTCACCGAAAAATGCTTGGGCAGCAGAGGAAAGAGAGAGAGCTCTAGAACTGAGAACTTAGAGAGAGAAAGAAGTGCACGTAAGTGTGGAGATAAAAGAAGAAGTTTTTGAGTTGAACAATTTTAAAACCCCTTAATGATGGGGTTTAACTTTAGATGTGCCTATCATTAGGGCACAACTAACAAAGCATACACATGTTGTTGCCACTATTTGGAGGATACGCTAGGCCAAGGAATAGATGATAAGTGTCACTCTCTCGTACACATCAGTACATCAATATCTGACAAGTCAGAGACGTACCTTCATCAGTGGAACTTGACTTTTTTACCCCTCAGTCTTCTATCTGCACAGAAGACTAAGGGCAAGAGGGTGATTGATATGCCAATATGAGACATTGTCTCAGCTCAAGCCATACTCGACTCAAGTTAACTGTGACACCCCGCCTAATTAAATACCGGGCGATCACTCCTTTATTATATTAAATCAAGGTGAACAGTTGATTCATTCTCAGCATCACTGTCAAAAAATAACTTTCACAATTTAAACCCCCTAATTAATTAAGCTAAGTGTCAAAACCATTTTTATACATTACTTTCCAAATTTTATTTTGAAAACAAGATTTAATTATTTACAACAAATTTAATATATAACGAATCACACCATAATATTCCAGGAACACATAATCCAAATAATTAAAACATTCGACAATCGAACCCCAACATTAAAATTTAAAGTGAAACATCCCAACAGTAAAAGTCTCAAAGTATCAATACTACAATAACTGAATCACAATGTCCAAATAACGTAAGTAAATAATGGAAAGGGAGACACATGCCCCACTAAATGAAGATACTAGGAGAGGAATCAAGTAAGTGAAATCGTTTAAGCAAGGGGCCTGTAACTCCCACCTAAGCTGCAGCACGTTCCTTCCAAGGGATACTAAGCAAGACGCCCCTGTGGATGGGCACCTGTAATATATACATATATATACAAGAGAGAAAGAGAAATGGAAACGGGTCAGAGCCCGATAGTGTATATGATTTAAAAATTTGTTTAGCAAGTATTTAAATTGATTACAGGCCAATGCAACAACATATTAGTGCGACACTCTCTTGAGAAATTCTCACCTCTCTTCTAATGTGCACACCTATCGTACTAACCATCCCAACGGATTATCTATCATATATCGCACTAATCTCCCCCAACGATTTAACTTATCTTAGGTTATTCGCAAGATTTAAGGCTGAACAATACAATTATTTAAAAAGGAAGATTTCAATTAGTAACCAAAGTTCTCATTTTAACTTTATTAATTAATAAAGTTTTGCAGTGTCATATTATACTTTTTTAAAACAAGTATTTACAATTTGAGTCATCAACCATGTCCTACTTACCATATCACAGTAGGCAGTTCCAAATTTTAGAATTTCATATATATATTAACTACTCGTATAATATATATATTATAACAGCACCCCAAATAAAAACTATGGTGCGGGCATACTCTACTATCCAATCCCCGTATCACTCGTACTAATGGGAATACAAATTAGGAATCACTCTCGAATTGTATTAACACATACACAAATAATATTGAGGCGATGCATAGATTCCAAGTCTCTAAGAGGATGGCACATACCCGCGTCTCTTAGGACCGTCTGAACTATCAATTCGATAGCCTGTACCAAGGATATCTATCTCCTAGGGTATGAGTCAATATCCCCCATAAGGCACATGAGATAAGATCGTCCCAGCGCGGTAACCTCAGGGATAGCAAGTAGCGTGGGTATATTTTTCACACATAGATAGTATATGCATACACAATCATATAACTACACTAATATTACCATATCAATATTAGGTATATCTCAAATCCCATAGTTACTACATTTATTCTCATATCTCATTATTAGTTATCACGTATAATTGTTCGTCCCTAACTTTAATTCGAAGGATTTTCCAACTTACTACGCGACCCTCATGGACGCTATCCTTCCAAATGTACAATTCAGTAGGTATTCATTTATGTTCTAACGTAACTCTCTTACGTGTCTCTCCCCTTTAATAAATACTTACATCGTCCCTTATTTAAAATATCCCAAAAATATAGATTTTGCCTTAAATTAAAGGTCCCTTATTCCTTAATGAATCCTACTGGTCATCATTATCTCCCAAATTATTTTAACAAGGATGTCTAAGGAGTTTTCTTCATTTCGAATCAATTCAATAGTTTTAAAAGGGGAGCTTTAGTCTGCCAGGAGGGGTCGATCGACCGAGGTTAGGGGCTCGATCGATCGAACCTTCGATCGATCGAAGCTCTTGGCTCGATCGATCGATCAAACATGTATTACGATTTCTGCAGTTTTGTAGTTACGGGTTCTAACACATAACTTCATCCAATTCCAAGTTTTGCATTCTCAAACATCCAAAAATTTGTACTACTAACATCCTAATACAATATTATGCATTTCCTACACAAAACATGTCAATTTCCGTCACTAAACATGGATTAACAGCCCACAATTCATGTAAATATCAAGAACCCTAGAAATCTCTTAAACATGGTTCTAACAAATCTTTTCCAGAATTTCCTTCTTATAAAACATCAAAATTTTGTGGTTTAATCCTCTACATGACAAAGGGTTTCCAGAATATCATATAAATCATCACTACATGCAATTTCCTATCTCAAATTGGGTTTTTTCTTCCATACAACTCATTCTAATTATTCCTAAACTAATATAAAGGATGCATCAACGAAATAAGCAAGATAAACACTTGCTTGGTATTTTTGATGTTCTGGTTTGGTGCCAAATTCGGTGTGTTTGCGTTCCCCATCTCGCGATCTACGCGTTGGCGGTGCAAACGGATGGGTTTTGAGCCTTGGATTGCATTGAGAGCTCTCTCCTCTCCTCTCCTCTCCTATGGCCGTTCTAAGGTTTTGAATTTTTTTAACCCTAGAAGATAACCTAGACATCTGATATAACCTCTTTAATTTTTGTGGGTTTAATTACCCAAAAATGTGAAATGTCCAAAGTTCCCTCCCGGGGTACTAATTAGGCCTAAAAACGCCTCGAGACCCAAACTAAACCCCCGGGTACACTTTTTTGACTATCTCGACCCTTCCGGACGTGTTGGCATACTCAAAATGACCATATGAACAACTTATTAAATATTCACTTTTATTTATCAATATTTAGTCCCGACGCGACACGGGCGCGCCCCGACTCAAATTTCCAAAATTGCCATTTTATTCACTCGTGACATTTAATATAACCAACATTATATATTAATTTGCTCAATAGTAATATTCAAAAAAGTTTCCCATAATTACTAACCCTCATCACGTTAATAATTATAACATAATAAATTTTCGGATTCATATAAATAATTAACTCACATTAAATTTTAATAAATCCACAAATTAATATAGCATAAAAAAATACGGGGTATTACATACTTTCCCCCTAATAACGAAATTTCGTCCCGAAATTCAAAAAATAAGGCATACCTGGTAAGAACAAATATGAATATCCATGTCAGTATGCAAACTAACTACATATTACGGCCGTTAATCACTATAGTCCTTTCCCCACCGCAAGTTTGTTTAACATTCTCATTGAAGACACTTCACATGGTGTTTCCAACCGACAACATTCGCATAGATCACGCCTATATGTTATAAATTTCCATTATTTCACTATCATTAGGAGGCCGCACTTCACTACCTGACAACTTCTCGGATTTATTCATATACAAAACACTTATTTTGAGAAAATCATACGAACATTTGACCACTCTTGTTCGCCTAAAACATTCGTGGAATTCTACCATAGTTATCGGATATTTTCTCGACCAATCCAAAAATTCTGATTATCTACTCACCTCTAAACATACGGAAAGGAGAATAGTCGAGGTTCTTCTATAACAAATTCTTAATAAGCACCTGGTACGCGACAGACAGGTACGAGTGCTTCTACAGAGTATTCCTGAAATCATCGCACCAAGGTTCCAAAATCTCCTTCACGTGGTTCCACTATTCTTTAATCACCGTGTGCCTATTCCCTGGCTAAGGGTGATACATCCTACTCGAAACGAAACCTTATCTTTGCTGGTTCCTGAAATCCCATATCAAAGGTGGGATTCACCAATCTCATCCTGATTCAGAAATTCATACTGCGCCGGACCATGCACTGGCACAATCCTTCCTTTCAAAGGAAGTCTGGGTCATACTAGTTAATATTGTAAACCAGCCCAAAGAAATATTAATCACTCACTTCTCGGAGACTTAATTCACATGTTCGGGATGAACCCTTGATCTTGTTTTGAGGATGGCAACCCATCCAAGGACTGTACCGACTTTACCGACCTCTTCCAATTTCAGCAATTGTCAATAAACACAAAATTCCTTGGTGTATGCCGAAGGTTCCACCCGTGCTCCTCTCTCCACGAAGCGTACTTCTGTACCTCTTATTCTATACTAACATAATCACCCTTTATATGTGTGAGTCGTTCTCACATTTGACTATTAACAATTTCGCTCCGAGTGTTCTTCATAATAATTAAATTTCTACTATATTTAAGGAATACCCTTTCTTAAATGGCTTCTCACCGTCTTCCCGTCAAATTAGGTTGTGTTATTTTAATTGCACATTTTCGTATGGATTATCGCCCCTCATGTGACGTTTAATCCACTTTATCACTTCCACTTCGTTCTGTTAGCCCCACAAACACATTTTCCACACGTCCATTACTACGCCCCTTCATCTCGGACGAGTTTTAACATCAGTTAACCAGGATGTCTACACACCCTATTAATCGTGTACACTAGCGTAAGCTTCACATATGCTCCATACTAATAAATAAATTCTTTGTTTTCCCTGGTGCTTGCGGCGTGATTACAACGCTTTAATCACTCTAAAAGTCAACATTTTCAATCATCCTTATTATCATTCCGCCCCCTCAACTCGTGGTGACAAAGCAAAACTTTCGATGTTTTCATACCACACAGTCCTGCTCAAGTGGCTTTAAAACAAAATTTAACTTCCAATTTACATACATAATTACTTTATCCCCTTTCGATTGGGGTTCCGAACTCATGGAATAGTAACCAAACGTCTCCCCATTCCAACCTTACACTAAGTTTCATGCGTGGGATGTCTCGCAAAGCGAAATCCAAACAAGGAACCCTCCCGATATACTACAGCATAGTATTGTCGGTTATCGAGATCCGTTAGGTCCTCTTTCCATAGCATTTACCCCTTTACTCCGTCTTTTGGCAGAAAAGTTACATTTCCTCCCGTAATTACACTTAATAAAGAACATCTCACCAATTGTACCCTCGTTCAGAAATGGGTGTTGGAAATTTTGTTCCATGAATCTTGAATATATACAATTGGAATTTGAAACTGCTTCCCCTAATAATAGGGGTATCACTTTCAATGCCCTCCTATCTAAAGGATATATATAATGTACCCTTTTTATCACCAAGTCCTGAGCGCTACCCATAGTACTGAGTTAAAAACTTTTCGTTCAACCGTAAACCCGATACATACTGAATCGTAACAACCAAATACCCTTGTGTCGGTATTGAACATCTCAAACTCAATATCCCCTCTGAAGTCTCTAGGATAGATAATATATAAGTGCGGGTCTAACCCTCTTGTAGGAGATGCCTCTCCAAAATAGAACACGTTGCATTAAAGTAACCACTCCAATAGCCTTGCAATAACCGCCTACTATTGTACTGACAATTTCTATAAAGTTGTAACCAATACCATACTATACTCGTATATCACCTCACTAAAATGAGTAAATTCAATAAAGCATATAACACTATTAATTTACTAATTTATCCTCCACGGATGGCACTAAGAAAAATCCCACTACACTAGAAAAAAAATTCATATGATAATACCGCTCGTAGTTATACACCTTAAACCCACCTCACATGCCAATATAGTGATGAACATAATACAATGACTCGCTCGTGTCACAGAAGACATGCTTCACCCTCTGAGGATAAAACTTATAATTCTGCCTTGTCAATCGTCTTGACCGTATAAATTGACTCCGGATGTAACATGCCTATCCAAACCAAAACAACAGTACGATAATCATTGTCCCTTATTAGACACCACACTCTGTCTACATACTTGCTTCGGAAAATATTTTAGCACGTGTGATTCCAATATCCGCAAGATATTTCTATATTTAATCCACTTACCATTTGAAATACATTCGAAAGCTCACGAACTACTGGAATCGAATTCAAGAGAATTATAATTTCTTTAGAGGTATCCTCCTTTATATAATTAGAAGATAGGTGAAAGGTCCCCCTTCTGGGCGAGGTATTTCCACTCAAGCATTTCTTGTCCCGAAATGGTGAAGACATTACTCTCACCAAAGCAATCTATCATGGCTCTATAAGCTGCGAGCCAATTCATACTAATAATATTGCGTGCTCATGCATATTTAATACTAATATGTCTGCTGGTAATACTAAGCTACCAACCTCTACTCCCACACCCCGGCATATAAAGAAAAAAATAAGTGGTCCCAGTGGTAAGTCTACACACGTTACAGTGCTCTCTGCTATGGCTAATAACCCTAAGGCCTTCGCAAAAATGCATAGTTATAAAACAATGTGTTGTCCAGTATCAAATAAAACTCGACCCATAGTACCATGGATAGGAAACATACCCTTAATCGCGGTTGATGCCTGTGGAGTTGCTGCCTGGTGGACGTTAAAGACACGTCCATACTGTATCTGCCCCTGCTGCACTGGAGCTGCTGGAACGGCTAGTAGGGCTGGTATCTGGGCTGGAGCTGGGAGGGCAGGTGGAAAACGTGGCCCCTGTGGCTCATTACGGGCACCCTGCTGCTGTGGGGCCCTAACACCCTCTGGGTAATCCTGGCGTTTATGGCCATGCTTACCACATACAAAACATCGGCCTCTGAAGTGACTCCCCCTCCGACCCTGCTGCTGTCGGTGTCGGCATTGCTGGCCTTGCCGACTTGGGACTTTATTTCTCTCTGGACAATTCTGACAACTATGGTCTTTCCTACCACACCGAAAACGCTTCTCTCGAAATTGCTTCACTTCACCACGTTGTTGACTAGTCTCACTTTTTCCTCGATCTTGTTGGCCTTGGTGGGAAATTTGCGGAGAAACTATGTTAGGGTAAGGACAATCCCTCCACTTGTGACCCGGCTTTACACATATATAGCAGAGTCCCGAAAGTTCTCGCTGGTTGATTTGAAGTTCCTTTTTAGACCGATCTGGACAAGTTTGACGTTCATGACCGTCCATTTCACCTCTGAAACACTCCTTCATGACTTCACTCGGACCTTGGCTTTGTTGACCCTGACGCTTTTGGGTTTCCCGGCACAATTTGTTACCTTCGTGGCTTTTATGGTCCTGAAGAGCTTGTTGTTGCGATTTTTGTGTCTTCACACACTTGTTATTTCCAGTCATGACATACTGATTGTACTCTCTAGATCTTTTGCCCCCCATGAGCTGTGTGTTGCGTTCTTAATACTGTAAGACCACAGTGGTAACTGCTTGTGCCATGATACCTGCTAACTCGACGGTTGATATTCTCTCTGGAGATACCTGAGGTGTGAGTCGATCTTGCTCGTTGAATCCCTTAACCGTTTTAGCTAGTTCTTCTTGACGATCCATATGAAAATTTAAATAAATTTGGATGAGTTCATCATTCAAATAAATAAATCGCAGAAGCACGAATTCCCAATGTATAGATATGAACACAACATTCCTAGTATTAGGGCTCTATATCAAAGATGTTAAGCTGAAAGCGAAATAAACCGTACCTAAAGGACATTAGAACCTGATGCTCTGATACCACTTGTGACACCCCGCCTAATTAAATACCGGGCGATCACTCCTTTATTAAATTAAATCAAGGTGAACAGTGGGTTCATTCTCAGCATCACTGTCGAAAAATAACTTTCCCAATTTAAACACCCTAAATAATTAAGCTAAGTGTCAAAACCATTTTTAAACATTACTTTCCAAATTTTATTTTGAAAACAAGATTTAATTATTTACAACAAATTTAATATATAACGAATCACACCACAATAATCCAAATAATTAAAATATTCGACAATCGAACCCCAACATTAAAATTTAAAGTGAAACATCCCAAGAGTAAAAGTCTCAAAGTATCAATACTACAATAACTGAATCACAATGTCCAAATAAAGTAAGTAAATAATGGAAAGGGCGACACATGCCCCACTAAATGAAGATACTAGGAGAGGAATCAAGTAAGTGAAATCGTCTAAGCAAGGGGCCTGCAACTCCCACCTAAGCTGCAACACGTTCCTTCCAAGGGATCCTAAGCAAGACGCCCTTGTGGCTGGGCAGCTGTAATATATACATATATATACAAGAGAGAAAGAGAAATGGAAACGGGTCAGAGCCCGATAGTGTATATGATTTAAAAATTTGTTTAGCAAGTATTTAAATTGATTACAGGCCAATGCAACAACATATTAGTGCGACACTCTCTTGAGAAATTCCCACCTCTCTTCTAACGTGCACGCCAATCGTACTAACCTTCCCAACGGATTATCTATCATATATCGCACTAATCTCCCCCAACGATTTAACTTATCTTAGGTTATTCGCAAGATTTAAGACTGAACAATACAATTGTTTAAAAAGGAAGATTTCAATTAGTAACCAAAGTTCTCATTTTAACTTTATTACCCAAAAATGTGAAATGTCCAAAATGCCCTCCCGGGGTACTAATTAGGCCTAAAAACGCCCCGAGACCCAAACTAAACTCCCGGGTACACTTTTCTGACTATCTCAACCCTTCCGGACGCGTTGGAGCACTCAAAACGACCATACGAATAACTTATAAAATATTCACTTTTATTTATCAATATTTAGTCCCGACGCGACACGGGCGTGTCCCGACTCAAATTTCCAAAAATATCATTTTATTCAGTCGTGACATTTAATATAACCAACATTATATATTACTTTGCTCAATAGTAATATTCAACAAGTTTTCCATAATTACTAACTCTCGTCACGTTAATAATTATAACATAATAAATTTTCGGATTCATATTAAATAATTAACTCACATTAAATTTTAATAAATCCCCAAATTAATATAGCATAAAAAAATATGGGGTATTACATTAACTTTATAAATCATGATCTTATAAGCCATCATATACAACTGACTCGTCCTGTCTCGGCCAGTACATCTCATCTTTGTTTTAAGTTGAGACCATATGTAACCTTAGCGAGCCTAATGTCTTGCCTCGCTTACTTTAAGAAGTCGAGACCTCATCAGTTAGCCTATACTCTCATCTCGGCCTGACGCAAGTTAGCCGAGGCTAAATTTCGTAATTACTAACATACAATCCAATGGTACATCTATGGTCTCGTACTCAGCTAGGCGGATACCTCAGCCCAGCCGGAGACATTTGACATCTGACAAGGCGCATAGAATAGAGCACGCATGGGGTGCGAGCCCCACGTGGACAAAACCGTTATAACAGCATCATCCCCACATGTGGAGAATATCTCTCAATTATTACTTACATGCACAAATGACATATGGTACCATAGGATTGGACACTTGGTGTTGTGCATTCCTTCTGTATGCCTGGGGTGCGTATGACACCACCCTTGCCATATAAATACTTGTCTTCTACATCATTGTAAAGGATCATAAATTTTTAACCCCGCTGAAACTCTGTTAAAGCTATTGCTTAGAGAGATAAATCTTGAATGTTTGTATCCCAAGGACATTAGAGCCCATATTTAGTGGATTTCATACACACTCACACAGTGGACGTAGGCTAAAATTGGCCGAACCACTTACATTTGGTATTATCTTCCTCTTTGCCTCATCTTTTTCTGTATTTACATATATTTGTTAGATTCCATTGTTGCAGTGGTTTGTGCTTACTCAACACACTAATTTGGTGATGCCATTTCTGGTATCATTAGCGATGATTAACCAACTTAATGATTTTTAATAGAGTTAGTGTCTTCACCACCTTAGTGATGTTATCACACCATTCCCCCCTCGGTGTTATTGAGAGCCCACGGATGAGACGACTCTCACACGATTTCTTGTATCACCGAGAGTGAGTCAATGCTAATTCACTAAATAAATGATGTTGTTTAGCATAAGACAATTCAAACCATGCATTTAAACAAATCGCATGAGAAATATATGATGAAACACTTGGAACTCTTTTCATTTATTATTTTGAATCTTTCAAATATAAAGAGAAATTTACATAAATTGTATACACAAGGCTACTGATAATACTTTTTCAAATGGTCAGCATTCCATGGATTGGAAAATAATTCTCCTTATAAATTCTCCAGTCGATAAGTCCTAGGGATAACTTCTTCAGTGACCTTGTATGGGCTATGCCAATTCGGGTGTAACTTGTTCATCTTCTGCCAAACCTTATTTAGAACTTACTCCCCCCCATAGCTATCGATATAGGTTTGACTCTTTTGTTATAGAATTTGGTTGTTCTTTGCCGGTATGCTGCTTATCTCACCTCGACATCTTCCATTATCTGTTATATCAGATCTAAGTCTAGCCTTCTCTCTTTGTTATTTATCTTTGGGTCGTAGGTATGGACTTTGTGGCTGATCAGGTCGAGTTCAGTTGGTTTCATAACTTCAAACCATAAGCTAACATAAAGGGGGTTTCCCCTATTAGTGTCCTTTTTATCGTCTTATAATCCCACAGGACGACATGCGCCTATTTTATTTATAAGCCTTTGTCATCTTTTAACTTTTTCTTGATCCTATCTAGAATTGTTTTGCTAGTGACCTCTGTCTAGACTTTTCTTGGGGTCATCCTAGCACTGAGTAGAACAGTTTGATGTCGACCCTTCTATAGTAAGCCTCTAGAGACTTATTCTAGAACTGTTTTTCATTGTTTGAGATCAGAGTGTGAGGTAGGCCATATCTGCAAATGATATTCCTCCAAATGAATTTGACGATTTTCATCTTTGTGATGAAAACCATGGCCTCATCCTCTTTTACCCATTTTGAAAAGTAGTCAATCTCCACTATCAAGTATTTGGATTTGCACGCAGCCTTAAGCAGAGGTCCTACTAAGTCAATCCCATATACTGTGAATATCTAAGGGGCTATAATGGATGACAGAGGATGATGGGGATGATGGGGGATGCAGGCATATCTTTGGCACTTATCACACTTTTTTACATGTTCGGCCGCATCCTTAGTAAGGGTCCACCACTAATAGCCCTTTGTCACTATCTGCTTTGCCAAAGACCATCCCCCAATATGACTGGAGCATGATCCCTCATGCACATCTTTCAAGATATACTCCATCTCTAAGGGGTGGACATATTGTATTAGGGGTGCAAAAAACCCTTCTTGTATAGGACATCTCCTATGATAGTGAATTTTGTTGCCCTGTACCTTAATTTCTTCCTATTGGCCTTTGATTCTGGGAGCTCCCCATCTCTGATATATCTGATGAGTGGGTCCATCCACGAAGCTCCAAGATTCAAATTCAAACAAAACTCAAGTTTACTGTCGTCTTCATTAATATGCTTGGTATGTGCAGGATCTCAACCGGGACGGTTCTCATAATTTCTATTCTAGTGGTTGAAGTTAATCTTGCCAATGCGTTAGCTCAATTATTTCCAAGCTAAAGGACTCTCTTCATTTCACCTCTCTAAAGTACGTTAAAACCTTCCTCACCCTGGCCAAGTATTTGGCCACCTTCTTGTCCTTAGCTTTATAAATCCCTAAAATCTGGTTCACCACCAACTGGGAATCGCTGTGAACTATCATGTGACTGACGTTCAATACCTTAGTGAGGGATAAGCCTGCCAGTAAAGCTTTGTATTATAACATCCCGCGTATTCTGGTGTCGGCCGCCACCAAGACTACACTGGGTGTTATTAAATTAAATACCATTCTTAGCATGTGACATATATGAGACATATAAAAATTTCATTCCACAAGATAAATAATTAATTTGATTAAATAATAATAATCATTCATGCAATAATAAATCCATCACCATGCTAATCTCCAAAACAATCCCAACTCGAAATAAATAAATCCGAATAAAATAATCCAACTGTGGATATTTGAATAAACCCGTAAACAACTGGGGAACCGATTGGCACACAAAATCCATAATAAGAGTCTCATAATAATGCGACAAAAAAGAAAGTAAATCCTAAACAACTAAATGATCTAAAATAAACTCTAGTTACACCTCCAAAATATCTCTAATTACTCTTATGCTGCTACTCCAATGCTATACCTGAAATGTTAGTCAACGCAATAGGTCAGAGCCCACCGCATGAATACTAGCTACTCTCCCCAAATAGGGTCTGTGAATACAAACAGTAGCATTATATATAATAAACACCACAATAGAATATTTTAATTTAAATTAGATAATTATTAACGCCTGAATAAACATAAACTACCATTATCTACCATACAACTGATCCACCTTAAAGTGTAGGTTCAAATATTCATTTTGCATTAATTTTATTCTCATTCTTACTTAATTTAATTAACCAAATTATTTTAATTCATGCGACACTAATATACCTAGTCGACTCCTTTAGTCTTGCATACATTCCTGGCACGCTTAAAGATCTACACATCACACCCATTCCCCTCACTATAGCCAGTGAACCCGTATTCTGTCAGTACTGCACATGCTCGTGAGGTTCCGCGCATGACACGTCACTATAGCCAATTGATTCGTTTAACTGTCAGCCCTCACATACTCGTGACGCCAACACACACCCACGTCGCTATAGCCAATCAACCCGTTTAACTGTCATCCCTGCACATATTCACCACGCAAATTCATTTTAATACCAGTTTATTATCTTATAGGTATTAATTCTCAAATTCTTAATTTTCCATTATCTCATTTTCTCATTTTTCTTATGTTAGTCTCACCTTATAATAGAGCATAATACCTCAAGTCTACCCCTAGTCCCATACCTAGGGGTCTCCAAAACACAATACGTCATGTCCTATTTTGTTGGATGAATTTTTATCATTTATCTCTTCCTAGTCTCGCGCCTATGATATCCAAATCAATGGAACAACACCAAAATCATCCCCATCCTGAAATATTCCATCCGTGAAAATCTACACTAACTAGTCCCATACCTAGAAAGTATTAACTGCAACTAAGGCATACCCACTGGTCCCAAACCTAGCAAGTATTCCTAAAATTTAGGTGAGAAATAAAATTATGTCATCACTGCGATGATCGTTATAATCAAAACAATAATTTACACATTCCAATTTATCAACAGTTACACAAATTTATCATACGGTCACAATTTTTTTTAATTTAATTCTTTCTATCCATTGTCATAATTAACACAATTTATTTTATTCAACAATTATAATTTCAACATTATGCAAGTTTAAGGAGCACACAACAATAATTTATTTTGATCATAACTACATAATTTTATATGATTTCACAAGCCCCCTTTTTTTTAAATAGTGCAACTATGATTTTCTACATGCAAACCTACCCCCATAATAATAAAACCAAATCTCTGCCCTAAGCACATAAAGGTTATGAGTCTTAATTCAGATTAAGATTTTGCAAAAAACAATCCCAAATTAAATGTCACTTTCCCTATTAAGGTTGTTAAGATCTTTTAAGAAAAACATGTAAATTAATGTTTGGGCGATATTTAAAATGCATAATACTAAAGAGAGAGAAAATAAGTATTCATGCCTAGAAAAGTCGATTGAAAATTCTGATTAGACGGTTGCATTCCTCTCGAAAAATTAAGAAAGATTCTTTCTTGCACAATCTTGAGGAAACACCAATTAAGCCTTCAAAACTTGGGTTGAATCTTGAAAAAATTTAGGGCTAGGATTTGTGGATGAATGGTGATAAAATTATAAAAGTCTTCTAGTTGAAAAGTTTGCGAAAAAGTGTTTATAAATGTCTAGCCCCGAGTTATTTTAATGTGGGAAAAATATTAGAGTTTAATTGATATTAGAACTCTTAAGAAAACAAAGCAATGCCCGATTTGATCCATTCCGAATCGATTCGCCCTCCAGGCCGAATCGATTTGGTCTGGCTCATGTCGTCAGTTAGCCCATTTTTTAAATAAATTAATTAAAATCCCAATTCAATTCCGATTAAAACCCCACTTTCCATAAATGAAAACCAACATATTTAATTACTAAAAGAAATAAAATCCAAAATTTTTATTTTTTCCAATTTTGAATTAAATTAAATTACTAGTGGTTTCAAAATTATGGGGTGTTACACGTACTCATTTTTGTTATTGGAGGCCTTAAAGCTGAACCTCATTGCATATTCAATGCCAGCCCCGTTTGGAGTCGACAGTATGAGCCCTGCCCACTGTCACTTTCACACGAGGAGCCATCTACAAATAAACTCCAGACTGGTCTGTCGATTGAGAAGGGACCACCACATGCTGTACAATTTCTAAATAAAGTATCCTTTTCAGTAAGGTCAGTTCGTACATCACCGGTTGTGGTCGGAACCACAATTTCTTTTTCTCGCAAAACTGCAATTCCATCTTCCTTGGAATCAGCCTATTTCAAAATGAACTCAGCCATAATGTTGGTTAATACCTTCCCTTTAATTGTAGTCCTTGGCTGGTATATGATGTTGAACTCCCCAAGATCAATTGACCAAGCTATCGTCCTACCCGATTTCTCTGGTTTATGGATGGCTTGACTTAAAGGAGTATCGGTGAGCACCACCATAGTGTGGGCTTGAAAGTAAGGTTTTATCTTTCTTGAGGTATGTATCAAAGCATACACCATCTTTGGATATTTCAGCTCACCCCCTTGAAGAGCCTTACTATTGAAGTACACTGATTTTTGCACCCTTTTACCGTCTAGGACGATAACTGCACTAATTGCTAACTCTGATATTGCTAGGTATAAAAATAAATTTTCCCTTAAACGGGTCGAGATAAGAGCATCGGAGAACCAAGGTAAGCCTTAAGATCTTAAAAGGCTCTCTCCCATCCTCGTCCCATTTAAACACTTTCCTCAAAATTTTGAAGAAGGGCAGGCACTTGTCTATAGCCCTTAAAATAAACATATTGAGTGCAGCGACTCTTCCTGCCAGCCTATACACATCATTAATAGTCTTTGGAGTCTTCAGTTCAATGAGCGCTTTAATTTTTTTTATATTTTACTCAATGCCCCTCTGATTGACGATGAAATCAATAATCTTTCCTACACCCATGTCGAATAAACACTGGGACGGATTTAGCTTCATCTGGTAAAGATTTATAGTATCAAATGTCCTCTCAAGGTCGACCACAAAGTTCTCAGCCTTGAGGCTCTTTGTCAGCATGTCATCTACGCAGACTTCCATAGCCTAGTCGATCTGCTCTTCAAATATCTTATTGACCAACCTCTGGTAGGTTTCCCCTACATTCTTAAGGTCGAAAGGCATGACCTTGTACCAGTAAGTTCCTTTATCAGTGATAAATGGAGTCTTTTCTGAGTCGGTCTCATCCAAGAGTATCTGATTGTATCATGAGTATGCATCTATGAAACTCATTAACTCATGCCCAGCTATGGCATCAACTATATGATCTATACGAGACAGAGGAAAGTTGTCTTTAGGATAAGCTTTGTTTAGATCAGTGAAGTTAACACACATTTTCCACTCTCCATTAGCTATTGGGACTATTAGAATGTTGGATAACCACTATGGATAGTGCATCTCCCTGATGAATTTATCTAACTGGAGTTTCTTAACCTCCACCTGGATGACCATATACTTCTCTCTTGCATGGGTACTTCTTCTTTTCTTCACAGGCTTTGCCTTCTCATCAATGTTCCGCTTGTGGTAGATGAACTTTGGGTCTATCCCTGGTATGTCTTTATGGATCCATGCAAACATGCTTTGCCTCTTCCTCAATAATTCTATTAACTTCTCTTTTACCTCCTTTTTAGCGAATAGCCGGTTTGGACGCCTTTTTTGGATCGCCCTCATTGAGGATGATGGATTCTACCTCCTCTGTGTCTTTGCCCTTCTTTAGTTTCCTCTTGTCCCTTGGGTCAAGAGTATCAATGTTGTAGGAGGTTGTGAGTTTTTTATGGGCCTCTCTCTCCTCGGTCGAGCTGAAGTAGAATTCCCTAACCTCTTCCTGATTACCTTGGACTTCCCCTACTCCATAAGAAATTACGAATTTTATCATCTTATGTATGGTAGAGGGAACTGCTTCAAATTCTTTCAGGGCTACACAACCGAGGATGATGTTGTAGGCCAAAAACACATTTTTATCCATTACAAAAAAGCTAGACTTATTTCTTAGGTCAGGTGCCCATGCAAACATCCATTTCAAACACTTCAGGGGGATGCACTTTTTCTCCACTGAACCCTATCAAGGGTTGATAGTAAGGACCCAATATCTTCTTGCTAAGCTTCAGCCCTTTGAAACATTCCCATAACATGATGTCGGTCTAGTTGTCGTCGTCTACTAGAATTCTGGACACATCATACCCATTAACCTTAATAATGATGATAAGAGGGTTGTCATGGGAGTGGGGGGGGGGGGGCAATATCCCCTTGAAATCAAACCTTATGAATCCCATAATCAGAGTGTCTATATCAACCTTCATTATCTTTCCCAACTTCAGCTCTGAAGCAGTCAACTTGACTTCCATCCCCTTGGGCACTGACTTAGCCTCTACGACATACGCCTTATAATCGGCTGACTCTGTCCCTCATTTGCTCATTCCCCCACTGATCATTTTTACATTGAACTAGATCATACATATTTGTCCCTTAGGCCAAGGATCCTTGGTGGGAGGTCAGGGTTGTCTTTACCATCATTATCAGACTAGTCATCCATCTTTTCATCTTAAGGTTGTCAACATGTCATGTCTTTTTCGAGCGTCATCCTTAGAACCACTTTGGTCGACATATTCTAAAGTTTCCCTTATTTCAGTATTTTTTTGATCACGTCCTTTAATGCAAAACACTCGTCGGTAGTGTGGCTGTGATCTTGGTGAAAGTCACACCACTTGATATTGTTTCTCTTATGAGGAATAAACCTTTTCTTTTTAGGCCATCTCAAAGCTCTATCATCCTTATTCTCATTTAAAATCAAATCAGGACTTATTGTGAGTGGAGTGTAGTCAACAAACTTGTCGTCAACCGACCTCTTCTTACCATCTTTGCCCTTAGATTTTTGATATTTACTCTCACTAGCTTCATTTTCATCCCCTCCTTTGGCCTCGTCCGCATTCATGACTCTCCCGTCCATAGCCATAAGTTTTTCCATGGATTTTGGATGATCCTCGACCAACTTTCAAATTAATTTTCCTTTATGTAATCGCCCTATGGGGGTGATTATGGCAATATTCTCCTCGTAGTCTTTAACCTCCTTCTTCTCTTTGTTAAACCGTACAATATAGTCTCTGAGAGACTCATTCTTTCCATGCTTTATATATAACAGATGGATAACCTTCTTCTATGGTTTCATGCCGAAGCAGAAGTTGTGAAGGAACTTATTGACCACTTGCTTAAAATTTTCTAATGGTGTTTTTAGGAAGAGAGGTATACCAAATATAGGCTACACCAGTTAGAGTGCTGGAGAATGAACGACATCTCATCTCATCAGAAATCGAGTATATGTCGACTACATACTTGTATATTTCTATGTGATGAATAGGGTTTGTACTCCTATTATACTTGGGGTGTGACAATCGATGAGTTAAACTTGGCTGGGGTTGGGTCTCTCACAATCCTCACTATAAATATAAACCCTTCCATATACCCACTTTGAATGTGGTCTCAGCTTTTTAGGAGGTCACTGATTTTATCCTCCATCCTTTGGATGGAACTGTTTCATGGTTTCTCGATCGCTACTACATTATCTCCTTTGATTGCCACAACGTAATCTTTGACTTCTTCTCTATCGGGTGGGCATTATATAGGCTCTCGGATAGTTTTTTACTAATGGTTGTTGACTTCACTTTACTCTCCCTCTCGCCCCTATTGAGGCCGACGATCAGAACAACCTCCATTCCCCCTAAAGGCCGCAACACTTTGTGATCTGGAGAGTCAGTCTCGTAGGTCATCGACTGGGATGAGTCAGTAAAAAGACGACCCTCTACTCAATCTATCTCATGCTCAAGCTCGGGGTTGCCCATCTCAGCTCGGCCGACCACTGTTTCCTCTTCTAGCTGGGACCGGGTGCACTGTGTTTTCAAAAATTTCATAGGGCTCCAAGTAGCCATCCTTGTCACAACACTGGTCATTTGGGTTTTCCTGCATCTGTCCTTGCCTTTGTAAATGCAATCGCCTAATGTCTCTACGTCTTTGTTGTTGTAGCAATTCTTTTTTTGAGGCCGAGGGTGCTCTCCCTATCGTCGAATCCATATCTCTGGCGTCCGGAGCTATCATCTCCGCTACAATGCCGGTTGGTCTATCCATCATAGTTTGGCTAAAGGGAACAAATTTGTGACAACCCGGATATAATTATGATAAATTATGTTTGAATCATGCTTACCTTATGTGATTTGGATGATGCGTTATTAATATATATAATTTTAAGTTATTATGTTTAATCTAATCCTACCCTAAAAAAATATTAAAATATCGAATTGGTTACAAACATAAAATTTTGAAGTTTCCAATAGGAATGTTCGTGTTGGAGAGTATTTTTTACCCTTATGATATATTAATTGACTTAAGGTAAAATTAATTGTAGATATATGCATTAGGTTTGTAACAGAACAAACGGCGTATCAAACGGAGGTCTGAGTAAGAAGTTATACTGAAATTACGAACCAAGGGCAAATTTATCCTTACTTTGAAGTTGTATTTCGTCCTTTAGTACACCAAATGTTATGTTTTGATTGGTTAGAGTGGGTGAACCCTTAGTCCGAATTTGGTAGCCTAAATCATCCTTTCTTCTTTATTTTCAACACACATTTTAGCCATGAGAGGGCTTTGGCTTGAAGAGAGAGAATTGTGAAGCTTAGGAAGAGAAGTGTGAGGGAAAAATTGGGAAAAATTCCATAAAAATCACATAAGAGTTCCTAAGGTAATTCTATCCATAAGTCTTGTTTATTTTTTTGTATTACTGATTAAAATGATAAAAATCATCAATTGTTTACTACAATTTCATGCTTGGGTATATATGTATGTATGGATACAAGTTCAGAGAAAGTCGAATGTGTAAACCTTTTATATCTCTTTGTTTAGTAACCTTGGGTATTTAAAATTCTATATCTTTTTGTATACTTATTGGAATTGAGAAATTCCAATTGGAGATTAAATTAAACTCACACATGCATAACATATCCAAAAATTAGAATTAAACTCCTTGTGGATAGACCTTGGTGATGGTTGTAAGTTGGTATATATTTGATATTTGCGTAATTCATTTGGATATGCCTTGAATTTGATAAAGTTTTTGACCTAGAAAATGAACTCCAAAAATTATGAAACTTAATTTTGTATTATTCAATATTTGCATTGAAAATGGGTGAAAAATCATAGAAAGTTATGATGTAGGAAAATCATGAAAATTCTTGGAAGTTGACTAAACAATAAAGGAGCTTATATGGAAGATTTAATATGTTATAAATAAATGGGCATATCTTGCTCTAGAAAACTTGAAATGATGCGCCGTATTTTGTATTAAAAACCTAATATGATAAGGATTTAATTACCAAAAAGATATTAAAGTATGTTTGGACTATTATTTGGATATATTAAATATCTTAACATGAGTTTAGATGGAACTTCATTTATGATAAATGGTTTGAATGGGATCATGCGATGCTTATGAATTGGGTTACATTTAAGTTATTCTTTGGATTATTAATATTCTTATGATGATACTAATATTGTAAGAATGATAGGAAGGGAAGGAGAACCGGCCGAACCAATGCTAAACAAAGGCAAAGGAAAAGCCCATTAAGTTACTGAGGTAAGTGTACTTATGATTGTTTAGTAAATATTGAGATATGAAAATGACATAGTGGATATGAATATATCTCTAAGAGCGGATTGGTTTGAGAATACTTTGGTATTCAGGATTTGTTTGAATATTCATATATCTAGGACTGGTTATGTCGTATGATCTGGATTGGAATTGGATAAAGATCCAATGATCTATTTTGTCTTATGACAAGGATTTGTTGGAACTTCTGTTTCAGGATTTTTTTATTGCCATAACGGGCAGGATTGTTTGGACTTTATATCCAAAGATTTGATTTAGAATTGTTATTTGATTATAGGAAAGGAGTAACTCACTAAGCTTTATGGATTAATGTTTTTATTTTAACATTTTCAGGTTGTTATACTGACACCTAGGACACCAAATGATCGATAATTTTTAGAGTTGCACCAGTAGGGAGAACTGGGGTTTAGATATGAGAATTTTGCTATTGTCACACTGATAATTTTACTACACTCATGCATTGTATCTATGGAGATAGAGTGGTTTAATTTGATAATGAGACTAATTTTTCATAGTATTGTAGGTTCGCTTAATTGTAACTCTGATGTTAATTGTGTTATTCTATAGAAAACATGTTTAAGTTCATTGTGTACATTGTACATGATAATTACGAAATGAATTATATCTCATTTGGTTTGATATTATGATTTAATTATTGAAAAAAATAATCAGTATGGATTTGGGTTTGGGATGTGACAAAGCTGTTCTTACATTTTCTGTCGGTTGGCTGCCAGTGAGCACAGTGCTGCGGCCACCTCATCCATTTCTGACTGAGGAGGTGCCTAGATAAAGCTAGGTCCAGTTCCATAAGGCAAATTGGAGTCTATTCTCTCAGATGAATGAACAAAACAAACGGGTGAGCTGGAAAAAGCTTGAATAACCCAACAAGAGCTCTTTTAATGGTGATACAGATGCAACCGAGTGTGGAACTAGATCATCACCAAAGAATTAAGTGAGAAACACGTTGAAAATGAAGCGAAAGAAGATGATGAACCTTCGTTCCCACAGACGGTACCAAAATGACGGCGCTGAGAAGCCATCATTTAAATTTATATAAGTAGCTTAAGCTCAAGCACAACTCAATAATGATGATATATATCAGAACAACAATGCAAATAGGAGAAGGAAGTGAGGAGAAGAGGAATAAAACCATAATTTAAGTGGTTCAATTGTATCAGCCTACTCCACTATGCAAGTGAGTGTAGTTTTCACTAGAAAAGAGGCTCTAATGGCGTGTGATGTATAACTCTCAAGCTTTCTCTCTCTATTTTAAGAGAGACAGAGTTTGGTTAGGGTTTTATAATTTTTGCATCCTTTTTTCTGGGGAAGAAGATGGGTTTATATAGTGCTTGGGGTGCACAATGCACCCCAATCATGCATGGAGTGTTTCCTTGACAAAGCATTCAATAAGGAGTACAAACCTGTCGTGATCACTAGTATGTAATGATGATGCATTATTCCCCTCATGTGCTTTTATGATTTTATTATAACTACCTGTTCAAATGGATTGGTCATGTTAGAAACTTGTTTTACACATGGTTGTACATCGTCTTAGGAGGTCTTGGTTTGGCCGAGGATGAACCACTAATATCCTGTTCGAGTAACTGATGAGAAAGACTGAAGTGTGGTCTCATCTCTTTGGAAGTTCGAGAATGAGACGAGACTTATAAGGGGCTAATGAGCTAATTGTTGGGTCTAGGATGTCTAGTGGTGCTAGGATGAGATGAGACTTGTGAGGGGACAATGGGCCAGTTGATAGGTCTCGCCCCAGGAGACTAGGCGGGGCCGATATTGCTAATATAGGACCACTGTAGAAGGGACCATAATTATCTGCCATAATGGTTTTTGAGTCCTATTTTAGCCAAACGAGTTCGGGGCTAGGATGAGGTCACACTTGGGTATATAAAAAATGACCAATGCTACCCCAATTAATAAGTTAACTCCTCGACCTGAATTTATGGGTTAGCCATAGTTAACCCGGTCCGATCCGAGCATTAGGTGTGAAGTGAAATGAAACAACCTATATAATATTGCTAGTTCACTTTTATTTTAATTACTATTTCATTAGTTTAGCATGTGATTCCAATTTCAAATTAAAATACGTGAAGGACCTATGAGGGTACCCCGAAGTCCAAGCATACAAATCTAATACCGTAATAATAAAGAAGTACTTACCTGTATAACACTCTCAAAATATGAAACCGCACCCAACCTGCCATAACAAAGTGAGGGTGTGAGCCAAATGCTCTGTGAAAAATATACAAATGTAGTATAGAATCGAACGACTGAAAGAATATTCTAGCACGTTATGCCTACGTGCACATGCAACTACCTTGTATACATATACGTATAATTAATGAATGAAACAATTTAATTTCGAAAACCTTATTTATCCAGATTGATCTACCTTAATCTTATAAAAGACTTCCTTTCCTCATTTTAGCATTTGTCACCTTTATTTAACACACGCGGTTTAATGCTTGAAACTACTAAGCTTAGTTTGACCGAAAACCATTTCTTTACCGAAATTACCCTTTTATTGTAACCAATACACATTGGTATTTTCGTTGAAAACCACCCTTTCAACACACGCTTCACCGTGTTAGAAACACTTATTTAGCCTTTGAAAGACTTTTAAAACACATTCTCGTGTCAATTATGGTTTTAACCATTTAGGTTGCTTAACGACCCATTTACCCACTTACTATACCTTTTTTCCTTAAGTTATGGACATTGATTGATTTACGCATTTACTTCTCCATTTCACCTTTACCAGAAAATTTATTAATTCATTCAAGTTAGGTTGTATTCACACATTTCACCACACAACCAATTTCTTGACATGTTCCTTATTCTTTTAACTTTTCTCAGAATCTTCTTATAACCGCATATTTCAACAGGCTCCACACTGCCGCCTATGCGCCATATGCTCTAGCCAATTATTTTGGGTCTTTCATCCCAGGGTTCTGGGCACTCCTTAATTTTACCGGTGTCATTCGAGTTCCTTTATATGTGTTTTAACATTTTGCAAATATCCAAATTATTCCACTTTCCTATTTACCCGGTCGAAACCAAAAAATGGGGTTACATCCTAACTTATATTACACTTTGAAATTTTATCATTATATGTCCTTTACACTTTAACCTTGATTTCATTTCAGAAATCATATTTATTTAGGACCACTTTCTGTAACACCTTTTCCAACAGTTTTATTTCATAAAAATGTTCCACTTTAAGTAAAATTATCATTTTACCCATTTGTTTCTAAACTCATCTTTTACTCCATTTTTACAAATGTTAGTTTTCCCCAAAACACTATTAAGTTAACCATAATAGCTTCTTAAGTGTTTTAACACCTTAACACTCTTCTAAACTTGGAGTAATATTCTTCTTAATTGAAAATACCTTTATCTCATTATTTCCTTTCCCATTTCATAAGTGATAATCTTTTACAACATTGTTAAGTTATGCACCAACTTTCTAATGCTTAACCATCGATACTTATTCAACATCATTACTAACCATTTTTCCAAACTAGACATTTCTTTACTCTCTTTATTCAAGAAATTTAGTTATAGTTAGAGACTACTTTGATAAGAAAATACCATATCTTTTTACCAACACATGTAGTCTTAAACCCTTATATTCATTACACCTTTAATCATATTCTCACATACTTTGAAGACTAATATTTCTACTTTTCTTTATTCCATGTTTAAACCCAACAAAATCTTCTATAAACTTGCTTATACATTTATCATCCAAATACTCCAAGTTTATATGCATAAGAAGATGGACTTTATATCCAAATAATGGGCTAAACATACATTTCCTTTTAGAAATACATCATACTTGCAAAAAAATACTTTTAAGGTATAAAAAATATTTAATTTCTTCAAACTCAACAAATGGCTATTTTTCATAAAATCTTCAATTTTGCAAGAAACATTATTTCACCAATGTTTACCAAAATAATTCACTATTTTCAAAATTTTATTTCATAAAATGTTTAACATCAATCTTTTTAAAAAATACACCATTTTCATAAAATACCAACTTTTAATGTTTCAAAACCTTGAAATATTTATTCATTCTTTATTTTCAACAAAATAACATTTTACCAACTTTTTTATTCCATAAAAATAATTGTTATTTTCTACACATTAAGAGCATCATTTAATTAAATGCACCATGCTCATGTAATTTAACTACAATACTACAAATATGCAAAATAAAGTCTAAATACTAAGAGTAAGGTTTTCCCACCTCTAAAGGCTCCAATGGTGGTAAAAATATTGGTGTAGGAGGAACAACCCCCACCTCCAAAGGTGTCCTCAAGGGGTTACTAATTGTATCATCAGAAAATGCTCTAAATGGGCTCCATTCATGCTTCCAAGCAAAACCCACATCAAACTCCATGGAAGCTCCCATCATCTTCTCCAAAAATTTCCCAACACTTATCCAAAATTTGTAGCTCCACTTTAACAATGGTGGCAATAGTTGATGTAGGCTTGAACATGGTGGAATATTATATAAAATTTTGGTGGAATGGTGGAGAGAAGCCCTCCCGTAGTGGAAGACCACCCTCTTCTCTCTCTCTCTCTCTCTTCTTGCATCCCCTCTCCAAAAAAGCCTTGTAAAAACCTCCATAAAGAATAAAAATCTAATTTTGTCCAATCTGGGATGATCTGGGCTTGACGGTACACCAAATCAAGGGTCAGAAATGTGACAGCGTACAAGGGCTATCTGATTAAAAATTCTAGAGACACGTCGTTCGAATGACATGCCTGTCTCGTTCGAGCGAAAAATTAACCCCGTTCGAAGTTCAACTTCACGCGACATGGAACTGTGATGTAGTGGGATCTCGTTTGAAGGTCTACTTCTCGCGACCTTCGCACGCAATCCCTATATTGCTTCTAATGATAGGCCAATGTCGTTCGAACGATCCTACTTTATTTTCTTTTATTTTTCTCTAATTTTTGGCCCACAATTCCCAATAAAATTTTCATAAGACCTTAATCCATTAAAACTTATACAAAAATATAATTGAATTACTGGGACACGGTGTTACAATATTACCTCCTTGGGGAATTTTGTCCCCAAAATTCTCAATCCGTTAATCCTTAAGCTTATGGGGTTCACCAACTTCTATTCTAAGCAATAGGAATTCTCCAAGACAAAATCATCGAAGTTCTCAACACTAATGTCACCCTACATGCCTCCCCTTCCCACATGGATTTTGTCACAAAATAATCAACACGCGACATGCTCCAACGCTCACCATCTTCCTAAGCATAAATGTAACATAATAGACTCCGAGTTCTCACTCACTTTATGATCACGTCAAACAATTTCTAGCATCACCTAAGTTGGTACCCAAGGCATACCGGCGCTTCCACTGGCAAATCCTCTCTAGCGATCGATGCTAACCCAATGTGAACCGTGAAACAACCAATTGTCACATTCATAATAAAAATAAATTCTATTTTAGGACCCTACATCCTGGGACCCACAAATTTTCAGGTTATCCCGACTACACAACTCGCATGAGCATGCCGATAACCATACAATGTTATTCTCTCACTCCAAGGATTAATATTCTTAACAAGTCATCACCATGCGACCGACTTACACCTTTCGCCGTGTCACTGTGATGAACCTAGTACTACATTAGGTGTCTCACCTTCGAGTACTCACTAGAGCCTCGCTCTAATCCACTCACCGTGGAAAAGAAACATTATAAGCTAAGTTTCCCTCAATTTTTAACACTATACCGTATCCTCAAGTCAATATTCCCCTCTTTACAACCTGAGCCACTGACTGCCGGGCCGGCCAGTCGAAAGTACACTAATCCTATGGAAGATAAGTACTACGAGCAAACCCTGTGGTCGAAATCACAACTACCCTCACACTGAACTTTATGTAATAGCGAGAATACCTTAGATAGGGCACACCTAGTTACCTAGTTGCATTGACCATACCAAATCCACTGCGCTCTATTAGGCCCAACCACACCATACCATGACATAACACCAATCGGAGTTATCACACATGTGGGAGTACCAATCCTGATCTCCAAAACTGAAAGGAACACATGAGAGTCATAAGGAATAAAAAATCATCTCGAGAAACTTCGCCCATAAGCCTCCGACTATGATTTATAATAACGAACCTATGCCATAAGCTTAAAGTCACGTCACTCATTCCCAATGTTCTCACCGAGCATAATCCCTAACCACATACCTTGGCTTGGGTCACTAGCCATGACGAATCAAAATACAATCATTTATTCTCATAACATAAAGGCAATATACGAATCCGTATTCCTCAAAGAAGTCAACGCCCGACTTCCCTCCTTGGGAACAAGGCCCTACCCTTCACATCCTTGATATACATGAACCATTTTAATCGAGGGATACCTCACGCCCTTGTCTACATTGACCTTGTCCAATTACTAGTGACGACGTCATCAACCTACTATACATAGGTTATTGTCTACCTTATCATATAGTGATCAAAATCCCAAACTCCCATAAGCATTACCTTAACTCAATCGATGTATTCACGTTACCGTGTCCATTGACCACATGAAATTTCTACCAAACTTATTTTCAATTTCTACCCACACAAAATTTACGTGGCGATAACACCCGCCACCATTGACATTCTAAGGGTAGTAAATATCACACATGGCTACATCTTCTAACCCGAACTAGCTTGGAAAGATGTGCCAAGAACTAGTCCTTACATCACTAAGGCTACCCTAGCATATAACTTCGATATATGCCGACATTATGATCCTGTTTCGATGTTACCTCAGCTCGATTGCCATTTTCAAGTCTCCATATGACGTCATCACTCTAAGTCTCGAATACATTTCCTAGTACATCTCAAAATCGAGTATCACCACCCATACTAGTCATTCCATGACATTCGAGCATCAATTCTATAATGACCCAAACTATCACCCTACCTTAGGGATTAAATTGCCCATCTGTGCTGATTTGGGAAGCCACCCCGACATGTACCCTATATGACCAGTAATCTAGGATCATAACCAGACCTTCAATACAATCATTACTATGATGATACTACTTCTTACTACCGGACTTAATTGGTCTCCTAAGGACACCAAACACATCCAATGTAAAATTCCCCAAACCGAAAAAGATTTCATCATCTATACCATTATCATTATGGTGCACTCTACAAACCTTTCAATGCCCACATCATAATTACTCGGTGCTTGGAAAGACACTAATCTATGAGATTCTACCTATAGTTCACCTTAACCATCAAACACCTTAAGGCGTCACAACATTCGATATTTTTCCTCAATGATGCCACACAAAATTTGTCATATGGGATGTCGGGTATTGCCTATAAATACCAAGGCCTACACCACGGACGCCACGCGGGATCCTATTACTCAATACCACATTATAATCAAGATACTTGAAACCTAATTCCTCAACCAAGGAATCCAATACGTTCTCACCACAAAATTAATACTTATGAATGCCATTCCGTCATCTAACCTCCGTATATGAAATATACAACCTCTACAGCTAGATCGCAACGAACACTACTCACTATTGCCACTACCAAGACTATTCGCATTATAAAAGTTACCACACAATATATCTCAAGGGATTTTATGCCATCGACTATCAAACACAAGAACCTCAAACTAAAAGCCAAGGTGTCACAACTATTGGCTCACAAGAACACCCGTAAATTACTAAAAATTTTAATCAGAAGAGCGAAAGCGATTAATAACTATTAACTTGATAGCGTGCCACTTGGCACTAACTTACTTATTGTGCTAACCTCTTTGACTTTACCCGTCGAGGACACGAACTAAATTTTCACCAAACTAGTATGATCTCCCCAAACCAACACTGACGTTGAAAGATCCAATACCAAACTCATCACGTAACTATCAAAAGGATCCTTGAGCCTAGAGCTCTGATACTATTTGTAACGCCTCGACCCAGATTTATGGGTTACTAGTAGTTAACCCAGTACAACCTGAGCGTTAGGTGTGAAGTGCAGTGAAACAACCTATATAATATTTCTAGTCCAGTTTTATTTTAATTAATATTTCACTTGTTTAGCATGCAATTCTAATTTCAAATTAAACTACATGAGGGACCTATGGGGAGCACCCTGAAGTTCAAGCATACAAAGATACTAACGTAATTATAAGGAAGTACTTACCTGTATAACACTCTCAAAATTCGAAACCACTCCCAACCTTCCGTAACAAAGTGAGGGTGTGAGCCAAATGCTTAGTGAAAAATATACGAATGCAATATAGAATCAAACAGTAGAAAGAAGACTCTAACATGTTATACCTACGTGCACATGCAACTACCTTGTATACATATATACACATACATATATATATATATATATATATATACACACTTAATGCATGAAATAATTTGATTCCGAAAACCTTATTTATCCGGATTAATTTACATTGATCTTATAAAAGACTCCCTTTTCTCATTTTAGTATTTGTCACCTTTATTTGACACACGTGGTTCAATGCTTGAAACCATTGCGCTTGGTTTGCTAAAAAATCATTTCTTTACCAAAATTACCCTTTTTGTTTTAGCTAATACACATTAGTATTTTTGTTAAAAATCACCCTTTAAACACACACATTCACCTTGTTAGAAAAATGCTTATTTAACCTTTGAAAACCTTTAACAACACATTCTTGTGTCAATTATGGGCTTAACCACTTATGTTTCTTAACAACCCATTTACCCACTTACTTTACCTTTTTTCTTACCTTATGGATATTGAAATATTTACGCATGTACTTGTCCATTTCACTTTTATCGAAACATTTATTAATTCATTCAAGTTAGGTTCTATTAACACATTTCACTACACAACCCATTTCTTGACATGTTCCTTATTCCTTTAACTTTTCTAAGAATCTTCCAATAACTGCATACTTCAACGGGCTCCACACCATCGGCTATGCGCACAATATGCTCTGGCCAACTATTTTGGGTCTTTCATAATAGGGCTCTGGTTCCTCATTAATTTTTGTAGTGTCATTCGAGTTCATTTACATGTGTTTTTACATTTTACAAATCTCTACATAATTCCACTTTCCTTTTTACCCAGCTGAAGCCAAAACCCATGGTTACACCCTAAATTATGTTACATTTTAAAATTTTATCATTTCATGTCCATTACGCTTTAACCTTGATTTTATTCCAAAAATCATATTCATTTAGGACCACTTTGTATAACACCTTTTCCAACATTTTTATTTCATAAAAATATTCCTCTTTATGTAAAATTATCATTTTATCCATTTGTTTCCAAACTCATCTTTTACTCCATTTCCATGACATCACAGCATCACTTCTATAATGACATAAACTATCACCCTACTTTAGGGATTACACCGCCCATTTATGCCGATTTGTGAAGCTGCCCCCAACACGTACTCTATACGACCAACTATTTGGGATCATCACCTGACCTTCAATACAATCATTACTAGGATGCTACTACTTATTACTACCGAACTTAAATTGTCTCGTAAGGACACCAAACATATCTGTGCTAGGATGTCATGTGAGTGCCTTTACATGCATTAAGTATATTTTAGGACCGTACATCTTGTGTCCCACAAATTGTTTAGGCTATCTTGACTACACAAATCGCACGAGGTTGCTGATAACCATACTATGTTATATACTCACTCCAGTGAGTAATATTCTTAATAAGCCATCACCGTGCACCCGACTTACACCTTCTGTTGCGTCACTCTGATGAACCTAGTACTAACCTAGGTGTCTCACCTTTGAGTACTCACTAGAGCCTCACTCTAATCTTCTCGCTGTGGCAAAGCAACATCCTATGCTAAGTTTTCCTTGATTTCCAACACTATACCGTATCCTTATGTTATTATTCTGCTCTTTATAACTCGGGCCACTGACTACCGTGTCGGTCAGTCGAAAGTACACTAATCCTAAGGAAGATCAATACTACAAGCAAACCGGCGGCCGAAAGTGAAGCCACTCGCACATAAAACTCTAGGTAATAATAATAATACCTTAGATAGGGTACACCCAGTTACTGAGTTTCATTGACCATACCTGGTCCAATTCGCTTGACTAGGCCCAATCGCACGTATCATGACATGAAACTAATTCGAGTTATCACATACGTGAGAATACCAATCCTGATCACCAAAACCAAAAGGAACATATGAAATTCAGAAGGAACAAGCAATTGTCCCAAGAAACTTCGTCCATAAATGTCATTTACGAAAATGAACCTACACCATATACTTGAAGTCGCGTCACTCATTCTTGACGTTCTCACTGAGCACAATCCTTAGTCACATACCCTGCCTTAGGTCACTAGCCATGATGAATCAAAACACAACCATTCATTCTCGTAACACGAAAGAAATATATGAATCCATAGTCCTCTAAAAAGTCAATGTCCGACTTCCCTCCTTGGGAACAATGCCCTACTCTTCACATCCTTAGTATACATGAACCATTCCGATCGGCGAATACCTCACGCCCTTATCTATATTGACCTTGTCCAATTACTAGTGATGACGTCAATAACCTACTACACCTAGGTTATTATCTACCTTATCATATCATGATCGAAATCCCAAAATCCCAATTTGGGCTGATATGGGCTTGACAGCACACCAAATCAATGGCTAAAAATGTGACAGCGCACAAGGGCATCTGCTTAAAAATTCTCGAGACACATCGTTCGAATAATATGCCTATCTCGTCCGAGCGACATGTTAACCTTGTTTGAAGTGTGGCTTCACGCGACCTTCGCACTATATGAAACTGCGATGCAGCCCGTTTGAAGGTCTGCTTCTTACGACCTTTGTGCGAGAATGCTATCTCGCTTTCAACGACAGGCCAATATAGTTAAAATGACCTTGCGTAATTTTCTTTTATTTTTCTCCAATTTTTGACCCACAATTGCCAATAAATTTTCATCTGACCTTACTCCATTACAACTTATACAAAAATCTAATTGAATTAATGGGACAAGGTATTACAATAAGAATATCAAATTCAATGCCCAATTGACGTGTATTGAAAAAAAACAATGGCCACATTAATGTGGAATCAAAGAGGGATGACCCACAAAGAGACTTTTATCTTTAAGGATTAAGGTGAAATATTTTATTTATCTATTATAATAACTTATTTGTTGTTGTTCTAAGCGAATGTTACTCATTATTTATGTAACAACCCGAATTTTTTAAATGGGAATTTTTAAATTGATTTTGGATATCGGAGAAAAATTAAATTTTGGATTTTATAAATTTTATAATTTAAAAGGTTGGCTTTTATATTTCAAAAATAAGCTTTCAAACGAAATTGCATTCAGAATTAAATGGAGTTTTAATTGAATTTTTATTATATAGAAGAATCCTCAAAATATAAAACTCTCTACAAAAAATATATATTTAAAAATAATAATTTTAGAAATTCGACGGCCTGATCGACCTAAAATTTTCACAGCAGTCCTGTCTCGCCGTTTTCTACAACATATTAAAATTTCAAGCCATTCTAACGGTCCGATCGTCTGTAATGATTTTTTGAGTGTTTGTATCTGATTAAAACTCTTTTCTTAATCAAACTTTTAATCCTTTATATATGACAAATTCATGGCTTGGCTTTTCAAATAATTTTTTCTCAAACTTTTCAATGATAAGACCTATTCAAAATTACTCCATTTCATCTACAAACCATAGCCCCAAACTTATTCAATATTTCATCCTTAGATTATAAGGCTTATTTGGTATTTTCTTGAGTTTGGGCTAGAACGAGATTTGATTATTTTTGTGAGAGGAACGTGATGGTGAGATCAGATTTTGAGGCTAAAATTTAATTGACGATTCATGTAATGATTTTGAGGTACGGGACTTACACAATATGCTCCTAAATTATCTCGAGAGTATTCCGTTTGTTTTTCTGTGTCGATTGCACTCATGTTGAATTATGATATTCATTTGAAATCTGAATTTTTTTGGAATCTTGATATTGATTCATTGTGATATATTATATTGTGATTTGAGCATTGTGTCATGAGATTTTAATATGGAACGGAGAATGGGCACCCACGAATAGTCCAAAATTTGGATATGCTTAAGAATGCAGAGGCATCGTGAGGTGAGTCCTGGTGACTCATTGATGTGTTGTTGAGAGATTAATATTGATATAATGCTTTATTATTGCATTTGATTTATATATGCGATTCATATTCTTGCGATTTATTCACCGTGCTAATTATTTTTGAGCATTTATTCCTATCATATTGTGTACTTCCTCATATTTTCTTTTAGTTGGCAGGTTAGCGTGGATTGGGACGCTATGGACTATTTTGGAGAATTGTGTTAAGAGCTTAGATTGGAAGATTTATTTTTAATGTAATAAATAGTGGTGAAATTTTTAGTTGAATTTTTTTATATTTGAGAGACATTATTGTAATTATTATTGTGAAAAAAAAATTATGATTTTGTTATATTTAAATTGTGGAATTTAGATGCTCTATACTTATTGTTGATGGATTTAGTTTATTTTAATCGCACGCTGAGTGTCTCTTTTCGGGCGCGCGGGGTGTTACAGATGGTATCAGAGCACGGTCTTAAGTCTTGTAGGTTGTGTTTTCGTTTATCTTTCGCATTACCGATCTTTGATTCCCTTTATTGACTCGTACTTCTTAAGGTGGAGGGTCTAACATACGTGTTAGATGTGTTTATTGGAGATAGGGAGTTGTGTTTTTATGGATTTTGTAGGCATTGAGGTTTGAGATAGAGATCTTGATGTGAGAATCCTTAGCATTTAATTTTGGAGATGAAAATTTCAGAATTTAATTTTGGAGATGAGGATTTATTTTGGAGAAATTGTTAGTGCGAATTGTGGGTACCTCTAATATTGATGTAGCAATGTAATTTTACTTGAGGAGTTAAGTGTCGTGATGATTGTTGGAGATAGGATTGAGTGACGATCCGAGTAGAGAGCGTGGCATGTCGTTACTTTCTTAGATACTATATATATATATATTATATTTTATCGTGGGATTACGAACGTGTAGGATTGGGTGTATGGGCGCTTGATCGTGGTATGGGTAGGCATATATGAGCCTTATTTTATTTTACGCAGTTTGTGCTTGATGTGTTTGCTTCGTCTAATTTCAAGGACGAAATTCTTTGCTAGTGGGGAAGAATGTAACACCCCGTGTTTTTAATAATTAATTTAATTAATTAATTTGAATTTTTGAGAAAAATAAATTTTTTGGATTTTATTAATTTTAATAGTAAAATATGTTGGTTATGATTTTAGAAGAATAGAACTTCAAGCGGATTCAAAATGAATTTTTAATGGAGTTTTTAATATTTGCCTTATGTAATTTTGGCAGGAGAACTGTCAGATTTTCTGTAGGGTCAATAGATCGACCGTTTTAGTTGATCGATCGACCATGTCCAGTTTTTGCACGATTCAGTCAGATTTTAGAGTTGGATTGGGATTAGGACTCTTAATTGTTATATAAGACTTATAATCCGTAGGGGGACTTCTCATAAACACTTTTTTCGAAGTTTTTCAACAGAAAGCTCTTCCAAAAGATTTGCCTCTCCACCATAATAATCAACCTTCAACAAGATCAATTTTTTGTCACAAGTTTTGACACTAGATTTAAAGGTTTAATTTGGGGTCTAATCAAGATTATTCAAGAACACTTCTTTACTAATTTTCGAGAGGAATCCAACCGTGCTACCAGATTTTCTTCATTTAAATTACAGACATGAATACTCTATTCCTTTCCTTTAGTATTATGCATTTTAAATGTTGCCTAAACCTTAATTTCATATTTTTCTTAAAATCAATTGGTAATCTAATTAGAGAAAGTTGATACTAAAACTTGGAGCTGTTTTTATGATTTTTTTTAATATGAATAATATTCATAACCCTTGGGTACATAGGATTGGTGAGTGAATTTTGATTTTTATTGGTGTAGGTTGCATATAGAAAAACCTTAGTTTTGCAATAAATGAAATTGGTGGTGTATAACTCACGTAACTTGTGTAGAGATGAAGAAATAGGAATTTTGTTATATTAATGATGAAACCTCGGTGTATTTAATTTAAAATAATTATATGAGATTAATTTGGATGTTTATGACGATAAGATGATTAAATTAAGATTTAATTGAATTGGACTATCATGCGTTGTTTGGTACTTTGATTAACTGTGCTTATTCATGTGACCTGTTGGTTTTATTAATTGCCATTGAAACGACGGGTTGTTGGGTATTTATTCTCTCCCTTTATTTTAGGATGCCTTTTGGGACTAGCGGGTAGGCCTTTTTATGATTTACGTCTTCTAGGTATGGGACTCGTGAGGCTGGATTATTACGACTTTATTATGTCGTAGGTGGACTGATTTTTATCGCTTTATCATCGTTACGCTAGCCTCGGCATGAGACTAGGTTGAGGTTTATGTTATAAATTCATCATATACATAGGATAGGATGTATTGATAACTTGGGGACCCTTAGGTATGGGACTAAGGGGTATTTTGAGGATCTCACATCGATAAAGGGTGGGGTAATTTATAAATTGTGAAATTGAGAAATTGTGATTAATGCCTAAGATAAAAACGGGTATTAAAATTTGTGGCGACATAATGTGCCGGGACCGACTGTTTAAACGGGTCAGAGGACGATTTATGTCGTGTCGTGTGTGGAATCTTGTCATATGTCGGGGCTGACAGTTTAAACGAGCCAGAGGACGATTGACAAGGAAAAGTGTGATACTTTGGTGGAAATTACCACCCGGGACGGGAGGACCGTCATAATAAAAAGTGAGAACAATAATAAAATGGGATAATTAAATAAAATTAGCATCGTGGGACTTGGAAACTTAAAATTATATTGGTGTGACTTTTGAAATGGGGATCTCTACAGGTAGTTAGTGATTATATTTATCGCGTGTAATCATCCCCTTTAATTTAAAATACTCCATTGTGATATTTATTGCATATAATGCTATTTTCTGGATTTAAGGATCCTATTTGAGGGGAGTAATGTGTATTCATGCTTGGGGCTCTGTCCTCGTGCATTGACTAACTTTTCAGGATAGTATTTGGAGAAGCAACATAGAATTATTTTGAGATTTTCTTGGACGTGCAGTTGGACTTGCTCTACCTTTTGCGTATTGATTTAGTTTAGTTTTCCATTCCTTCGTAATCATTTTGACACACAGTTTGTGGTTGTGATTGGGCCATTCGGTTCCAAAGTTGTAAGGGTTTTATTCAGTTATTTCATTGGATTCAGTTAGAGAATATTCAGTTTCATATTATAGATATTGGATTTACTTTGAGTTTAGCATGGAGATGGGTATTTTATCACTCAGTTGAATGGTTTATCTTTTGGTATTGATTATCATTTATCTTGTCGATAAATTTTATATGTCTCATATTTGTCTCATCCTAAGAATGGTATTTTATTTACTCACGTCCGACTTAGTTTTGGAGATGAGATTTATTTTTAGAGATTATTGGTGTGGCCTGATTTTTGAGTGTTAGGCTTCGTTGAATTTCAAAGGCGAAATTCCTTGTTAGTGGGGAAGTATGTAACTACCCGGATTTTTTAAATGGAAATTTTTAAATTGATTTTGGATTTTATAAATTTTATAATTTAAAACGTTAGCTTTTATATTTGAAAAATAAATTTTCAAATGGAATTGGATTCGGAATTAAAATGGAGTTTTAATTGAATTTTTATTATATAGAAGAGTCCTCAAAACATAAAACTCTCTAAAAAATATTAAATTTTTTTAAATTCGAACATCTGATCGAGTTGAGTTTTTCACAGCAGTCCTATCTCGTCGTTTTCTACAACATACTAAAATTTCAAGCCATTCTGACGGTTCGATCGTCCGTAATGATTTTTTGAGTGTTTGTATCTGATTAAAACTCTTTTCTTAATCAAACTCTTAATCCTTTATATATCGCAAATTCGTGGCTTGGCTTTTTAAATCATTTTTTCTCAAACTTTTCAACCAGAAGACCTCTTCAAAAGTACTCCCTTTCATCTACAAACTATATCCCCAAACTTATTCAAGATTACAACCTTAGATTAGAAGGCTTATTTGGTGTTTTCTCGAGTTTGGGCTAGAACGAGATTTGATTATTTTCGCGAGAGGAACGTGATGGTGCGATCAGATTTTGAGACTGAAATTTAAGTGACGATTCATGTAATGATTTTTAGGTGTGGGACTTACAAAATATGGTCCTAAATTCTTTCGAGAGTATTCCGTTTGATTTTCTCTGTCGATTGCACTCATGTTGAATTATGATATTCATTTGAAATCTGAAATTTTTTGGAACCTTGATATTGATTCATTGTGATATATTGTATTGTGATTTGAGCATCGTGTCATGAGATTTTGATATGGCACGGAGAATGGGCACCCGCCAATAGTCCAAAATTTGGATATGCTTAAGAATGCATAGGCGCGGTGAGGTGACGCCTGGTGACTCATTGATGTGTTGTTGAGAAATTAATATTGATATAATGCTTTATTATTACATTTGATTTATATATGCGATTAATATTGTTGCAATTTATTCACCGTGCTAATTATTTTTTGGCTTCTATTCATGTCATATTGTGTACTTCCTCGTATTTTCATTTTAGTTGGCAGATTAGCGTGGATTGGGATGCTATGGACTATTTTGGAGAATTATTTTAGAGCTTGGATTAAAAGATTTATTTTTGATGTAATAATTAGTAGTGAAATTTTTAGTTGGAAAATTTTATATTTGAGAGACTTTATTATAATTATTATTGTGGAAAAAAATTATGGTTTTGTTATATTTAAATTGCGGAATTTAGATGCTTTATACTTATTGTTGATGGATTTAGTTTAGTTTAATCGCAGTAGCACGCTGCGTGTCTCTTTTCAGGCGCGCAGGGTGTTACAATTATAGGGTGTCAATACTTTTGTAGTTATTATTAAGTGCCGAAAATTTTCTCAATATCTCCCCAAAATGAATACATAGAGTTTTTATTGAGGTTTAAACCAAATAAATGTCAATGCAGTGCATGTTTGGATGCTAAGGTGAAGCAGTTGGATAAGAATAATAATTGTGTCTAATTTTACCACTACTAGGTAAATTGGAGTTTGTGGTGGTTTGTCTTTGTGTGTTTTTCATTGTAGTGTAATTCAAGTAATCATATTATTGCATTAATTTTAATACCTTTGAATTCAGTTATTGTGATGGAAATAATCTGCCATACGTGGTAAGGGAGCATGTAGCCCACTGACCTGATCAACTATTTTCGTCACATAGGTAGGGATCACTGAAGATAATCGACTAGTAAAAATCAAGGGAAGAGACACGCCTGATTAATCGGGGATAACTATTAAAGTGATTTAGTCCCTAGAAATCAATCACTTTTTCTTATAAATGTAAACCTATACCTTAGAGAAGAGGGGAATGTTATCATAAGTATTGAAACCATCTCAATAACAAATCAAAACTCCTTTTGGATGTAGGAAAATTGTCGAACCATGCATATCTTGTTTTTATGTGTGTGCATGATTTTTTTATTTATGTTCGGTTTATTTGTGTTAAACCTTAATCAATTGGATTTTACCATCAATATGTCGTCTACGGGGAACGAAATTTTTTACTCAACCTTACCAGCCAATAATGAGGATGTCTCATTCACATAATGAGGACTTTCCATCTTGTGATGATCATCGAGACGATTGCAATGAAGACGTCCCTCCCATGATCAAATTCGTGTTCAAGGCCCACCAAAATCGAGGTATCCCCAACTCCCTCTACCATCCTCATGAGGAGAAAATAGTGGAAAACAATGAGATACTACGATCCAGTTAGATATCACGACTCATATGAACGTCTCCACGAGCAAGAGATAGCCACATTCCATTAACAAGAAGGGAACAACTTCCTTCGACATCATTTGGACAAGATGGAGTAGGAAATCTAGATGGACAAACATAAATACCAGAAGATCACTCGCACCCCTAGCCCTCAAGCAAGTAAAAATCAAAACCGAGGAAGGAGTTCGTGATGCAATACAAACCTCTCACATAAGATGAGGTCATGAAAGAGGAGAGATCAACCTGACAACAACCATAAGTAAAAAAGACCTTTATAATCTCATATGGAGAGAGGTGGATGATCACCCAACTCATCGAGGATCCCCGTCTACTAAGGATCTATCCAAAAGAGTCACTATCAAAAAAATTAAATCGCCATTTGCTCGATCAATTGAAGACTTTAAACTGCCAAAGAAATTCACTATGCCAAGATTTGTAATATACGTGGGAAAACAGATCTCGCCAACCATGTACGACAGTACAGCCAAGACATAAAGTTTTATAATAATAACGAACCCTTGATGTGTTGGATATTTCCACAAAGATTCATTTTTTGTTTTAAGCGACTCGTGGAGGACTTCACCATAAGATTCATCACGAACGGTATACATCTAAAGAGGATGTATTCACTCCCTATGTTGAAGAAGAAGCCTTAGGACACCCTACATGAGTAAGTCAGGCGATATTGGGGGGTTTACGACGAGGTGGAATACTGCACCGAAAAACATAATACCAGCCCTCACTAAAAAATAAATAGCCACTATTGATGATCTAATGTCAATGAATAACAAATTCACTAAAGATGAAGATGTGGTCACATGAATAAACCTAAATTCGATGACGATGGAGCAAAGGTGAGCAACAATGGAGACAAAGATATTGCTCTTAAAAGGGGGGGGGGAGATGCAGAACGATGACTCAAATAGAGACGAGAAGTCAGATCCTAATAAATCTCATCACGCCGTTAAGATCGTCTTTAAGGAACTGATTAAAAAGATATTGACCAAAATTAAGGACCAATAATACATTAAATGGCCGAGAAAAATGGCAGGAGACCCCTTCAAGGAACACAACCCTAAGATGTTCCTACCATAAGGAACATGGGCACAAGACAGAGAATTGTAAAGAGTTAAAATCTATCGTGGAGGAATTAGCCCAAGAAGACACTTGGATGATTACGTTGAGAAGAAAAATAGGAAGAGTGAGGCAAAACACAAGCAAAAGCCAGTAAATGTCCTAAATCAAGTTTGGAAAGAAATTTGCAACTCATGGAGCCTCAAATCCTAACCAGATCAAAAGATATGTTATGAATATGGAGATGAAGAAGATCACTATAGTAGAAGAGGTTTTCTAGATTGATCCGACCAAGCCCATTGTCGACAAATGTCATCGATAAAAAGAAATAGACTACACTAAGTGTATCATCTTCACTAGGGAGGACATCATTGAAGTCAGAATACCATGCCATGACGCACTGGTAATCATGCTCAAAATTGTTCACTGGTATATGAAAAATCTATTAGTGGACTAGAGGAGCTCATTGTTGGTCATGTAACTCAAGTTATTCAAATAACTCAACTTAAAAATGGAAGACCTAAAGGAGGCAACCGTCCCTTTAGTAGATTTATAAGAAAAATGACAATGCCATTGGGAAAAGTTGTGCTTCCAATACGAATTAGGAGTACATCAAATTTGATTGAATTTCTGTTTGTAGACATTGAATCCCTATACAATTTAATTCTTGGAAGACGATGGTTACATGCGACAAAGGTAGTCTCATCCACTTACCACTAATGCATTACTGACTGGAGGGTAATGGGGACACATGGAAATAAGACTTGTGCTCAGCATTTCTTTATCGCAGCCATTAGGTCAAAATAGGAAAAAAAAAGGTGGAGAACACAGAGGGGAATATTCCCACAAATTAGAAGTTAAAGTATGGGCGACCGAGGGTAGAAGGAACGAGATTATAGCCTGACGATGAGGTCATGGAACCATTCTAAGAGGTTCTATTTGACAATTCTCACCCGCACAAAAGATTCCTTATTTGCAACTCCCTCACCAATAATGAAAAAGAATAAATGGTATCATTTCTTAAAGATAATCACGACGTGTTTGCTTGGTAGCTATACAACGTGACTAACATAAATCCTAGAGTAATATGCCATAAGTTTCACGTTAATTTGGTATTCTCGCCGGTAATGCAAAAAGCTCACTAAATAGCTTCTGAGAAGGAAAGAGTACTAAAATGAGAGGTTGAGAAGATTTTAAAGTCAAGGTCCATCAAAAAAGTTTATTTCCCCGAATGGATTTCGAATCTAGTTGTAGTCAAGAACAATAATGGTAAGTGGAGAGTTTGAATTGACTTCACAGACCTAAATAAAGCATGTCCTAATAGTTTTCCTTTACCAAAGATTGACCAGTTGGTCGGTGCCACAACTTCTCATGAGTGGATAAGTATTTTATACGCGTATTCAGGCTACCATCAGATCCCCTTGTTTGGCCTTAACCAAGAAAATACTTATTTTATCACTATGCTTGTTCCTTAAAATTATACAGTCATGCCCTTTAAACTTAAGAATGCAGGAGCGACATACCACCGGTTAGTTACTAAAACGTTCAAACAACAATCAGGATATACTAAAGGTGTACATCGACGACGTGCTTGTAAAGAGTAAGCAACATGGTAATCATTTCCTAGATATTACGAAGACAATTGAAGTCTTTTGATATTAAATAATGACGCGTAATGCGACTATATGCTTATTTGGAGTACAATGCAGTTTATTCTTTGGTTACTTCGTCAAGTAGAGAGGAATCAAAAAGAATCCTGATAAAATTAAAAAAATCAGGATAATTCAGCCTCCTAAAATTGTTAGGGATGTTCAAAAGCTGACCAAAGTGCTTTATGCACTCAATTAGTTTATTTCCAGATCTTCTGAGCAATGCCAACCTTTTTTTCATTTATTTAGAAAAGATAAAAATGGAGTATGGAATGATCAATGCTCAACGACAATATAGGAGATCATGAATTACCTTAATCGATGCTCATCTATGGGCATCAGTCACCTTGACATGTTTTATGGCTCGAGGTTGATATCAGGATACTATAATGCCATAGATGAATCTATATTAATGTGACACCCCATAAAATCTTAGCAAGATTGACCAGGTCTAAAGTAAATAATACATGAGTCTAAATTAATTGAATTTTATTCTATGCATGACTGAAATAAAATTCAAGCGCATAATATAAATAATTGAGACATAATAAGAGTTAACAACATAATCTTGGATACCAATATAACCAACAGTAATAAACCCAACTTTGGAAATACAATTATCTCAAATAAATTTAACATCAACTGAAATAGTTTTGCTGACTTTAATAAAGCTAAATACAAAACTCGATATGATATAAATGTAAAGGAATGCAAAGTGAATGAGCATGTATGCTCGACACCTATATCCTAATGGAGTCAACAAGTGGAGGGAATGAAAATAGATTAATTAAGGTTAAGGCTGCAATGGTGACCTAGGTTTTAAAAAATAGATACAATAATTACAACATAGACAACAAGTCTACAAAGAGTTCAATTTAATGGGGGCTATAATAATAACTACTCATCTTCTTCTCATATTTTATATTTTTTAAGTTAACCCAACCCAAACAACCATAAATATATCAAATGTTTAAACCCAAGCTCAAGTAAACCCAATGATTCATCCATTCTCCTCTATTGAATATAATTAAAAGGTTCCATAACCAATAATAGAATATAAATCTCTAATACAATGTCACTACCTTTAATATCAACATAAGTACTGTCCTTGTCACGTACAACTAAATGGGATGCGCACGAGCTCGCACATAACGAAGGTTTAACCCTATCGCTTTAGGGGATCACTCGTACGTACTACGTATAATTATAAATCACCGCACACCTATAACGTCACAATGTTAATATGGGATAATCACTATGAATTCACACCAATCATATAGCCCCATACCCCAAATGATATGAAAGGATCCATTAAACCCCACAGGATACAATGGGTACTTTCAGCACGTAGCATTGCGGTAAATGACCAAGGTAAAACGTGTCGCATCATTAGGGTACCAACGCGGCCGTCCTCTTATGCGACCAATCAAAATCCTTCTTATTATATCCCACGAGCACGTAACCACACGGTATGATTACATATAAGATTAAATAATAACAATCCTAATATCAAAAGGATTACTAAGCATTATACCAAAATTCTTGAATTATTTAACCTCTTTTAAATAAGAATTAAAAGTCCAAGCAACCCAAAATCGTTTGAACAAAATCCCCATCTCGTTTGAACGAGATTCTATAAGTCGTTTGAATAGCCTTCTAAAGTCATTCGGACAAGAAACCTTGTCTTGTTCTAACGAGTTCTAAACTCGTTCGAACAAACCCCCTGATCTGGTTTGAACGAGCATCTCCTCCAGAACTCCAAATCCTCCATTGTCAACACTGAAACCTAAATTTGAAGCCTCTAATCATCACCAAACTCATCCTCCTTTTGATATAAGTTATCTAACAACATTATTAATCCCTACCTACAAATTATACTCATTAAGATAGTGATTTAAGGGTTTAATTTTAGATTATAGCCATAATAACCTTACTTTCCAGAACCCATAAAAAAAATCTCTGATCTACATCAATTCGTGAAATTAATCAGGAGCTTTTATTTTATTTAAGGTTTAGATCTTAATCCTAACTATTATAAGTAAAATCTAACTCCGGTTCATATGGATTTCTACTAAAAATAGGTGTTTAACATTAACATGAATATAAAACTTAAATTACCTCTTAATTTAATTACAAAATTAAGGATTTGATTTCAATAATCAAATTATAATATCAATTAGTTTAGATTCACATGAACATTTAATACTATAATACAAAGACAATTAAATTTATACACCATGAAAACTTGCCTTAGAGTTTTAGGTTGAATCAAAGCCAAGAAACTCTAATTCCTCTTCTCATTAGGGCGCCTCTCCTTTTTAAGCCTCTTAGGGTTTTCTCAAAAGATGCTAAAGTAAATTAGGTTTAGCCTAATGACTCCCCAATAGTGTTATCCACGAAATTAGCCCAAGGCCCATATGGGCCTCAACCCAATGAGCCCAAATACACCTCGAATGGCCAAAAACCCTTCCTAAACACTATACTAACCTAATAGGCTTAAAACATTTATTTTACATTAAATATGGACATTTTATGCATCCCCAAAGTCAACCCGAAATATGACAAAAACTAGGTGATTAATTTTCTCAGTAAATTATTAGATTAACGGGTACAAGTCCAATTATCAATTATTTAATTATTTATTAGTTAAGCCTGACACGACATTATAAGAAACTACACCACGATCGGTGGAATTTTGAAACCGAGGGGATAATCCAAACAAGGAAACCCTCAATACCAAATCCATAATAACTCCATAGTCTTCCATAATACTAAGTCAATTTCGAATAATAATTTAATGATTTATCGTGTGTTAAGTCCGATTTTCGCTACGAATAATATAACACATAAAACATATAAATAGTGGCATCACATGTCACTAGAGGCAAGTATAATAATTTCATAATCTAATTATTGCATGAAAATACGGGGTATTGCAATCAACCTACCTTGAAAATGCTCATGAGTTGGCCGCTCAATTCCAGCATGTCCAAATACAATAATTCTCAAGAGGAAACAACAACATGAATACCGTGGCCACTTTTTCTTCAACGGTCAAGTCTGACGTCAAGAGAGTGATACAGGTGGAATACCTAGAACAACTAAGCATCCAAAGAAAATAAGACAATGGCTTGGAAATAGCCATGGAAAGAGCTTCCAGTTGGATGGACTCAATAGTAAAGTATCTTAAGGAAGATGTTTTTCCCCTAGACAAAAGGGAAGCCCATAAAATTAGGGTGAAGGCTACCCGATTTTATTTATTCCTAAGAGTAAAGATCTACAAAAAATTATTCACTAGAATGTATTTATATTGTGTCTATCCCAGCGACGTCGATCTAGTCTTGTACAAGCTATATGAAGGAATCTGTATGAGTTATGTTAGTAGAAGGTCTTTAGCATTTTAAGAGATTAAGGAAGGGTAATAGTGGACCTATATGCAGAAATATGTCATCTCTTTTATGAAAAAGTGGAAGAAGTTCCAATTGTTCTCGTCACTACTCCACCAGCCAACCAACAACCTCAAGTCCCTAACTAGCCCATGGTCATTTGTTTAGCGTGGGTTGGATATCGTAGGACCATTGCTTACTGCACTTGGTAACCGGAAATACCTTCTAGCCAACACATACTACTTAACTAAATGTATTGAATTAAAGCCATTATTAACTATTAAAGATGTTGATATGATTAGGTTCACTTAGAGAAACATCATAACCCATTTTGATGTGCCAAAAATCCTCATCGTTGATAATGTCTCATGGTTATAAAGTAAGCCCTTCTAAGATTTCATTAGCAATCAAGCGATAATGCACAACAATAATTCAGTATCTTATCCTCAGAGTAATGGACAAGCAGTGTCTTCCAACAAAATGGTCCTTAGCGAAATGAAGAAAATATTAGAAAATAAAAAGGCAAGTGGGTGGAAGAGCTCCACCACATCCTCAGGGCATATCGAACAACTCTTAATAGGTTACGTGGGAAATACCCTTCACCTTACCCTATGGTATAGGGTTCATTATTTAACTAGAGTCAGGATTATTGACTATGAAGACAACCATAACTGATCAATGCTTGAATAAAGAAATGATCAGCATAGAGCTTGACCTCGAAGACGAAAGAAGGGAATAAACCCCGATTAGGTTGGAAACCTACCAACAATATTTGAAAAAATAATATAACAAAGTCAGGCATTCGAGGAAGTTTTAGTTTTTAGATTATGTCTTAATAAATATCATCAACAATGTGAAGAAGCCATCAAATGGAAAATTATGACCAAATTGGGAGGGTCCATTTTGAGTCACCAGAGACGACCTACAAGGAGTCTATCACTGGGAAACAATTGAGGAGATAACCCACGTTTGGAATGTATCCAATCTAAAAAAAAATTATTTTTAAGTCCAACTTTCAATTTGCCATTTATAGTTAATAATTATTTACATTTGGCAGTTAAGATTTTTCTTATTTCTTAATTCAAGTAACTTTAAATCCTCCAAGTGAAAAGATAATAATAAAGTGATTTACCTCATTATATTCATATGACCAGACTTTATTTTTTACTTATAATGTCTTATTAAATTGATTATACTTTTAGTCGCTACTCTAAGGCAACATATTTTGTCATTATAATATGACGACATAAGGTATTTCCCATGGAAAGAAAAAGTTCCACAAGGGATCCCTAGACACATAGAAATCCGACCACATTGGTCGGGTAAAATTTTGAATGGATGGATATAACCCTATGAGCAGGTGCATTCTTTCCAAAATGTTTGTATTAGGCCTAAGCTAAAGTGTGACGACACCTCCTAAAAAGTAAGACCAACAAAACAAATTAAGAATTTAGATAGGGGAATGCAATAATGGGAAAATATCATTTTAATTTAATTTAAATAATCATTGTTTACAAGTTCAATGATTACATCATCTTTGAGTACCACTACATGGACCAGCCCTGGACGTCAAGTGGGTAGTCTCTAGACTATAATGGGGCGTGCTATTTTCTCTATTATGGTCAGCCAAATACTCCTCGATTAATGATAGATGAATTGCATTAATTGGTACCCATGAGTTCTCACTCCAATACGGAGGATGGTTATAATATGGCAAGTCCATGGTGTACGTGTACCACAACTCGGAGTTCGGGGAAATTTGAGGACAATCAATGCGTTCAATCAACCATGCTTATAGGGCAGGTTTTTATCTTTATTAAGATGGATCGGGGAATTTAGCGGGCATCCATCATATCCATCAACCCAAACTATCTTCAACTGATATTTCACCCTCAAGATCCTCTAATTTAAGCTCATCTTGGTCACTTTATTTTCATAAAGCTTGTTCATCTTTTTCGAGGTCCTGCCTTGAGACAAGATTTTCATTTTACAATAATTTAACAATCTTCCTTATTTCTTTGAGCTCGATTGAAGACCCATGAACTTCTCATTCCAGTCGCAATAAAGTGATATCATCCTATGAAGTGTTGGGCAAATAGCCGAGAAGGACATCCTAGCTTGACCAGATGCATTAACCTTGTAAGAGGGTAGTCCCCTTGAAGGCTGTGAATATAATAATACAAGCAGAGGCGTAATCCCTATAGATATGGTGATAAAATAGTAACCCAAATACCCTCAATAATCACACATGAACACACAAAATTGTATATAATAAGCACTCAGATTGGACTCTCAAATCTCTCATGTATAACTCAAATAACAACAAAAAGGACTTCAGAAATAACTCGTTCAAAGGGCGAGAGAAGTAAGCACCCTAGATACACTTTGGTAAGCAGTTAACACACCAATAACCTCAAATATCTCCCCGGCTAGCTAATAAAAGCTTTATAATAAATGTCACTGGTGGGTGGATAAAACTCTAATTTTCAATAACTCTTTTGCTCTCAATGCGTTTTCTCTCTCTAGAAAGAACTCTCCATTCTTAGAAGTGCTTGAGGCCAATAAATATCCTTACACCCTTCCCGAGATATCTCAGTCCTCATTAATATGAAAGACCTTCCTCTCACACTTTAAGTCTCAAGTATTAAATGCCAGATGGGTTAGTACACCCTACGTCATAATCATTAAATGCTAGTACATGCCTTTTTCCCACCAACTATGCGTCAGATTGTCACGATAATAGTGGTTCAGTAAACAGTCTGATCGCCCCAATACCACACTGGTTTACTCAAACTCGGATTGGACAAAGGGTAGGTGGCTACTGATGTCACCTACAGTAGATGTGACATTTGGTAGACGGTTTTTTGGCTCAAAGCCCAATATACGATGAAACTCAAGGCTACTCTACACAAGATTCCATGGTAAAAGTTCTCTCAATATTTTACTAGGTGTATCTAAGATGGTCAAGACAAGAAATAACGCTGACTCACTTCTCAATCCTCCAAACCAACCCCCTCTAAAGTTCCTATAGCGAGGTCATTTGATAGATCACGTAAGCTCTCCCAAGCCCTTCCTGGCTTGGTCTCTTGCGAGTACTATTTGACCTCACACTCAATATTACAATCGTTACATCATTATAATCAATGTAATTAAAAATATAAAATTTGGCTATGTAAAAATAGAAGATAAAGATGAGTTCTCTCGATAAGTTTTCTCACTGAGCTTCATCACCAAGTTATCTCGCTGAGCTGCTTTGCTGAGCTGCCTTGCCGTCTTCATGTTGCTTCCTTATTTTGAGTCTCTTCTGTTAATTGGGGAAGCTCTCTCTAATTCAGATATTATCTTCAAGCCCTTTACATTTTCCCCTTCGTGTAGATATTTGTTGTGAGCATAAAAAATGTCCTAAAAAAAAATTCTCAATCCGATGGACCATATTCTTTTGCGGGAAAAAAAAAATCTCCCTTATTCGCCTCCATTTCAACTATTGTCGTTATTTCTATTAGAAAAAAGTTAAATTTTCCCTGATGTACCTGAGCCAAAGCTCTTTCATACTTTGGCATATGGCGAGGGGATATCGTAACTTTTTCTATGAGTAGAATCCAACCGTTCAATCTTCTTTATCTCTTGTTGAAATTATCCTGAAGTATTTATGAATCATGGCCGTCATCATTCTGACTACTCAAAAAAGGAAAATTCTCCCCGATGTACCCAAGGCAAAGCTAAACTAAATGAGCCTATTACTAGGGGACATCTTGATCTTTTTTAAACTTTGTGTAAAGACTATTGCCGATTTTCTATGATTGATTACTGTTCCTTTTGACTTCACACTGTTACTGAAAATTCTCCTTGATGCACCTTAATCCGTTCTACCATCTTCTGATCTTACAGAGAGGGTGTGGCCATCCCCGAATACATCCCCTTGCGGCGCGATGGGAGAGGATCCCTCCAGGTCTCGTGCGTCCCTCTCGAGAGAACCTCGTCCAACGTCGGTGAATGAGGTGAAAAATGTAGAGAGATAGAGTCGCCAGTCAATTTTACTCAAAACACACAAAAGAAAAGGGAACCATCCCGAAGGACAGCATCCAAAGACATACTGATACATACGAAACCAAAATGATTCAAAAAGGGTCCGGAGGCTAAGTTACGAAATAGGAAGGTGTTAGGCACCCATTCCGCCCTTGCGGTCTCTCATGGGTTATTGCTGTTTCCTTTATTTCCCAGTGATATGTGTGCATGTGTATACATAGTAGATATAGGAATCATCTACTTTTATCATGGAAGAGATAAAGCGAGTCATCCATAGGAATGTTACTAAAATTAATAAATGAAAATAGGATTTATGCGATTATCCTAACGTCGATCATTATAGGGGAATGATAACGTATGTGGAATAATACACCATTGAGAACAAATATATATATATATATATATATATATATATGTAAATACATAGAATTTGAGAGAATTAAGTCTAAAGAATATAGAAAAATGGGAAAAGAGTAGAAAAAGGACTCGAGTCTCAGATTTTACCCTGAGATGCCTACGTATCCTATAGAGGCATCAAAGTCCACGTAGTTCGTATGAAAAATGAGGGGTGGGATTTATCCCATAAATCCAACCAGGGACTTCTCTTGTATGTGTGTGTGTGTAAAAAAGTATTTTAGTTGTGAACAAATGTGAGAATTCCCATTTGGAATTTGTGTGCAAATCCTCTTTTTTCTTATTTTTTTGAGTTTTTATTTATATGAAAATAAAAGATGTGAAATAATACTAAATAAAAGGTATATTAGGATATGTGAGATGAGAGAATAAAAGTGCTAAGTAATAAAACAAGTTAATGCAAATTTATGAGAATTTAAGGAGAGAGTTGGAAGAGTTGTACCTTCTTGGAGATCTTGAGCTTGATCTTGGATGTTGGAGAGAAGCCCTTGCACTTGGATGATGATGGAGGGAACTTAATTCACCAAGTTTGATGAAAGGGATGATGAAAAGCGAAGGATGGAAAGGGATTTGGATGTGGAAATCACGCTGACTTTGAGAGAGGTTTTCGGGATTCGCTGAGAGTGAGGTAATTCAGATCTGGGTTCCCTTTGCAATGAGGTCAAGCCCAACTTTTCATAGGCCCAGGGCATTGCCGATCGGCATAACCCTGGTCCTACCAATCGGCAAGTGCGTTTAGGCATACAATCGATAGGCAGGGTCTGGGACCTACCGTTTGGCAGTCTCTTTCAGGCTCTTTCGAAAAATTGGCCATAGAGCGCAAACCATTGATCTAAATCATGCATGGGGAAAACCATTAGAAAGGTAATTCAGAGAACTTCGAAAGTCCTTTGGACCTCTCCCGGATTCAGGAGTTGACTTTGGGTCAAATGTGGCTCTGAAGCGCTTATCGGTTCTTTGGACGGGGAAACTTCGGACGTAAATGGATCGTTTGTCCGTATGGTAAGTCGAAATCACACACGAGGTGGACCATTCGAAAGTTTAGGATATGTACTTTGACATTCCAAAGAGTTTGACCCGGTTTGGGGAGTTAACTTTGGTCAACCTGTCCATAGAAGCATTCGCTGGCCTCTCGGAATAAAATGGATCGTTCGTCCGTACCGTATGTCAGAATCGCCCATGGGGAAAATCGTTGGAAAGGGGTTTTAGTTCCCTTTGAAGATTCATTCAGCCTCGATCGAGATGAAGAGTTTACTTTGGTCAAACGGAACTCGGGAGTGCCCGGTGGCCTCCTGATCGGGTTTCGGGGGAAAACGGATCGTTTGTCCATATGGTAAGTCAGAATCGCTCACGGGATGGACCATTGGAAAGTGGATTTAGTGCATTTTAAAGATTTATTCAATTTCGGTGGTGCTGAAGAGTTTGAGTTTTTGGTCAAACGGAGCCTAGGAGTGTCCGATGACCTCTAGGTCTGTACCCGGGGCATGACTTGGGTTTGCAATGATTGAGGGAGGTGCTGGGGACCTAAGGAGAGGTTATGGGGGGGGGGGTATTAGAATGGCGTGTCTAGAGATCCCCTCAATGGGTGAGTTTGGAACAAACGATAGTCGTCGAATAGACACCACATGATGCTTTTGAAAGAGGATGACTGGAGGCTCAAGGTCGATTCTGAGGACCTAAAGATGAGGATAACCGATTCTGCGGGTTGAAGACAATTATGAGGACTTAAAGATGAGGGTGACTGATTTTTCGGGTCGAAGCCAATTTTGCGAGCTTGAAGGAACATGCTGGGGATGGTCTGAAAGGAAGTGATGACCAAAGAAATGATGGGGGTGACTAATTCTGCGGGCTTAAGGTGAGATGACCAATTCTGTGGGTCAAAGACAATTCTGTGGGTTTAGGTGAGATGAAAAATTCTGCGGGTGGAAGCCAATTCTGCGGGCTTAAGGTGAGATGACAAATTCTATGGATCGAAGTCGATTTTGTGGGCTTAAGGTGATGATCCAAGACCGCGGCCAATTATGACTTAAGAGAGATGAGGACCAAGGAATGAGGTTAATTCTAACCTAACTAAGGTGACGATCTAAGACTGAGGTCAATTCTAACCTAAGAGAGGTGACAACCGAGTACCGAGGTCAATTATGACCTAACTAAGGTGACGATCCAAGGTCGAGGTCAGTTCCGACTTAAAAGAGGTAACGATCGAGGACCGAGGTCAATTCTGACCTAATTAAGGTGACGGTCTAAGACCGAGGTCAATTCTGACCTAAGAGAGGTGACGACCGAGGATCGAGGTTAATTCTGACCTAACTATGGTGACGATCCAAGATCGAGGTTAATTCTGACCTAAAATAGGTGACGACCGAGGCCCGGGGACAATTCTGACCTAACTAAGGTGACGATCCAAGACCGAGGTCAATTTTGACCTAAAAGAGGTAACGACCAAGGACCGAGGTCAATTTTGACCGAACTAAGGTGACGGTCCAAGACCGAAATCAATTCTGACCTAAGAGAGGTGATGACCGAGGACCAAGGTCAATTATAACCTAGCTAAGGTGACGATCCTAGACCGATGTCAATTCTGACCTTAGAGAGGTGACGATGAGGATCGAGGTCAATTCTGACCTAACTAAGGTGATGATCCAAGATCGAGGTCAATTCTGACCTAAAGAGAGGTGACGACCGAGGACCGAGGTCAATTCTGACCTAACTAAGGTGACGATCTAAGATCAAGGTCAATTCTGACCTAAAAGAGGTGTACATTTCCTTCGATAAAATCAAGGATTTTGCAGGGGATAAAGATTGGATTTTGGGTTCCGCTGGGGAATAGCGAATAAGATAGGGAAAATATAGAGCGTCCTTTGGAGACATTGATGGGGAGGATAGTATCTGGGGAAATTACCTCATGATTTTGTTTTGAGCTGGGGACCCGATTGCTGGGGAAATCCTTGTGTCTTTTGGAGACTTTATGGAGGAAAGGCAAATTTGATGCTGTAAACTTCACTGGGGAAGTGATTAGGTTGTCCAGGTATTGGACGTATTGCTCGGGGAGGTTTGAGACCTTTGGGGTATAGTAGGCGATTCTGGGAGAAGATTCACTTGGCTTTTGAGAGTTTTTCTGGGGAAATAGAGGGAGTGAGAAATTTCCTTGGTGAAGATGTTCTAAATCTTTCTTGGAGTTTTTAGGAATTTTCTAAGGATTTTTCAGGGTCTTCTGATATTTTTGGGGAATTTTTGTACGAAATTTTAGGGGGGTGCCGATCGGCATGGTGTAGAGGGTGCCATTTGGCAGTGGCACGAAGTTTTGGACTGCCTCGGGAAGGTAAAGGGGCAGTGCTGATCGGTAGGTGGGGAGTGAGTGCCGATTGGCATGACCCTCGGCATCCTATATAAAGGGAGAGAATTCCCTTCATTTTTACAGCTTATTTCCTTCTCTCTTTCTGCGATTTTTCTCTGCAAATTGTTTTAGCATTTTGTAATCTGAAAAATGCTCGCTTTTGTGAGCACTACTGTACACAGGGACTGCTGTACGTCGGGAATGAATTTATTTAAATTAAAAAGTAAATTATATTTTTATCAACCAAATTATCATTTTGAGTGCACTAGCGCGTTCGGAAGGGTCGAAATAGATAGAAAACACTAGCCGGGAGTTTAGTTTGGGTCCCGGGTTTTTTTAGGCCAAACCAACAACCTAGAAGGGCATTTTGGTAATTTTAAATATTGAGGAATTAAAACCCACGAATTTTAGAGTTTATTTTTATATTTTTAAAGAGGCCACTAAGGCCATTACCAGCAAAAGGCAAGAGAGTGGGCTACGGGAGTTTTGAGAGAAGTTAGAAAGAGGGTAAAGGAGGTTCCAAACCAAACTATCTCCCATCACCAGAAATTGGAAAGGATTTGTGACCGGAAAGAAGAGAGAAAGCCAACCTTGATCATCAACAACGAACCAGAACATCAGATTTAAGGCAAGTGATTTGATATTATTAAGTTCAATGAATATTTCTTCCATGTTTAGTGTAGAAACTGTATTTGCCTTGAAAGATTTGATGAAAACCAATGGGATTATTGTGAAACTTATGATTTTGGGATAGTAATTGCATGTAGAATACTTATGGACAAATTCAATACACAAAACATAACTTTTGATGATTTGGAAACGGATTTATAAGGAGTCTTTGTAGTCAATTAAATTCTGAGTTCATGTTCATAGGGTTTGGGGCAAGAATTGGGGATTTGTGATTGTTACATGTTGATTAGTAAGATTTGACCCAAAAAATATGTTAAGGAATGACCTAGGATGACTTAAAATAGTTTATACACGTTAAAACGTAATTTGGTTGATCTTAAGATGGATTTAGAGAAGAGAAAAATGAAGAAAAACGAGTTGGGAAATTTTTGGGTGTTTTCTGCCATCTTGTTAGAAGACCTGCCCAGGTCGTTCGAACGAGCTTCTAACGAGATGACAGTACTTCTTCTAACGAGTTGGTAGTTCATTTGAAGCCATTCATTTGAACGACACTCGTTCGAACCTCGTTCGAACGAGATATCTAACGGGTTGACATAATGGCCTTTTTAGGCCCGATTCTATTTAGAACTTCCATTAGGCTTATTTAATTGAGTGTTAACCTTCCCTTGTTGACTAGTGGGTATAGTTGTAAGATTGGAGTACGTTGAGGAGTAAAACTTAGGATTTTGTAGGAAATCGGATGACATTTATGGGTTAAGAAATAAGTACCAAATATTTCGACGTGAGAAGGGTTGACAACTTTAATGTATATTATTCGGGGATTTGTAAACGTGCATCATTTAATGACGGTATAGGAATGTAAAATATACCTCTATTGATATTATAAGATATCTAAGATGTGTGAACGCTTAGTATATGTGGTTACCTGTGTATAACATACCTACCATACTTGCTATCACAGGAGGTCGGCATTCGTTCAGGGCCATCTAATCTTTGTGTGCCTACGGGGGGATATAGATTGGTACCTCAAGGACATAGGTCAGAAAATAACTTATTTTGGAGTTAATAAGTCTTCTGATCATGGGAGTGTAGGTATGTGCGTGACCCATGTGATGTGAACTATGTTCGCCTCTATTATGTGTGATTGTTACCTGGCAAAACGATTCCTGAGAGATTCGGAATACGTGATCCTTATGTACGTGATGTACCGGGATTTGATAGCAGAGTATGTGTGCACCGCAGCCTAGTCTAGGGGTGCCATTATTGTATATTATGATGAGACTGATATACCGAATTATTGAAATGAACTGTTTATATAAGTATAAGTGTGAATTAATGTAACATCTTTGTAGAGTTAAAAATGGGAAAACTCTTAGTAATTATTATAACTAATTCTGATTAAAAACAGTAAGACCTCCAGCTAATATTAAGATATTGGGAAATGAACTTTGAATTTTAAAGTAATGATAGGTCATGGATTGGACTAGTTGATGGTAGTATAACTAGAACGGGTACGGGTAAGATAGGTGTGCACAATTAGTTGAGAGGTGATGACTCATGTGAGTTCACGCACTATCATGTATTTTATATTCACTGTTTAATGATATTAAACACTTGCTGTATTTTAAACTGTTTTCACAATCGGGCTCTGACCCGTTTGCTTTCAAATCTATTTTCTTGTAAAAACCTTTTAGGTGCCCAGCCACAAGGACACCAAGCGTAGGAGTTCCATTCCGGTGACACGCTGTAGCTGCTGTGGAAGTTACAGGACCTCGATAGTAGACGCCTCCACTTTCTACCCTGACTCTATTTTACTCATCCGTAGGGCATGTCGCCCCTTTTCTTTTAGAGACATCCTATTTACTCAGTTTTATTTCAGATTTTGGGTTGTAACTAATTTGTGATTCAGACTTTGTATTTGGTTGTATTTAGTATTTGGATTATTAGAGGAGTATTCCTCCAGATTCATTGTCATTCCATTATTATTCTATTATGACTGTGTTGTGGTTGTGGTATTAGTATTTCATAATTTAAATGGATTATATGTTAATCGAATTTAATTAAAATTGACAACTCACTTTTTAAATATTAGGTGGCTAGTAATTATTAAAACGTTTTTCGACAGTGATGCTATGAACTGAACCAACTTGACATTTTGTATTAATTTGAATAAAGGAGTAGTTACCCGGTATTTAATTAGTCGGAGTGTCACAGTGGGTTCGGGCGGTGTCTCGTTGTTTTTTTTTCCTTATTTCCTGCCAAATTTGATATAACACATAAAAACATATATATATATGCAACGCAAGTTTTATTTATTTATTATCTTTTGTTAATGATGAATGAATGCATGCACATGTGATTTTTTACTTTGCTGCTGAGACCGTAAACGGAGATATTTTTGGGATTTTTAAGGAAAATTTAAAAGGTGAGAAATTATATAAGATGAAAAGGGGATTTTTGAAATTCTGTTGAGAATATGAATTTATTTTTTTCTTATTTTGACAAGAAATAAAAATTTGCAAAAGTAGGGGGTTACCAATCGGCAAGCCCCTTGTCCTACCTATCGGCAGTCAAGTCCAGTCTTATCAATTCACCCTCTTCAGCCTTTGGTATCTTGTGGGGCAGGATTCCTTTCGATTTCTGCAGGGGTTATGTCTTTTGTGAGGGTTTGAAAGTATAAAAAGGGGTAAGGGTGGAGTATTTCCATCACACCTTCACACTTTTATTTTCCCACATTCTCACTTGCTTACTATTTCTGAATCTTGCAAGATGGCTCTCCCTGGTAGTATTGAGTTTTCTAATTACCTCGAAGCCATGAAAGCAATGAGCTCTTACAATGTCGACTACGATGCTTTCAATATGCGTCGAGTCTCTTTGTGGCGCAGTCAGCCCATTGAGTGGAGCATGCTGATGGCGGCGGTACAATTTTGGTACCCCGAAGACCATGTATTTCACTTTGGGTTGAATGAGGTTTGTCCTACCTAAAAAGTTTTTTCTGTCATGCTGGGGATAAATCTCAGCGTTGCTGTGACTTTACCTAAATTTTCTAGTTCTCCCAGGGATTTGTTGGTCGGGCTTCTTTATATTTTACCTTCGACGGCTAGGCCACTGGTCATTGGAGGAATGATCTCCCTTTTGGCGTTGTTACAATCCATGCATTTGCAGGAGGTTGGTGATGCTGGATACGCCAGAGTCGTTGTTCTGGGCTTGGTTTTAAAATTGTTGCTGGTGACTAGTGAACTGTTGGTGGACCCACAACTTGCAACCGTTACTTCATGGATGTCATATCATCGTAATCCTGTGGCGGTGATACTTGCGAAAACTTTAAATGGCCTGGATGCCTGGCAAGAAGGTCATTCTGACTTTCTGAGGGGTAGCCCCGTGATATTGTTCATGTGGTTGTCTGAAAGACTTCACCTGGTGACTCCTCCAGAATATCCTTCGTCGACTGTACCCAACTTCTTCTCGCGTCATTTCATCAGCGTTGGATTGGATATTGGGAGCTGGGAGAACTGGTTTGTGGAGCATGAGGCTCTAAATCTATACTGGTCAGTGCCTTAGTGGGGACAGCTGCTGCCTATTCTGGAGCTGGGAGAATATTCGTACGTTCGGCTGGTTGGTCTCAAACAGTTGATTAGGCACATATTCTTCATATTTATCCCCTTAATTTCGGTATTTTTATGATCCTGTGTAGAGTAAATTTGTCTCGTATTTATGCTAATAACCCCTTTTGGCAAGTATTCCTTGTTTTGTGTCTTTCTCATGTGCTTTATAGGTATTTCATGCAAGTTAGTGCGAAGGAGAACTCAAAACAGTGAAAGAAAGCAAGAAATGTGAAGTTCAAGGGCATTTTTATAATTTTGCAGCCTTATTCCGGAGGTGGGTCCAATTGGAAAGTTGAAGATATTCCAGTTACAAGAACACTGGAAAAAATGGCACCTCAATCCGAGCTACGGTGAAGAAGTTACGAGGTTTTGAAGTTGCGAGATAATGAAGAGTCATTTTTAGAAATGAAGAGTCATTTTCAGAACTGAAGAGTCAAAACTCTTGAAATTTCTTGTTTAATTCATTTTTATTAGTTGTAAAACGTGGGGAGGTAAGGGAAGAGTCAAATTTAGGTATTATAAAAGGGCAAACCCTATTAGGAAGTTGAGAGAGTTATTTTTATCAAGTTGTAGGAGGCTAGTAGTTAATTTTTAGAGGATTCTTGTAACCAAGAACCCTAGTTTTGAAGTTTGGATACTATTCAAGATTCAAAGATCTATTCATGATTCATCATTCATCCATTGCAAGAAATTTTAATTTATTATTTTTACTGCTTTCATAGTTAATTTAATTAATTTTCTCTCTCTAGTTTTCCATTCCCAATTTAAGTCATGTTCTCAATTTTCTAGATTTAGTTATGAATTCATGCACTTTCAGCTTTAAGTTTTCTTTTATTTTAATCATGTTAAGCTAAGTTTTTAAGGGTGGGGATGCATGAACCCAACCCGATGTGGTATGCATAGATATAAAATTTATCCTCTAAATTAAATAAGTGATTAGATCGTGTTGTATTGTTTCACAACCATTGTAGAACTTTTGACCTCATTTGCCCTAGGTAACCGGGGTGCTTAAGGATGCAACGTGCGTGAACTATTGTAACACTGCTTTACTCATTCTTTGATTATGTATGATGCGGGCTTGAACCTCATATATTTAATGCTTTGGAGTACTAAAGACTGGGTTTGATCAATTATCTAATTTATGACTAAATTTGTACTGGCATACACACTAGGGTTTGGGGGAGTGTCTTCTTAACCCATTTCTTCATTCATATTAATTCTTTCTTAGTTAGTTAATTTTGCATGCATAGGTTAATTTAATTGAATCTAGTTAATTAATAGATAAAATCCATAAAATTCAATCATCTTTTTCTTTTCTTTTATTTTAACATCAACTTTAGAATTAAACTACCTTACCTTTATCGTCACGTTCACACGTCCTAATTCCCTGTGGATTCGATACCCAGACTCGCCACTATACTCCTTAAGAAGTGTAGTTACAAGTTTAGTTTTTTTTTGTATTGAAGTTGGAAGCCGATAACAACGACTAACGTATTACACGGATGCTCGGTTTACACCTCGATCAACAAACCTCTTTTGATTTCTCTTGGCAGCTTCTGCACCAATTTGGCTGGGAGCAGGTTGTGCCACCTGGGACACTAGATTTCTTTCCGGTAGAATATTTGACTGAGTGTCTACACATGAAACTTGGATCTTTGTGGGAGATTCGGCATCTGTCGACCCATCCCTCTCAGTCTGTTGGGAGATTTTGGCACATCCCTGGGGATTATATGAAGTGGTTGTGGAGGAGAGTAGTTAGCAAGATGTTGGAAGTGGATACTGTATAAAGATGGTTTGCCTTATTTAATACCATGGAAGGAGGTGTTGTGGTTTTTTTGAAGATGGTTCGAGCTTATCGGTCCATGGAGGCTCTGTGGCACTCTATTCAGGCAGGGGAAGCTTGGGGACCCCAGGATGTAGATGATGATGATGGAGTAGGATCCTCTGGTAGCTGTGGATAGGACTCTTGGAGAGTTTATTATGTACTGAGAAATAAGTTTGGGAATTTATTTGGCTTTGAAGGTAGGGGGAGGGAATTATCAGTTCCTTTTCTTATCTAATTGTACCGTAATTTCTTATTAGTGAAATAAATAAGTTTTTGATCATCCAGCTGTACCTTTTTTATGAGTTTTGTATTTTTGAATTATCTATACTGATCGCTAAGGCATACATAATCCTTTTGTTCAAGTATATGTTAGAATGAGCTGTCTTTCTCGGAGATAAGAAAAGAATAATTTTTTATGAAAAAGAAAGGGCCGTGCTCATGTAAAATGTGTGAGTTGCCTACGTACCTCTGGGGTTTTGAATTTTTTTTAATTTGCTTGAAAATGATTTTTACAGAGGATCAGGCCCACGTAGTTCTCGGTAGAGGGAAATGAAGATTTTTTTTTCTTTTTTTTGAATAGGAGGGTGATGAGAAGAGTCGTAGCGCGCCGAGATTTCGGACTAGGGGTAGAATTTCTTAAGATGGTACAGGTTGACTGGACGAGCCATCTTTTCTCCATCTAGGTCGATGAGCATGGCGGCACCGCCGGGCAAGTTCTTCTTGACAATGTATGTCCCGCTCCAATTGGGCTTGAATTTCCCTCTGGGGTCCCAGATGGGTTTTATTATTTCTTTGAGGGATAAATCCCCCTCTCGGACACCGCGGTCCTTGAATCTCTTATTGAATGATCGGGCTATTCGGCGATGGTACCCTTGTATGTGGTATAAATCTTTCAATCTCCTTTCATCTAGGAGGGTCATCTCGTCAATACGGCTTTGGCACCAGTCTTCTTCACCGACCTTGCTTTCAAGCATGACTTGCAACGAGGGTATTTATAGCTCCATGGGTAGGACTGATTCCATGCCGTAGACTAGAGAGTAAGGGATAGCCCCAATAGAGGTTCATATTGAGGTTCGGTAGCCCCATGGGTGTAAGGTATTCGGTCGGCCCAATCTCGATAGCTTTCGGTCATCTTACTGATAATGGCTTTGAGGTTCTTATTGGCGGCTTCTACTGCACTATTGGTCTGAGGTCGATAGGGAGAAGATTTGTGTCTCTGAATCCCATACTCGTTGACCACTTTTGTAACTTCTACCTTAAAATGCAACCCGTTGTCTGATACTAGCTCGTGCGGGTCCCCATATCGACTGATGCTATTTTTCTTGATGAATTTGGCCACTTTCTTGGCATTCAGCACTGCGTATGACTCTGCTTCAACCCATTTGGTGAAGTCATCAATGGTAACTAGGATGAACTCATGCCCTTTGGAAGCCTTCAGTGTAACCTTCCCTATGATGTTGATACCCCATGTGGAGAATGGCCAGGGGGAAGTCATGTTGTATAATTCATACGAAGGCAGATGCTGAAGATGGGAGAACTATTGGCATTTGAGGCATCTTCGAATATAGGCGGTGTAATCCTGGGTCATGGTGGTCCTGTAGTATCCTTAACGGATGATATTCTTGGCAATAATGTGACCGTTTATGTGGGTCTCGCATTCCTCGCTGTGGATTCTCTACATTACCTCTTCAATGTCAGCCCCTGCGATGCAGTGTAGATGGGTTCCATCGAAGTTTCTCTTGAATAATGATTTATGACAGATGATGTACTGGGTGACCAGTCTTCAGAGGGTCGCTCGGTCTTTCTTGTTAGAACCCTTAGGATACCTACCATGTTTGAGGAGGTGTCAGATATCATAGTACCAGTAATTGGCTAGCTTGGTATCTTCTGCGATGACGAGCCCAGTGTGGTAGTAGTGGGTAGGTTTATCTTGATTTTGAACTAGGAAGGGGGTTATTGTTATTCTTTTAGGCATGTCGATCATAGTGGCCAAGGTAGCAAGGGCATCGACCAGGTTATTCTTTGCTCGAGGTAGGTAATGGAAGGTGATATCATGGAATTGGAAGGTTAGTTCTTCTAAGTGGGCATGAAAGGGTTGGAGTTTCTCGTCCTTAACTCTTCACTTTCTGAGCACTTGATCGATGATGAGAGAGGAATCCCCGTAGACATCTAAGTATTGAATACCTTTCTTAAGAGAAACTTTGAGGCCTACCGTGCATGCCTCATATTCAATCATGTTGTTGGTGTAAGGGAAATCCAATTTGATGGTGATGGGAGTGTGGGAGTCATCTGGGGCAATCAGAAGTATCCCAATGCCATATCCCTTTTTGTTGGCGGCACCGTCAAAGAAAATTTGCCACCGGAGATTATCCTTGGCAGTGCAGAGGATGTTTTCACCTGAAAATTTGGAGATCCAGACATCAGCTTCATCCAAGGAGTAATCAACAAGGTAGTCAGAGATGTCTCTTCCTTTTATGGCTTTTTGCGTGATGTACATGATATCAAACTCGACTAGGAGCATCAACCACTAGGCTATTCGGCTGGATAAGGCAAGTTTATCAAATAGGTATTTAATGGGTTCCATTCGGGATACAATTTTGATGGGAAAGGCGAGCATGTAGTGCCGTAACTTTTGGATGACCCAGACAAGCGCGACACATGCCTTTTCCAAAGCAGTGTAGTTGACTTCGTATCCGACCAATTTGTGACTGGCATAATAGATGGCTCTTTCTTTGCTGGAATCTTCAAAGTATTGGTCTAGGAAAACCCCAGCTGCAGTGTCGGTTATGGTTAGGTATAGGAGCAAAGGGAGACCAGGCTGTGGTGGCATGAGTACCGGGGGTTGGGTCAGACATTGCTTGATTCGGTCAAAAGATTCTTGGCAGGCCTCGTTCCAAACCTTGGTTGAATCCTTTAGGAGTAGTTTGAAAATGGGCTCGCAAATGGAGGTTAACTAGCTGATGAACCGACTGATGTATTGTAATTTCCCAAGAAAACCTCGAACTTCTTTCTCCGTTCGGGGAGGTGGCATCTCAAGTATGGCTTTCAGCTTGGCAGTATCTGCTTATATCCCTTTCTCACTGACCATGAATCCCAAGAGTTTTCCCTTTGTAACCCCGAAGACGTATTTCTGTGGATTGAGTCTCATCTGATACTGTCTCAGTCGTTCAAATAACTTTTAAAGAGCGGGGATATCTCCTTCTCTAGTATTGGATTTGATAATCATATCATCCACATATACCTCAACTTATTTGTGAATCAGATTGTGCAGGATGGTTATGGAAGCCCTCTGGTAGGTATCCCCAGCGTTCTTGAGACCAAATAGCATGACAATGTAGATAAAGGTTCCCCATGGGGTGATGAATTCGGTCTTTTCTTGGTGATCTGGGTGCATTTTGATTTGATTGTATCCGGCAAACCCGTCGATGAATGACTTAAGAACATGATTGGATGTGTTGTCCACGATTATGTCGATATTGGGTAGCGGATAATCATCTTTTGGAGAGGCTTTGTTCAAGTCCCGGTAGTCTACACACATCCTAACCTTCCCTCCTGATTTCGACATAGGCATAATAATTGCCAGCCATGTGGGATATTCGATCACACGACTGAAGCCTACGTTCAGTTGTTTGACCACCTCTTTTTTTACACTGAGCGTCCATTCAGTGTGGAGCTTTCTCAACCTTTGTTTAACTGGATTGTAATATGGATGAGTGGGGATCTCATGTTGAGCTATTTCAGGGTCAATGCCAAGCATATCGTCATAGGACCATGTGAAGACATCAACAGATTCCTTTAGTAATTCTTCGAGTTGTGCATGCTCATGCTCGTCGAGGGTAGCCCCTATCCTAATCTCGCGCTGTTGGCTACTAGAACCGAGGTTAATAATAACTATCTCTTCTTCATTAACTTGAATGCGGTTATGTTATTTATTATTAACCTTATTTAGACCAGTTAAGAATTGTTCATTTGCAAAATCATCATCATCAAAAGTTTGATTAGAATCTAAACAGTTAATGTAAGGCACAACAAGATACTCAATATCTTCATATATTTCATTGATAGGAAAAACAACATTAAAGATACTAAAAATCTTCATTTATTTCATTGATAGGAAAAACAACATTAAGAACATCATCAAAGGAGGACTCGATTACATTTGAGCAAGGATAGACAACAAAAGAAAAAAATAGTGTAAATATTGGGATTACGGGGATTTCAATAGGTAGAACTGGTGCAGTATGCCAGTTGAGGAGAGGTGTATCAGTAGCTTTAATCAGGTGGGTGGATCCAGTGATGTAGTGCTTGAGTGAACCATTCAGAGTGTCAGCCACAGTGTTTGTAAGTTGAATGAGTCCTCAGAGTCACTTTCCTCAGAATCTTCGGTATCTTTGATGAGCGGTTGTACACGATGTTGGGAACTTTCGACCCATAGGTAGCTGTCTTGGAAAAAGATCTCCATTCTGGGTTTCATCTTCTTGTCTGTATGGTCATACCATGGTTCTGAAAAGCCTCAAAAGGGGAAGTCTTCACCCTCTTTGATGAATCTTCAGTTCAAGGAGTCTCCTGGGATGGTTTTAATATAGTCTAGTCTCCTCTTTGATCGAGACTGGTGGATCATTTTGAGCTCTTGTTCTGTTGGTTGATACATCAAAATCGCAAGGAAGGAAAGCTTTCTTTAGTTCAATGGGCTCAAGAATGCCTTGCTGTCTTTGCCCTAGCCCCAGTCCGATCATGAAGTGCATATTTTTGAACATCTTAATCACATTGACGTTTCCATGAGGGTCGTATTTTGGACAAACCCTGTCTTTGAAATCGTCCCCTGTCAGGAGTAGGAGTGGCTCAACTCGGAATCCTGATAGGATCATATCATTTGATTCATGCTGTATCTTAAGGATTGGACTGCTGGTACTTGCACCCTCGGTATTATCATTGTTGCCCAAGATGGTGATGACCCATCCGTCGGCGAAGAACTTCAATTTCTTAGGAGTGAGGAAGACACACCCTTGATACTATAGAGCCAAGGTCATTCGAGTAACAGGTTGAAACAAGATGGTATATCAATAACTTGGAATTCAACGATAGGTTTTATAGGTCCAACCCCTATTACAAGTTTTATGGATCCCATTACCTCCCGACGGGTATTATCATAGTCACATACAACAGCGGAAGTTAGAGCGAGGTCAGTTTCTTTCAGTCCTAAGCATTTGAAGGTTCTTAATGGGCAAACATTCAAAGCGAATCCATTATCGATAAGAGAGAGTGGTACGACCCTCCCCATAACTTCGACGGATTTGGTGAGTGCATGATTGTAGTTTGCCCCAATTCTGGGGATTTCTTCTTCAAAGAAGGATAGCATTCGAGTAGAGGGCAAGGATCCGACCAAATTTATCGCCTCTTCTGGTGTGGTAGAAGGAGGAACTGTGGGTCCAGTGAGCAACTTGATAAAGGCATTTCTGTGCATCTGAGAAGACATGAAAAGACCCCATAGAGTGATATTAGCTTGAGTTTTCTTTAGTTGATCGAGGATCTTGCTCTCCTCGAGGGTCATCTCTGGCATAGGAAGGTTTTCAACGCCCTTCCCTTTGTCATTTTTTGGTAACGAGCTTGGGATTTGGTAATGCCTCCCTGATCTGGTCATGTGTACTGAAGAAGGGCAGAACATGAATCCTGTTTCCTCATCAATCTTAGGTTGTTCTTCCACCTTATTTATTTCTCCGAGGAGATCCTCAAATGATATCATCCCATACATGTTAGTTATCGGGCCAGTTTTCTCGTAAACGTTTTCTTCATTCGAATCTCTAAATTCTTCCCCCATCCGGTGGCAATAATTTTGTCCTTCTATGTAAAGTTGATGCATTCCATATCTTCAATGGCTTCTTCATACAGGTCTTCCCATTCTGTGGGGATATATAAGGGTGAGGGGACCAGGCACCCTTACGATTTCAGAGTATCAAATAAGTCGATCATACTGCAGATATCATTAGTTTTCCTGAATAATTCTGTTATGATCTGGATAACATCATCTAGGCTGACTGCATCGGTCAGTACTACCCAATGGTTTAACTCTCGAGCCCATTTTCATGCTTCCAAGAACATCATACTGAACCTCTGGCAATCAATGGTCATCTGTGAGGGCAATTTCAGCCCGAACTCTAAGAGTTGGTTTAACACTTATGATAATTCCATACTTCCATTTAGGAACGGGTAAAGATGGTGATGTATGATCTAGTAAGGAGTGACAGTGCCTGATCAACGAGGCTAATGGGGTGTAGGAGGAAATATGGGCAAGTTTAGAGAGGTTTAAGAGAGTATATGGGTGTGATTGGAGTTGAGGGATCAAATTCTGGGTTCATTTCTAGGAAGATAGCATTGGTATGATTTGGGAGTGGGTTGTGAGTAGTGTTTGTCTTAGGATTGGCTGGTGGGGCAATGGTACCACATTGGATTATGTTTCGGAGGTGAAAGCATTGGTCAGTGGTATGACCAGTGGTTTGGTGAAAGGCGCAATGGGCATCTGCCTTAAAGTTTATTGGGAGTGGATTTGGCAATGGACGGCGATCCAAGGGTTTGATGAGGATTTGGCTTAGCAGGGCTTGATAAACTTCTCTGAGAGATCGAAAGTGGGGATAGTATTGTCCTCCCATCGTTGCTCGGACATGGGGCAAGAAGTTCTTCTTCACTATGCTGACTTGTTCTTTCTCGGAAGGCTGATTGGTCATGATAAATGCTTTTTCCCTCCATCGGGCTATGAAGTTACTGGCTGATTCCCCAGAGTTCTGTTTGAGCAGCTCTAAATCATGGCGGGTGACCTCAAGCTCTAAGTTGTACTTGTATTGCGACATGAATTCTCGGGCCACATCCTCCCAGCTACGGATTATGGACTCCTCGAGAGACAAAAACCATCAGAGGGAGCTATCCTTCAAAGTTTGCTAAAATAATTGGGCCATCACCTCTTCAGAAGCCCCTAGGAGAGTCATGGCACGGTGATAACTGTGAAGATGGACGATCGGGGGTCCACTTCCTTCGAATTTCTCAATATTTGGCATCTTGAACTTCTCGGGTAACCTTTATTTAGGATAATGAGACATGTGGGTGTATTCCATGTAATTTCTGAAGATTCGGACTTGGTCGAACTTCTTAGTTAGCATCTTGAGATCTTCTTTGACTTTGTTCAATTCTTCCTCTTTCGAATCAACGGTCACAGGCAAGTTAGCCCCAAGCCGGTAAGGTTCGACATAGGAAGCTAGGCAGGCGGCGACCCATTAATAGAAGGGGCACATGGAGCGTGCTGATACTCTTCAGGAATCCAGATAGGCTCGGGTGGACCCATAGCGCGAGGGAATAGGGCCTCGGGATCTTGAGGAATAGGAACCTGGTTTCGTTGCATCTCCCGGACCTTAGTTTGAAGGTTATCGTTCTTAGACACGAGCTGAGCTAAGACTGCCGTCAGATCCGATTTAACAACAGGTTCTTGGTCTGTGTTCTCCATGGAAAGCGTATGGATATCGGACTCGAAAGAAGTAACAGGGGAATGGACAGAACTCCGGGGTGATTTGACTGAAGATCGAAGCCAATAAGGAGCCAGCCCAAGGGCGCGCGATTGACGTGAGAAGGCATAAAATGGGATTCATTTTTGAGGAAAATAATGAAAATATTTCTGACATTGTTTTCTTTTTGAGATTGAAAGACAAAATATTGTTGGATTTTTGATAAATAAGGGAGAAATGTTTTTGGATTTTTAATAAAGAAAGGAGTAATGTTTTTGGATTTTTGATAAAAGAGGGAAGAATGTTTTTGGATTTTTGATAAAGAATGGAGAAATGTTTTTTTTTGGATTTTTGATAAAGAAAGGAGAAATGTTTTTTGATTTTTTGGGAGACGGTCTGAGTAGGATTATTATGTTCTCACTTGTATTAAATTCTCCTAAATGTAAAATGAAGTGTCGGACGGGACCCGAGCCTGGAAAAGTTGGGCTTGTAACATATGCAAAGCTATGGCTAGACTTGTAACCAGGCTCACGGGCAGGGTCTTTTTTTAAAAATGCACGAAAATTTGGGCTGTAGGCCGACCCGGAATATCAGCAGAGTTTTGGGTTGAAATCGACAATCTTATATGTGTGTCCTAGGCTTGACACCTATATGCGAGTATGGAGTTGGTTGGGTGAATCGAAAAGGGTTCCCTCCTTCGGTATGACTTCCAAGATATACATCTTGCTCTTGCGGGAAATAGGTACGTTTGGACAAGCCATTTGATATAACTGAGTATACGTGAATTGCCTCACCATATACCTCGTGGGACGGTACGTGTGAGAGCGAATTTGATATACTCAACGTACGTGAATGATTTCCCTACGATATACCTCCCGTCATGACTTCAGTCAAGCGGTACGATGCGGGGGACCATTCGATATACGTCGAAGGTACTTAGCCAATGTAAGGTGAGAGTCAGATCGCTTAGGCTAACTGCGCTCTGTCGGACCAGCGCCCATCATGAAGTGACCCTCCAGTTACTGGACAAAATTTGGTCAATCAAAATGCTCTTTGGTGATATTATGTGAATCATGCATGATTCTCTTATTAGTATCTTATGATGAGAGTGTCTTTCTTTATCATGCCCAACAGGGAGAAAAGTGCAAGTACCAATGGTACACCAATTATGGATGGGTGATGCGTGCAACATATGGATATACGTGATCCTAGGTGCACGTGGTGTGAAGTGTACATGGAGATTTTTTCTACAAGTGTGTGAATAGAGGCATAAGTATGGGGTATACATGAAAAAAGGGGAACATACAAAATGGGGGGAAATATAAACAAGCATAACATCCATGTAAATAGAGTCTAGCCCTCAAAATAAAGGCCCTAGTAGAGTCTCCACTGTGGCCATCCCCGGATATATCCCCTCGCGGCGCGGCGGAAGAGGATCCCTCTAGGTCTCGCGCATCCCTCTCGGGAGCGCTACGACCGACGCCAGTGAATGAGGTAAAAATGTAGAGAGATAGAGTCGCCATTATATTTTACTCAAAACAGATAAAAGAAAAGGGAACCATCCCGAAGGACAACATCCAAAGACATACTGATACATACGAAACCAAAATGATTCAAAAAGGGTCCAGAGGGTAAGTTACGAAATGGAATGGTGTTAGGCACCCATTCCGCCCTTGCGGTCTCTCATGGGTTGTTGCTGTTTCTTTTATTTCCCCGTGATATGTGTGAATGTGTATACGTAGTGGAGATAGGAATCATCGACATGTATTATGGAAGAGATAAAGCGAGTCATCCATAGGAATGTTCCTAAAAGTAATAATAGAAAATAGGATTTATACGATTATCCTAGCGTCGATCATTATAGGGGAATGATACACATGTGGAATAATACGCCATTGAGAACATATATATATATGTAAATACATAGAATTTGAGAGAATTAAGTCTAAAGAATATAGAAAAATGGGAAAAGAGTAGAAAAAGGACTCGAGTCTCAGGTTTTACCCCGAGATGCCTACGTAGCCTATAGAGGCATCAAAGTCCACGTAGTTGATATGCAAAATGAGGGATGTAATTTATCCCATAAATCCAATCGTGGACTTCTCTTGTATGTCTGTGTGTGTAAAAAAGTGTTTTAGTCGTGAGAAAAGTGTGAGAATTCACATTTGAAATTTGTGAGCAAATCCCCTTTTTTCTTGTTTTTTTTGAGTTTTTATTTATATAAAAATAAGAGATGTGCAATAATACTAAATAAAAAGTATATTAGGATATGTGAGATGAGATAATAAAAGCGCTAAGTAATAAAATAAGTTAATGCGAATTTATGAGAATTTAAGAAGAGAGTTAGAAGAGTTGGACCTTATTGGAGATCTTGAGCTTGATCTTGGATGTTGGAGAGCAGCCCTTGCACTTGGATGATGATGGAGGGTACTTAATTCACCAAGTTTGATGAAAGGGATGATGAAAAGCGAAGGTTGGAAAGGGATTTGGATGTGGAAATCACATTGACTTCGAGAGAGGTTTTCTGGATTCGCTGAGAGTGAGGTATTTCCGATCTGGGCTCCCTTTGCAATGAGGTCAAGCCCACCTTTTTATAGGCCTAGGGAATCACCGATCGGCATAGCCCTGGTCCTATTAATCGGCAAGTGCGTTTAGGCACACTGCCAATAGGCAGGGTCTGGGACCTGCCGTTTGGGAGTCTCTTTCAGGCTCCTTCGAAAAATTGGTCGTAGAGAGCAAACCGTTAATTCGAATCGTGCACGAGGAAAGCCGTTGGAAAGGTAATTCAGAGACCTTATAAAGTCCTTAGACTTCTCCCGGGTTCGGGAGCTGACTTTGGGTCAAATGTGGCTCTGAAGCGCTCATCTATCCTTTGGACGGGGAGACATCGGATACAAACGAATCGTTCGTCTGTATGGTAAGTCAGAATCACGCACGGGGTGGATCGTTGGAAAGGTTAGGATATTTACTTTTACATTCCAAAGAGTTTGACCCGGTTTGGGGAGTTGACTTTGGTCAATCGGGCCCTGAAAGCATTCGATGACCTCTCGGAATAAAGTGGATCGTTCGTCCGTACCGTAAGTCAGAATCGTGCACGGGGGGGATCGTTGGAAAGTAATTTTAGTGACCTTTGAAGATTCATTCATCCTTGGTCGAGCTGAAGAGTTGACTTTGGTTAAACGGAGCCCGGGAGCTTGCGGTGGCCTCCTGATCGGGTTTCGGGAGAAAACGAGTCGTTGGTCCGCATGGTAAGTCATAATCGCGCACGGGATAAACCATTGTAAGGGGGATTCAGTTCCCTTCTAAGATTCATTCAGTCTCGATCAAGCTGAAGAGTTTGAATTTTTAGTCAAACGGAGCCTGGGAGTGTCTAATGACCTCTAGGTCAGTACCCGGGGTATGACTTGGGTTTGCAATGATGAAGGGAGGTTCTAGGGACCTAATGAGAGGTTGTGTGGGGGGGGGGGGGGGTATTAGAACGGGGTGTCTACAGAGGGGTCTTATTAGGCTTTTGAAATTCTCATAAATTAAAAAGAAATTGGCACCAAACTATAATTTTTTTTCAAAGAAACCCTCTCTCTTCCCCAAGTGTTACCTAATTAATGATGTGGGGCTGTCTTTTCAACTGTCAGGGAATTCCCCAAAGTGCCACGTGTCGATTTGTAATCATTATTGACGACTAGGAATGTGCCTTAGTGGGAAAATTAACTGTCCATTTGAATTTCTCAAATGTTAATATATCAAAAAACTTAACCATTTTTTCTTCTCTTTATCTTTCATTTGTCTTCATCGTCTCTAGAGTTTAAGAGAGAGAAAAAGAACTTCTTTCGCCATTGTTAAACTTTTTCTCAAAATTTCTCTTTTTTCTCCTCTATTTTGCCAGTCTCAACCACCACTACTCCGTCGCTTTTAACCTACTCATTCTTCTTACCACTATTACTTCTCCTCAAGCTCTAATGGATTCTTTGTCTGATGCTCCAGTTGCCCCAGCTACCACAGTTTCTCCTGCCACTGTTGCTACTCTTTCCATAGCCTTGGATGCCATATCCTTACTGGAAGCTCGCTAAGAGAAACTCCTCTTTTACCACCGTTCTCTCATCTTTGGTAAGGGTGATGATTTCTCGGGTGCCTGCAAGGCTTACTCCGCGAATTCCAAGTGCGACCCTATGAAACTTGGTGGTGAAAGTGATGATTATTCAACTCGGGGCTACTTGCTCCAAGAGAGGAGTCTCAGGTTCCGTCTTAATTGTGGGGGCTTTCCTTGATCCAAGATAGATTTCGAGGGGCCTAGAGGTTGCCCATCCCACGTTGCTGCTTGGAGCAGTTATATGTAGACTACTTACGCTAATTCCCTCACTATAATTGGGCTCCAACGAGTTACATGGTTTGGTGAGTTTACTCTGTCCAAGCACCACGCTGCCCTACAAGTACTTATATCTTGTTGGAACATTACCTCCCATACTTTCTTTGCTACGTGGGGGGAGTTCACCATAACCCTAAAAGATGTATGTGAGTGTCTTGGGCTTGAGCCTACAGGTGTATCACCCTACTTTGATGAACCTTTGGATGTCGAAGAGGCTGCGGCCCGAGTGGAGCTAGATCATATATGTCGCAAGTGCACAAGTTCTTCTAATAAGGCTACCTTCACTCCCTTATCAATTATTTTTTTCATGATCCCTCGGCTAATGGCGGGACCTCTAATTTTGGTTATGGTAAGGGTACACCCTCGAAACTACCTAAATATATCTTAGTAATTATTTTCCATTTTCTTTTTATCGGGATGACCAATGATCAGCCCCAAAGGTACCTGATCAATATCTCCATCAGATTGGCCAGGGGGGTCAGCCTTCTTTTGGCTGCCATGGCTTTAAGGTCGCTCTACACATGGTTATATAGGATTCACCTTGACATGGAATGCTCTCGAGCTGTTATAACCTAGTCAACTTTGCTAACACTATTTTTCTTACGGGTTTTCCCTACACCCGTTATCCAGAGATAGCTGTAGCCGAAGCGACACTTCCAAATAAGCCAACTCTCAAGCCCCATCTCCTACTACATTACAACCGGAAACCGAGTCATAGAGATCATGCCTATCTTTGACAAACCTAACTGCTCCGTCATGAGGCCCTATGACGAAGACATTTTTGTTCACACTTGGTCTTTTTTCTCTCATGAATCTCGGATAACCAAGCGGTTACTTAAGTGGTTGTTGTTGAGGATCCTTCCTGCTGTGGTACTTCTCTTAACCCATATTTTCTTTCCTTCCTATACTGAGCGGGGTTATTCCTCTAATTCGTATAATCCTGATTGTTTCTCTTGCTAGTTTGGCTATGACCAACGAGCTCCTCCCTTAGTTTTTCAAGCATCTCACCCCAAGGATTTTTTGTTTGAAGCATGATCCCGTGACACCATCTATGTCGTTTCATCTCCGTGCTCCTAACTCAGTGGCTAAGTCACCATTCCAAGCCTGACGAGGAAGGTCAATGTATCTTCTCAGTTTGCGATGAAATATTGGCCAATCCAGTTAGCCAAAATTGAAGAATTTATTCAGAGTACCGCCATCATTCCACCAATTCTCACTTTCACAGCCTTAAAGGCAATTCCATCATAGGGATGGAGTTTCCTTTGAGTTACACCCCCAAAGTTCCCCCAACGAGCTACCTATACATTGCCCCTCCAACGCTATTGCTGCTCCAAAGAATAAAAAATCTTCCACGCTAGATCAACCTGCTCCTATTGATGGTGCTCCTATCGAAGGTGCTCCTGGTGAGGGGCCTTCTCAACCGACCTCCAAAAAGATAAGAATTTCTAAATGTGGGACTTCTTCCAAGTCCAGGTCTAAGTCCAAATCACAAGTGCCTATTGATGCTTTTCCTATTGCCTCCGTTCTCCCCGAAGCGTTTGTAGAAATATAGGAGGAAGTTCGAGCAAAATATCGTGCCGATTTCGTACGAATTCATTGCGAGTTTAGAAAACACACCCCTGCTATTCCCCCTTCGGCCTTTTCCCATCAGTTTTTGCGGTTCCCACAAAGGAAGTGAGCTCATAGACAAAAGCTGGCGTTGGTGATACTTTTAGGAGATATAAAACATTGGGCACCAAGCCCCAGAAGACATGAGCTTATGTTTCTGATCCAACAACTCTGTAATACCTCGTATTTTTGCATTTTTGAAATTAAATATCCATATTTGTAATTTAATTAATTGTTTAATTAATTAGTTTATGATTAAATTACATGAGTGACGTAATTTAATGAAATTAAATAAGTGAAGTGATGATTATTAAATATTAACTGAGAGTGTGATTAATATTAAATGAGTTACAATATTTATAACGTGTCATAGCGAGTGATAGTGACATAGTTGATTTTTATCTCATCGTAAGTCGCATGTAGACTAATTTGAGGTGGAGATGAGAAAAATATTATGAGTGACTCAGATGATTATTTCGAAAGGATCAAAATAGTCAGAATAGTATACTCGGGGGTACAATTTGGGTTCCGAATCAATTTTAGGCCAAATCAGCACATATTAAGGGCATTTTGGTCATTAAAAAATGGGGTTAAGAGACCCACGAATTTTTAACTATTATATAAAATATTAAGAGGTTGAGGCTAGGTTTAGAAGTCTAAAAGCCTAAGAGAGGCCATAAGAGACCAAAGAGAGACATTTCTTGGAGGATTTGAGAGGAATCTTGAAGAACTCTTTGTGAATCTTGAACTTTCATCATCTTTAGAGTGTGGATTGGAAAGAAATGCAATCAAACACATTCGAAAATCACAAAATCAGATCCAACATCATATGACAAGTGTTTATTTATAGTTTTACATGAGGTTATAATACCCATGTTAAGAATATGGTTGATCTTGTTGATTTGAATGATGAAACTTGAATTAAATACATGTTATGGGTAGGAATGCATGTAAATTTGATTGATTTATGTAGAGATCACGAAATCAATAATTGGGTCATGATTTATATGGGAGAAATCTAGGTTTTGATTGGTAGGATTGAATTGTAGAACAACTTCTTGAATTTGAAGAAGTCTATGAAATTGGATAAATTAAATCGTCATTTTAGAATTGTTTTGCGCCATTTTGGTTCTGAAAATGGTTATTCTGGCCACGTTGCCTCATAGAAAATTATGTTTTCTGCATTTTGTTCTCGGATACGTTTTCTCCATAAACGGCTCCAAAATGCCTCAAAACTGCATTTTAAAAATATGGGTAGATTCGTGGGGTAAATTTTATGAAATATTGTTTTTAGTTGTTAGTCCGTTGGAGGTTGCCTAGATTGATTGATTGTGATTTTTGTTCCATAATAAGAACCTTAGGCCTAAAGTGGAGATTATGTTTACGTAAAGTGAGATGAGTAAGTATTGGGATAATTGAAAAAATATCCGTAATTGATAAATGAATGAAATTCGAGAAGGGTGACGTAGTGATAAGTGAACCTATGTTTATGGCTAGTAGTGACGACATGAATTACTATTAAAAAATAATAAAAGGGTAACTAGGGACCTTAGAGTTGTGTGAATACTCAGATAAATACGTTAGTGAGGTAAATCATAAAGTAATATGTACACTGAGTATTCGAGACAAATATACTATGTACGAGAATGGATAATTAGGTTGTGTGCATACCTACTGATTTATAGTAATACATAGGTGGTGTGAATGCCTAAAGTATACTTGATTAATTTGGGGTCGAGGTGACATTCCGAACCAATATAAAAAACTTAAATTTGGGGTCGAGGTGACATTTCGATCCAATATATGAAACTTAAATTGGGATCGAGATGACATTCCGAACCAATATATGAAAGTTATTTATTGGGGTCGAGGTGATATTCCAAACCAATTGTCCCTAATTAGTGATACGGAGGCATGAATGCAAAGTATGTACTTATCATATATATTAGTTTTTGAAATATATACTTGAGAAATAATCTACTAATGTATGATAGTAGACTGTTGAATGAAATATATATATCTGAAAGATAAATTAATTAATGAAACTTAATTGATTGATAGTATATATTAGTGGGTGAAATATACACTTGAGAAATAATTTACTTATGTATGACAGTAGACAATTGAATGAAATATATATATCTCAAAGATAAATTAAGTAGTGAAACTTAATTGATTTATAGCATATATTAGTCAGTGAAATATATACTTGAGAAATAGTCTACTTATGTGTGACAATAGACAGTTAAATGAGATTTATATCTGGAAGATAAATGAAGTAGTGAAACTTAATTTAATTGGTTTAAAAGTTAACATGCGAGAAATGTTATCTACATGATTAATAACATATGAGAGATGTTAATTCAGTTAGAGTACTGTATGGGCGGTACGGGAACTTATATGTCTTAATCAGTTCAGATAATTACTTAGGTCTAGTTAGCTTGGGTAGTATGTATAGGTGGGCTAAGTAGTAACGTTAGGCGTGCACAATAGATGAGAGGTGAGAAATCTCAAGAGAATGTATGTGAACCTAACATGTGTAATCAATAACTGATTTATTAACTGTGATAAATGCTTGCTAAATATTTTTAAAATATTTTGGGTTCTAACCCTTGCTATAAAATATTTTCAAAACCTTTTAGGTGTCCAGTCAGAGGGACGCCAAGCTTGATATTATATTCCAGGGATACGTAGCTACATCATAGGTGGATGCATGCAGGATTTGATTAGACGCTTCCTCTATTCATATCTAGCATATGATTTCATTCCAGTACTTCCGTTATGGACATGTTGTCCTTGGTTTTTAGTTATTCAATTCAGACATTTATTTAGTTTTATTTACTACCAGTTGGTTTTATCATTTGATTTGTATTTGTACTTGGAGTTTGTAGCCTATAGTTTATTCGACATGATTTTATTTATCTATATCTCGTGATGATTCAGACTTTATTATGGTATGTGGTTTATTTTGTTTTTTCGCATGTTATAGTTATCTGTTTAATGAAAGATAAAATTTGACACCAATTTTAATTTAACATAGGTGATCAATAATTAAAAAGGTTTTGGCAATGATGTTAAGAATGATCTAAATGAGAAACCCATTTTAATTTAACAAATGACTGATCACCCGGTAATTAATTAGGCGGGGTGTCACAGATGGTATCAGAGAATTAGGTTCTTGTGTCCTCAGGATCTATGCAGCTTTTCATGTATAGACTAACTTTCTTTGATATAGAGCCTTATTATAGAATTATTGTATTCCTTTACGTATGCGACTTATGTTCTCCTGCTGTTAAGTATAGTTGATGTGATTCATATACGATTTCGGTTGAGCGTGGCACATCGAACACTATAGAACGACAACCATGGGACGTTAGAAGGATTGCAGGAGGTAGGACTCAATATAAGCCATAGAGTATTCTGGGAAAAGTGACGCGATAGGAGTCACCATGATTATTGTTCGAACAATTGACGTTGGGGTAACTACTAGGGTGCAATAGTTGCCCCAAGAACCGCCGTGAAGGATGATGGCGCAAAGTTAGACCCAACAAGAGAAGACAACAATGGTAAGGGTCAAAGAAGATTTTTATTTTAGAAGAACAATCTGCTAGAATTCGAGGAAAGTGCGAAAGGGTGATTTACGAATGGAAAGAGAACATCCAATTGGGATCAAATGTGGGGGAGTGTAGTGACACTCAAGCCAAAATTTTGAGAAAAATTATTTGCTCAAAAGGAACAACGTAGGGTGATGGGAGTTAGTCACTATATCTATGGAAAAATAACCATGAATAACGAGGAATTTGGGGTGCGGATTATTTCGAATCCTATCACCAGTTGTTTAAATAGAGAGGCAAGGGAGATTTCAATACTTTTTCTAGAAGGGATGGACAGTGGCCGGATGTGAATGAAAGTTGATGAATATTACAAACTTCATACCCGATGAGAGGTATAAGAAGAATAAAAAAGGTTCATAAGTTGATAATGGACCCGTGGGTAGAATATACAAGCATGGATAGGAGATCCAACTAGGATGACTAGTGTCGTTGTCGTCAAGTTCATACATTTACAAATTTATATTAATGCTCCCAGGAGAAGGGAGCTAAGGGAATTAGAAAATCTAACCAAAAGGAAAAACTTGATTTTTCGGTGCTAGTGAGGCACCAAGGGAAGGGATACCCAGTAGAGAACCCAAATTAATAATCGAGATGAATAGAATTCCTACCAAGCAACGGTGAGTTCAGTCAGGGATGTCAAGGCCAGCAATAAGTCCCATAGGACCAGTGGAGCCAAAGGGATAATGGGGGTTGCAATTAGGGTCAAGACTACCAGGTCCACAAAAAGGACAACCCCGACATGTTCGGTGGGTCCAGAGAAAGGGGAAGAGCACAACGAGGTGTCTTATGTGTAAAGAGTAGAAACACATGTGTGGATCTTATCCGCAGCGAATCAGGAGACATGATCCAGATGCCTAGTAGGGGAAACAGTTATTAAAATTTTAGTTCGATTAGGGTGAGAGTGTCATGTACAGGAATCGTTTGAGCCGCCTGTGTTATGGGCAACTGAAACTATGAGTTTTATCCCCGAGTGATTGGGGTCTATTTTGTGTGACACGAGTGAGTCACAGTAGTTTTTTAGTACTAAATTCGCGTATGAAACGGGTTTGGGAGAGGTATAATTAATAGTACTATAGTTGTAAATATTTACCGTTGAGTAGCGGGGCTTTCTTTAGTTCCACCTGCAGGCAAGCAGGTGTGGACACTGAGCCGGTATATTTTTTTTCAAGGCATATTTTTCTCAAGGTATATCCAATTCTGATCAATGTTGTTGAACAATTTAAGTGTTGATGCAACTTCAAACTTGAAATGAATTTTGAGAAGGGATATATACTAGAATAAAACGTTTTGCACAATCTATCCAAACTAGATGAGAGACCTTAGTCTATACTCAATCAATCCTAGGAGTCTCTATCAGGGGTATTTTAAAAAGGACTTCCTCGAAAATATGTGCACTCTTGAAAGAGATATGATTTCAAAGCATTGAAGATTTTAGTCAGGATCAGTAAGACGGTGTTCCTACATTTTTAAATTTGCAAGATGGTGTCAACGATACAAAGATCAACATAGGTTCGCCCATTTATCAGAAAATGATAAAAGACTAGTGCTATAGATTTAAGGCTTTGTTATCACATGCTAAGAAGAATAACCTATCAAGCCGCAATAATTATCAAATTATGGAAAAAAATCTTCCAAGGATAAACAGGAGAGATGGTCCTATATATATGAAAAGTTACGAGAAACCCTAAGAAAACTCCAATTTATCCTCATGGACTGCCAAGAAAGTAGATGCATCAAGTCATATCTCTACAAGACTTAAAGAGACCAATAATGTAATGTATAGATGAAGACCTTAAGATTTGGGGTGAAATTAATGTAACGATCAAATATCAGAATGACTATTTTTTAAACAATAAAGATGAAATGAAGTTATTTGACAAAACTAATAACTGAGGAATTCATAAGTGTGGGCTTCCAACCCAAGGTAACTACTTATTTATATGGTAGAAAATATAGTGAGTCATAACCGGGTTGTCCCTAAAGTTCCCTAAAACTATCCAATCATGGTTGTTAGGTTGTAGATTTTATTGTCTACACCCTCGCATGCATGTAGAGCATTAATACAATATGCTTCACCAATACGGGGGATTTAAAAACTATTAGGAATGTTTATAACCTTTGAGAGTGACTATTCCCCCCTTTTTTTGCCTTTTGTCTTATGTGCATCTTTTTATTATGTTAATGAAATCTGATAAGAAAAATTAAGAGTGCAAATAGAAATAAAGACCACGCCAACAAAATCCTTACTTTTATCAATAGAGGATTTTCATATAAATGATTATTTTTAAGAAATAAATGACAAGTCCTTTAAGATACTAAAAAACAAAAGAAAAATATAAAAAAATACACCCTCCTATCGTCTGTCCCTCCTGGAAGACGGTCACCATACCAATCACCCCGCATGCAGTGGCGGAGGGAATGAGTTACACAGTGGGGCACATGCCCCACACCTGATTTAATTTTTTTTATATTACAGCTCTTACATACAATCCCCAAAACAGAGTTAAAATAACTTATATTATAGCTCTTACACACAGTCCCCAAAATAACTCTTTTATTACAACTCTGAGATTTAAAAACAGATTTACTAAGCCAAAAGACAAAAACTATACAACCCTACCCTACCCCAAGCCAGCCGCTCCGCTCTCCCCTTCCCTCGTCCGAACCCTCTTCCGGTCTTCTTTCCCCTGTTCGGCCTACTGTTCACTGATGAAGGTATCTCTTATGTGATTTCATTTACAGTTGATTTATTTGTGGTTGATTTCATTTACAGTGGTTGATTTGTTTGTAAGAAATTATTAATTGCTAGACTAATGTGATGGGTTTTATGCATAAGCTCCATTTTGGGGTTTTTTAAGTGATAGGTTTTATGTGATGGGTTTTATGCAGAAGCTCCATTTTTGGGGGTTTTATGTGATGGATTTTATGCAGAAGCTCCATTTTGAGGGTTTTTTATTTGGGGTCCATTTTTTTTAATAATAATAGTCCATTTTTTAGTGTCCATTTTGTTTAGAAGTAGATAAATTGTAAATTGTATTATCCATTTTAATTGCAGTCTCTTGATAATTATTTTTCAAAAAAAGCCCGTGTAGAAGTTTCTCCAAATGACAATGTCACACCGCTTCTAACCAAAGTTATCGAAGTGGAACCTTCAAGAGTGTATCGAACTCGCATTGAAGTTTATTTATCAAATCTTCCATCGGATCCTAGTTTACGACCACGCATTTCAGATTATGATGCGAACGATCAAGACAAAGTTAGACTAGCATACTTGCAAATGGGCCCTTGTCAACCTTTTATGCCTCTTTATCCTCAAAAATCAATGGGCGAAAAGGTTCGGCGGTTCGTTTCGAATTGGTTCACCCAATTTGGTTGTTGGTTGGAGTATAGCATTTCAAAGGATGCGGCATTTTGTTTGCCTTGTTATTTATTTTGTTCTGAATCCACGGACAAATATAAAAGTGATGCTTTTGTTAGAGATGGTTTTGACAATTGGAAACAAAAAGACCGACTTCAAAAGCATGCTAACACTGAGGGTCATAATGCGGCGTACATGAAGACTCAAAATTTGTTGAACCAAAATCAACATATTGCGGCACTATTTGATAAGCAATCGAAGGAATGTAAAGATGATTATCGTCTACGGCTAATTACAACTATTGATGTGATTCGGTTTCTTTTGCGACAAGCCTTATCTTTTCGTTCTCATAATGAATCAGAGCACTCCATAAATAAAGGTAACTTTCTTGAACTTTTAGGATTGTTTGCCAAAAGAGATGCATTAGTTAACAAAGTTGTTCTTAAAAATGCACCGGGTAATCATAAATTGACATCTCCTGACATTCAAAAGGATGTTGTAAATGCAATTGCGAGTGAAATTACTAATACAATATTAAAAGATCTTGGTGGAGATCCATTTGCGATATTGATTGATGGTGCGCCCAAAATAAAGCTTTTGATTCAAGTGCAAATCTATCTCAACAAGTAATAACCGGTAAGTCCGGAATCGTGATCCACAGGGATTGAAACACTCCTAAGAGAACAGGATTGGGGTAAAGAGATTCTCTAAACGTCACAAAAGTTAAAGTGTAAAAGATGATTTAATTGTTTGGAAATGTGATTGAGAGTGATCTCTAAACTAACATACTATTGATGATCAGATGATTAATTAATGATTACGGAACTATGAAAAGAACTAAGGTAAGCTTGAGTTCAATAAATTAAAGTGATCGAGGATCATTCTCCCACCTCGGATTCACAAAGACGGGGATTATAGTGTTTGGTTGAAATTAATTCTAATTGAGCATAACTAATTAAATCCAAACATCAACCATGTAGAGACTAAACTCAACAATGGAGGATTAGGAGTTAATTAATTATTGCTAGATGGGTTGGGTTTGTAGTAAAGCTTCAAACACCAGCCCTTGCATGACAAGAGAAGTTAAGAAACTATGATACTCCAATATCAACACATGAAGTTCCATTCGAACAATTATAAACCAAACCCTAAATATTAAGTTCAAGCATCCAAGGTGGGATTTTGATCCCCAATCACAAGTCTAGCTACTCATAATTAAAACTAAACTACACATGCTAGTTAACAACATACTTAAATTAGTTATCTAGTTGAAACACAAACCAATACAAGGGATGGAATTAAATGCAAATTAAAGCTAGTGGAACAAGTAGAGATGAAGTAAATGAACCTTTCTTGCATTAATACCCACAATTCAACTAGTAATCAAAGCTTTACAAGTTGGTGAAAACCATAAATGAATCTTGACCTAGGAGAGAGAAGAGAGTGTTTTTATATATCACCAAATATCTAACAAAAGTAATCCCCTACCAAAAAGGAAAAACAAGGGATAAATCCCCAAAAATCCAACCAAAATGGCAAACTAGTAATAAGAAGAAAGCTGGAAATGCAGGGCCGAATCGATTCGGTGCCAAATCCGAATCGATTCGGACCTGCTGTGAGAAGGAGAGTTGCCTATATAGGCATTAGTTGTCCCATGCTTCACCGAAACTTCCGTAACTTCTTCGTTCGAGGTCGGATTCAAGCACCGTCGGAGGCCACGCGAAGATAAGAAGAAGGTCTACAACTTCCGTGAAGAAATCGGGAACAAAACCCGAGTGCTGGAATTACCAAAATGCCCCCGACTGTGCAAGTGTCAACGGAACTTTTTCGGATCAAAACAAAACTTCCCAAAATGCATTCCCGAGACCTATAAAAGCTCAATAAAGACACATACAAAGTATATATGATGATTTCAGGGGTTAGTCAATAAATGAGTATAAGAACCGGGAAATACATGCACGGGAATGCTAGAATGTACAAATTAACGGGGAATAAAATACAATAAAAATGACGAATCACACCCCCTAACTTATACATTGCTAGTCCCGAGCAATGAAGTATGAAGAAACAAGGGCCAACAACGCAACCAAAATATAAGAAATATGTACAACGAAGGAAAAATGCCACTTTCGTAGGCGAACGATTGCATTTAGCGTATGCAATAAGCCGTTTTTAAACCCCTAGGTGGCCCTAGGGGACGAGTGAGGTCTCGTGAGGGTTTCCAGGGATGACACCCACAAACATCAAATCAACTCATACAATGATACGGCACAATCCAATGCGTAGCTCAACAAATATCTAAGAAGCACAATTTATCAACAAAGTGAACGAAGCTCACACAAAAGACGGCAATTATCGGCATTAAACAAATAACTTCAAATAAAAATCGAAACCATGGGAATGCGAAATAAGCAGACACATGTGGTAATTTAGATTTGGCAAAAGTTTCAAAATCCATATAAAAGCTAAGGCATGCATACTCAAGTTCTCTCCGGTTGTTACACTCAACAAATGAAACACTTAGAAATGGGATGTAACACACACGGGACATGCGGGAATTAAGAGTAATTGTAAAGGGAAACTAGGCCACACACATGTCATCAATGAAGAACGCAATATAAAGTGAAAAATACAATCTCATGAAAGGATATCGCATATTAACCAAGAGAAAAGCATTTAAACATATTATCGCTAATGTTCGACCTTTGAATCACATCACCCTAGGATCAAATAGGACTTTTGGGGGTATAGAATTTAGGCTAGGTTAGGGTTAGGAAAAGAAAGGGATGTGTGTAGGATCAAAGGAGATTTGGGAATAGCGCGCGGGATAATGGATTTAATGGCCAATTAGGAATCGAAATCAAATTCCACAAGCAATGTATTCATGAGAGTGAGACTTAGATATTCATGCACATGGGGAAATGGGAAACAACAAGGACCCATTTTATTCGATACTTATTCTTTTCTTTTCTTTTCTTTGATTTTCTTTTCTTTTCTTTTCTTTGATCACTCATAGCTTGATTGCAATCCATATATATAACATCATTCAATCCTGGGAACAATCCCTAATCAAGGTACGGGAGGAGTAAATAAGGGTTTAGGACTCCAATGTGGAGTTGGACAAGGGATTTGGGGTTGAAATGAAAGGAATAATAAGGCTCAAGGGGGTTGACTAGGGGAAACATTTAGGGGAAAGGTCAAGGTCATATGGGTTTAACAACAAGGGCCTATAATCCTTTCCTATAGTTTCATGTGATTCGCGGAACTCAACACCATTGAAAATCATGCTCAAGTGATAAATCAGTTAGTATGCAATCAAATGAAAAGAAAATGAGATCGTCAACGAGTTCATTGACAAGAAAGAGATAGAGTGGGTGTATACGCTCACAAATGATGATAAGTCTCAATTTTCACTTTTGTAAGGATATAGCATGCGCCTTAGAATAACGAATTTGAAACACTTTTAAACCAAATCATAAATAATTATTTGTGTATATGCTCAAAGCTTCACAGTTTAATTTTATGATGCTATTCACAATGTAAACAATAACGGGCTAAAGGGTAATAAATCAATGACTCAAAGCATGCTTCATAGCTATACAATAGGATATGTCGATCATATAAGTAATCATAGTAGATTAATTTTTTTTTTACTACTAACATGATAACCGGCATCAAAATGGTATACCATACCCCCTAACTTGAATGAAAATTGTCCCCAATGTTAGTAGGGATAAAAGGGAAAAGGGGTATGAAAATAGTCACCCCGTAAGGAGTAACTCGAGAACCGTGCAACGACATGCCTGTTACAAGTTAGTACCATAAACAATAATATATACTAAAGAGATATATACAAGAACAAATATGAAACTGAAAATGAGTAACTTCATTAATAAATAAGAGTTGTGTACATGGGGCACAATAAAACCAAAATTAGAAAATACAACAATTGTACTCTCTCCTCCCCACACTAATACACAACTACAAAGGTACACACCCAACAATCAAAATGAACAACCACCCAAAAATTCAGTAGCAGAAAAAGTAGGATGACCGCAGCCTACATATCGTCCAGATGGCGGCGCGGGGACTCGGGCGCGGGGGGGTTGCGAGGGGCATAAGGGTCATAAAGGTAAGCAGGCACAGCAGCCTTGCCCCCTCGGAGGTGTGAAAATAAATCCATCTGCGCCCGAGTAATCATGGATATATCGCGCTCGTAAGCGCCCCGATAAGCAGAAAAATCGGCCTGGAACGATGCAAAGCTAGACATATACGTGCCCCGAAACTCGGAGAAATCAGCCTGTAACTCATCCATCCGCACCCCAAGATACGCAATGGGGTCTAAAGTAGATGGGGCAGGAGGTGGGACGGGACGAGGTACTTCCGGAATATCCGGCATAGGAGCATCCGCAGCGTCAGGGGCAACAGGAGCATCCGGGGCATCAAAGGCACGCTTCTTCCTCCTCTCCCAATAGTCCTGCCCCAAGATCTTTGCAATAGTCTTATCATTGAACACCTTGGGCAGCCTCGGGATCTTGTCACTTCCCAAAACCTCACACCCGGCATTCCTACAAATCCAGGAAATCAGACGCGCGAAAGGAAGAGTTGTGGTTCCCTTCTCGCTGTAGGCAGCGTTCACAATTTGGTGAAATATGAGGGCGGGAAGACTGATGACCATGTCATCCGATAAGAGACTATATAAGAAGAGGGTATGCTTGTAGCGAAGGACCGCCTTGGTCTGAGTGGGGATGATGGAGTTAACTGCGATGAGATGGAGGATACGGTGTACATCGGGCATGCCCGAAGTGGGGAAAGTTTCTCCCGCCCAAATCTTGCCGGGTGCAAGACAAGCAATGAGTAGGTCTTGCGGAAGCTGAGGCGCGTCTGTAAGAACCGGGTAATGATATATCTCGGGGTCAGACGCCCCGCTAAGGTGCGTAGCCAAGATGGTCTTCGATATAGTGATCCTCCTCCCCCTCACATATGCCTCATACGCGCCGCCGCGCATAGATACCAGAGAAGCGTAGAAGCGGCGCACGTGGTCCTCGTTGACCTCGCCTCTCATGGCCAGATGGGCCTCCCAATTGAATTTGCCCAAGAATCTCCGTACAGAAGCGGGCATCTCCTCAACAATCACCTCTTTCTCAATAGCGATCGGGTGACTGGTTTTGAACATGGCCCGATACCATTCCATCTCCTCCTTGGAACGAAAGGAATCAAAACTAGCCCCTCCCTGTCCAGTAACCACGTAGGAGGTTGGCTTGGTGATCGAAGGAAACTACAAGGCAATTCAATTCGATACATACACAATTAGTGTAATGCATAAAATCAAAGCGTTCGTGAAAATTGGGAATACTAGGATCGGATGGTGTGCGTTGGGAAAAATGGTCGAGTAGATGTAACCGACGCACACCATACTCAAACAAAGACAATTCAACAGGAATGTTCGATAAAAGGTGCGAATATAGAGCATTAGCGCACAAAATCTTCACAAAGGCAATTTATCGAACACTTAGTGTGCAATGTATAGAAAGTAGGGAGAAAATGACATGTTTACTGTGAAACAACCCCAACAAATACTACTGAATCATCAAAACATCATAACAAGTTGTATTTGTTGGATTTATATCACAAACAAAGAGATAAAATGGAGCATTTGGCATAAAATTCGATTTTTTAAAATATCCCAAATAACCCTACTTTCTATACCAAGAACACTAAATAAGAATTGAAATTGAATAGAGTGGATTGAAGTAGTTACCTTGGATGAAGATGCCTTGGAAGAGGAAGCCATGGATTGAATATGATTGGAGGAAGGGAAATATTAAGGGAGAGGGAGAAATCGCAGGTTATGAGAGAAGAGAGAATGAGAAGAGAATGCCTAAAAAAATAAGGGATTTTAAGTTACAGGGGGACCGAATCGATTCGGTGGAAAAATCGAATCGATTCGCAAATCTCGAATTCAACACTGGAAGGGGCCCGAATCGATTTGGGGGAAAATCGAATCGATTCGCAAATGGAGACCTGACACTTTTGATTTACCGAATCGATTCGCCAGAATTGCGAATCGATTTGCAAACCCAAAGCTGGCTATTGGAAGGGGGGCGAATCGATTTGGTGCTTAACCGAATCGATTCGGCATAGGATACCTGAGTTTCTGCTTTGCTGAAACAACATTTTTTCGAGGGTGGCTGGATTGGGCTGCTAATGGGTGGATTTTTGGACACAAAAGAGGGAGTTTAATATGTACAAAGGGTCCGGGACAAAAATTTTGCACCCCGCACATGCCGGGGGATGCTCGGCACAAAAACTCACAATTCCGACGTCCTATAGAGCCCCGTAAACGGGGTCGGACAATGGAATAGTGTTCGAACATGGGTCAAATGGTTCTAGGAAAGGCTTGAGACGCTGACCATTGACCTTGAACAACATCCCATCAGATGGGTTCTCAATCTCAATTGCACCGTGATGATGGACGGTCTTAACGACAAACGGACCCGTCCATCTAGACCTTAGCTTACCCGAGAACAAATGCAACCTAGAGTCGTATAAGAGAACTTTTTGAAGAGGGTGAAATATTTTTCGGAGTATGTTCTTGTCGCGCCTCTCTTTCACCCTTTGCTTATAAATTCTCGCGCTCTCGTATGAATCGTTCCGGAGTTCATCCAACTCACTGAGTTGGAGCATTCGCTTCTTTCTGGCCTTGTCTAGATTGAAATTGAATTTCTTGATCGCCCAATAGGCCTTGTGCTCGATTTCTACTGGTAAATGACATGGTTTTCCGTACACAAGTCTAAAGGGCGACATACCCAAGGAGGTCTTGTAGGCCGTACGATATGCCCATAAAGTGTCAGGAAGCCGAAGAGACCAATCCTTGCGGTCGGGATTGACCGTCTTCTCTAGGATGTGCTTGATCTCTTGATTAGCCAATTCAGCTTGGCCATTTGTTTGCGGGTGGTAGGTAGTTGCAACTTTATGAGTTACCCCATACTTTCGCATAAGAGTAGCAAACGGAGAATTGCAAAAATGCGTTCCGTTATTGCTTATGATCGCCTTCGGAGTTCCGAAACGCGAAAGCATGTGTTCCTTAAGGAACTTCAACACCACCCGATGGTCATTGGTTTTAGACGCAATGGCCTCGACCCACTTCGATATATAATCTACGGCCACCAGGATGTAAAGGTTACCAAAAGACGGCGGGAATGGGCCCATGAAATCAATTCCCCAACAGTCAAAGACTTCAAGTTCTAGAATGGGGGACATTGGCATCATGTTTCGACGGGTTATAGCACCTAATCTTTGGCAACGATCACACGAAATGCAGAATTCGTGTGCATCCTTAAAAAGTGTGGGCCAATAAAGCCCGCATTGCAAGATTTTTGCGGCGGTTTTCTTGGAAGAAAAGTGGCCCCCACATGCCTCCGTGTGGGAGAAACGAATTACGCTCTCATACTCATCATCCGGGACACATCTCCGGATGATCTGGTCGGGGCAATATTTGAACAGATACAGATCATCGAAAAAGAATCTCCTCACCCAACTAAAGAATTTCCTCTTCTCTTGAGGGGTCCAGTGAGATGGAATCGAACCCGTCACGAGGTAGTTCACGATATCAGCGAACCACGGCAGAGAGGAAGTGGAGAACAGCTGTTCATCCGGAAATAATTCAGCAATGGGGAGTTGGTCCATGGGTGCCTCAAACGTTAAACGCCACAAGTGATCCGCGACAACATTTTCAACTCCTTTTTTTATCTTTAATAGTCAAATTAAACTCCTGGAGTAAGAGCACCCACCTAATCAAGCGCGACTTGGCGTCCTTCTTGGACATAAGGTATTTGAGCGCCGCATGATCCGTAAAATAAACTATGGGCGATCCCACGAGGTATGCCCGGAATTTATCCACAGCGTAGACAATCGCTAATAACTCTTTCTCGGTGGTCGAATAGTTCAACTGAGCACCGTTAAGAGTTCGACTTGCATAGTAAATGACATGGGGTTTCTTGTCACTTCTCTGTCCTAAAACATCTCCAACCGCGAAGTCGCTAGCGTCACACATCAATTCGAAGGGTAGGGTCCAATCAGGAGCTTGAATTATGGGAGCGGTGGTGAGCATACTTTTCAAAGTCTCAAAAGCTGCTTGGCACTCATCGCTCCATTCAAAAGAGGTTTCCTTGGAGAGGAGATTGCACAAGGGTCTAGCAATCGAGCTAAAGTCCTTGATGAAATGGCGATAAAATCCTGCATGCCCAAGGAAAGACCTTACATCTTTCAGAGATTTAGGGGCGGGTAAGTTGGCAATGACCTTAACCTTTGCCTTGTCTACCTCAATACCATCTGAGGAGACTATGTGACCTAAGACAATACCCTTAGTGACCATAAAATGGCACTTCTCTCAGTTTAACACGAGCTTTTTCTCCACACATCTAGACAAAACCTTCTCTAGCATAGAAAGACAATGGTCATAGGAGTTGCCAAAGACGCTGAAATCGTCCATGAACACCTCTAGACCACGTTCTACCATATCACTAAACATGCTCAACATGCACCTTTGGAACGTAGCAGGCGCATTACATAACCCGAAGGGCATCCTTTTGTAAGCAAATGTCCCAAAAGGGCATGTGAAGGTAGTTTTGTCCTGATCCTTGAGATCAAGTTCAATTTGGTTGTAACCCGAGTACCCATCGAGAAAATAATAATAAGGATGGCCGGACACGCGTTCCAACATTTGGTCAATGAATGGAAGGGGAAAATGATCCTTTAATGTCATTGCATTAAGTTTTCTATAGTCGATGCATACACGCCACCCAGTGGTGGTGCGTTTAGTGATCAATTCCCCTTTCATGTTTTTTACAACGGTGACTCCTGATTTCTTTGGAACCACGTGAATTGGACTGACCCATTTGCTATCAGATATCGGATATATGATATCAGCATCTAAAAGCTTAATTACCTCCGCCCTCACAACTTCCTTCATCACCGGATTCAATCTCCTTTGCATCTCACGAGAGGGTTTTGCATCCTCTTCAAGATTAATTTTGTGAGTGCAAATCAAGGGACTAATTCCCTTCAAATCTGCAATTGTCCACCCAAACGCACCCTTGTATCTCCTTAACAAGTCAATCAGCCTTTGTTCTTCACCCGCCTCGAGACTTGATGAGACAACAACGGGGTATGTCTCATTTTCGCCTAAATAAGCATATTTTAACTCGGAAGGCAATTGCTTTAATTCAAGTTTGGGAAATCGTACATTCGAGGGAACTTCATACGAATCACGAGGGGGTAAGTCCTCAAAAACACTACACCAATTAACATCATCAACACTCTCGTCCTCATCTAACAACAAGCTTATAAACTTGACCTCATCATCAAAAGGAGAATAGCTATTCTCCAAGTAAATCGGGTTCACAAGATATCCCTCTAAGGGGTCCGAAAAATACGTAGCATCAAAATGCTCTTGTACCATTTCCTCTAAAAAGTCCACCTCATGGACTTCATCATCATAATCTCCCACTTGGTTCGAAACATTGAAGATGTTCATTTCCAAGGTCATATTCCCGAATGTCAGGTTCATTTGGCCATTCCTAGTATTAATTAATGCATTGGAAGTGGCCAGGAAAGGATGACCGAGGATAATGGGGGTAGTTCTACCGCTAGTAGAAGTAGGATGGGTGTCAAGCACCACAAAGTCCACAGGAAAGTAGAATTTGTCAACCTGTATTATGACATCTTCTACTACACCCCTCGGAACCTTAACGGAGCGATCCGCTAATTGGAGGGTAATTTTTGTGGGCTTGAGGTCCCCTAGACCGAGCTGTTCATAGACATGGTAAGGTAACAAATTTACACTTGCTCCTAGGTCTAGCAAAGCCTGCTCAATTTTAAAGTCCCCTATCACACATGAAATGGTGGGACATCCGGGATCTTTATATTTAGGTGGTAATTCAAATTGAATTATTGAGCTAATGTTTTCGGCCAAGAAGGCTTTCTTCCTTACAAACAATTTCCGCTTAACCGTTATTAAGTCCTTTAAGAACTTAGCATAAGCGGGGACTTGCTTGATTGCATCCAAAAGAGGGATGTTAATTTTTACCTGTTTGAACATCTCTAGTATGTCAGCGTTATTAACATTCCCCTTTTGCGACAGAGCCTTTGAGGGTAAGGCACGGGGCTAGGAAGCTTCGAAATCACATCCGACTCTAACGGGGCTTTCCCCTCTCTCTGCCTCAAGGAGGCATCTTCGACCTCTAATGGGTCGGGCGAAACCTCCTTAACGACGGTGGGGACACTAGGAGGAGTGGGCTTATCCACGACTTTCCCTCTCCTTAGAACGGTTACAGCCTTAGCACAATCAGGAGGGGGATTCGAAGTGTCATTGACACTATTTTGCCCCAAGGCCTTTTGAGGTTGGGAAGGGAATTTTCCCTTCTCTTGTATACTCAAAGCCGAGGTCAACTTGGAGATTTCCTTTTCAAGCCTAGAATTCGTGGCTTGTTGAGAGGTTATGAAAGATTGAAGAGTCTCTTCGAGGCTCCTCTTGTTCGGGTGAGCATACAATGGTATAACTGGAGGAGGTGGTCCCGGAGGGGGACCTTGCCTTTGAGCTTGGGGTGGAGGAACTTGATTATATGGTTGCTGAAAATTATGTGGTGGGGGATGATTTTGATAATTCGGGGGAGGTGGATTTTGAGAATGTTGGGGCTGCCCATAAGAGAAACCCGTATGGTTTCTCCACGAAGGATTATAGCCCTCACCTAAAGGAGTCATGTATTGTTTCTTGAAAGTGGCCATCGCGTTGGCTTGATCGTGAAGCATCACTTTATATGCCGGGATTGTTGGACAATCCCTCGTTGAGTGATCGTCGACGTCGCAAATGGCACAAGACTCCTCAACATGTGAGGGAGAAGGATGGGATGGTTCCCGAGCTTTGGCATCCATTGCCTCGATACGCTTGGAAAGTTGGGCTACTCTTAATGACATATCATCTCCTTCGGCAAGGTGATATATCCCATGGCTAGAGGAAGGTGGATTGGTTGACCGGGAATTGGTTTTGCTAGGGTCCGAAGTGTCCCACGCTTGGGTGGTCTCGGCACAATATTTGAAATGTGCCCACGCATCATCCGGATGTAAACCAAAAAACTCGCCGGAGCACATTGTCTCCACCATTTGTTTAGCATTGAGGGTAAGCCCATTGTGGAAAAACGAGATTAATCTCCACTTTTCGAACCCGTGATGTGGGCACTTATGAAGTACCTCATTAAATCTCTCCCAACATCTCTCGAATTATTCACCCTCGGCTTGAGCGAAGGTTTGTATTTGACCCTTTAAAGAGTTGGTGCGATGAGTAGGAAAGAATTTCTTCAAAAATTGCGCTTGCATTTCGCGCCAACTCCTGATGGAATTAGGAGCCAAGGACCAAAGCCAAGTTTTGGCTTTGTCCTTTAAGGAAAATGGGAAGAGTTTGAGTCGTGTGACATCTAGAGGGAAGTTTTGATCGCTAAAAGTAGCGCACACCTCCTCAAACTCTCTAACATGAAGGTAAGGTTGTTCACTTTCCATGCCGTGGAAAGTAGGAAGTAATTGGATCATTCCGTTACGAAAATGGAATTGCGCGACATTGTAAGGAAAAATGATACAAGACGGAGAGGTGGTCCTCTCCGGTTGCAAATAATCACGCATGGTCCTATACGGGGGGTCGGTGCAACCCCTTGACTACCGTGCTCACTAACATTGTCGGCCATTGTTGTAGGATCGGAGTGGGCCCAGGTATACGAAGAAGACGAGACCGAACTAGAACGAGAAATTGATGGTAAAGGTCTCCAATAGTCCGAGGGCTCACTAGACGAGGGTTCACGAATAGGATTTAAATTGCTATTACTCTCGTCTTGCATTTACAAGTGCTTTTAGATTGATTTTTGGAAACCGTGATGTCACGGTGACCACAGGGAACGATAGTGTAAAGAGAATTTCTAAACCCTAAGATAGTTGCCAATCCCCGGCAATGGCGCCAAAAACTTGGTGCGCTCAAAATAAAGCTTGTGATTCAAGTGCAAATCTATCGCAACAAGTAATAACCGTTAAGTACGGAATCGTGATCCACAGGGATTGAAACACTCCTAAGAGAACAGGATTGGGGTAAAGAGATTCTCTAAACGTCACAAAAGTTAAAGTGTAAAAGATGATTTAATAGTTTGGAAATGTGATTGAGAGTGATCTCTAAACTAACATACTATTGATGATCAGATGATTAATTAATGATTACGGAACTATGAAAAGAACTAAGGTAAGCTTGAGTTCAATAAATTAAAGGGATCGAGGATCATTCTCCCACCTCGGATTCACAAAGAAGGGGATTATAGTGCTTGGTTGAAATTAATTCTAATAGAGCATAACTAATTAAATCCGAACATCAACCATGTAGAGACTAAACTCAACAATGGAGGATTAGGGGTTAATTAATTATTGCTAGATGGGTTGGGTTTGTAGTAAAGCTTCAAACACTAGCCCTTGCATGACAAGAGAAGTTAAGAAACTATGATACTCCAATACCAACACATGAAGTTCCATTAGAACAATTATAAACCAAACCCTAAATATTAAGTTCAAGCATCCAAGGTGGGATTTTGATCCCCAATCACAAGTCTAGCTACTCATAATTAAAACTAAACTACACATGCTAGTTAACAACATACTTAAATTAGTTATCTAGTTGAAACACAAACCAATACAAGGGATGGAATTAAATGCAAATTAAAGCTAGTGGAACAAGTAGAGATGAAGTCAATGAACCTTTCTTGCATTAATACCCACAATTCAACTAGTAATCAAAGCTTTACAAGTTGGTGAAAACCATAAATGAATCTTGACCTAGGAGAGAGAAGAGAGTGTTTTTATATATCACCAAATATCTAACAAAAGTAATCCCCTACCAAAAAGGAAAAACAAGGGATAAATCCCCAAAAATCCAACCAAAATGGCAAACTAGTAATAAGAAGAAAGCTGGAAATGCAGGGCCGAATCGATTCGGTGCCAAATCCGAATCGATTCGGACCTGCTGTGAGAAGGAGAGTTGCCTATATAGGCATTAGTTGTCCCATGCTTCACCGAAACTTCCGTAACTTCTTCGTTCGAGGTCGGATTCAAGCACCGTCGGAGGCCACGCGAAGATAAGAAGAAGGTCTACAACTTCCGTGAAGAAATCGGGAACAAAACCCGAGTGCTGGAATTACCAAAATGCCCCCGACTGTGCAAGTGTCAACGGAACTTTTCCGGATCAAAATCAAACTTCCCAAAATGCATTCCCGAGACCTATAAAAGCTCAATAAAGACACATACAAAGTATATATCATGATTTCAGGGGTTAGTCAATAAATGAGTATAAGAACCAGGAAATACATGCACGGGAATGCTAGAATATACAAATTAACGGGGAATAAAATACAATAAAAGTGACGAATCAATTGACGAGGCACGTGATGTATTAATTAAAGAACAAATGTCTATTGTAGTTTGTTATGTGGATAAGACGGGTTATGTGATGGAAAGATTCATGGGTATGGTACATGTTCGTGACACTACCGCTAAATCATTAAAAGTGTTACTCGATCAAATTTTCAACAAACATAACTTGAGTGTAAAAAAATTGCGGGGTCAAGGTTACGATGGGGCAAGTAATATGCAAGGCAAGTACAATGGACTTAAATCACTTATTCTAAGGGAGAACAAATTGGCATTCTATGTACATTGTTTTGCACATCAACTTCAGTTGGCACTTGTAAAAGTTACAAAATATCTTAAACACATTGATGAGTTCTTCTTCTTAGTAAATAATATAGTGAACATTGTGGGCGCATCTTGTAAGCGTCGCGATATTTTGCGAGAGAAAGAGGTAGAGCGGATTAAATATCAATTGGTTAGTTGTGAAATATCAAGTGGTCGGGGATTAAATCAAGAAACTTACGTGGAACGCGCCAGTGCTACACGTTGGGGTTCGCACTTTGGGACCTTGATTAATTTGATTGTAATGTATGAATCCGTGCTTGGTGTTCTCGATGATTTGGGGGAAAATTCCACGGATAAAAAGGGTGAGGCGATTAATTTGATGAAATCAATGCAATCATTTGATTATGTATTCACCTTACATTTAATGAAGAATGTACTTGCAATAAGTAATGAGATTTCTAAATATCTTCAATGAAAAGAACAAGATATTGTTAATGAAATGACTTTAGTGAAATTGTCAAAGAGCCGAATGGAAAAATTGAGAGATAGTGGGTGGGAAAATCTTTTGATGGAGGTATCGTCTTTTTGTGTGAAAAATGATATTGTGATTCCAAATATGGAAAGTGATTTTTATCTTTTGGGAGGATCAATGAGAGGATCGAGAACCACAAATTTATATCACTATAAAGTTGACTTGTTCTACCTTTGCGTGGATAAACAACTTGTAGAACTTAACAACTGTTTTGATGAGGTGAATTCCGAATTTCTTTTATGCATGGCATCATTTGATCCCACTAATTCTTTTGTTGCTTTTGATATAAACAAGTTGGTTCGTCTATCCGAACTTTATGTTGACGATTTCACCGAGCAAGAGCGTGTTGTACTTCGGGGTGAGCTTGAGTTGTATGAATTCGATATCAAATCCGATAGTGACTTTGTTGATGTGGATGGAATAAGTGGGTTGGCTAGGAAAATGGTAGAGAAGCGAAAGCACATTGTGTATGGATTAGTTTATAGGCTCATAAAGTTGTCATTAATTCTACCAGTTTCAACAGCTACAGTTGAGAGGTCATTTTCTGCTATGAACATCGTAAAAACTGATCTTCGAAACCGTATGGGGGATGGTTGGATAAGTGACTCTTGCGTGATGTATATCGAAAAAGATGTCTTTGATTGCATTTCCAATGACGCAATTGTGGATCGATTTCAAAAGATGAAAAATCGTAGAGGGAGATTGTAGTTTGCTTGTTTTATATTTTGATTAATACTTGTAATGACAAATTCAGATTTTGGATACTCGTTATAGTAATGAAGTATTATGGTTTCATGTGTTCTATTTTATTGCAATTATTATGTGAATATCTATCTTTTTAGCCACAAAGTATAAATGCATGAATAACCGAACCCCGCATATTATCTTCTTGTGCCCCACCAGTTAAAAATTCCTGGCTCCGCCACTGTCCGCATGAATGATGAGTTCTAGTTGTTCCCATTACTACTAATAAACTCTAATCTGATATAGCCTACACCCGAGAGATTCCCCTTATTTATCATCAGGCCTTTGCTATATATGAAAATAATACAAGGATCCTTGGGTCACCGACCTACTTGATGAAAATACTACAAAATATTTACACGATATGCATCGATGATAGAAAGAATAGAAGCCCATGCATGAAAAATCGAGAGAGATCTAGTCGTAGGATGAAACATGCTCAAATCTCGCATCACCCTATGGATGAAATCCATATACAAGCCCATGAAGCAAAAAAGTTTCTCCAGAAAGGAATAAGGCACAATAAAATCCAGGAAATAGAGATGAATTAATCAAAGTCCATCAAAGAAGAAAGTGTGTAGTACATAAATAAAAAAGCAATAAGAAATCAACATACCTCGCTCCTTTAGGTACCATAAAGATGGGATGTGATAGAGGGACCGATTCCACATTCTCAAGACCTTCATCACTCATGTAATGAAAAGAGCAACCAAGCACCTGCAAGAAAATTTTATAATCAGTTGTTTCCTAGATATGGGATTCAGTAGAGTTTAAGGATTTGGGTATTTATTAGGTATGATACTAGGAGATACGCATTATTTGGCTTATATCCTAGGTGAGGGACTAGGGCATGATTATGACTTTGGGTATTTTTTTAGGGATGAGACTAGGACATACGTGTAGTTTTTGTAATCTCTAGGTATAAGGCTAAAGATGGATTAATTTAATAGGTATTAAAGATTTATAGATTTTGACGTCATTGTATGTATGGGTGTACGTTGACAGGCTACATTATATGTGTGGGGCTGGAAATTTTAATTAAATAAGAAAATATTTATTTAAAATTAATTTTGTATATTTTGCTAATTAAATGAATATATCGAGCATTTAATTAATTATTTTTAATTTTTTTTGGGTAAAAAACTTAGGGACATTTGAGTCCTTTTGGATTTTCTTGGATTCTAAGCTAAGACTTTTTAAAAGTCAATCATGTATGGTTTTACAAGTGGGTTTAGAGTTTGAGAATTTTGAAACTTTTAATAAAAGATATCTAATTAGATTAGGAGAACACACATATATATATATATATATATATATATATATATATATATAAAGAGAGAGAGAGAGAGAGAGAGAGAGAGAGAGAGAGAGAGAGAGAGAAAGAGAGAGAGAGACTTGCTGCCTAAAAATAGCAAGAGTGGGTTGGGTTAACCTCTACAGCAGCCCAACATCCGCTATAATGGTTGGGGTGGTGAGGGTGTAGGATTTTTGTGCATGCATTTTTGTTTTCTTTCAAATAGGACACTGATGCTTTAATTTTTCTTGCGCATACATACTTATTCCCAAACATAAACATACAAACCCTTATTTCCTCAACTCTTAAACACCAATTAAATAAATTTTAACCCTTCATTTGGGAGCTTTAGACTGAGATTATGGAGAAGTCCAAAGAAGATAAATTAAAACTTTTTGAAAAAGGAACAACTTGTGCTATGAGTATTTTTTTTACAGTACTTTCATAAGGTAAGAATATATCTATTTTTCTTCTTAAGTATCATTTGATTTCATTGATACATATTAATTATTTTTAATTTATTTTTTGTAAAAACCTTAGGGACATTTTAGTCTTTTTGGAATTTCTTGGACTCTAAGCTAAGACTTTTTAAGAGTCAATCATGTATGGTTTTACAAGTGGGTTTAGAGTTTGAGAATTTCGGAACTTTTAATAAAAGATATCTAATTAGATTGGGAGAATATATAAAAAACGCTGGGCGTGATCGAGGTGTGGAGCCCAAGCCTTAAGCCTTAGAAGCCTAGGTGGGCCGTAGGCGTAAAAAGAGGTGAAAAGACGTTTAGACCTTTTTTTAATATATTTTAATATTTTTAAATATGACAAGGATATTAAAATTACTAAAATGGTACATTCCATAAAAATATATATAAATATTTGTAAATTAAAATACTATTTAAAAAATAAATAAAAATAAAAATCGCATTTTTCACGCCTTACTTCTAAAAAACTCGCGTTTTTTCACTCCTTATCCCCCCAAAACACGCGTTTTTTCATGTCTCACCCCAAAAACGGTGACCATCGTTGACCACGCCTAGGATTAAAACATGGCGTATCTAAAAAGCATTGAACATATATATATATATATATATATATATATATATATATATATATATATATATATATATATATATATATATATATATATATATGAGAGAGAGAGAGAGAGAGAGAGAGATTTGCGGCCTAAAAATCGCAAGAGTGGGTTGGGTCAATCTCTACAGCAACCCAACATCCACTATAACGGTTGTGGTGGTGAGGGTGTAGGATTTTTGTGCGTGCAATTTTTGTTTTATTTCAAATAATATGCTGATGCTTTAATTTTTCTTTCGCATACATAATTATTCCTAAACATAAACATACAAACCCTTATATCCTCAACTCTTAAACACTGATTAAATAAATTTTAACCCTTCATTTGGGAACTTTAGACTGAGATTATGAAGAAGGCCAAAGAAGATAAATTAGAGCTTTTTGAAAAAGGAACAACTTGTGCTATTAAGATTTTTTAGAATACTTTCGTAAGGTAAGAATATATCTATTTTTCTCCTTAAGTATCATTTGATTTAATTGATACCTAAATATTAAATATAAAAGTCTTGTAAATGTGACTAAAATTTGAATTAAGGGCAGTGACAACGTAATTAAAAACATGTTTTTATAAACTTATGAAATTGGATTCGATACTAGAAGTATCACACATTGCAGGATATTTGGCCTATGAAATTGGATTATATCGCATGCTAATTTTATACGAATTTTGAAACTATGATAAGGTTTGTGAAATAAAATAAACGGTCAATATTATGTATAACATGAAAATATGCTGATGAAAATTGTTAACTGGCATGTTTAAATTGTTTATGATTTGATCTGATTAAATGCTGTCTGAACTAGAATATTGGTTTTGTACAACTTGTTGGCATATTCTCCAGAGATCTTATATAATGTGATGAAATTGATTAATGCACATGAAATCATGCTGGTATAAATATGTAATAAAAGAATATGACATTGACCTAGAGAATGTAAAAATTATAGAATTGACATCGTTGGGATTATTGGGTTACATACTTTAGTTTGTAATTTGAATTGTATTATTTATAGGTGATGCTCTCTAGATATGGTATTGGAGAGTGGTCAATTTTACGATTTGTTATTTCCTTGGTATGGAACTAGGTAAATTTTTGGGCTTTAGGTATTTCTTAGGTATGTGACCAGGAGATATATGTTATTTGGTTTATATCATAGGTTAAAGTCTAAGGCATTATTATGGTTTTGGGAATTTCCTAAGTATGGGACTAGGGGATACGTGTGGTTTCGATAGTCTCTAGGTATGGGACTAAGGATGGATTAGTTTGTGAAGCCCGAGTGTTTTGGGGGCAAGTGATAATCAGCGAGGACATAATAAAATAATGATAATATAATAAGTACTTTAGATAATAATGAGTATTGGAGATTAATGGGTTGTGGTGTTATTGTATGTGCGGGTGTACATTGATTGGCTAAACTGTATGTCCTGGACCTATATTGGCTTGGCTATATTGAGGGGATTTATATGGGCGTTACGATATGTGTAGGATATAATGTTGACTGACTATAATAATGTGCACGGGATCTAGGCAAATTAGTTATATTAACGATTTTATGTGTGTGTGTGTGTGTCATGGTATTTTGTGATGTCTAGTGTTGAGTGGATACATGGAGTAAGTGTAGGACCTAGGCAAAACCGCCTATAGTGACGATTATTGTGTGGAGATACATCACGGTATATGCGGCTGATAGTATGAGTTGTCAGGCTATAGTGATGTCTAAATTATTTTTCAATGATTTAGGTGGCACACCATGGTATGCGCAGAGTCATACAGAGGATACACTAGATATAATGGTGTTGCATTTGTTATAATAACAAAGATTGAGAAAGATAATAATAATGTTGAAATAAAGATAATTGGAATTTTTTGGTAATTGGTCTTGTTTATTGTACTTGCATTGTTATTTAATTTCTTATTATTAATTAAAATATTCTCTTATGATATTTATCTCATCTAATGCTTATGATTGGGTCCATGCAACCCTAATTGGAAAGAGTAACTAGTATTCTTATAGTGGGCCCTAACCCATTGTTATTGACTAACATTTCCAGTTAGGTTATTGTTAGCTGTATAGTTTAAAGATTTACTAGACATGCAACTGGAGACGACTCAGATGGTGAACCTGATGACAAGAACGCCAATACAATTGACTCCTTCTATATAATATTCTCCTTTGACGAACTACTAGGAATAAATGAGATATCTCCCGCACCTAAGATAAATGAATAAATTGGGTTCTTATTCTTCTCGTCATCTGTAAATCATATAGCCCAATCAGGGAGATATTATAAAGATATATTATTCTCACCATCCAGTGCACTTGTAGACAAGGGAAAAGGGATAGCTGAAGAAATACCAATGCCATAAATATCAGTTTAAGAGAGAAAAATCCTCAAGCAACCCAATAATACCCAAGATAATATTATCTCATGGGGACTCTTTATGTCTTCCTAACTTCACAGAAATTCCTTGTTCAAGATTCTCGTCAGACCTACAGTTCCTCTATATACCACCCCTGAAGAGGAAGTTCATATAGTTGGAACTCTAACTGTTACCAAGATTGTCTCCTTTGACTATGAGGAGATTCCTAAATTCATACCAGATCACGACTACGCTATTAATATCTTAGTAGAAATCATGAAGAAGACAATCCCATTGGTTCTTATGAATAGCGGTTCAACTTTGAATATTTGACCATTAAGAACTCTTAAATATTTAGGATTATAAGTCAGCAATCTCTCTCCTATATCTTCTGTTATTCATGCTTATAATAATAACCTATGGGGATTATGGGTTTAATATCCCTCACACTAGTGGATGATACAATATGTCCTAAGATAAAATTTCAAGTCATTAATATTCATAATTAATTTAACTTACTCCTTTGGAGACCAAGGCTCCATAGTATCATGGGAGTGGCCTCTTCCTTTTATCATAATCTAAAGTTATTCATGGGTAATCAAGTCACCACCATCATCAAGGACGATGGCAACTCTGATGGCATTGTAACAAGCAACCCTATCTTGGAGATGAACACAACGCCAATGATATGTTATTCTTAGTCTTCAAGATTGATCCACTTCCTCTCTCGACAGGGAATAATTTCAAAGATAAAGTGTGCTCAGAGCATAACCATCATGGTAATGTTAATGTGATCCAAATATTCAAGAACATGCATTTTATGCTTGAAATATGTCTAGGTCGCCATCAACAAGGAGTCCTTGAGCTAATAGTCTCGAAATAAGCCTTCCCTCCTTGTGTACTGGGATATCAACCATCCCCAACTGAGATCATTGCTCTCCAAGAGAGTATTTAAAATAAATGATATGATCTCTGATGATTCTATAAATGGTCATTTTGTCAAAGAAGGTAAATATTTTCGGTTTTTAGATTTTTCTGAGCCGTGGTATGATGTCGTCGAGAAAAAGCTGAAACCAGGATTCAAGATCTTCAAGAATAAGATTACTTGGATTGAAGGCTTAGAACATGAGGTTAAGCCCTTAAACATTAAGTCTTATATCTTAAGCTTTCAAGCACTAAAAGTGTCGACATCGATGAATCATTTGGCTTCCATACTTTTGGAATAAATATCTTCATGATCCATATCAAGGATGAGAAATGTGACTTGTACACAAAGATTATCCATGTTAATAAACCACTCCTTAACTGGTGAAGCGTTCTAGTGAGCCCAACTCTACCCATTCAAAACCCCACCAGTCACCTTTTAGAGAATGAACCCGAGCTTATTGCTCATTTTTTTGTTACCGATGCAAATGTAAATGATACCTCCTTTGACAAGGTTCTTAATGTTGTATTTTTTGAAAACATTGCTAATGAAATAAATGGAGGTTTTGAGTATATTGTTGTGCCTTAAATTTATTGCATTAATTCTAATCAAATAATTTATGAAGATAATCTAATGAATGAACAATAATTAATTGACCTTAATAAGGAAAAAATCAAACAAAATAATCGCATTCAAACTAATGATGATGAGACTATTGTTATTAATATTGGTTATAGTAGCTCTCCGCGTGAGATTAGGATAGTGTTAAACCTCAATTAGCATGAGAGGTTTCAATTTAAAGAGCTCCTGAAGGAATTTATGGACGTCTTTGTGTGGTCTTATAATATGGGCCTAGAATCGACTTAGAGATCGTGCAACATGAGATCCCAACTTATCTAGAATACAAGAATGTCAAGTAGAAACTTATAAAGCTCTGGCCCGAATGGATCTGAAAGCCAAGGATGATGTGGTGAAACAAATGAATGTGGGTTTTATCCATGTGTTCGAATATCTAACTTGGAACGCCAACATTATCCTTATGATAAAAATAAGAAGGAAAATCCACACGCGTATCGACTATCGAGATCTAAAGAAAGATTCTTCAAAGGATGATTACCACTTTCCCAACATCGATATGATCATGAACTATACTTCCAATCACGCTAATACGTCATTTGTTGATGGAGTCACAGTGTATAATCAAATCAAGATGCATCCCGACCACCAAGAAAAGACTGATTTCACTACCCTGTGGTACCTTCTTTTACACTGTTATGTATTTTGGTCTCAAGAATGCCCGGGCTAAAAAATAAAGAGCAACTATAGCTATCCTGCACGATCTCATCTATAAAGAGGTCAAGGTTTGTGTTGACTATATAATCATAAAGTCTAAGACTCGAGAAGGTTACATTCCTGCCTTGAGAATTTTTTTTGAGTAACTGAGGCAATATTAGATGCATCTCTATCCACATAAATGAATTTGCGATGTCACGAAGGGTAAAATTTTTGGATTTATAATTAGTAAAGGATGGACCGAAGAAGACCCTTCCAAACTCAAAGCAATCCTGAAAATGCCACCTTCCTAAAAAGAGATAGAAGTTCACAATTTCTTAGGCAAGATCCAATACATTATCAGATTCATTAGTCATCTTAGTTCTAACTATGAACCTATATTCACTCTCCTCTAAAATAATTAAACCAAACTATGGAATGAGGCATCTCAAGACACCTTCGATAAAATTAATCAGTACCTTACCCAACCTTCGATGATCAGGCCACCGCAACCTAGTCCCCCTTCTCTTTTACCTTAGTATCACACACATTGCATTTAGGGATATTCTGGCCCAATGCATCGAAGAATCGCTTAGAGAAAGAGTTATTTACTACTCTAGTCACAAATTGGCAGGGTATGAAGTAAACTATAGCACATTGGAGAAAGTGCGAATTGCCCTAGTTTAGTTCCCTTAGATTCTTCAACACTAAATGATTGCATTCCCCATTAGACTAGTGTCTCTATTGGATCCCATGAAATACCTACTAGAAAAGCCATAATTGTCAAGCCGCATGACCCTTTACTTGTTATTTTTAGTTGAGTTCGATATCTTTTATGACATGTAAAAATCCATAAAAGGGAGAGCCATCTTTGATTACCTAGTCGATGACCCTATGGGAGAAGTCGATGTGTATATTTTCGAGTTATCGGATGAGGATATCCTTTATACTTATCATGAACACCTCCGATGGAAGATACTATGTGGCAGAGCCGATAATAATAAAGGGTATGGCATTGGGATAATCATGATCGCACCTGATGACTTCCATACTTCCATTGCCATTGCATCGAATTTTTCTTGCACAAAAAATATGACAGAGTATGAATCATGCAAAGTATGTTTTAAGATTTCCCTTGAGAAAGGAATTAGATACCTCGATGTCTATGGAGACTCAATCCTCAGCATAGGACTAGTCCTTCGAAAATAAAAAGTCAAAGATGAGAAGCTCCTGTCCTTTCACGCTCACCTTGAAGAACTTGCATCGCAATTCAAAGATGTCACCTTCCCCTATTTTTTTCACTCAAGAAACAATTTCACCGAAGCCTTGGCAAACATAACTTCCACGATCAACATGCCTATAGGAATAAGAATAGCCCCCTTTTAAGTTCACAAGTAGTCAATGTTACCACATCGAGTTCGCTATGGATGAAGATCCAGACAAAGTTGGATGATGGTATTACGACATCTGATGTCACCTTAAAGATGTTCGATATCCTCAAAGGGATGATAAGAAAGACTGCACGACCCTTTGCATGCTCGCATCTCAGTACATCATCTGCGACTAGGAACTTTTCAAAAGGAACTTCGATGGAAACCACTTATAGTGTATGATAGGGGCTAACATGGAAGAAATATTACAGAAGATTCACAAAGGGGAATATGGCCCCCACATGAATGGTCACAAAATTGCCAAGAAGATTGCCCGACAAGGGTACTATTTAACCACCATGGTTCAAGATTATGTTGATTATGTCAAAAGGTGTTTCAAATGCCAGTAATTCTCCAACCTCCATGTTGCCTAGAAAAATACCCAAAAGGGGTATGAATTGGGATTTTACAAACTTTTTGGGTTAAATTAAAATTTTAGAAAATATTTAATTTAAATCACTTAAACCAAATTTCAGATTAATATCTCTTTAATGATTAAATAAATGAATATTAAATAAATACTACAAATTAATTTAAACAAGTTAAAATTCAGATTTTAACACCCAATGAATATTTAATTAATTTTCGCATTTAATAAAAAATAAAATTCTAAAATTAATTAATTCATTCATTCAAAATAATTATTTTAACCTATCAAATAATTTTGTTAAATTTTAAAATTAATATATTTGCAAGTTTGAGTGTTGAAAATATGAATTCAAGCAAGCACAAATAAAATATGCAAATAAAATGC